>CM076578.1:327492045-327678616 GCA_034641835.2 Pinus albicaulis
CTTATCAATTTGTCTGGTAAATTGCTTGGGGCTCACGTGGCTCATGCCGGATTAATTGTATTCTGGGCCGGAGCAATGAACCTATTCGAAGTGGCTCGTTTCGTACCGGAAAAACCTATGTATGAACAAGGATTGATTCTGCTTCCCCATCTAGCTACTCTAGGATGGGGAGTCGGTCCTGGTGGGGAAATCGTGGACACTTTTCCATATTTTGTATCTGGGGTACTTCACTTAATTTCTTCTGCGGGTTTAGGTTTTGGTGGTATTTATCATGCACTCATAGGACCCGAAACTTTAGAAGAATCTTTTCCATTCTTTGGCTATGTATGGAAAGATAGAAACAAAATGACTACAATTTTGGGTATTCACCTAATCTTGCTAGGTGTTGGTGCTTTTCTTCCAGTGCTCAAAGCTTTGTATTTTGGAGGTGTATATGATACTTGGGCTCCCGGCGGTGGAGATGTAAGAAAAATTACGAACCCAACTCTTAACCCAAGTGCTATATTAGGTTATTTACTTAAATCTCCTTTCGGAGGAGAAGGATGGATCGTTAGCGTGGACAATCTAGAAGATGTAATTGGAGGACATGTATGGTTAGGTTCCATTTGTATCTTCGGTGGTATCTGGCATATCTTAACCAAACCTTTTGCATGGGCTCGCCGTGCATTCGTATGGTCCCGAGAAGCTTATTTGTCCTATAGTTTAGCGGCTCTATCTCTCTTTGGTTTTATTGCTTGTTGTTTCGTTTGGTTCAACAATACAGTTTATCCCAGTGAATTTTATGGGCCCACCTGCCCAGAAGCCTCTCAAGCTCAAGCGTTTACTTTTTTAGTTAGAGACCAACGTCTTGGAGCTAGTGTGGGGTCTGCCCAAGGACCTACTGGTTTAGGTAAATACCTTATGCGTTCTCCGACTGGAGAAATTATCTTTGGAGGAGAAACGATGCGTTTTTGGGATCTCCGTGCTCCTTGGTTGGAACCCCTAAGGGGCCCTAATGGCTTGGATCTGAGCAAGTTGAAAAAAGACATACAGCCTTGGCAGGAACGACGTTCAGCAGAATATATGACTCATGCTCCTTTAGGTTCTTTAAATTCTGTGGTGGTGTAGCTACCGAAATCAATGCGGTGAATTATGTCTCTCCCCGAAGTTGGTTATCCACCTCCCATTTCGTTCTAGGATTTTTCTTCTTCGTAGGCCATTTGTGGCATGCGGGAAGGGCTCGTGCAGCTGCAGCAGGATTTGAGAAAGGGATTGATCGTGATTTCGAACCCGTCCTTTCCATGACTCCTCTTAACTGAAAAAATAGATCGAACCAGATGGAAGATAAATCGATTCAATTTCATTACATCTATCTCCCATATCGGCGGGATAGGAGTATTTTCAAATACTCTCTTTCCAACTGGATCTTTGTAGCTCGGCTATATACAGCCGAGCTATTCTCTTTTTTTTTTTTTTATTGGACCGGACAAATAAATGTGATTGTTGAAAAACAACAGGAGAGAGAGGGATTCGAACCCTCGATAGTTTTTTTTTACTATACCGGTTTTCAAGACCGGAGCCATCAACCACTCGGCCATCTCTCTCGAGGGACAACTTCTATTCTACCCCCTCGGATAATCCCTAACTATAAGCATAAGGCCGGGTCGATACCAACTATACCTGTGACATATGGTGATTTTTCATCATCATCTAGAATGGAAAAAAAAAAAAGAAACGAATTTCCCTCTCCTCTCACACTCAAATATCAAATTGAAAAATTTTGAAAAGCTCGATCAATTTATGGTCAAATCCTTTCCATAGCGCATTTGATCAGAATTGAAAATTGGGGATCAGATGGTATAGTCTATTCAATCTGTTGGGAGCTTGTAAGATCACAACCATGACTATTGCTTTCCAATCGGCTATGTTTGCATTAATTGCTATTTCATTTTTACTAGTGATTGGCGTACCTGTTGCACTTGCCTCTCCTGATGGTTGGTCAAGTAGCAAAAATGTTGTATTTTCGGGTGTATCATTATGGATCGGATCAGTCCTTTTTGTAGGTATCCTTAATTCTTTCATATCTTAGATCTGTTCTAGAGGTTTTAGGTTCAAACCCCCTCCCCCCCCCTCCCGGAGGGGCTTTATAGCTCTTCTGAAGGGCCTTTTACTTCAGGCCCAAGGAGGAGGGGTTTTCCTTATCCGTAATTGAATGAATAAATGAATAATTGGACCATTCAAATCAAATCAAAAATAATATCTACTTACGAATGGGATTGAACATATATGTCTTTTCCATTTCAATGTTATGAATATATATATATTCATAACATTGAAATGCGGGTATGGTTGAATGGTAAAATTTCTCTTTGCCAAGGAGAAGATGCGGGTTCGATCCCCGCTACCCGCCCGTCACATTGAATATGAAAAAAGAATAATATTGATCGTTTCTTTTCCTCACTTATCATTCAATTAGAAAATGATAAGTGATAGAGCAATCCTTTCCGGACCAAAATACTTCGTATGTTCTGGTCTGTCGGAGACAGGATTTGAACCCGTGACCTCAAGGTTATGAGCCTTGCGAGCTACCAGACTACTCTACTCCGCACCATTGATTGATATCATAATCAGAATGGTACACCAAACAATAATGGGATATACTACCCCTATATAGGGGTAGTATATCCCGTTATCACAAGAAACTTCAATTACTTTTTTTCTTTTCCTACCAACTCGATTTTGTTATCCCGGGCAATAAACATGCGTGGGCCATCTCACGGAGTATGTGTCCGGACAATCCAAAGTCTCGATAGCTGGCTCTAGGTCTTCCAGTCGAAGAACAACGTCGATGGAGACGTGTAGGTGCACTATTACGCGGTGAAGATTGCAATTTTCTATGAATTTCCCATTTGTCATCCAATGATGACACTTTGCTTTTTTCCTCCAAAGATTGGCGAATTAAATGATATTTCCGTTCCAGTGCTTGTCTCTTCTTCTCTCTCTGAATGAGACTCTTTCTCGCCATAATAGTTCAGTCGGTACTATCACCTACCAGGAATAAAAATATAGATCAGATTTTAGATGGAGTAATATTACGTTGATTACTTTTTCTCTGTGGGGCATTGTCATTGTATCAATGACAATACCCATTCACTGATGAAACTGATGAAGAAGAATTAACCAAATTTGCCTGATGTAGAGGCAATTAAAAAAGCTGCATAAGTGAATATATAACCTACGGAAAAGTGAGCTAATCCAACTAATCGTGCTTGAACAATGGAAAAGGCTACTGGCTTGTCTCTCCATCGAACTAAATTAGCTAAAGGCGTGCGTTCATGGGCCCATGCGAGAGTTTCAATCAGTTCCTGCCAATATCCACGCCAGGTAATAAGGAACATAAATCCAGTAGCCCAAACAAGATGCCCGAATAAGAACATCCACGCCCAAACAGATAAACTGTTCATACCAAAAGGATTGTATCCATTAATAAGTTGTGAAGAATTTAACCATAGATAATCTCTAGACCATCCCATTAAATAAGTGGAAGACTCATTAAATTGCGCTACATTACCCTGCCATAACGTTATATGCTTCCAATGCCAATAGAAAGTAACCCATCCAATAGTATTCAACATCCAGAAAACTGCTAAATAAAAAGCATCCCAGGCCGAGATATCGTAAGTACCACCCCGTCCCGGACCATCGCAAGGAAAACTATAACCAAAATCTTTTTTATCTGGCATTAACCTGGAACCACGCGCATCCAAAGCACCTTTAACTAGGATCAATGTAGTTGTATGCAAACCTAGAGCAATAGCATGATGAACCAAAAAGTCTCCGGGACCAATTGTTGAGAACAATGAATTATTATTATCATTAATAGCATTTAACCAACCGGGTAACCATATGCTCTTACCTGTATCGAATGCTGGACCACTTGTTGAAGATAGGAGTATATCGAAACCATATAACGTCTTACCATGAGCAGATTGTATCCACTGAGCAAATATGGGCTCGATCAATATTTGTTTTTCTGGAGTACCAAAAGCAAGCATAACATCATTATGAACATAAAGTCCAAAGGTATGGAAACCTAGTAATAAACTAACCCAACTAAGATGAGATATTATAGCTTCCTTATGTTCCAACATTCTCGCCAATACATTATCCTTATTCTGTTCCGGATTATAATCCCTAATGAGGAATATAGCTCCATGAGCAAAGGCTCCTGTCATACTGAACCCGGCAATGTATTGATGATGAGTATATAATGCAGCTTGGGTGGTGAAGTCTTGTGCTATGAATGCATAAGCGGGTAAAGAATACATGTGTTGAGCTACCAAGGAAGTTATAACCCCCAAAGAAGCTAAAGCAAGACCCAATTGAAAATGAAGAGAATTATTAATTGTGTTATAAAGACCCTTATGTCTGCGTCCTAATAGGCCTCTTGGAGGAACATGTGCCTCCAAAATATCTTCCATACTGTGACCAATCCCAAAGTTGGTTCTATACATATGACCAGCAATTGAAAAAACAAATGCAATAGCTAAATGATGATGAGCCATATCAGTCAGCCAGAAACTTTGAGTTTGTGGATGGAATCCTCCGAGAAGAGTTAGAATAGCAGTTCCCGCCCCTTGGGAGGTACCGAATAAGTGACTACTAGAATCAGGATTTTGAGCATAAAGATTCCACTGACCTGTGAAAAACGGTTCTAACCCTTGGGGATGCGGTAATTCATCCAAAAAATTGTCCCATCTGACGTGCACTCCCCTTGATTCAGAAATAGCGACATGAACTAAATGCCCTGTCCAAGCTAGAGAACTGACTCCGAAGAGTCCTGACAAATGATGATTGAGACGGGATTCGGCATTTTTGAACCATGAATTATATTACAGGGCACCTGGGAGGAAACAAGAAGGTGTATCCAGATCTCCTCAATGGGATGGGTTCTTTGTAGTCCTCAGCACTTCAGATCTAAGCTTTCTCTCTCTTGTAGATGTGAAAAACCCAATGTAGAAGGTAGAGCTCAATGGGAGCAAAATGGCAGAAATGAGACCAAGTGTATAGATCCAGAGTGATCTAATAGGCAACAAAAGGTGAAAAGTGATGGGGAAAACCCTCCTATTTATAACAAAATATTGGGTCATTCTAGATCTTGGTGCATGATTAAAATAATGTTAATCAAATCTAGATCCACCTCTATGGAATATTTTATTATTATTTGTTGGAGGGAAAGGGTGTTTGACTTGGGTCAAATCCCTTGATTAGTGAAGAATAAATAAATCATTTATTTATCTTTTTAAGGAAGTGGTTGGGATATAATCAAATAAATAATGATTTATTTAATTAATGGTGGTTGATTTGGTCATATTTAACAAGGAATATTATTTACATAATTATTCCTAGAAAATAATAAGATAACTATGGGTTTATCTCATTAATTTCTTTGTTTTTGGGTTAAACATGACTGGGAATAATAATTAAATTATGGTTTAATTAATTATTCCTTTTGGGGTTTCCTAATTAACATAGTGAAAGCAGTTTTACTTGGGGTAAAACTGGTCTTACATGGTGTACTTGGGTCCATCTAATGATGAAAGGTTAGATGACCAAAAAATGGTGTAACAACCGGTATCTTTCCAATACAAATTTTTATCAATGATGTAGTACCTCAAAGACTTTAACTTTAAAAATATTGCCTTGGACTTTGTCAACTCAGCAGGTGCTCTATAATGATGTAAGACAAAAACAATGTCTTTGTACCAATATGAAATGATGTACTTTTCTTCAATGGGAATTAGCTCTTCATCTTCATCTAAAATTTCTGAAATTTCTGCAATTAAATTCATGTCAAGACAATCAAAGTTTGACTGTGCCATCAACTTTTCTAGGGCTTGACCTTTGACCAATTTTGTGGGCTTGATCTCTATATCATATTCCAGCAAGTTAGAAATCAATTTTCCTCTCTTACCATCAGGATCAGCTTGAGTTAGAATTCCTTTCACAACATCATTAGGAACAAAAGCTATAACATGAGAATGCATAATGCAAATTCTAAAATATTTGATGGCCTTGACCAAGGCATAAGCTTGCTTATATAAGATGTTATACTTCAGCTGTGAGTTAGATAATGTCCTAATAAAAATGAAATGGGTCACTCAGTACCTTGTTGTCCTTTCTGAAACAAAACTCCAGCAATTGTATTTTTTGATGCAAATGTAAAAACTAGAAATTATTTTGAAAAATACGAGCTGATCAACACTGGTGCTTGAGTGAGTGCCTTCTTGATCTCCTCAAATGAGATTTTTTCTTCTGCTGTCCACTTGATGTCAGCTCCTTTCTTCAGCATCTTTGTTATATATTTTACAATATCAGCAAAATTAGGAATAAACCTCCTCACAAAATTTACCTTTCCAAAGAAAGAATGAATTTCCTTTCTGCTTCTAGGTAGATCCACTTTATGAATTGCATTAACATTGTTTGGATCAATATTAATCCCATATTTAGAAATAATATGCACAAGAACTTCCCTGAAGTTAGAGTAGAAATTATTTTAGTGGGATTAAGAGAAATGTTAAACCTTCTACACTTCAGTAGAATATTTTCTAGGTGCTTCAAGTTATCTTCTTCTCTCCTTGAGAAAAATATTATGTCATCCAGATAGACAATCACCATCTTGTCCTTCTCCTCAACAAAGGCAATGTCCATTTCTCCTTGAAAGGTAGCTCCCTATACAAAGGAAAAATTTGGTCCACCTTTGGGAGAGGGTAGTTTTCCTTCAGAGAAGCTTTATTTAAGTTTATGAAGTCAATGCATATTATGATTTCTCCACTTTTTTTTCTGAATGGAACCAAGTTTGCAAGCCACTTTGAGAATCTGATTGGAACAATGATTTTAGCATCAAAGAGTTTCTTAATTTCCTTCTCAATCGGAGGCATGAGAAGTGGATTAATCCTCCTCAGCTTCTGCTTGAAAGGCTTTTCATTTCTTTTATGGGAATGGAATGTTGAATGATAGTAGGATCATACTTCTTAAAATCAACATAAATCCAAGAAAAAAACATCTATTAACCTTTTCATCATCTCAATATATTTGTTTCTCATATCAACTGAAAGAAATTTTGAAAGATTAATCATTTTTGGCATTGCTACTGCAGCAAGGTTACAACTCTCTACCTCCTTATCATAATCTTGTAACCTAGGAGACTTTACCACATTATTTTGACCCAGAATATTCTCAAGGGGTATGAGACCTTTGGGTATAGATTTATTCTTCAGCTCTAACACTTCAAAATTTCCCTTTGATTCAGTAAGCATGTTTTGCTAATCTACTTGTGCACTTTCAAACTCTTCTTTCAACTCTATAAAGTTTTTGACTTGCTGGTCATCCTCAAAAACTTGCCAATGGATAATGTTATCAGGTATATCAGGTCTATGGCGAACTTCAACCTCATATCTTTCAGTGGAATGAATAGGAATGATAAATAGACTTGCAAAGACAGCTAGGGAGTCAGCCACTGAGTTTTGGTCCTTAGTCTTCACAATAAATGAATATTCTTGGAAATTCTCAAACATGTCCATGACCAAATTTCTGTTTTCCCTCATTCTCACATCCTTAGTTTGATACACACCCTCAACTTGCTTAATATCTAATTCATAATGTTGGTGTCCCGTGTTTTGATAGTTTGGAAAATAAAAAGACAAGGCAAAATCAGAACCAATCTTTAGAGTTACAGGATCTAGTCCTCCTGTTCTCAAAGAGGGATCTCTCAAAAGTTTGTTTGCAAAGGTTTATCTTGTGTGCTTTGAGTATTGGTTTTAGACTAGTTATTAAGTGCAGGTGTTTATTTGTTTGTTTGTTTGGTTGGAATGATACAATAGAATATGAAAGGCCTAGGAAAGATATATAGGACAAAGAAATATTTGGTTCATTGGGCAATGGAGTCAAGAAAAGGTCATGACAAACTCATCAATGGATATGGGATATCAAAGGGAAAATCTAACTTGGCCACAGGATCCTTTTGTTTTTGGAATGAGATGAACATTAATGATTTGGAAAGAGAGGTTTTAATTCTCAACAAAAGGGAATTTGAAAGCATAATTTGAACAATAAAGAGCTCTTTGATAGACAGGGCTAACCATAAATTCTACAAATCACACTTTTAAGAAAATAATGATTTCAAAACAACTTTTAAAATGAAATCTAAGATTCGGGGAACACCCTATTTCCTTAAAGATTTTATTTCAAATGACTTAGAAAACATCAAAGATTCACTGATAATTGCAGTCATAGAAGAGGGAACGCCTAATACATCTATGATTGCAACTATAAAGACCTTTAAGGCAACTGTTTAAGCAAGGACAAAGGGCAAGATCGGAACAAACCTCCTTGATTTACTGTAAACAAAAATACTTCAAAGGGAGACTTCAATAACAGTTTTTAAGTGGCAGCAGACAAGCAGGGAAAACCATAAATCGTGATGAAACCAACTGTTCAAACTATTAAAGAAATAAACAAGCATGAAGACTAAAGAGAAAGATTAAAGCCTCTAAAATACTTCAGCAGAAGAAAACATAAAACATTGAAGGATGAACAGGTCTAAGGTGCTTCCAGTAGTCATTTCTTAGCCTAAAAATTTCAACCTACTGTAGTAAGAAATTATGGAACAGAATGAAAACAGGAGAAAACATCAAATAGATCAGAATACTTCACCAACAGCCAAGTTCATGGATCCAATGATAGAGCCTTCTCAGGAACAAGCATGCAACCACATCATCAAGACCTCCAAGACTTCAATTTGTTCTTCAACTTCAACGAACTATGTATTTATTTCAAAAGAGTTTCAATATTACAACTTGTGATAAAAAAACAACCAACCAACTTCTCATCTTCTACAGAAGTATTTATAGAAGGATGAGGAGGTGAGATCTGATAAAAGATCTCTTAAGGAAATTAATACAGTTTCAAGACTTCTTGGCCTTTTGAGGGGCTTGATGAAGAAGTTTACAGGTGGTTCTCTGTATTAACTGTTTTACAATTAATATCAAAGCTCGGTGGGAGCTTTACTTGACTTTGAGGCTCTATCGTAATGTTTGGAGTAACTCTGCAGATATTTCTGCATGTATTTCCTTGCAGAATTAACTCTCTGGCTGTGTTGAGGCAAAATATATGATTCTGCAATAAGTTCAGCCTCTGTTTGAATGCTTTGAGGCAACATGTGGCGTTTATGGTAGCTGAGGAATCAATTCGCCTCAAATGTGGCGGTGGAGGGCTGCCTGCCTGTTTAAACACTTATGATTTCCTTTAATTGTGTTTTAATTCTAGGAATTAGGCTTTTGATAAGCATTCTTAGCTGTAATTCCAAAATCTGTCTTCAATCTTCATTCTGCTGTGCTATGTCTTCAAAACTGATACTCTTTAACTGTGTTTCTTAGTAAAACAGTGTCTTGTTGATGTGCAGGGCCGCACAGGTCTTTTAAAGGCATCAATGCCCATGAAGCATTGAGAAAACGTTGAATCCTGACCCGTGGATGGCTTCTCTTTAATAAATCGAGGGCATGAGAATCGTCATTCTCAGCCCTCAGATTTTCTTCATTTATAATGAAAAAACCATTGAAACACCTGCGAAAACACAAAATTATTAAGAAATCCTACGTTTTTGGGTTAAATTGCTTAGAAGGCTGCAGGGAGGAGCGTGGCCATTGGATCTGGACACATGGATGGTCCAGATCTAATCGGGGGATCGCAATCAGCGGGAGGAGAAAAGGGGTGCGATGAAAAAACTCCGATGCGATTGCGCGATCGGAAGGGCCGAGGCGATGAAGCGATGGCCGTTTATTTAAGGACGAGATCAACGGTGGAGAATGAATTGGGGGACTGGCCGATCGGGGGAGGAAATATAACACAACGATTTAAGAAATGCGATGCGATTGAGTGCCGGTCGTTTGATCGGTCAATAATCAACGGTGGAGATGAACCGGGGAACTGACCGATCAGAGGGACAAACAAAAGGCGTGCGATTTAAACATTGCAATGCGACGAAGCGCAAGCCATCGATCTAAAGGTTAGATCAACGGTTGAGAATGAATTGGGGGAATTGCAATCAGAGGTCGGAAATGAGGCGATGCAATTTGAAAGCTCCGATGCGATGGAGCGCTGACCGCTTGATCGGTTTAAGATCAACGGCGTGGATTAGTTTTGAGACAACCAGCGAAAAACCCTTATATAATGTATAAAACCCAAAGTTTAAAATAAAAAAAAGGTTTTTATGGATCGGGGTGGAATATTTATATAAGGTGGATAGGCGCCCAACTGCAGGGCCGTTGGATATATGAAATACAATGGTCCCGGGGCTTTATATATTCAAAGGGGCCAATCACAATCGGAGCCTCGGGCTGGTATTTCAATCAACCCATTTGAAATATTGCGATGAAATTGAGCGCCTCGGGACTTCGACACTTGGTCCCGCGAGAAAGTCATATGAGATAAAACGGCGGGGGGGAAGTTTATATGTATAAGGCCTAATCGCATCGAAAGTTTGATGCGGGTCTTTTTGATCAACCCATTGTATTTTCTCCGATTGCGATTGCGCGATCGGTCTTTCAATCAACCCATTTAAATATTTAACACGTGATTTTGGTTTTTTAGTTTAAACTTTGGGAAAATGGGTTTTTGGGTTTTACAAAAGAAAAAGCGGATCGGAAATGGATTTTTCAAGGTTTTAAGTGCGGAAGGCGGGCCCACGGGATGTTTATACAAAGGTTTTAATCGCATCGGAGTTTATATGATGCAAATTTAATCGCATTGGAACTTTCGAATATGGAAAAGTCTTGCGTTCTTTGGATTTTTTGCGATGCGATTAGCGCCGAAAGGTTTTAGCGCTTGAACTTAACGCGTGGGCATGTGGGGGGAAGTGGTTTAGGACTTAGCCCAAGGGGTTTAAGTCCATAATAATAAAACTTTGTTTTTTTATGAATTTTCAAAGTTTTTAATGGAATTTGATGGTTTCGATAAGGTTAAAAAGTAAGTTTTTAACTTTGCAGAGTGGATTTTCATGAATGGAAGAAGGAAACTCATGAAAAAAAAGGAGTTTTATGGAGCAAAAAGGGGAAAAAATGAAAGTAGGTTTGGAAGGGGGGGACGGGGAAAATGATGGTTTTTCCAGCAGTTTCTTCTCATGAAATCAACAGAATTTCTAAGTATAAAAGGGGAACAGGAACAAAGATTTTGGACAAAGGCATGAGGCCTTCAAGAGTCTTCAAGAGCCGACAATTTTTAGTGATAAACTTTGTTCCTTGGAGGCTCAAAAAGTCTTAGCCACCTTTTGGTATAAAAAATATTATAGGTGGCTAACAGTGGCTCCACTTGGGGATGATGCCTTCTTGAAGGCATCAAGAACTTCAGACTTGCATTCTCTGGGAGGCTGTGCAGTTGCCTCATCCATTGGGCTGTCTTTCTTTGATTGAATGATCTTCTTTTGTTCTGGAAATGCTAACAGCTATGGAAAAAAACGAATCTTCTATCAACAAGCTTTCTACCTACCCAATCCTACTGATCTAACATTTTTCTTCCTTAGAGCGCACTTGGATGGGCAAACTCTCTTGCAACATTTTTTATTCCTTTGAAAGAAAAAAATCTAATCTATCTCTACTCCTTATTTCTCCCTAAACTCAGATTAAACAATTGAGTTCAGATGCTTCTGTACCTAATCTACTAATATGTTAGGATTAAACAGTCTAACAGATTTTATTCTCTAATTTCTACAGCAGAAAATTTAAAAACATACAAGTCAGGATTGAACAGTCTAACTTGATGCTGATCTATGGCATAAAAACAAGCTGCACATAGATTATTATTTGCAGAAAATTAAATCAAAATAATGAAGGCTTAAGATCTGAAAATTCGAAAGCACTTCCTTCATCCTTTTACAACTCTGATTTAACTTTATTTGAGTTGTTTTCTTCTTTGTCATCTGGTTCAGATTTTGAGCTAATTAGAACCAGATTTTTATCCTTTTTGACTGAGAAAATAAAATAGATTTGAGTCATTCTCTTTTTGAAATGTTAGGTTCAGATTTTGGGCATGTTTGAACCTTTGATTTCTATCCTAATCTATCTACTGATAAGCCAAAATTAAACAGTTTGGCAAATCGAATTCACTATCCTATCAGCAGAAAATTTAAAGGCTAATTAGTCAAGCTTAGGCAGTTTGACTAACTAGAAGTGTGTTTTTGAGTAGTGGCATTTAAGCTTGCACACTTTCAGAACTTATTTCTCTCTTTTTTGGTATGGGGCCATACCTTTATTGTTTTCACAATCTGCCTCTTTTCTTTCTTTCTTTGTTTTTTGTTTTTGTTTTTGTTTTTTTTCTAACTTTGGATGCGATGGTTAGACTATGTTATTTACAATGAAAAAAAATAAAATTCTTTAAAACTCAAGATTCCTGGCAGAAGTAATGCTTAAGCATCCTCCCATTGACAGGACCTCCATACAACTCTTCTTCATTCAATTCTTTCAAGAAAAACGCATTGTGACCCCTCTCAGCATGAATAATATAGGGCCCTTTCCACAAGTTCTCAAACTTGCCATGTTTTCCCTTCTCTTCTCTTCTTGAATGCCATTTAAGAACAACATTTCCAATTTGGAAATTGTTTGCGTTAGTCCTCTTATCAAATAGCTTCTTCATATTTTCTTGGACTAACTGTGTTCTTTCATAGACTTCCTCTCTGGTCTGTTGTAAATGGATTGTTTGGTTGATTATTCTCTGCATATCATTTTCTTCAATCTGCACTTCTTGAAGGATTTTCATGACTGGAACTCCCAATGAGGTAGGAAAAACTGCATCCATGATGTTACACAGTAATTTGTCACCGTCCCTGCAATCCCCATCTCGCCCATTGGAGGGTCGTTTCTGTGACCAATAAGCAGTGTCATGCCTTGCAAATACCATCATTGCATCCCTTTCCACGAGGACAACATTTCTTCTGTTGATCATTTCCTAAGCAGACCCCTAAAAACACCTGTTTTTTCCTTGGCGCTGGTAGCCCATTATGTACTCGTGCCAATGGGGTAAAATTAACACTGAGCCCGCGCCAATTGGTGCTCTTTCCCAGTTAAGCACCCGCGCCAATCTGCTTTTGGAAAGTTTTTTAAAAAAAGAGGCGAAGTTTTGATTACAACAACTTCGTGGATGAGTCATCAGGAGTGGTTTCGCCTGAATAACCACGGCCTTCCTCCTTTGGCCTCTTGTTTCCACCTTATAGGGAACCTCCCAAGGGATAAGGCCTCCCTTCCAATATTTTAGGGATCCAAACCTCCTCCTCTCCTCTATAAATATAGCCTTCATCCATTGATGAAGGGGCTGAAGGGCTGAAGGGTTGAATGGTTGAATAGCTAGTTCCTAAATCCCCAAGTTCCCAAGAGCTTTCATGCTGCAAAAGCCTTCTTGATTCCCTAAGGCCAAATCCAAGCAAGGAGACTATTTCCAAGTATCCAGAGAGAGAGGCTTGTCCCATCCCTGACAGGCTTTATCGAGACATGTTGTGCTGACGACCCGCTGAAGGAGAGTGCTGCGTCGAAGCTATGGTTGTATTCTTCTTTTGAATCTTTAATGATAAGCGACTATCGGTTATGGTTCCACTCTTGCTCTTGATCATGTTCATGAGTTATGTCCTCTTCGACTGACATATAGTTGTATATACTAGATTTTATGCTTATGTTTGCGTTGTTTCTTGCATGTGCAGGTGTCCGATCACGGAGATCGTGAGGATTGTGATTTGCCAGGGCAAAGGAATGGGAGCACCACCTCTTCTACAAACGACAACGTTGGATTCCAGGTAAGCTTTCCTCGCAAGTCGGTTTATTTACAATTAGGAACCTGCACTGTAGCGTGTTTTATTGTTGCTAGACCCAATCTGGGCTAATAGGGATCGCCTCTGTCCGCAGAGGGGATTTACCTCCTCAACACATGCCATAAAATAACTGCTAGGGGGACATATTTATTGATTTCTTTGTAGTTAATCTATCAGCCCATAAGGCATGAACCAACTTACTGTGCCATGATTTTTGATTTTTTTCCAACAGTTTTTTGATTATATTGATGAGACTCTTGTTGGAAGATTCAGCTAATCCATTTCCTTGGGGATAGTAAGCAGTGGAATGGCCCAAGGTTATGTGGTATTTGTAACAGAAATCAACCATATTCTTAGATTTAAAAGCAGCAGCATTGTCTGTTATGATTTTTCTGGGACAACCAAATTTGGATAGGATATTGGTTTCGAGAAACTTGATAATGACAGAGTCATTAGAATTCCTGGAAGGTATAGCTTCTATCCATTTGGTAAAGAAGTCAGTGGTTGTGAGGATCCACTTATGTTGAGCTGAGGAGAATGGATGAATTTCCCCAATGAAGTCCAGCCCCCATTGTTGAAAAGGTGCCTCAACTTTGATATGATGTAAAGGTAAGGGAAGGAGTTTTCTCTTGCCATCAAAAATTTGACATTTATGGCAAGACATGACTAATTTCTGAGTGCCTGGGAAAAGGGTAGGCCAATAGTAACCAGATCTAATAATTTTGTTTGCTGTGGCCTTTCAGTAGAGGTGTCCTCCACATTCTCCTTCATGCAACTCATGCATGATCTTTCCTGCATCATCTTCAAGTAAACATTTAAGCAAAATTCCAACAGCATTTTTCCAATATAATACCCCATCGAAGATGCAAAAACTCAAAGCCTTTTGTTTCAAGAATCTAGCTTTAGTTTTAGACAAAGAAGGAGGGGCATTTAAATATAAAAGCACATAAATAATGTCAGCATACCAAGCAGAATTCAGAAATGTTTCTTCAATAAAAGGAGCATCAGATTCTTCTATTTCTTCCAACACATCTACCATATTGATGTCTAGTGCTTGGAAGTTAGACTCAGCCATAAGTTTTTCTAATCCTTGCCCTTTAACTAGTTTGGTGGGCCTAATTTCTAAGTCATATTCAAGAATAGTTGCAATCCATTTTCCCCTTTTACCATCAGGGTCTTGACTTAGAATGTCCTTGACAACAGTATGTGGAACAAAAGCAATTATGTGAGAGTGTAAAATATAGACCCTAAAGTCTTTTAACACTTTCACTAATGCTAAGGCTTGCTTCTCCATGATATTATATTTGAGAGGAGCATCTCTTAAGGCCCTACTAAAGAAAGATATTGGTTGTTCTTCCCCCAAATCATTCTTTTGAAGTAAAACTGCAGCTATTGTATGGTCAGATGCAAAAGAAAAGATGTAAAAGTCTTTGGTGAAATCTGGACTAATCAGGACTGGTGTTTGGGTAAGATCTTGTTTGACCAGTTCGAATGATTGTTTAGCTGGTAAAGTCCATTTTAAACCCACATCTTTCTTAAGCATGTTTGTAATGTTTTTTAATAGCTCAGCAAGGTTGGGGATAAACCTTCTCAAAAAATTAATCTTCCCAATGAAAGATTGTAATTCTTTGAGGCTTCTTGGATGGATAATTTGCAATATGCCATCTATCCTTGTAGGGTCTATCTTGATTCCTTATTCTGAAATTATGTGACCAAGAAGTTTACCTTCTTGGAGACCGAAGAGTGTCTTCTTGGGATTCAATGACAAGCCAAATTTCCTACACTTCTCAAAAACTTTTCTTAAGTGAGTCAAATGTTCTTCATCAGTTTTTGAAAAGACAGTTATGTCATCAAGGTAAATAATTATGAAATATCCAATATCTTCAGAAAAGGCTATGTCCATGGCCCTTTGGAAGGTGGCCCCTGCATTCATTAACCCGAAAGGCATTTTGACATACATATAGGTGCCACAAGGTGTGGTAAAAGCGGTTTTGATTTGATCACTTGGGAGCACTAACACCTGGTTGTAACCCGAGAACCCATATAAGAGTGATATCCTTTTTGACCCAACTACCCTCTGAAGTATATGATCCATCTTGGGCAATGGGTAGTTGTATTTTAGGGATGCCCTGTTTAAGTTTCTGAAATCGATACAGAGTCTAATCTCCCCTGTCTTTTTCCTAACAGAAACTAAGTTTGATACCCATTCTGAAAATCTAATTGGTACTATAATGCCAACATCATGCATTTTTTCAATTTCGGCTCTAACTAAAGGTAATAAAAGTGGGTTTATTCTCCTTAGTTTTTTTTTGGAGGGCTTTTGATTTTCCTTCAGGGGAATCTTGTGCTGAATGATGCTGGTATCATATGACTTCAGATCTCTGTATGCCCAGGAAAAAACATCTTTAAACTCCTTAAACAGATCCATGTATCGAGATTTTATGTGAGTTGGAAGAGTGCTGGACAATTTAATCATCTTGGGTTCTGTTAGGGAGCCTATGTTGTGTTCTTCTACGTTTTTTTCTATAGGCTCCATTTTTGGTTCTTTGGCTACATCATTAAAGTCGAAAAGGTGTTCCAAAGGTGAGAGACCTCTTGGAATTGAACCGTTTTTACATTCTAAAACTTCCAGGTCTTTTTGGTCCACGTTGTTAATTAACTCCGCTTAAAACAAATTCTCATAATGATTTATATCAGCAGAGTGTGTTATTTCAGCTTCTGGGATTTCTTCGATGTATGGACAGTTTTCATTATGGCTAGATTCTGATGTTGGTATGGTGAAATCGTTTTCTGATTTTAAGAAATCGTCTATGTGTTGGTCAAAATCAAACACTTTCCAGTGATCTTCGTTATCAGGCACTGCAGGCCTATGTTTTACCTTTACGCTAAGCTGTTCATTTATCTTAGGTATTTGACAGTTACTGGCATTGAACGCGAGTTCATTTTCCAAATGATTAAACGCTCTAGGAATGAAAATAAATTCGTATTTTTCAAAAAATTTCAATAAATCGAGGGCAGCGTTCCGATATTCCCTAAGCCTTGGATTTATGGCTGAGTATTCTCCTTTGATTTGTTTTATGATAAGTTCATAATCTACTAAGATCGTTATCTTTTGGGCTTCTAATTGTTTGAGAAATTGTAAACCTAGGAGAAGTGCTTCGTACTCAGCGATATTGTTAGTGCATGGGAAATTCAATTTGTATGAAAAACTCTGATTTGTATTTTTAATCCACACACCTGCTCCTGCACTTGTTTTATTACAAGATCCATCAAATTTTATTGTCCAAAGTATGTCATTCCTATTTTCATTTTCTTGTTGCTGTTGATTGGTAATGTTTTTAATTTGATTGAGGGGAAGATTGGATTGTTCTGGTGAACTGATTGGGTCTATGTTTTATTTATCTTGTTGAGTAGTTTCATCTTCGTTACATAAGATAAAGGAATCTAAACTTGACTGAATAGAATATATTGGAGAATTGTTTGGTTTGTCTATGTTGCTCACCATGTACTTCATGTGGGATTCCCTGTATAGTCTTCTGTTTTGATTGAAAACGGGGATGGTGGCATAAGACATGTCCATTTGAAGGGCTCCCTGAAGTTTGGCTCCCCAAGATCTTGATAAGAGCATGCCATACTTAGGGGAATGTCAACTACAACTATATCCATTACTAGACTCTTAGCAGGGATTTGAGCTAAATTAACACATAAATATTTGACTAAACCCAAACATTTGATCTTGCTTGAGTCAAAGGAATAAAAATCTTTGTATGGTTTAGTAATATCTAAGCCTAAGCTTTCCATTACCACCTTGGGCATTAGATTGTGTGAAGCTCCCGAATCTAACATGGCATTGTGTAAAATTTTCTCATGTATGTTCAAGCTAACATAGAAGGGAGGGACAACCCCTTCTTGATATTTTCCTTCAACTTCTGGACCAAACAACAACTCAGGTTTGTCATCTGTCAAGTTTAAAGTGTCTGTATCACTTCCTAAGTTCAAAGCTTTCAAAACTTGGTTTTTATACACCTCTTGGGTTACTAGTTCATCTAGGGGGATGGTAATTTTTATCTTAGCAATCTCTCCCTCAAGGCTGAAAGGAATAATTGACTTGTTTGTATTTACATCTGTTTTTTCAATTGAATTCTTTTCAGCAACTTTGATTTGCTGAACCTTGTTTGGACTGGTAATTGGGATAGTTTTATTAGGACCACTAGCTGAAGTGCTAGGGGTACTCTATTCAACATTTGGCTGAACACCCTTATCTTTGTTTAAGTCTGGTTTTTTAGCCGAAATGTTGGTCTTCTCTGCTGTCTTTTTGGGCTGGTTCTCTGCGTTTTTCTTGACAGCAGTGCTAGTGTTCTTATCCTTTGAATTATCTATGTTTCCCTTGCTCCTAAGATCATACTGTTTGTGTACCTCCATGATTGCATTTTCAAAACCCAATCTATAGTCATCAGAATCTTCATAGGTGTTTTTATTTTGATCATAAGAGAAGACATCTTGTTCTTCCTCAGTGAGGAAAACATCATCCCCACTGTCTGATCCAATCAAGTTTACATGAGATTCTTCCAACCTTTCCAACTCCCTATCTTCCTCATATTGATCTACATAGTTCTGTTGAAAGGGAGGTCTAATCTGTTGGTCACTTTCTTTTTACTTATCTTGATTGTTGTCCCTTCTATAATTCTAATTTCTATTTCTATTTTGGGAGTTGTTCTGATTGTCTCTTGGCTGTGTTCTCTCAAGTATGCTCATCCTTTTCATGATCTCTTCCAACATCTGTTCTGTCTTTGACCTAGATGTGGAGGGTGTAGTGTCAACTTTATAAGTTACCCTCTTCTCTGATCTCAACCTATTTCTTTTCTCAATTATGTTTGCTTCTACGCTTATAGCTCCTTTCTGCATGTCCTCTAAGGTTAAGTAATCCATCTCCCTTAACTGATACATCATGTCAACATCAAGGCCTTCGGGGTATCTTACTAAGGCCATGCCTTGAGGGGGTTTCATGTGAGGTGGAAGAGCATTGTAAATGCTATTAAACCTAGTGGAGTAGTCAGGAATACTCTCTCCTTAATTTCTCTTGAGGCTGCTATATTCTGCTAGTATTTGGAGAGGATTCTTTTTGAGTTCCCATTTGTTGATAAATGTTTGATGCAAGGCAGGGAGATCATTTATGCTGTTAGGCGGTAAGTTTTTGAACCATTTATTTACGTCTCCTCCTAAACTTTGAGCGAATATCCTCATCTTCACAGTTTCTTCTTCTATCTCCATGTAATCAAAAGCATCTTCCATCCTATCTACATGTTGTTGAGCTGTTGTAGACTCTTTTCCAGTGAATTGAGGAATTTTGGATTGGTAATCGTTTGGTAAGGGAAGTAGAGGTTGTGGTAACACTAATGGGGCATACCATGTTGCCATGGCTGGAAATAAGGGTGGATTTACAAAAGGTGGGTTTACAAAAAATGGCTGAAATGGGGTGTTTCGGACAGTGGATGTGGGATGGACAGATGTGGATGTACCGGGGATAGACCTTTGAGCTGATCTTGGATGAGAGACACCTAAATTGAGAAGGAAATGTAAATCAGGTGGTGTGGTTTCTCTACTACCAGGCTGTTTACTTTGTTCTGGGGATGAAAGTGAAGACTCAGAATCTATTTGAATTATATCACCAAGTGACCTAGTTCTAAAAGGATTTCTTAAGTCGACTTGTGACTGGTGTAGGGCTGCAAGATTTTCAGGGACTGAATTAGATCTCAAGGGTGATCTGAAAACAGTTGAAAATTTTGTCTTGGAAGACTTCCTAAGTATACTTTCAGGGTTTTCAACTTCTTCCGGTGGGTTTGGGTCTGGATGGGATCTAGTATTGATCCTATGTGAAGCCATACTGCTTTTCAAAAATGAGAGAGGTGGGGGTTTTAGGGACTATTTTTTGGAAGCTTCACCTCTCAGGATGTTTTGTTTAAAATGGGACTAGGCTTCTAAACTTTATTCAAGGCTGGTTAACACAGTCTTAAAGGGATTTGGGAACCTAGATGAGTAATAGGCCTACTGGGGCTAATAGAGTCACCAGGTGGAAACTTTTAGTTTCTTATGAAGGTAAGATATTGGATGGTTCCACCACCATGCTTATTATGAAGCCAAACTGGAATGTTTTGGGTTTTTCTGAGTTTATTTCGGTCTTACAGGTTAAGAGAGTGTCCTACATGTGATTTGAAACTTAGCTAAGGTGTTTAATCTTACAAAGTTCACTCTTATGGCTTTGGTAACTGATTTCTTCAAGGTTTGATAAGGTTTAATGAGAATCCTAAGGGTTACTTAGTTTTTCACTGATTCAATTAAGTCCTATCATGATTACCATTGCTTGGTAGTTCTTGAAGAAGGTTACTTATGTTATACTGGGCCTAAAAAGTTTGAGGAAAGGTTTTCAAACCACTATATTCTCAGTATGTCCCACCGTGATCGCCATTATGTTGGTGTCCCGTGTTTTGATAGTTTGGCAAATCGAAAGACAAGGAAACATCATAACCAATCTTTAGAGTTACAAGATCTAGTCCTCCTGTTCTCAGAGAGGGATCTCTCAAAAGTTTTTTTGCAAAGGTTTATCTTGTGTGCTTTGAGTATTGGTTTTAGACTAGTTATTAAGTGCATGTTTTTATTTGTTTGTTTGTTTGGTTGGAATGATACAACAAAATATGAAAGGCCTAGGAAAGATATATAGGATAGAGAAATATCTGGTTCATTGGGCAATGGAGTCAAGAAAAGGTCATGACAAACTCATTAATGGATATGGGATATCAAAGGGAAAGTCTAACTTGGCCACGGGATCCTTTTGTTTTTGGAATGAGATGAACATTAATGATTTGGAAAGAGAGGTTTTAATTCTCAACAAAGGGAATTTGAAAGCATAATTTGAAAAATAAAGAGCTCTTTGATAGACAGGGCTAACCATAAATTCTACAAATCACACTTTTAAGAAAATAATGATTTCAAAACAACTTTTAAAATGAAATCTAAGATTCGGGGAACACCCTATTTCCTCAAATATTTTATTTCAAATGACTTAGAAAACATCAAAGATTCACTGATAATTGCAGTCATAGAAGAGGGAACACCTAATACATCTATGATTGCAACTATAAAGACCTTTAAGGCAACTGTTTAAGCAAGGACAAAGGGAAATATCGGAACAGACCTCCTTGATTTACTGTAAACAAAAATACTTCAAAGGGAGACTTCAACAACAGTTTTTAAGTGGCAGCAGACAAGCAGGGAAAACCATAAATCGTGCTGAAGCCAACTGTTCAAAATATTAAAGAAATAAACATGCATGAAGACTAAAGAGAAAGATTAAAGCCTCTAAAATACTTTAGTAGAAGAAAAAATAAAACAGTGAAGGATGAACAGGTCTAAGGTGCTTCCAGGAGTCATTTCTTAGCCTAAAAATTTCAACCTACTGTAGTAAGAAATTATGGAATAGAATGAAAACAGGAGAAAACATCAAACAGATCAAAATACTTCACCAACAGCCAAGTTCATGGATCCAATGATAGAGCCTTCTCAGGAACAAGCATGCAACCACATCATCAAGACCTCCAAGACTTCAATTTGTTCTTCAACTTCAACGGACTATGTATTTATTTCAAAAGAGTTTCAGTATTACAACTTGTGATCAAACAACAACCAACCAACTTCTCATCTTCTACAGAAGTATTTATAGAAGGATGAGGAGGTGAGATCTGATAAAATATCTCTTAAGGAAATTAATACAGATTCAAGACTTCTTAGCCTTTTGAGGGGCTCGATGAAGAAGTTTACAGGTGGTTCTCTGTATTAACTGTTTTACAATTAATATCAAAGCTCGGTGGGAGCTTTACTTGAATTTGAGGCTCTATCGTAATGTTTGGAGTAACTCTGCAGATATTTCTGCATTTATTTCCTTGCAGAAGTAACTCTCTAGCTGTGTTGAGGCAAAATATCTGATTCTGCAATAAGTTCAGCCTTTGTTTGAATGCTTTGAGGCAACAGGTGGCGTTTATGGTAGCTGAGGAATCAATTCACCTCAAATGTGGCAGTGGAGGGCTGCCTGCCTGTTTAAAAACTTATGATTTCCTTTAATTGTGTTTTAATTCTGGGAATTAGGCTTTTGATAAGCATTCTTAGCCGTAATTCCAAAATCTATCTTCAATCTTCATTCTGTTGTGCTATGTCTTCAAAACTGATACTCTTTAACTGTGTTTCTTAATAAAACAATGTCTTGTCGATGTGCAGGCCCGCGCAGGTATTTTAAAGGCATCAATGCCCATGAAGCATTGAGAAAACGTTGAATCCTAACCCGTGGATGGCTTCTCTTTAATAAATCGAGGGCATGATAATCGTCATTCTCAACCCTCGACTTTTCTTCATTTATAATGAAAAAACCATTGACACACCTGCGAAAACACAAACTTATTAAGAAATCCTGCGTTTTTGGGTTAAACTGCTTAGAAGGCTGCGGGGAGGAGCGTGGCCATTGGATCTGGACACGTGGACGGTCCAGATCTAATCGGGGGATCACAATCGGCGGGAGGAGAAAAGGGGTGCGATGAAAAAACTCCGATGCGATTGCGTGATTGGAAGGGCGGAGGCGATTAAGCGATGGCCATTGATTTAAGGACGAGATCAACGGTGGAGAATGAATCGGGGGACTGGCCGATCAGGGGAGGAAATATAACGCAACGATTTAAGAAATGCGATGCGATTGAGGGCCGATCGTTTGATCGATTAACAATCAACGGTGGAGATGAACCGGGGAACTGACCGATTGGAGGGACAAATAAAAGGCATGTGATTTAAACATTGCGATGCGATGAAGCACAAGCCATCGATCTAAAGGTTAGATCAACGGTTGAGAATGAATCGGGGGAATCGCAATGGGAGGTCGGAAATGAGGCGATGCGATTTGAAAGCTCCGATGCGATGGAGCGCTGACCGCTTGTTCGGTTTAAGATCAACGACGTGGATTAGTTTTGAAACAACTGGCAGAAAACCCTTATATAATGTATAAAACCCAAAGTTTAAAATAAAACAAAGGTTTTTATGGATCGGGGCGGAATATTTATATAAGGTGGATAGGCGCCCGACTGCGGGGCCATTGGATATATGAAATACAATGGGCCCGGGGCTTTATATATTCAAAGGGGCCAATCGCCATCGGAGCCTCGGGCTGGTCTTTCAATCAACCCATTGTAAATATTGCGATGCGATTGAGCACCTCGGGACTTTGACACTTGGTCCCGCGGGAAAATCATATGAGATAAAACGGTGGGGGGGGGGGGGAAGTTTATATGTATAAGGCCTAATCGCATCGGAAGTTTGATGCGGGTCTTTTCGATCAACCCATTGTATTTTCTCCGATTGTGATTGCGCGATCGGTCTTTCCATCAACCCATTTAAATATTTAACACGTGATTTTGGTTTTTTAGTTTAAACTTTGGGAAAATGGGTTTTTGGGTTTTACAAAGGAAAAAGCGGATCGGAAATGGATTTTTCAAGGTTTTAAGTGCAGAAGGAGGGCCCACGGGATGTTTATACAAAGGTTTTAATCGCATCGGATTTTATATGATGCAAAGCTAATCGCATCAGAACTTTTGAATATGGAAAAGTCTTGCATTCTTTGGATTTTTTGCGATGCGATTAGCGCCGAAAGGTTTTAGCGTTTGATATTAACGCGTGGGCATGTGGGGGGAAGTGGTTTAGGACTTAGCCCAAGGGGCTTAAGTCCATAATAATAAAACTTTGTTTTTTATGAATTTTTCAAAATTTTTAATGGAATTTGATGGTTTCGGTAAGGTTAAAAAGTAAGTTTTTAACTTTGCAGAGTGGATTTTCATGAATGGAAGAAGGAAACTCATGAAAAAAAAAGGGCTTTATGGAGAAGAAAGGGAGAAAATGAAGGTTTGAGAAGGGGGAAAATGAAGGTCTTTCCAGCAGTTTCTTCTCATGAAATCAGCAGAATTTCTAAGTATAAAAGGGGAACAGGAACGAAGATTTTGGACAAAGGCATGAGGCCTTCAAGAGTCTTCAAGAGCCGACAATTTTTATTGATAAACTTTGTTCCTTGGAGGCTCAAAAAGTCTTAGCCACCTTTTGGTATAACAAATATTATAGGTGGCTAACACATAATATCCACAAACATAAATCATTTGGGCACCCATTCTTTTCAAAATTTCTAAGCCCAAAATTAAAGATTCATACTCAACCATGTTATTTGTGCAATAAAAATTTAGTTTGTAAGAAAAAAAATTACTTTCATCTTCTGGAGTTGTGATCCAAATTCCTGCTCCTGCCCCCTCTCTTCCTACTAATCCATAAAAATGTAACAACCACCAAACTTCCGCTTTCTCCTCACTGATTTGTTGATTTGTTGTCTGCTGATTTTTGTCTGTTGAATTACAATTTGCTGATTTTCTGCCTTCTTTTCATCCTCTGCTTCATTAGTCAAATCATTGAAAAGAATAGTAGATCCAAGTTCAGTATCAACAACCTATATTGGAAAGTTTTGAGGTTTGTATTTACTACTTACCATGTAAGCCATCCTTGTCTCTCTATAAAGTCCCCTTTTCTCACCAAAAATAGGAATGGCGGCATAAGTTAGGTCCTTTTGCATTGTACCTTTGATATTAGTTTCCCATGACCTTGATAATAGCATGCCAAACTTAGGTGGAATGTCTGCTACCACAATCTCCATGACCACTGTCTTGGCAGGGACTTGTGTAAGACCAACAACAACATCTTTTATTAAACCAATGCATTGAACTCTTTTTGAATCAAAGGACAAGTCCTTATATGGTATAGTAATTTCCAACCCCATACTTTTCATGATTACTTTGGGCATAAGATTGTGAGAGGCTACTAAATCTAACATGGCATTATGCAATGTCATGTCATGTATGCTAAGTCTAACATAAAAAGGAGGCACCTCCTCATTCTGCTCATCTTCTAATATTGGACCCAAGTGTATGGTTGGATAATCTTCTTGAACATTTAGGATATCAGCAGCTCCTGGTTGGGAATTAAGAATTTTCAAAATCGTACTTCTATATTCATTCACCTTAAGAATTTCTCCAAAAGGTACCGGGATTTTGATATTAGAGATCTCACTCTCCAAACTAAAAACAGAAGAAGATTTTTCAGTCTCTTTAGCAGGAGGAGGAGGTGGTGTATCTTTTCTAACTTCAACAGCCTTGGGGGCATCTTTCTTGGGCTGTGTTTTGTTTGTAGTAATTGGCACATTTATGTTTCTGAGGTTGTATTGTTTCTGCATCTCAAAGATTACATGTTGATACCCTTTAAGATAATCAGATGGTTCCTCACCCTTGTTAACATCATGATCTAACTCATCATGTTACTCCTTAGTTAAAAACATCCCTGACATGTTTTCATCTAAGCAATGAATTGAGTCTTCTTGTATTTCAGGCTGATCTTCTTCATCAACTAAGTTCTGCTGAAAAGGAGGCCTTACTTGAGGGTCAGGTGGCTGATTTCTGTTTTCCCTTGGCCTTTGCTAGTTTTTAGGTCTTCTGAACTGAGGATTTCTAAATTGAGGTTCATGTTGTGCAGGAGGAGCAGAGGCATTCCCAAGGGCAAGCCTATCCATCAGTTTTTCCATTGTTTTCATCATAGAATCAAATTTTTCATCTGAGGTAGAAGGCTTATCTTCCTCTTTCAACTTGGTCTTTCCCATCCTGGAATTTTTTGCTGCTATCATATTGACCTCCACCTTCACTGAATCATTTTGCATTTCAGCAAGTGAAGGGGATTCTCTTTCTCTTAGTAGGATCGAAAAGTCATAATCAAAGGCTTCAACATATCTCAACTGAGCTGCTCCAGGTGGATGATTTAGATGGGCAGGGATAGAGTCATACAATTTGCTAAATCTCTTTGAAAAGTTTTGAACAGTTTCATCAACAACTCTCTTAAAACTATTATACTCAGTGAGGGCTTGTACAGGGTTGGTTCTATTTCCCCACTTCCTCAAGAAGCTATCTTCAAATTCATTCCAATTATGTAGGCTTCTAGGAATAAGGGCTTTGAACCACTTCCTAACTTCACCAGTGAAGCTTTGAGCAAAACATATCATCTTGACATCCTCATGGTCAAATTCCTCCCTGTCTATACATTCATTGAACTGATCTACATGCTCTTCAGCTGTAATCTCTTCATCACTTCCCCAAGTTTTGATTCTAGTAGAATATTTGCTAGGAAGGGCATTTAGGACAGCTAGAAGGGCAAGAGGGGCATACCTAGTATGTGCAGCAGGTGGAGGTGGTACATTTCCAGCCATGATGATTGGGACTGTGGTAGTTTTATGGACAACAATAGTAGAGGAAGAGGAACTGTTAGGAGGAGGGTTGTTTGGTATTTTTTGTCCAGTCACAATTGAACTCTAATTAGGAAGAGGAACACCAGTTTTACTTCTTAACAAAATTTCAAATGGGTCTAGTTCCTTCAACCTATCCAATGACTCTTTCCCTAATAGTAACTCTGAAGTAACTGCTCCCCAAAACTCTTCTTTATCTTTTTGAGTTACTAAGCCCGAGGTATCAATACCTCTTCTATGTAGGTATAAGATAATTTCAGTCAATTCTTTTTCACTTTCAGACCTAAACAAGACTTCCTAAATTTTATCAGCAAATATTTTATCTTCAGGACTTCTTAAAACTTCAGAGGACAAGGATTTAATATGTAATGGAGTACCTGATATTGCAGAAATGCCTTGACTGCCTCTGGAGATGGTGTTTGGATTGTCCACAATGGTAGGTGGATCTGGGTCAGGATTACTCCTTATGTATCTCCTTCTAGAAGCCACATTTGAACATATGAATTTTAAATGGATTCACCAAGGTAGATACAGCCTCAAATAGCTTTTTGAGCTCCTACTACCTTCAGAAGTTCAGCTTCAAAATTTCGGGAAAGTATAATCTTCAGGCTCCCGGCAGACGCACCAAAATGTTATCACAAAATGGCACTTGATTAACTGCTAATCATACAACTTCATGTAACTGTTTCAAACCAACTTGCGACTGAAGCTTAGCCTCTTTAGTCTGAGAGGGCTCTCTCAAAAGGGGTTAATGATATTTGATTATGATGAAACTAGATGGCTAACTCTACTTGAAAAATAACTTGCTTGTGATGTGTGTATGTTGAAAAGAGTATAAGTCTGCAATCATTAGGCTTATGGAGTCAAAAAATTTAATAGTTCAGTGTTAAGCTCACTTGACATGGAAGTTGAGGTAGGTAAGAGTTTTTAACAGAGGTAAATCACACATGAAACATGAAATAACATAGCCAATTCATCAATAAAGGAAGTCAGAGCATACACCTATGAATTCCGAGTATTAAAGATGAAAACCACTACAAATGGTACACATAGAAATTATAGATCAAGTAAGCACTAAAAACTCCATGAGAATCTCAGGTTGGTCAAGTAAAAGTCCTCTGTATTACTGAAAACAGTCAAATTACATAAATTTGCAGTATTGCCAAAAAATCTCCAACCCTTTCCAAATTCGAATATCTGACCTTTAATAGACTTTTTACATGAGAGATGATCTACCTCTTGGCTAGATTAATCAAAATTTTCCTAATGACACCTTGCATAACAGGAAAACATATTCTTTAATGAGAAAATGACAGCTACACTATGAAACAATCCTTTTCCTAATAGGACTCAAACTGCTACTGATTACATCAACTACCTTATCTCTTAAAACATTTACATCTTTGACAACTAATGCTTCACATGTTTGAATAGGTCATGATGGAACTCATCACTACATGACATCTTAATTACCCTCCTCAAAATCTGGAAAAAAACCCTATCTTTCAGAAAAACTAGTCTCTATCTTCAACGAATGGTTTGGATGATGAGTTGTCTTCAAGTCTTGGATAGCTGCTGGCAAAGTCCCTTGACTCTTTAAAAGTATCCACCTATCCAAAATTGCCCAAAAACCTGCTCATACACCTTCAAAATAGCATGCTACGAAAGTATGACAATTTCATAGCGTACTTTCGTAGCATACAAAAAATGTCCTTTGCCATTAGAATTTATGCTTCTTTTCTCTTGCATGGTTCTCATCATGCCTTGACACATCTTCCATATCATTTCCACCCCTTGGAAGCTTCCCAAAGTGGTTTTAAATGCAAAAATAAATCTACAGGTGGTTTCGTAGCGTTTTCTTGGCTTCAAGCCTAGGAAACGCTACGAAACTGCTGAAAGCTGTGTAAATTCCATATTTCTGCCTATCTTAAAAAATGTCTCTACCAGCTGCAAAAAATTTGTTTCCAACATGCCTTTGACTTTTAAAAACATAAACCAACTCAAACTAGGAGTCTTGAGGTGTTTCTTCTTCATTGATGATGAGTTGAGCTATTGGCTCCTCAACTACTGTCATTTTTAGGCCCTTCTTCTCCAGCTCCTCATGGATTAGTTCTAGATGTTCTTGGAGGTCTTTAACTTGATCCTTTAGATTCCTGTTGGTAGATTTCAAGTGCATATTTATTTTTCTGACATATTTCACCTCTTTCCTCAATGACATAGTCCATTTGATTAGTTGTTGTGTATTGTCTAGGATCTTTGATACAATGTCAACCTACTCTTTCCAAACCTCTTTCATATTTTCAAGTTGAACCTTTTGGAAATTGTGTTTCCTTGCCTCCTTCTTCATAACCGCAATTTCATGGTTAGCTAACTTCAGCTATTCTTCAATGAGTTCAAACTCTTTTTTTTCAGTTAATTTCTCCTTTCCTTTATTTGGCTTGCTAACTGGATCTTTTTCTGCAGGTGATGGAAGATTAATAATGTCTTGTGGTGGCTGGATAGTGTCAGTGGCTGGATGAACTTATTTTCTTCTCTCTAAAAGTTTTATAGCATGCCTTGTCATGGGTTTCCTAGCCTGGAACATAAAACCTGCATCCTCACCTTCAAAATGTAGCTTCTTTGTAGATTTAGCTTTCTTGAGTTTCTTTCCACCTTCATCTATATCCTCAGCTTGGACTATAGGAGTCTCTTCAATATCAATGGCATGTAGTATGCATTCTAAATTTCCTTTAGCCACTATTTGGCTCCTTGTTATCCTTTTGCCACTTTTTTTACTCACATATTGCTCTTATTTTGCAGGTGGAACAGTGGGTGTATCAAATCTTTGCAACTACTCTGTTTCCATCATGATTGGTTCAATTTTCTCTGCCCCAACTGGCTCACTTTGTTTTTCCAATAAAGGTGATGGTAACCCTATAGGTTTAGTAATTCTCTTCGGGGTAAGGGTATCCATTTCAAAGCCACTAAAAATTAGAAATTAAGACCAATCTCTGCCTAGTATTTGTAACTCATCGAAAACCAGCAACTTTTTTAAGCCATGATGAAAAAGTTATGTTTCACTTCCCTCAAATTTTGCTTGGACCTTATCTGCCATTTTTGCTAAACTTCTTTGTAAATAGAAAGGCAGATCAAGAGATATGTTACCAAGAAAGTGGAGGAGAAGCTTGAAGTGGTAAGAATATAATTTCTCATATCTCCCTTCACATGTGAAATATTTCTGGATAATGAGCCGTAGCTTGGAGAAATTGTCCTTCATGCAGCTCCTTGGGATGGCATTTGTAAGGTCAACTTCACTACTTTCTGGCTTGATAAACTCTTTGTATTCCTCCATGTTGAATTTGAACCCTTTGAACCATTTTTCTTTTCCTCTTGGAATCCCTGTTGTTGCTGCAATGATCTTTGGTGTAATAGTGAGATTTAGCATCCCCACTTTAGTAGTTGTTCCATTTAATTTTAGGGAAAATTATTTGGAAACCTATAAATGGTAGCCTTGTAATCTTTCACAAAACTATAAACATCATGTCCTTCTAAATATTTCTACAACTGTGGGGTCTTCATTTATCAGGTTCATATCTGATGGCTCATATATGAGACATTGGCCACCTTTATTTTTCTTCCTTTTTGCAGCCATGGTTCTTTGAAGTATTCTCTGTCTCACTTGATAATTCTCTACCTCGCTTGATAATTTTCTGCCTCTCTTGATAAGTGGTATCTTCAATCCTTTGAAAGAAACTAGCCACAACTTGGCCTTAATGAAATAGCTCTCCAGATCTCAATAACAAACAAAGAAGAAATGGAGAATGAAAAATGACTCAATTTGGAAATATTTTGAAGTTTTATAACCACTCATATCATAATGATGACTCATACATGCTTGAAATGGTGATGATGACTTCAGCCCTGACTATGTACCTTGATATTTACCCTAACTGATTCAAATGGAATCTAAATTATCCTTTCAAATCATTTTTTCACACCTAACAACTAATTTGACATGACAAATAGGAAACCTTAATTTTGTAGCGTTCCTAGTGTATTTCTGGGCATTTTCGTTATGAAAGTATTAACAGTTTCGTAGCAAAAAATGCGATTTCTCTGTGTATTTCGCTACAAAAGTGTGGTTTCTTGGCTAAAATGACCCTTTCGGTGTTAAATCCTTTGGAAATGAAAAATTTCAGAAAATTATGATTGATGTGACATGATGGGATTTGAAAGAGGGTGGGTTTAGACCTTAGGATAGGCCTAATAAGAAAAATTAAAAATTTTCCTTGACCAAGTAATGAAAAATGAATCCTATATCCCTACCTTTGACATATGAACCTCTAGGACTTTTTCAAATGATGCTTCATTTTTTCTGAGTGAAAATAGTATGAATAATGTGAGAATAATCTAGAATAATGTAGAAATAGGAGTGGTTATGGTTTTTTGAACGAGAGTTTTTAATTAGAGTTTAGTTCCACCAGTTCAGGTTTGTTGCCTCAAACTTAGGAAGATTAGGTGAGTGCCTATGCTATAAATATGTAATGTCATCGTTCAACTAATGAGAATTTTTTGTGTGAGCTATGTCTCACGTTGTGTGTTTGTTGCATTTGTTTTATTTAATTTGGTATCGGAGCTCATTTTTCATTCTGTAGTCACAGTTTTGTTTGAGTAATTTTTTTGAAGGCCACCACAGATCCAATCGTTGTTCCAATTCAGTACTGTTTTCTGCATGATCTAGTCCATTTGTTACTCCTCTTAAACTCTCACTTGGCATGTTGCAATTATCATGGTAGTCTACGCTTCCCTGAAAGATAGAGATTTGGAGAAAAGGTGTCTCTGTGTTGAAGGCGTGGGCATGGGCAGCTTCGGCAGCCGCTGACTGTATATCACACGGATCTAACGAAGACAAGCGAGGAAACACGTTCACTAAATCTGGAAAGTTGAGGAAAGAGGTTTTTCCTTTTAAGCAAAGAGCAGCCACGTCATGGGCTCGAGCTGCCATCACTTTACATCTTAGCTGTAATTTCTGTGAGACAAATCCATTGCATTTTGACCAGACCACCATCCGTTTCGGATTGGAGCTCAAAGGAGTCTTCGCTGTTGCAGGTTGTGCGAATTTAATAAAGTTCCAATTTTGACCATAATGTTTGCTTGCTGCGCCGATTGAAGAGGCCGTAGAGGAGTGGTGAGAACACTGCTCCTGCGTAAAGCTAGAGCTGGCGCAATCATTCCATCCATCTGTCCTGTTTCATTTTACTTCATCTTTTTGGTGGGCTTTAAACACCGGGGTTTGTTAAAGTTTTGTTGCTGCAATTTTCTAAACGATTTCAGTAGCTGAGCTTCTTTTTCAATAATTTTATTTCTTGTATCATGCGTAGAGTGGTTTAATTTTAAGAAAAAAATGGCTAATCCTCTTGCCGATTCATATTTAAATGAATCCACCAAACTTGATGGCAAAAAATACGTCAATTGGAAGTTTAATCTAGTCACCGTTCTCGAGGCATACAACCTCTGGACGATTGTTAAAGGTGACGAGCCCAAGCCTACTGCTGCCGCCGCAATTCCATATTGGGATAAGTGAGAAATGAAAGAGAAAGTGCTGTTGCGCATGTCTGTAAAGGAAAACATCATTCCTCACATTCAGGACTGTACATCTTCAAAGAACACGTGGGAAACTCTCAAAGGTTTGTACAAAAATACTAATGCAAACCGCATTTTATTTTTAAAAACAAAGCTACTATCTATCAAAATGGAAGCTAATGAAAGCATCAACAACTTTGTTTCTAGAATTAAAGACTTAAGCGATAAGCTTGGTGAAATTGGTGAAAAAGTGTCTAGTAGCGATTTAGTAACTGTTGGTTTGAAGGGTTTATTCCAAGACTATAAAGTCTTTATTTCAGCACTCTCATCTAGAAAAACGCCTCCTACATTTGATGAATTGGCTGGAATTATTCTTCAAGAAGAAGAGAGAATGAAAATTTTTGAACTGGATTCAAATGATTCTGATTTGACATTGATTGCAAGAGGTAAAAGATCATTCTGAGGGAGACCATGGGATATGAACATAGGCCATTTTCAAGCAAAGCAGAAAGGTATGACACATCCTGATTCTTCTGTTAAGAGAAATATTGAATGTGATTATTGTGGAAAACCTGGACATATAGCTAAAGATTGCTATATAAGAGAGAATCATGAATCAAATCACAGACATAGAAGGCATAATGGAAAATTCATGAACAAAGACACTTCAGTTACTGATGGATTTAAAAATCTTAAATTGTTTCTTTTTGATGCTGCATTGTCTACTGAAACTGATGATGAGACTGCTTGGTTCATAGATTTTGGTGCATCAGCTCATATGACTTGTAATAAAGAATGGTATGATAAATATTATGAGAAAACTTATGGCATACACATTGACCTAGGAGATAACAGGTCACATAAAGTCCAAGGCTATGGAGTAATAAGTGTGTACTTACCTAATGGAAAAATGAGACAGATTCATGATGTGATGTATGTTCCTGGTCTTAAAAAGAATTTGATATCTGTTTCAACTATCACTGATAATAATTTAAAAGTGGAATTTGGTAAATTGGGGTGTATTGTGAAAGATGTTCAAGATCACTATAGGGTTGTTTCCACAGGTACCAGGGTTGGTGGATTGTATAAATTGGATTTGATGATGAAGCATCATGTTGCATTGAAATCCACAACAACGTCAATAGCAGAGTTATGGCATCACAGGTATGGGCACCTAAATTACAATGATTTATTGTTGTTGCAAAGACAAACAATGGTTGAAGGTCTTCCTGTTATGAAGTGTGAACATTTACCATGTGAAGCTTGTGCACTTGGTAAGTAGCATAGAGAGGAGTTTCCCGTTCATACAGAGAAAAGACAATATGATATACTTGAATTAATTCACACTGATGTATGTGGACCTATGCAAACTAGGTTGCTTGGTGGTGCTTCCTACTTTCTTATTTTTGTTGATGACAGATCTAGATATACATGGGTCTATTTCATACGAAGAAAAAGTGATGTCTTTGAGTATTTTAAAGAATTCAGAACTTTGATTGAAAAGCAAACATACAAATACATTAAAATTCTCAGGTCAGATCAGGGTGGTGAATATAAATCAGGAGCGTTTAACAAGTATTGTAAATTTCATGGGATCCAACAACAGTTCACAGTACCTCATACTCCTCAGCAAAATGGTGTTGTTGAGAGATGGAATAGAACAATGGTGGAGTGTGCTCGCAGTATGTTTCGGGGTAAAAACATTTCTAATGGTTTCTAGGCAGAAGCCATTAATACTGTTGTTTATTTGAAGAATCGAAGTCCCACTAAGAAATTAGCTTTTCAAACTCCTTTTGAGATTCTTTATGGTCATAAACCTGATGTCAGTCAGTTAAGAGTATTTGGATGTACTGCCTTTGCACATATGCGTAAGGATAACAGAATAAAGCTTGATGCAAATTCAATCAAGTGTGTTTTTATTGGGTATTGTACAGATCAGAAAGCATATAAACTGTTTGCAAGTCGAGATGTGGTATTTCATGAGAATGCTGATAAAAGTGATACAATGAATGATGCTTGGCATATATCTAATGATGATCATGTCAAAATTGATACTTTGGTTAAACAGGAATAGGAACAGGTACAGGTATAGGTTCAAGATCAGAATGATAGCAGCATGAGCACATCCAGCAGCAGTGATTCATCATGAGAGGAAGATTCACCTCAAAGCAGGAGAATCATGGATGGAACTCCAACAGGTATTGTAGAACCAAGAAGGTAAACCCGACAAACCCAGCTTCCTGCAAGGTATAGAGATTATGCCTTGATTTCTAATATCATGAATGTTGTAGAACCAGTTGATTATGAACAAGCTAAAGATCATGAACAATGGAGAAATGCTATGAATGATGAATATGACTCTCTTATGAAAAATCAAACATGGGAATTAGTTGAACTCCCTGAAAACAAAGTTCCCATTGGAAGAAAATGGTTGTATAAATCTAAATTTAAAGCAGATGGTAGCATTGATAAATTTAAGGCGAGATTAGTTGCAAAAGGATATGCTCAACAGGAGGGAATTGATTATGAAGATACTTTTGCACTAGTAGCTAAATTGAATACAATTAGAGTACTGATTGCCTTAGCTACAAAACATAATTGGAATATACATCAATTGGATGTCAAATCTGCTTTTCTGAATGGTGATTTAAAGGAAGAAGTTTATCTGGTTCAACCCGAAGTGTTTGTCAAATAGGGATAGGAGCATCTAGTCTGCAGGTTAAGAAAAGCCTTATATGGTTTGAAACAGGCGCCGAGATCATGGTATGTAAAGATTGATACCTTCTTTCATCAGAATGGGTTTGTGAAAAGAAAAAATGATCTTAACCTGTATGTTAAGAAATATGAATAAGGAAATGTTGTTTTAATATCTTTATATGTGGATGATCTCATTATCACAGGTAGTGCTTACAAGTCAATTGAAGAAATTAAAATTCAGTTGTCTCAGGAATTTGAAATGAAATATCTGGGTGAATTGCATTACTGTTTAGGAATTGAGGTATGGAGAGAGTGTTGTGAAACCAGCTCCAAAAATAGAAGAAAATATATATAAACGCCTTAGAAATAAGCCACTTCAAGGGGGCAACCTCCAATACATTACATGAATGAACAATTCTTGGATGATTCAAATTACAAAACCCCCTTTCTATATATAGGAGTCCATGGGGCCACAATGTAATCCTAGTGGGGGTTACAGGGGTACAATAATAACAATAAGGGGGTTACACTAACAATAATAAGGGACTATACTAGTAATATAGGGACTTAACATGCCCCTCTCCTTCAAACAAGTGTTGTCCTCAATGCTTGATTTTTTCTTGATGCTTCTGTATAAAATTCTCATCCTCCCATGTGGAATCTTCTATAGGAAGGTTCTTCCACTTGCTGAGATACTCTGAAATTGATCGTACTTGTCGAGTTCTTGTTTCTGTGACTGCTTCAGAAATCCTTTCGATGTGATGTTGATCTTCCTATTATTTGATTAGATTCTGCACCAAAGTTAGGTTATCCTTTGAGAGTTGGAGAACTTGTTGTTGATGCTCGATGTGATATTCCAATAATTTATCATCCATATTAGCCATTATTTGATCCTTAAAACCATCCAACTTAGACTGCATTTCTGCTTTTAAACCATATATGTCATCTTCATTTTCTCTTTGTAATATCGAAATTTGTTGCACTTGATACTGTAATTTTGATATTTGATACTGCAATTCTTCCTCTTCATGCGTCATACTATAGATTTTTGAGGGATTAATGGGTATGGAATTATTTTTTGGAGGCATTATAGAACCCAATATGATAAAAATTCTAAAATATTCCCTTGGAATCACTTCAAATTTCTTTTACAAACAAACGTTATGCAATTTAAAAAACCAAATACACACCTTTTTCTTGTTTTTGAGGAGCTTGATATTGAAACTGAATTACCTTTGTGATTTCAGAGATTAAATATCTGAAATTTGGCACTGAGGTAGCATTCTAAATTCTCTTTAGAATTCCACAGGTCTGACCTAATTTGGATTCTTTAAGACAAAGTTGTGCCCAATCTCCTACGATGACCTAATTATGGACTAGTTCATTAGAGAGAAATTGTACGACTTTCCACGTGTCACTATTTCCTCCCTTGGCTCTAAAATGTATTGACAGGAAACTACAGTTTGTTTACTTCCAGTAACTTTTTACAAAATTCCAATCCGATGCTCGGAGAGAGAGTTATGAATATTTTCCCACGATCACCTCTTTGAGATGAAATTCGGGAGCCTGAAAAATACCTAACTTCCACAGATCATATCTCCGAAAATATTGCGAATCAAGCTCTGAAATTTTGCGATGATGTTCCTCAGGATTTTGGCTTCGCACTCTAAAATTTTCAGCTTCTGAACCTTCGTGGGAAAAAAATTATAGCGGAAATTCCACGATGACCTGTTTAGGTTATATTCAGCAGCCTGCAAAAAGACCTAACTTCCACAGATCATATCGCTGAAAATATTGCGAACCAAGATCGGAAATTTTGCGACGATGTTCCTCAAGATTTTGGCTTCAAACTCTAAAATTTTCAGCTTCTGAACCTTTGTAGAAAAAACTTTATAGCGAAAATTCCACAATGACCTATTTGGAGCAGCGAAACCCTAGAATCCAAAGCTCTGATACCAAATGTTGTGAAACTAGCTCCAAAAATAGAAGAAAAGAGATATCAACGCCTTAGAAATAAACCACTTCGAGGGGGCAACCTCCCATACATTACATGAATGAAAAATTCTTGGATGATTCAAATTACAAAACCTCCTTTCTATATATAGGAGCCCAAGGGGCCACAATGTAATCCTAGTGGGGCCACAATGTAATCCTAGCCAACCTAACAATAATAATTTAAGGGCACAATAATAAAAATATGGGGGTTACAGGGGTACAATAATAACAATAAGGGGGTTACACTAACAACAATAAGGAACTATACTAGTAATATAGGGACTTAACAGAGAGCCTGGTAAAACATTGATCACTCAAAGTAAATACACAAAGGAAATTCTTAAAAAGTTCAAAATGAGTGATTGCAAAGCTATGTCAACTCCCTTAGAATAGAATGCAAAGTTGTACAAATAATATGGAACTAAAGAGGCAAATGGAACTTTATATCATCAGTTGCTGGGAAGTATGAACTATCTCACAACTACCAGACCAGACATTTCATACTCAGTCAGTATCCTTAGTCAGTTTATGGCTAAGCCTTCAGGAAATCACTGGAACGCTGCAAAGAAAGTTCTCCGATACTTAAAAGGAACAATCAATTTAGGTATTATGTATACTGATGAATCTGATGTTGCACTGACAGGTTTTTCTGATTCAGATTGGGTAGGAAATCCTGATGACAGACGATCTACCTCTAGCTATGCATTTCAAATAGGATCAGGGGTTGTGTCATGGAGTAGTAAGAAACAACCAACTGTTTCTTTATCATCAACAGAATTTGAGTAAAAATCTTTGACCAATGCCACCTGTGAAGTTGTTTGGTTGCGGAGAATTCTTGCAGATCTCGAAGAGAAGAAAATTGGTTCAACATGCATAAATTGTGATAATCAAAGTGCTATCAAATTAACACATAATCCAATATATCATGCCAGATCAAAAAAAATTGAGCTGCAATACCAATTTGTACGAGAGAAGATTGAATCAAATGAAATTGATTTAGTATTTTGTAATACCAAGGATAATATGGCTGATATCTTTACCAAGCCTCTTGGTAAGCTCAAGTTTGAAGTTTTTAGAAGTAAATTAGGTGTTGTAGAAAATCCATTTCTTCATTAAGGGAGGATGTGAGAATAATCTAGAATAATGTAGAAATAGGAGTGGTTATGGTTTTTTGAACGAGAGTTTTTAATTAGAGTTTAGTTCCACCATTTCAGGTTTGTTGCCTCAAACTTAGGAAGATTAGGTGAGTGCTTATGCTATAAATATGTAATGTCATCGTTCAGCTAATGAGAAGTTTTTGTGTGAGCTCTGTCTCATGTTGTGTGTGTGTTGCATTTGTTTTATTTAATTAATAAAGAAAAAATAAAAAAGAGGTTCCAAGTCAAGTACAATCAGAATTCAAAAGGCTACTGATCTTAAAGTTCTTGACATTTCGCCAGGAAATGGCATCCCCATGTGGAGCCACTGTTAGGGTCCTATAATAATAGGATTCATAATTTTTAATTGACTATGATTAGTCTTGTAATATGTACATACCTTCGCTTTCTGCAAATTTTTTTCCCATATTAGAAAAATAAAAAATGTAAAGAGGGTAAAAGTCCTAAAAGAAAAATAAAAGGACTAAAAAAAGAAAAAGATAAAAAAGAATATAAAAATGAACCCCAACAAAAAAAATAGATAAAATAGATCATGAAAGTGATGCAAATTCAAATGGCACTACGTTTTACTTTACTTTGAAAAAATAAGATTGTGTGCAGCTTGTCAAAATGGCACAATCCATGAAGGTCAAACTGCTTAATCTTGACCTTTCATGCTTTAAATTTCATGCTGATAGATAGATAATAAAGATCTAGCCAAACTGTTTAACCTTGGCAGATCAGTAGTTAGGTAGAGAATAATAAGGAGCTCAATAGCTTAATCGAAGCCCTTGGAAGAAATAAGGATAGAATTAGTTAGTTTTTTGTTAAAAGAAAAATGAATAAGGGTCTGCAAGCTCAAATGCACCCATGTAAATGAAGAAAAAATGCTAGGGTAGCTGATGGGTAAGAAGAAGCAGTTTTCACAAGGCATTGATAGCAGAAAATTGGTTATTTCATTTACTAACTTCCTTTCAAAATCATTCCCCTTGTAAAAATACCCTTTCCCCTTTATCTTAACCCTTTTCCCCATTAGTCACTCATTTTCCTACCAAAACCCTTTTCCTAAGTTAAAATGCATATTTTCCTTTGGAAAAGTAAAAACCCTTTACTTACTAATTTCCTTATTTCATAAAACCCCTAAAAATACACCATCCTAAGTCTAAATGATTAAAATAAATAAAGTCGGGCCCCACTGCCATAAACTCACCCTATATTATTTTAAAATCCTTTCTTAGTGTATTTTTACATTCCCCTGTATTTTACAATCCCGCACTTATTTGACATTTTACTGTACATTATTAACTTTTAACTTTATATATTAGCTCCCGTAATAGATTTATCCCATATTAAAATAATTCTCGCATATGTATATCCCAACCCATATTTTACTTTAAACCTATAGTTTAATTTCCCCCACGTTTTGATTTATTTTTGGCCCACTTATGGTTACCCCGCCTATTATAATATCCCACTTACCTTAGCCCCATTGGCATGTATTAAACCTCGACCCTATCACATCGCATCATATTACCCTAGGCCCCACGCCATCAAATTCCGATACTCCATCGCATTGTCCCATCCGTGAGATCATCACTGACCAGATCTAATGGCCAGCAAGCCTTGTCCCACATCTGATAGCCCGATCCTTAACCACACCCCAACCTTGCAATATCTGTGGTTTTCCGAGCTCCGCTCCTCGCTACGTGGCCAAATTATTTTCGATCGCATCAATCCAAACTTTATTTCTTACCACCTTTGGCCAATGAGAAAACCGCTCAGTGGTTTCTCCTAACCGTTATCCAAACCACCCTGCCCATTTGAATTTACCGCGCATTCAATGATATAATAACTATTTATTAAAATGCATATAGCCGCCCATTTCACCCTTTTTACCATTTCCGTTACACCTTCGCGCAAAGATAGACTGCCGACCTGTTTCTAAGCAACCAGTTCACTTTTCTGACCTTATTTCAAGCCCTTTTCACCAGAATTCAAGACATTTGCTGCTAAAGACATTGTAGAAACGAATTGAAGCTTTATAAAGACTAGAAGAGCTTAAGAGAACCTCTGTTTCCAGAGAAACCTTTTGCAAACTACAAATCTTCATTTTTATGCAGGTATTCTTCGGTGTTTAGGAAAAATACTTACAACAAGAAAATAAATCAGTAATTAAACCTATCTAGGAGCCTTTGTAGACTGAAAGAAACCTCCTGTGCCTTCCTATCCTTCTTCTTCAGACCCTAGGTGTCTTTTACGAAATTTCCTAGGCTTGGGATTGTTTTGATTATAGAGATTGAATATTAGATCAATCAAACCTTTGCAGACCATAGATAAAACCATATTTTATCCTAAATCCCTCTGCAAAGTGTTTTAATATCTTTCATAGGTGCTCCTAAAGACATAAATTTGTTTTCCTAAGTCAAAGATTAATCAATTGAAGAAATTTAACAAAACAATGGCTTCCAAAATTATTGTGTCAGTCAATCCTCTGCAAACTCTAGTTGTAGATGTATAACACACTCCCTTGGCTGATAGAGACTTTAAAATTAATGACACTGACATTGAATTTAACCTTCTTGAGCTCCACTACTGGAGCCATGACAAATCCACAGATCATGCAGATGAGGTTTTCATTTGGGAGTCTAATTTGCCAAAATATGTTGTACCACAGACTTTCCAATGCCCAGAGGTCATCAGACTGTGTCAAAATTATTATTTCCCTGATCAGAGAGCCATTGTAACCCCTAAAAAGGAATTTTTTTTTACCATAACAGCAGAGTCAATCAACCAAATGCTGCAGATCCAACCTAGACAAGATGAAATCCCTTTGTCCATTGAGGCTCTTACATAGTTATACCTGAATCTAAACTTCCCCAAGGGGTTCCATATTTTCCAAACTTGCATGCCTTCATCTGTGGAAACTCCCAAGAAAAACCCTCCTTACCCATCTGCAATCATTTCTGAGAGGACCAGGCATATAATCACTACGTTGTCCAGCATTCTGGGTTATTTTTCAGATGAACATGTTGATGCTGCAGTCTTAGGTTGCTTGTCTACTTTCACACTTGGTTGGCCTCCTGCTACCATTTAAAACTTTTTCCAGTACCTTGCTGATAATATTCATGAACAACTTGTCAAGATACCCAAAGAAGGTGTTTTTAAGTACTCATCACTATTGTTCCACATGTTTTTGTACTTTCAGTCTGAGAAATTTGCCATTGACCTTCAAAAGCTTGATGTTGAAGGTAACCCACAGTCAGTCATATTTTTTACTCCAATTATCAGGAAATATTCCACACAATCCACCTACACAGAGTTCATCGAATCTTTCATTCATCCTATTGTCAACATGCTGAATTGCAACATGCAACCTAGAGTCAGTGAGGAGTTTAAAAAGGTCCTGCAACTGTCAGAGAAAAGTAGGATAGGAGATTGGTACTTGTATCATAACCATACAGAGATAAGGGTATATGGTTCAAATATCATACCATACAGATTGCCGAAATAACTCCCCATGAGGTTATTTTCCCTTGAATACATAAGGCATATTATTAATTCTGATGCAATTAATTTCCTAGCAGCTAAAAAGAAGACACAGTTCAAGATAAAGAATCAGGTTGGTCCTTTCATTTGTAATAGTAGAGATGGAGTTCTAGAGGCTGAAAAGTATTTGTAGAAGTTTAAATTCAGTAAAAGTTTTCTGTGTTATTATGATCCTCTAGGAGTAATAAGTAAATCGAGAGTTAAATGAAAACTAACTCCTTATGTACATGACAAAGAACCAAACATAGAGAAATACTCCAATCAATCTGAATGGTTGGAGAACACTTTGAAAGAGTTGGAGAAACCATCAGAAACAAGTGCAATCATGCAGACTCCAACCCAAGAAGATAGGTATTCTAAAAGAGTTAGAGAGGAAGGATCATATTAAGCACAAACCACAACTGAAACTAAATTCAAACTAATGTATAGGAATAATCCAAAACTAAATCCTGTAGAAGAACAAATGGAAACTATTGTAATTGATACTGATGAAGTGGTGAAAGATAATGCTCCTCCTCCTGCAGTTTCTAAAGAGACACATGAACCTTCTACTTCAAACACTCACCTGATTAAAAAACATCACAGTATTGAAGTATCATCTTCTAGTAAACCAGCAGAGAAATAAATGGACATTATACATAGGTACAAGGAAATAAAGATCAGAAATGAAGCCTTGAAAACTGATACATACACACAATATTGGAATTAGTCACCTAGTGATAAAAGCGGATTGCTTTCTGCTTTTGACTACAAGACTAGGAAAATGCAGATGGCATTCCTGCAACCTAAATTCAAGCATCCCAAAACATCTGTAGGTTACAAAAAATCGTCATATCAAGTTCAAGCAGATGACCTTCACACCATCGATCAGATATAATTTCACAATCAGGCTGGTGAAATGCTTTATTCAACCATGGAAAACAAGGCCATGAGTGTGCAGAAGTTGCAGAACACTCTAGGGAACATCAAAGATCAGTTAAAATTAGAGAAGTCATCCTCCCAGGCTAAGGATAATAGAATCAAATCACTGGAAGAATTGGTTATTGAGGTAGGATATGGTCCTAAGGACGTCAAAGTTGCAGATGAGCTAATAAATAAGAAAAATGTAGACATTGCTGCATTAAAGAAGCAACTAAAATTTCCTCCTACTGAACATCCTCAAGCAAAGGAAGTATTACAAGATGCAAATCAAAAAGATGAGATGATGAATCTCATACTTCAGTTGACTTCCCAAATCAAAGAAATATAAATTGAAATGGACAAGTTAGTCCAGGAAAAAGAAGCCAACAAAGAAGCAGCTCCTATCATTTTTATTCCTGTAGTCACTACTGTTGTTCCTTCCACATTAGCAGAATCATTGTCTCCTTCAGTTCCAATGGCCACAAAACCTCCTATCACATCAAATACTACTTCAGCTGCTGAGTCATCTTCAGCAACAGTACAACCTATAGGTGAGGCAAGTAAATTGGTAAAAGAAATGCAAGACATGTCTATTCATACAAATGAAATTAGTAGACTTAAAGAACAACTTAAAATTCTGGATGATGAGAAGAAGCTAGGATAGATTATGCACAAGAATGAAGAACATAAATCTAACAGTTTGAATGAGAAAGTGAAAATGTTAGAGAAGGATCTAGCACTGAAAGAACCAATGGCACAAGCCAAACAATAGCTATGGTCCAATGTCATTGAATCTGTCAATGATATTGGCCATCTATTTAGGTTATTTATGAACAAAAATATCTCATCAAAGTAGAAGGTGAATCCATCCAAAATATCAAAGAAGAACTTGGCAAGAAGCCAGAAAAGGCTCTTGAAATCATCAAATTTCTTAATTCCAAGAATAAGCAGGAGTTAGAAGAGATTGGAATTAGTGATAAGACAGAAACCATCCTAGAAGTTAGGAGGGTAATTTCTAAAAATAATTTGATGATACAATTAGAAGAGAAATGCCAAAACATGGAGGTTTCCATCACATGATTCATGATGAAGTTTGACACTCTCAAACAAAAAAGGCCTTCCAAATCCTCTAGTTATTCATGACAAATTAATGAAGCAGGATGATTACGATAAAAATATGAGAGAAGTAGCTAAAGAGCAAGCTAATTATTTAGCCATGCAGGGAATTCCAACAGGGAAAGTTCTCTACAAGAGCTTTGAGAATCTGTTTTACTTGCAACTTGAGGTAAAACACCTATTTGTCAATAAACCTACATTTTCCAAATATACAGAGGTAGATGAAATATTCAGGAGGATGATGAAGATCAAATTACCAGAAGCTTAAGACTGGGAAAAATTAAATGATTTATTGTGAAAGCATTAAAGGTTAAAATAGATAAAAAGAGCAAGTTGTTTTTACAGTTTCAGCAAGCAGTAACAGTTTTTCACTGGAAACAGAGACAGTCAAAGTGCATCAGAGTTTAAAGAGTATCAGTAAAAGTCAAAGTGAAAGTCAAATCAGAAATGACAGAGCAGAGATAAATAATGTCAATGTAAAGGACACTCTACTGCAGCCTTCGTTGAGCAAAAAACCAAAGAGACAAATCAACAAAAATATCAAAGACAACAATAGTAAATTCAATAAAAACAGGGACAATTTGCATTATTTAGATAGTTGTCACTATATTCTTGCATGAAGATATTTATTTCCATGAATAATTCCTAAGTTTGTTTTAGGATATTTTGTAATTTTTTTTGTATAAATACTTCACATTTTGAAGTATTGAGTGTGGATGAATTGTTGAACATTTCTATAGTGTACTTTTCTGGAACCCGAGGGTTATTGTACCAATTTCAAGTCAGCAGACTAGACTAAAGCAATAAAGATATTATATTACAGGATTCATGTGTTGGGCCATTACAATGAAGTACTTTCTACTTGTTCAATTTTTTCTTTCTAAAGCTTTCACCAATACTTGTATGTTTTTTCTAAATCTAAATGATATATCAGGAATGTTATTTCAGAATATGTTTAATTACACTCTGTCTTGAACTGTTTAACATTTACATGTTTTCCACTGTATCTAGATTAGGTAATTCTTAATTTCTCCCTAGTTTCGATTGACCTCTCCCTTTTCATTCATTATCCATATTTGAGAACCCTTAATTTCTCTCTTACCCTGATTGAAACCATTTTCACTATCTGCCTAAGGATCTGAAGTTACCCAACTATCTTGCCCTGTGAATAATTCCATTTATAACCTTGATCCAAATATGTTTCTTGACACTTTGACTCCATTAGCCCAATGGTAAGCAGACCTACATCTATCCATCTAAGTAAGTGATTTCACCGCCGAACCAAATCAAACTCAAATCCTAAGTAATCCTGCATAACTAGCCTACAATCAACTTAAATCAACAAAGATAAATCATATAGAGAGATCCCTCTCTGAGCATTAGGAAGGCTAGATCCTAAAATCTTAAAAGTAGGTTTGTGGTTACGTCTAATATTATTTAAGAAAAAATAAAAAATCTCACAACCTTTTGAGAATTATTGGAGTGATAATATACTGGCGACTCCGTTGGGGACCTAACCAATCCTTAGCCTTTAAATAAACCTTAAAGGAAATTCTTTCACTTATCTTTTCACCTTAAGATTGTTTTAAAGGGTTGTGAGTAAAATTTTCAATAAAATCTAAAATTCTGGCTTCCAGAAGAACCTACTATACCAGGTCTAATCCTGATCCAGAACCTGCTATAATAGTAGATAATCCTAACAGAATTTTAAAGAAAAGAAAAAAAAGTAGAAAGATTAGGTAATAAGAGTTCATTGATCAAAGCAAATTATCTTCCTAGTAAATTATCAAGTTTACAAAATATTGAATTTGATTTAGCTTTTGAACAATCTCTGTTTAGAACTAAATCAGAGAGTTCCATATATGATAGTGTAATAGATCCTGATTTTATTTCATTCATTGAAACTAAAAAGGAAACTGTTTCACTTGATTCAGATGAAAAAACCCTAGAAGTCTATGATAAACTTGATGCTTTAACTGCAACTTTGATTAAAGAAATTGACGAAACTTATCTTCAACATTCAATTGAGTTGACTGCTTTATCTGCCTATACTCCTCAACCTTCTACCAGTCATTTAGAATCTGTAGGTTCATCCTTGTTTACTACCACCTCATCTATTATTTCCACCACACTTCATTCCACAAAATCTTTCATTCCTAAGCAACCTTATCAACCTAGAGTTTTATTTCCATCCCTAAATAGTTCAAGTTCATCCCTTAGCATTTCTGCTGCATTTTCCAATACTTCAACTTCATTTCCAAGCTCTTCTTCTAGCATCCCAACTACATCAGCAAGTGTTCCTAACGCATCTGCAAGTACTTCAAGCTCTTCACCAAGTACTTCAAACTTAACTCCTAGCCAAGCTAGAATCATTGCCATGGATTCCAGATATGCACCTTTGGTTCTACAAGCCCCTCTACATAACATGACCCAAGATTACCAAAGTAAGATTTTTCAATTTGATGGTATTGGTCAATACACTACCCAAAAACATGTTAACAAAATGACAGACTACTTTGAACTGCATGAAATAGATGAAGTCGATGTTCAGATGAGAATTTTTTCTCAAACCTTAGCTGGTGATGTTAAAAAATGGTTCAAAGGTTTACTTGCTAGTAGTATAGCTGATTTAGCTGCTTTCCATAGGATCTTTCTTAATAGATGGGAGAATAAAAAGAATCCTTTACAAATTTTATCTGAATTTGAAAACATAAAAAGAGCACCTAATGAAACAGTTCAGGACTATTGTACAAGGTATAACAGTATTTATAATACAATCCCTGCCAACCTCAAACAACTCAGGACTATTGTACAAGATATAATAGTATTTATAATGCAATACTTGCCAACCTTAAACAATTTAGGACTATTATACAAGATATAAAAATATTTATAATAAGTCCTGATTTCAAAAAAGATTTTATCATTTTTTCTTTTGCTTCAGAACATACTATTGCAACAGTTTTACTGCAGAAGAATGATCAGGGCTATGAGCAACCCATTGTTTTTTTCATCAAATCACTAATAAATGCCACATTAAAGTATAACATAATGGATGAGCAAGCACTAGCTTTAGCGAAGGCTATCAAAGACGTTAGAGTGTACATCTTATATTCACATATCATAGCTTATGTTCCAAATTCAGTTGTGAAGGACATTCTAACTCAGAATGGGCCTGATGGTAAGAGAGGCAAGTGGATTTCCACCATTTTGGAATATGACATGGAAATTAAGCCCACCAAACTCATTAAAGGCCAAGGTTTAGCCAAACTCATGGCAGAACCGAATTGTCAAGCCTTAGATATAAATTTTATTGCCTAATTAGATGATCAGGAAGAGATGGTGACTCCACAGTTCAGTGAAGCCTTTTCAGATTCACTATCGTATGAAAATATCATATTTGTATTACTAAATTTACAAGCTCCTCCTGAATTGTCAAGAACTAAAGCTAGATTTATAAAGTTAAAGGCAATGAAATTTTGTATCATAGATAATGCTCTGTTTTGGAAAGATCATGGTGGAATTTTATTGAATTGTTTACTTAAAGAAGGAGTTGATAAATTTTTGGAAGAATTTCATGCAGGTGACTGTGGAGGACATCTTTACTGGAAGTCAAAAGTTGATAAAATATTGAGGGCTGGTTTTTACTAGCCCACTCTTTTTGCAGAAGTAAAAAATTATGTGACCTCCTGTCACAAATGCTAAATATTTGAAGGGAAGAAAAAGCTGCTACCTTTACCCCTTAAACCCATCTCCACAGAAATTCCATTTCAACAATGTGGTCTAGACTTCATTGGTGAAATTTACTCTCCATCCTCAACCCAACACAAATGGATTTTGACAGCCACAGACTATTTCATCAAGTGGATAGAAGCCATTCCTTCTAGGCAAGCCACTGATACTGTCATAATCTCATTTTTGGAAAACAATATACTGTCTAGATTTGGATGCCCCAAAATCTCATTACTGATAATGCAGCTGCTTTCATGTATAAGAAAATGATTGACTTCTATAACAAATACCACATTAACCTTGGCCATTCCACTGCCTATTACCCTCAAAGTAATGGTCTTGCAGAATCCTCCAATAAAAGCCTTGTTAATATCATCAAAAAATTTCTAGAAGTCAATAAGAAGACCTGGAACAAAAGGTTAGTTAATGCCTTATGGGTAGATAGACTTACCACAAAGAATTCTATTGGTACATCCCCTTATCAGCTTGTATATGGGATGGATGATTTTTTTCCATCTTATTTAGGAGTGCCAGTGATGAAGATAATCCAAGAGCTGCAGATTGAACCCAATGATATCCAGAGAATGATAAACCAGACCATACACTTGCAACAAACCAGGGAAGAAGTCTATGTCAAGTCACAAGTTTTCCAAGACAAGATTAAAAATATATTTGACAAGAAGACAAAAGAAGATGATTTTTACATAGGTGACAAAGTTCTTAAGTGGGATTCTAGGAGAGAAGAGAAGGGTAAACATGGAAAATTTGACTTCCTATGGAAAGGTCGTTATGTCATTATGGTTACAGAGGTAACAATGCATTCTTTTTAAAGGAGTTAGATGGATCATATCTACCAAGTGGACCTATCAATGGTATGATGCTGAAGCATTATTATTTTCTAGAATAACAGTAGATCACTTTGTTTACTTTGCTCATTGTACATAACATTGAAGAGTTTAGATTGGATTGGATGTTTTTCTTACAAAGTTGAAGCCCGGAGAGAAGGCCCTAAGCTTTGGAGGATAAAATATCATAATTATGAATAAAGAAGATATCAAAAAGAAGTTCCAAGGCAAGTACAGTCAGAATTCAAAAGGCTACCGATCTTAAAGTTCTTGACATTTCACCAGGAAATTCCATCCCCATGTGGAGCCACTGTTAGGGTCCTATAATAATAGGATTCATAATTTTGAATTGAATATGATTAGTCTTGTAATATGTACTTACCTTTGCTTTCTGCCAATGGTTTTCCCATATAAGAAAAATAAAAAATGTAAAGAGGGTAAAAGTCCTAAAAGAAAAATAAAAGGACTAAAAAAAGAAAAAGATAAAAAAGAATAGAAAAAATAAACCTCAACAAAAAAAAGAGATAAAATAGATCATGAAAGTGATGGAAATTCAAATGCCACTGCATTTTAATTTACTTTGCAAAAATAAGATTGTGTGCATCTTGTCAAAATGCCACAATCCATGAAGGTCAAACTGCTTAATCTTGACCTTTCATGCTTTAAATTTCATGCTAATAGATAGAGAATAAAGATCTAGCCAAACCGTTTAACCTTGGCAGATCAGTAGTTAGGTAGAGAATAATAAGGAGCTCAACAGCTTAATCTGAGCCCTTGGAAGAAATAAGGATAGAATTAGTTAGTTTTCTATTAAAATAAAAATGAATAAGGGTCTGCAAGCTCAAATGCACCCATGTAAATGAAGAAAAAATGCTAGGGTAGCTGATGGGTAGGCAGAAGCAGTTTTCACAAGGCATCGATAGCAGAAAATTGGTTATTTCATTTAATAACTTCCTTTGAAAATAATTCCCCTTGTAAAAATACCCTTTCCCCTTCATTTTAACCCTTTTCCCCATTAGCCACTCATTTTCCTACTAAAACCCCTTTTCCTAAGTTAAAATGCATATTTCCTTTGGAAAAGTAAAAACCCTTTACTTACTAATTTCCTTTTTTCATAAAACCCCTAAAAATACACTATCCTAAGTCTAAATGATTAAAATAAATAAAGTCAGGCCACACTACTATAAACTCACCCTATATTATTTTAAAATCCTTTCTTAGTGTATTTTTACATTCCTCTGTATTTTACAATCCCACACTTATTTGACATTTTAGTGTACATTATTAACTTTTAAATTTATATATTAGCTCTCGTAATACATTTATCATGTATTAAAATAATTCTCGCATATGTGTATCCCAACCCATATTTTACTTTAAACCTATAGTTTAATTTCCCCCACGTTTTGATTTATATTTGGCCCACTTATCGTTACCCCACCTATTATAATATCCCACTTACCTTAACCCCATTGGCATATATTAAACCTCGACCCTATCACATCACATCATATTACCCCGGGCCCCACGCCATCAAATCTCGATACTCCATCGCATCGTCCCATCTGTCAGATCATCACTAACAAGATCTAATGACCAACAAGCCTTGTCGCACATCCAATAGCCCGATCCTTAACCACACCCCAACCTTTCGATATACGTGGTTTTCAGAGCTCCACTCCTGGCTACATGGCCAAATTCTATTTGATCGCATCAATCCAAACTTTACCGCTTACCACCTTTGGCCAGTGCGAAAACCGCTCAGTAGTTTCTCCTAACGGTTATCCAAACCACCCTACCCATTTGAATTGGCCACGTATTCAATGATATAATAACTATTGATTAAAATGCATATAGCCGCCCATTTCACCCTTTTTACCATTTCTGTTAAACCTTCATGCAAAGATAGACTGCCGACCTATTTCTGAGCAACCTGATCACTCTACTGACCTTATTTCAAGCCTTTTTCACCAGAATTAAAAAAATTGTAGAAATGAATTGAAGCGCTATAAAGACAAGAAGAGCTTCAGAGAACCTCTGTTGCCTGAGAAACCTTCTGGAAACTACAAATCTTCATTTTTCACCAGGTATTCTTCGGTGCTTAGGCCAAATAGTTACAACAAGAAATTAAATCAGTAATTAAACCTGTCTAGGAGACTCTGTAGACTAAAATAAACCTCTTGTGCCTTCCTATCCTTATTCTGCAGACCCTAGGTGTCTTTTACAAAATTTCCTAGGCCTGGGATTGTTTTGATTACAGAGATTGAATATTGGATCAACTGAAACTTTGCAGACCATAGATAAACCCCTGTTTTATCCTAAATCCCTCTTCCTACTGGTTTAATATCTTCCAGAGGTGCTCCTAAAGACCTAAATTTGTTTTCCTAAGTCAAATATTAATCAAATGAAGAAATTTAACAAAATAATGGCTTCCTAAAGCATTGTATCAGTCAATCCTTTGCAACCTCCAGTTTTAGATGTATAACACACTCCCTTGGATGATAAAGTCTTTAAAATTAATGACACTATCACTGAATTTAACCTTCTTGAGCTCTACTGCTGGAGCCATGACAAATCCATAGACCAGGGAGATGAGATTTTCATCTGGGAGTCTAATATGCCAAAATATGTTGTAACACAGACTTTCCAATGCCCAGAGGTCATCAGACTGTGTCAAAATTGTTATTTCCTTGATCAGAGAGCCATTGTAACCCCCGAAAAAGATTTTTTTTTTTACCATTACAACAGAGTCAATCAACCAAATGCTGCAAATCCAATCTAGACCAAATTAAATCCCTTTGTCCATTGAGGCTCTTACATAGTTATACCTAAATCTGAACTTCCCCAAGAGGTTTTAGATTTTCCAAAATTTCATGCCTTCATCTGTGGAAACTCCTAAGACAAATCCTCCTTACCCATCTGCAATCTTTTCTAAGAGGACCAGGCATATAATCACTATGTTGTCCATCATTCTGGGTTATTTTTTAGATGAACATGTTGATGCTGCAGTCTTAGGTTTATTGTCTACTTTCACACTTGGTTAGCCTCCTGCTACCATTTACAACTTTTCCCAGTACCTTGCTGATAATATTCATGAACAACTTGTCAAGATACTTGAAGAAGGTATTTTTAAGTACTCATCAATATTGTTGCACATGTTTTTGTAATTTCAGTCTAATAAATTTTCCATTGACCTTCAAAAGCTTGATGTTGAAGGTAACCCACAGTCAGTCATATTTTGGACTCCAATTATCAGGAAATATTCCACATAGTCCACCTACACATATTTCATTGATTCTTTCATTCATCCTATTGTCAACATGCTGAATTGCAGCATGCAACCTAGAGTCAGTGAGGAGATTGAAAAGGTCCTGCAGCTGTCAGAGAAAAGTAGGACATGATATTGGTACTTGTATCATAACCATACAGAGATAAGGGAAAATGGGTCAAATATCATACCATATAAACTGCCCAAATACTTGCCCATGAGGTTATTTTCCCTTAAATACATAAGGCCGATTCTTAATTCTAATGCAATTAATTTCCTAGCAACTAAAAAGAAGACACAGTTCAAGATAAAGAATCAGGTTGGCCCTTTCATTTGTAAAGTACAAATGCAATACCAGAGGATGAAAAGTATTTTTAGGAGTTTAAATTCAGCAAAATGTTTCTGTGGTATTATGATCCTCTAGGAGTAATAAGTAAATTGAGAGTTAAATGCAAACTAACTTCTTATGTACATGAGAAAAAACTAGACATAGAGAAATACTCCAATCAATCTGAATGGTTGGAGAACACTTTGAAAGAGTTGGAGAAACCATCAGAAACAAGTGCAATCATGCAGACTCTAGCCCAAGATAGGAATTCTAAAAGAGTTAGAGAGGAAGGATCATATTCAGCACAAACCACAATTGAAACTAAATTCAAACTAATGTACAGGAATGAGCCAAAAATCCTGTAGAAGAATAAATGGAAACTATTGTAATTGATACTGATGCAGTGGTGAAAGATAATGCTCCTCCTCCTGTAGTTTTTGAATAGACACATCAACCTTCTACTTCAAACACTCAGCTGATTCAAAAACAACACAGTGTTGAAGTATCATCTTCTAGTAAACCAATAGAGAAATAAATGGACATTATACATAGGTACAAAGAAATAAAGATCAGAAATGAAGCCTTGAAAACTGATACATACACACAATATTGGAAGAAGTCACCCAGTGATCAAAGTAGATTTATTTCTTATTTTGACTACAAGACTAGGGAAATGTAGATGACATTCCTGCAACCTAAAGTTAAGCATCCCAAAACATCTGTAGATTACAAAAAATCATCATATTAAGTTCAAGAAGATGACCTTCATCCCATTGATCAGATAGAATTTCACAAACATGCAGGTGAAATGCTTTATTCAACCATGAAAAACAAGGCCATGAGTGTGCAGAAGTTGCAGAACACTCTAGGGAACATCAAAGATCAGTTAAAATTAGAGAAGGAATCCTCCCAGGCTAAGGATAATAGAATCAAATCACTGGAATATTTATTTATTGAGGTAGGATATGATCCTAAGAATTTCAAAGTTGCAAATGAGCTAATAAAGAAGAAAAATGCAGACATTACTGCATTAAAGAAGAAACTAAAAATTCCTCCTACTGAACATCCTCAAGAAAAGGAAGTATTATAGGATAGAAATAAAAAATATGAGATGATGAATCTCATACTTCAGTTGACTACCCAAATCAAAGAAATGGAAATTGAAATGGACAAGTTCGTCCAGGAAAAAGAGGCCAGCAAAGAAGCAACTCCTATCATTGTTATTCCTGTATTCACTACTATTGTTCCTTCCACATTGGCAGAATCATTTGCTCCTTCAGTTCAAATGGCCACAACACTTCCTGTCACATCAACTACTACTTTAGTTGCTGAGTCATCTTCAGCAATAATACAACCTACAGATGAGGCAAGTAAATTGGTAAAATAAATGCAGGACATGTCTATTCAGACAAATGAAATCAACAGACTTAAAGAACAACTTAAAAGTCTAGATGATGAGAAGAAGCTAGTACAGATTATGCACAAGAATGAAGAACAAAAAGCTAACAGGTTGAATGAGTAAGTGAAAAAGTTAGAGAAGGATCTAACACTGAAATAATCGATGGCACAAGCCAAAAAACAGCTATGGGCCAATATCATTGAATCTATCAATGATATTTGGCCATCTATTCAGGTTATTTATGAACAAAAATATCCCATCATAGCAGCAGGTGAATCCATCCAAAAGATCAAAGAAGAACTTGGCAAGAAGCCAGAACAGGCCCTTGAAATCATCAAATTTCTTAATTCCAAGAATAAGCAGGAGTTAGAAGAGATTGGAATTAGTGATAGGATAGAAACCATCTTAGAAGTTAGGAGGCTAATTTATAAAAATAATTTGATGATACAGTTAGAAGAGAAATTCCAAAACATGGAGGTTGCCATCACAAGATTCATGAAGAAGTTTGACACTCTCAGACAAAAAGGCCTTCCAAATCCTCTAGTTATTCATGACAAATTAATGAAGCAGGCTGATTACGATAAAAATATGAGAGAAGTAGCTAAAGAGAAAGCTAATAATCTAGCTATGTAGGGAATTCCAACAGGGAAAGTTCTCTACAAGAGCTTTGAGAATCTGTTTCACTTGCAAAACATTGAGGTAAAACACCGATTTGTCAATAAACCTACATTTTCAAAATATACAAAGGCAGATGAAATATTTAGGAGCATGATGAAGATCAAATTACTAGAAGCTGAAGACTGGGAAAAATTAACTGATTTACTGTGAAAGCAGTAAAGGTTAAAATAGATAAAAAGAGCAGGCTGTTTTTATAGTTTCAGTAAGCAGTAACAGTTTTGTAGCAAAAACAGAGACTGTAAAACTGTATCAGAGTTTAAAGAGTATCAGTAAAAGTCAAATTGAAAGTCAAATCAGAAATTACAGAGCAGAGATAAAGAATGCCAGCTTAAAGGACACTCTACTGCAGCCTTCGTTGAGCAATAAACTAAAGAGACAAATAAGAAAAAGTATCAAGGACAACAATAGTAAATTCAATAAAATCAGGGACAACTTGCATTAGTTAGATAGCTGTCACTATCTTCTTGCATGAAGATTTTTATTTTCCATGAATAATTCCTAAGTTTGTTTTAGGATATTTTGAATTTTTTTTTGTATAAATACTTCACATTTTTAAGTATTAAGTGTGGATGGATTGCTAAACATTTCTATAGTGTACTTTTCTGGAACCTAAGGGTTGTTGTACCAATTTAAAGTCAGCAGAATGGATTAAAGAAATAAAGATATTATATTACAGGATTCATGTGTTGGGCCATTACAGTGAAGTACTTTCTACTTGTTCAATTGTTTCTTTCTGAATTTTTCACCAATACTTGTATATTTTTTCTAAATCTAAATGATATATAAGGAATGTTATTTCAAAATATGTTTAATTACACTCCGTCTTGAACTGTTTAACATTTACATGTTTTCCACTAATATCCAGATTAGGGAATTCTTAATTTCTCCCTAGTTTCGATTGATCTCTCTCTTTTCATTCATTATCCGGATTTGAGAACCCTTAATTGCTCCCTTACCCCAATTGAAACCGTTTTCACTATCTGCCTAAGGATCTGAAGTTACCCAACTATCTTTCCCTATGAATACTTCCCTTTAGAACCTTGATGAAAATCTGTTGCTTGACACTTTGACTCCATTAGTTAAATGGTAAGCAGACCTACATCTATCCATCTAAGTAAGTGATTTCACCACCAAACCAAATCAAACTCAAATCCTAAGTAATCCTACATAACTAGCCTAAAATCAACTTAAATCAACAAAGATAAATCATATAGAGAGAGCCCTCTCTGAGCATTAGGAAGGCTAGATCCTAAAAGCTTAAAAGTAGGTTTTTGGTTACCTCTAATATTCTTTAAGACAAAATAAAAAATATCACAACCTTTTGAGAATTATTGGAGTGATAACAGAAACCAAAAATAAAATCGCATGGTTATAAAGGAATAGTAGCTGTAAACAAAGGAACAACAGTCTTGTCAAAAAAGAATGGGAGTTTCTATGAAAAATAATAGTATTCGTGACGAAGAGAAACAGAAAATGTGAAAAAAAATAAAGAGGTGAAAATGGAACAACAATCGTAAACAAAGGAACAACAATTGTGAATTCATGAATTGACGGTGATGAAAAAGTGGGTTGTGTTGAAGGGAACGACAAATGTACCCAGAGGAACAACGGTCATAATAAAAAAATTTCGATTGTTAGTATGAATCTTTTGTCGAATTTTACGAAAAAAGACCACTTTAGCTACGCATAACTTATAGCCCTAACATCAAATATGGCTGCCAATATCTTCAGATCTGCAGTTAGTTGATCAAGACAAGTGCTGCAAAAAACCAGATCTATGCATAAAGAGACATTAAGCAGTAAAGTAAGGTTTTGCTCCATACATCCAATAGAAAAGACAAGAACAATTTTTTGAAAGAATTTTTGTATTAAGGGCACCTGGGAGGAAAACAAGAAGGTGTTTCCAATTCTCCTCAATGGGATGGGTTCTTGGAAGTCCTCAGCACTTCAGATCTAGCATTTCTCTCTTCTGTTGGTGTAGAAAACCCAGACAAAGATAGAACTCAAAGGGAGCTCACACAACAAATAATGGAAAATATGACAATGATAATGGCTCAAAGTCAGACCAAGAGTTTAGATCCAGAGTGATCTAATAGGCAACAAAAGGTGAAGAATGGTAGAAAAACCCTCCTATTTATAACAAAATATTGGGTCATTCTAGATCTTGGTGCATGATTAAAATAACATTAACCAAATCTAGATCCACCTTTTATGGAATATTTTAGTATATTTGTTGGAGGGAAAAAGTATTTGACTTGGGTCAAATCCCTTTATTTGTGAATAATAAATAAATAAATGATTTATTTATCATTTTAAGGAGGTGGTTACAGATAATAAAATAAATAATGATTTATTTAATTATTTATGGGTGATTTAGTCATATTTAACAAAGAATATTATTTAAATAAGGTTTAAATAAATATTCCTAGAAAATAATAAGATAAATAAAGATTTATCTAATTAATTTCTTTGTTTTGGGTTAAACATGACCAGGAAAATAAAACAAATATAGGTTTGTTTAATATTTCCTTTTGGGGTTTCCTGTTTAGACCATAAACAACCTAATAAATGTGTTTTATTAAGTTATTTTACATAGTGAAGGCAATTTTACTTAGGGTAAATTTTACTTAGGGTAAAATTGGTCTTACATGGTGTACTTGGGTCCATCTAATGATAGGAGGTTAGATGACCAAAAAATGGTGTAACAGATTGCCCCCCAGCGTGCGAGTGTTAGGAGCAAATCGTATGAGTGAAGTACGTTGTAAGAACTCAATCACCAGACATCAAAAGGGAAGTCAGAGAGAGAGATGTAAGGTAGACTAATGTGCTAAAGAACTAGACCCTGAGGAGACAAGACTTACAGGTGAAACAAGTCTCTTTTTATGAGAGGGTACCTGTGCTAAAGGCGGCGGGGGAGGCTTTCCTATGCTCGCCGAGACAAAGTACAAAATAATAGTGTGTCCAGTAAACAAGGGACTGAACCATAAAGTACAACCGGCATAAACATGAGCCAGATAAAAATACAATGATGAATCCCATATACATGCTGTGCCTGGTATAACAGCCAGGAATTATACAATAAGATCTGAGTACATGAGATACAAATACAACCCAAATGCCCCCTGTAAATGGGGAAGGGCTCGCAAAATCTGACTGATACATGCAAATCAAAGAGGTGCTGTAAGTGGCTAAGGCCAACATCATCAAATATATGGAGCTGCATCGAAGGCTGCAAGGAAGAGGTCATCCGGGCATGTGGGGGGCTACCTGCAGGGCCACCCCCTCATGAGGGTTGAGACATCTCACACAAACTCGGGAATCACCAGGAGCTGCTGCTGCATCACTGAACCATCAAGTATACGGATCTCAATCGTGCTGAAAGGAGCTGGGGTGGAGAAACAATCAAGTCAAAGGGGAATGAGAGATCCCTTTGCCGGATCCGAGGCACTGAACAAGAGTGGAAGCTGGAACCAAGGTACACCGTTCTCTAGACCTGTCTGCTGGAATGAATGAGTTGATGTCGATAGAAGGAGGTCCGCCATATGTGAGGCGATAAGGGATCCTCAACTAAGGCACGAGAGAAAATAGTAGAGTGACTGACAGACTAATACCAATGATGATGATGAAATGGAGGGGATTGAGTAGCAAATGGAGGACTTCCCTTGTTAGAGCATAAAGGGCATGAATGACATGGCAGCGACTGACACAATATCATCAGGGATAGGGGACAGTGGGACTAAAGGCCATAATGTGCGACACAAGAGAGAGACCAAGCAATGAAGGATGGAGGACTATAGCAGGGTGCAAAAGGGACTTGGGATAGACTCCATGAATGTGATGGTGACTCAACTCGGATGCTCTAAACAAGGGCGACTCGATGGTGCTGCCACACAGTAAAGGTCCAATGGGGGACCATGAAAACATGAGTACAAGACGGTAACTCACGACGAACATCAACACGAGCATGGATAAGTATGGAGGCCAAATGGTGCCCCTAGTATGAGTGTTGCAAGTGAAGAAATTCGATTTTGAGGAGGGTTATGGTTGAGGGGCATAGGTGCCCCCAAGCATGATGTGGTCATGCCAAAATTTATTTAGAAAAATGGGAATCTAAACACATTTTAATGATGTGGTGTGCCATTTGTTTTCGTTATGGTTATGCAGTGTGAGAAAGGAAATGGAGGATTACCAATCTCTTTTAGTACTGCATATATGAAGCAAATGGACTTTAAGTTTTTGGGTTGCCATACCTGGTGTCTCTATCCCAAAGAGAGGATTTGGAGATAATGAACTCATGCTCTCCTAGAAAACCCATAGGTTGGTCAACAACAATGTCTAAGAGATTGGGTTGTTGATGGAAGATGAGGGAACGATAAGGGGTATCATCCCTAGAGTGATCTGAAGTGATATGGGACTCTAGAGGTTCTTCAAAATGTGGAAGAATAATGGTACTAAAGTCGGCACGACCAGATACACTAGGATAGTTGTGGAGAATTACTTCTCTTGGTCTCTCAAATGTGGGTGCCCCCTTACCCAAACATTGGGTTTCAATATAATGGCCACAAGGTGTATGTGGTGTGAACGCATGGGTTCGATGTAAGGGGGAATAGAGAAAGTCAGGGGTGGGGATTTTTCCCATAATGTCGTCATCGTGATAGAAGAAGGGGTGACTGGTGGAAGAAAGACCAACCTGACGTGGTGAAGTGACCTGAATCATCATCATGAGAAGAGAGGTTCACATGCGCATCGTCACAAGGGGTGACAGAAGAGTAAGTAGATAGAGGATCTACCGATGTGGAGCCCAAGGTGATCGCTGAAGGAAGGTCAAGCGAAACAACAGGGGAGGAGTCAGATGGAACGTTCCCCGAGGGTCTCATGGATGATGATAGGTAGAAAATGCTGGATGAAGGCTCCGTCATCTCGACATCAGGAGGGGGAATTTCAATGGGAGTAGTCATGTCTGGTAGTTTTTCCGAAGAAAAATGCGCAAATATGGGAGAGGTGGACTCATTGCGCTTGGCCTCGAATTGGTGGACCGCAGCTAGAGAGGTGCGGAAGTCCGCGAGGCGGGGACAAATATGGGTGTAATGGCCATGGAGATCACACAAAGCACAGGGGTGGTTGGTGTGAATAGTCTTTGGGTTCTCGATTGCGGTCATGGAAGGAATAGAGGCTTCCGGGGCCGTGGACTCAGGGAACGCGACATTAACCATGGGCTTGAGATGAAGCAATTCAGGACAGGTATGGGTGGCGTGGCTGACAAAATCACACAAAGCACACTGGATGGTATGCTTTGGAGGCCGAGGAGGGGCAGGGTTTGTCGGGGCAGCCTTGTCCTTTGATGCCCCCTTGCGAGCTTTGCCCTTCTTACCCGAAGCGGTCGCAACAGGAGGTGGTTCCTGTTGAGGTGACTGAGGCACTGATGCAGCGGGAGAAGGCATGGGGGCCGGTTGAACTGGGGTCAAAGCAATATAAGGTTTGGGTTGACCAGGCAAGGTGGGGGCTGGAGGATCAAGGTACCAAACGGGAATCCCAAGGGTCAAGTTAGGAAGAGAGAGGGTGGCCATGACCGGTACCGTGTACACTCCTGGTGGGGGAGCTAGGAACGGTATCTGACCAGAGGGGTAATGGCCAGGTGGGATGGCTCCTAAATGGCTAAGGCTTGGAGGAACCGTGCCAGGAGGATAAAGAGGCTCATGACTACCAGCTGCAGGTGAAGGGCTAGGAGCAGGTTGCGGAGAGCGTGGTTGCTGACTAGCCGAAGCAGGTTGCTTGAGAGCAGCCCGAGACGATTGCATCATGCAAAAATTCGATGAGCTGGGGTCAGAGATAGGAGGAGGAGGAAGAGCAGGGAAGGTTCTGAGAAAAGATGAGTCTTTGTAGACGCCAGGAGAGACACTGGTCAAGGAATCGACGGTTTGCTTGTTGGCTACAGAAGAGATGGTCGTCTCAGGTGAGGTCTGAGATTTTGGCTCATGATATGTCAACTGGTCAATGGTGACTATCTTTCCATTATGAGGGAAAGACATCTTGCAGAAAACCGCGGATGGGACAGCAGACATAGCATAGGTGTAGCTCCGCCCCAAGAGAATGTTGTAATCTAGAGGGGCTTCAATGACTTCGACGTCAACGCAAACAGTCTTGCCCGAAAGAGTGATAGGACAATTACGGAAGAGGCCAATGGGCTGGGAGGCGTGGCCATCCCACGCTCGAAGGGTGATCGTGGAAGGGGCCAACTCAGGACATCCGAGTTGCTTCCAAACCGAAGCGGACATCACGCAGGTGGATGCCCCCTCATCAATTATACACCGAGAAACGTTAGCGTTCCAGATTTTGACTGGGATTTGGAAGGCGACGGAAGCAGGAAGAGGAGGATGTTCTGATTGATGGGCATCGAAAACAATCATTTGGTCATCAGCAGGATCTACAACACCTATGGCAGATAGCAGAGCCTTCTTTTGGGAAGGGCAGGACTGGAGGAGTTCCAATGTGGAAATGGCAGCAGGAGACTGCGCCAAATCATCTACTATGCTATACGAATAAGCAACTCGACCAGAAGCAGCATTTCGACGTAATGGTCCCTTAGGGATCTTGGTATGAACCTCAAATTTGGGCTGAGGGATATGCAAGGGACCATTGGATGTCGAAAGAGGCTCTGTAGAACCTGAAGAAGGGGACTCGGGGGCAGACTGAGCGGAAGGTGTGGGGTACTGGCGAGACCGAGTTTGAAGGTTAAGGTCGATGGTTAGAGGTGGATCAGAGTTCATCATGAGGATCTGGTAATTGGAGGAACCAGAAGGGGAAAGTTGAGTGGCCACCTGTCCGTCAGGTGGTTGGGTAGCCACGAATCCCTGCGGTGCATCCACCTGTGCTTGAGGGGGCGGTGATTGCTGTGGCAGGGGTTGAGAAGGCAAGGGAGGCGGAGGTGCTGATGCTGGAGGAGCTGGAGCACCTAACTGCGGATATGAATAATAAGGGGGTTGGGTAACAATATGGTGAACAGGAGGTTGGGCCAAAAGAGGAGGCATGCTGTATCCTGGATACGTGCTACCGGGAGGGGAACAAGTGTGGGAGGTGCTGCCCCCTCCCCCAGGAAAACCATAACCCATGGGAGGTTGGGCATATGGATGAGAGAGAGCTCCAACGATACTGTCGGCGGCATGAGGTGCCCCCGGTGTATTGACACGACTGGGTCTGGGGAGATCAGGTAGAACGGTATAAACATAACCTGTCTGAGCGTAGATCAAGTCATATTTTAACGCGAGTTGGAGGGCGGCTTCTTCGGTTTGGGGAAAATGCGATGCGACATCTTTCCCAATAGGAGGCAAGAGAGATCTAAGGAACCAGTCCATGTAGACACGGTCTTCGAAGGTAGGGGATTGACATAGGCTCTTTCTTCTCCGCCATTCCTGGACATGATCGGATAGGCGGGTCGCAGATGATTGACAGAAAGAAGTCAAAAGTTCGATACCAGTGTCATAATGAAGGGGAAGCTGCAAGTAAGATAAAAAATCCCGGGCAAGAGTCACAAGGGTGGTATGAGAGGAAGTGGGTTGATCAACATACCATTTAGAAGCCGCACTAGTAAGCGTTCATTGGAACAACCGAAGACGGACAGAGTCATCGGTAATGGAGGTAGAGGAACACCACATGTGGAAAGATCGAACATGATTTGAAGGATCTTCTCCAGCAAGGCCTTCAAACTTTGGGATGTCGGAAGGGAGCTTTGTCGGCATAGCAGGCCAACTAGCGTCATGGTGTATAGGGTCGTTTATCAACCGGTCCAAATCGGGGAGGCTGAGGCCTACCATGAAGGGGAGAAAGGGCGCAGCCGAGGTAGTTCCTATGGCGGTTCTGCTAGTAGTAGTCTCGGTATTAGGGCCAGGATTACTGCTAGCGTTAGGCCCTGGACCAGACATAGTGAAGGTGACAGGGGGAGAACCGGAAGTAAGAGGAAAAACCAATGAATCAGGAGAGGAGTCAGAGTGCGGACTCGAAGGTGGACTAACTCGACGATGGCAGGAAGGAGTAGGTCGACCGACCGGAAACTGAGGGTGAAGGCCAAGAAGTCTCTGGGGCGTGCACCTTGGGGGCGCAATGATGAAAACACAAACACGGCACAAGGGGAAGATGAATGACCAACAAGGGCAGGGAGGTGCAGAATCAAGAGATTATAATGTCGAAACAAGGGCAGATAGGTGTAGTGTCAATTGATTTTAAAGTCTTTGCCTGGCGGTGAAAACCAGGCTCTTCTTCGCTTAGGGTGAGTGTGTGGCGTGCGTTAATTTTAATTTTTAAACCCTTTTCATTTTGAGAGCAAGAGAAAAAGTGTGCTGCGTAACTGAAAATAATGCTGTAAAAAACAGTAGATAATGATGAAATAACAGAAAATTAACAGCTACTAGTGCATCAATCTAACCCAAGAAGGCGGGTCTCTCAAAACTAAGCTAAAACAGGGAAGAAATCTAGTCAAAACACACTAAAAAGAGGCCAATAGATCGAAGGTCAGGAGGGACAGGAAAAGAGGTGCAGAACACAGCCAAGAGGCAGAGGCAAGGTGGCTGTATAAAAGGGAGGAAATTAGCTAAAGGCAGAAGGGACAAGAAGGAGGCCCTAAAGGCAGGTCCAAACAAAACTATAGGAGGTGATTTGAAAGGGAGAGGAGTTGATTTGAAGGGATCTGAAAAGGAGGGATCAGATCTGGAAAAGGGGGGGCTGAAACTCTGAAAAAACAGACCTGAAACAGATAAAAGCTCTTCCACCAAAAGTGGAGGGTACTGAAGCCCTAGGGGGCTATGTTCCCACTTAGATGAGAAAAACAGATCGGAAACAGGTCGAAACGGGCTGAGACAGAGGCTGGAAAACCCTGACAGAAGCTTCAGAAAAACCCAGAAAAATTGCAGAAAAACAGCAGAAAAATTGGCAGGTCGCAGGTTCTGACCTGTTTTCTATGCAGGTCACAGAAAATGGGCTGAAAAGTGCGACCTGGAGGTCCAGGTCGCAGTTTCTGGGCTGAAAAGTGCGACCTGAAGTTCCGGGTGTCCCGGCGGCAGATTTCCGGAAAAGTTGTCGTCTCAGTTGCGACTGATGTCTGTCACCTGTGCAATAGGGCCAGAAACACGCGGAAGTTAGAAATTTTAATGTTTTAGGGTTTTATGTGGGAAAAACAACATAAAAATAGGAAAAACAAAAATCTGAAAAGAAACCCTAGGGTCTGAAGTAGCTGGATATGCAGGAATATGAAAAACGACAGCGGTCGTAATTGAAAACCCGTTTGGAGTCGCCAATTGTTAGTATGAATCTTTTGTCGAAGTGTATGAAAAAAGACCACTTTAGCTACGCATAACTTATAGCCCTAACATCAAATATGGGTCGCCAATATCTTCGATTTGCGCTAGTTGATCAAGACAAGTGCTCGCAAAAAAACCAGATCTATGCATAAAGAGACATTAAGCAGTAAAAGTAAGGTTTTGCTCCGTACATCCAATAGACAAGACAAGAACAATTTTTTGAAAGAATTTTTTTATTAAGGGCACCTGGGAGGAAAACAAGAAGGTTTTTCCAATTCTCCTCAATGGGATGGGTTCTTGGAAGTCCTCAGCACTTCAGATCTAGCATTTCTCTCTCTTGTTGGTGTAGAAAACCCAGACAAAGATAGAACTCAAAGGGAGCTCACACAACAAATAATGGAAAATATGACAATGATAAAGGCTCAAAGTCAGACCAAGAGTTTAGATTCAGAGTGATCTAATAGGCAACAAAAGGTGAAGAATGGTAGGAAAAACCCTCCTATTTATAACAAAATATTGGGTCATTCTAGATCTTGGTGCATGATTAAAATAACATTAACCAAATCTAGATCCACCTTTTATGGAATATTTTATTATATTTGTTGGAGGGAAAAAGTATTTGACTTGGGTCAAATCCCTTTATTTATTTATCATTTTAAGGAGGTGGTTACAAGATAATAAAATAAATAATGATTTATTTAGTTATTTATGGGTGATTTAGTCATATTTAACAAAGAATATTATTTAAATAAGGTTTAAATAATTATTCCTAGAAAATAATAAGATAAATAAAGATTTATCTAATTAATTTCTTTGTTTTGGGTTAAACATGACCAAAAAAATAAAACAAATATAGGTTTGTTTAATATTTCCTTTTGGGGTTTCCTGTTTAGACCATAAACAACCTAATAAATGTGTTTTATTAAGTTATTTTACATGGTGAAGGAAAATTTACTTAGGCTAAAATTGGTCTTACATGGTGTACTTGGGTCCATCTAATGATAGGAGGTTAGATGACCAAAAAATGGTGTAACATTGATTGTGGTTAAGGGAACAACAACTATAATAAAGACAATAACAAGCTATGTGAAATGGAATAATGGTCATGACCAAAGGGATAAAAGTGGAGAGGAAAATTGTTCTAAGGGGACGACAATTATGCCCAAAGGAACAACAACTGTGATTAAAATAAATAGTAGTTGTGCCTTAATGGAACAACAAGCTCTACATAAGAGAGCAGCAATTATCCCCAAAGGAGTAGCAACTATGACAAAATCAACAAGTTGTACCAAAATCAACAATGCCTCTTCCCTTGGTTTCTTATGATCAAAACTAAAATAAAAACTAAGAAAATTCCACACAATTATATACATTATGTACAATACACAAATATTTCTTTTGAAATTTCAAGAAAATGTAGCTGCCGGGTTACCTCCTTAGTCGGCTACAACATGAAAAATAGAATCATTACTTAACTCATGATAAAAAGACTCCTTTGTGATTAGTCGGCGATAAAGACGTAACCAATGTTTGTTTTCCTAAAAAGAGGTACCAGAACCGTCAATGGTAGTTAGGGTCACTGTACCATTATCATGAACTTCAGAAATTTCATAAGGTCCAAGCCATCTCTTCTGAAGTTTTCCTGGAAACTCTCGAAATATGGAATCGTACAGCAATGCCCAATCACGTTTTTGAAACGTATTCTTTCTAATGAGATGATCATGCCAATTGTCCCTATATTGTTGGATAGTTTTTTCATTGCAAATTCGATAGGCATGCTTCGTACAATTCATTCAGCTGTTGCAAACATTCTTTCTATGCTTCTGTGAAGTCCAATCCAACTCCTTGTGCGGTTTTAAGAGTATTTATTTCAACCTCAATTGGAAAAATAGTTTCTTTGCCAAAAAAAAGATAATATGGTGAGTGGTTAGTAATATTACCCGATGTCATCCAATAATCCCATAAGGCTTCTGGAAGTTTAGTTTCCCAATTCCGATGGCTTGTGGATATTTTCTTTGTTAAAATTGCCTCCAGGACTTTATTAGTGCTCTCTACTTTTCCATTTTCCTGGGGGTGATATGGATAATTAATTATGTGCTAAATGTGATAATTCTAAAGGGTGGATAAAATCTTATGAGAAAAACATTGTGATCCCCCATTTGTTATGATTTCTGTTGGTAATTTGTATCGCATGAAAAGTTCAAATAAGAAGTTGATAAATGCTTCTTCCATGGCTTTTGGAAGAGCTACTGCTTCCACCCACTTAGTCACATATTTTGTGCATACATGGATGTATAATTTTTGGTTTGATGTTGGGTTAAAAGGACCCATGAAGTCTAATGCCCATCTCCCAAGTGGTTCTATTACCAGTTGTGGATGCAGAGGAATTTCATCTGCTTGGCTAGGACGACCCATTCTTTGGAAACTATCACAACTTTGGTCATATTTTTTAGCGTCCTTAAATATCGTGGGCTAGTAATTCCCCATTTGTAGTACCTTATGTCTATTTTATACGATCATAAAAATGGCCACCATAGCGCTCATCATGGCAGACTTTCAAAATATCATAGGTTTCATCTTCTATGATTCACCTGTGAATTTGAAAATCAGAGCCCATGTGGAAGAGATATCTACCTATCCCGGAAAATCGATCGCTACACTGAACAAAAAATTTCCTCTCCTGTGGTGAGAAATGTGCTGGAAGTTTTCCTACTGCCAGGTAATTCACCACATCAGCATACCAAGGTGCCTTTACTATCACGATAGACATATTTTATTCTGGGAATTGATCATCCACAGGTGAGGGATCAATTATTTTATATACTTGGGACAAGAAAACTACAACGAGGTTTTCCTTTCCTAGGCGATCCTTGATGGTAATATCAAAATCATACAAAAAAAAAAACCATAGAGCCATTCGAACTTTATTAATATGTTTGTTAGCTAAATATCTAATAGCAGAATGATTAGTGTACATAAAAAAATGTTAATTTTTCGATATTTCTCTATGGTGTATCAATTACTTAAGCCCAAATCATATTTTCATTAATAGCCTATTCAGATCTATGCAAGGTAAATAAAAATAAATTGTAACTAAAGATAGAAAAATGTACACAAAGACATAGAAGACAATATCAAAACCATAAGACACAGAAATTGGTCGAAGACCAGGGAAAAAACCCATTATGGGGGAAAACCTTTCAAATCTTCTTCTTCTATATATTCTCTTCAAAAGATTTCAGCAAAGAGTCCAATGATCCCAGTACAATAATACAATGGATAATAACCATATCCGATCTGATCTACATATCAGAAACATACAAACTTAATGGATCACTGATACCAAGTGATTTTAGCTTCCCTGATATAGATCTGAGTCTAGATAACTGTCAATAACTGATTTGATGCTGATGTGACTACGTGATGGATGACTCATGATACTGCGTGATAAATTGACATAATACCAAATCCGATATGCCCAATAACTCTTAGAGATGTGACCTTAGCATGCCCTGCCAACGACTGAACTATCTCTAAGCCTCGACCAAGGAGTTTTATGCCCTCGGCTAAGGGCCTAAATACCCTACAAATCTGGTCGCGCCCTGAATCCTGCCTGCAGCTGACTTTACCAGCTGAGCCACGACCACAACAATATTAGTCCATGATCCAAGGCCAGTAGAGCCGCTACCTCAAGTTATCATGCCCGCGACCTAGATCCAAAATACCTAGATCTAAAATGTGCTTAAGTCTTAGATCTCGATCCACTGTGTGACTCTCTTGCAACGTACCTGTGCGAGCCAAAAACATAAAATAAAACCCAGAACAAAAATAGCATGAGGATGATCTCATGAGAGAATGTGTGTAAATGATCTTGAGGTCACTTCTATTTATATCTTGATGAGGGACCGCTTGGGGCTTTTACTTGATCAACATGCAATTTAACCAACTTATAAAATAATAAAATAATTCATATCTTAACTTCCTCTTAACCATTTAGAAAAATATGTAGACCAATTTTGATCCTCTCGAAAATAGGAATCTAATTAACTTATTATTTTAATCATGTGAGTTAACAAATATGGAATTTGACTCTAGTTGCAAAAATTAACACTCCCTCTCAACTAGGAAGAATTCCACTTTGCAATATAATTTTCTTGTAGATATTTGCATCATGGTGTCATCACGGCTCAAATCAATCTACTGAAACTTTCTCAAATCTAAGAAGAAGAAGAATTGGGGAGAAATATATTTTACCCGCAACTAGCAATAGGATAACTCATCTCACAGGGGAGCACATCTTCGACCCCAAAGTTTCATCGGGAGAAAATCTCAACCCAATCCTATCGCCTACCAATATTTCCATCAATGACTCTCATCAGTCAAGTGGTAGAACACCTGCATCATAATGCACTTGGGTTGTACACCCCAAGTATACTCTCAACTTATTTGACAAACGAGGAGCAGTATTCTAAACAAACCCTACTTGTGAGTATGATGCAAACTAGGGTGTACTCCGCAAAGACCAGATATGGGAGAAACATTCTTCAACCCTATGAATATAGGGGAGAAGCATTCTCAACCCTAAGTAACATATAAGCAATTTCAATATTCTCTAGAGATCCCAAAACCCGAGGATCCCTTTATCTCAATTCCTCACCCTGAGAGCTCAATTGGCGTAGGAAGAGTTTTCTCAATGTCCATGATCAGCGATGCCCCTTATCTAGAGGGGCTACATCCAATAATCCAAGTTTTTCTCTAAAAAATAATAAATTCCCTTTCTATAATCCCTTCGTGAGAATATTTGCAGTCAGATCATTTGTTGCAATGTGTTGGAGTTTAACAACTCCTCTCTACACCATGTCACGGATGAAGTGATATCGAAGCTTGATATGCTTGGACTTATCATGGAATACATGATTCTCTACCAAATGAAACCCACTCTTATTATCACAATATATCACTGTACTATTCAGCACTTGACCAAAGAGGTCGCCAAAGAGCTTCCTTGACCACACAAATTCACAACTTGTGATAGTATCTACGTACTCTACTTATGAGGTGCTCATTGCTACTGACATCTATTTCCTGATCATCTAAGATATCATGGTAGAAACAATGTTGAAACAACATCCATATGTACTCTTTCTATCGAGGACATTACCTACCGAGTCAGCATTAGTGAATCCATGAAGTTGGATATCTCCAACACAGTATCTCAAACCAAGTTTGATTGATCCCTATAAGTATCTTAATACATGATTGACTACTATCAAATGCACATGAACGGGGTTAGTCATGAACTGAATCAATGTGTTTACTTCATAACATATATCTGGGTGGGTGTTCACAAGGAACATGAGAGCCCTAATCAACTGTCTATACTTAGATGGATTCTCTAGATCAAGTCCAGTTGTTTTACCACACAATTTCTTGAAGTTCATTTCTATCGGAGTGACCATGTATTTGCATTTGGTCATACAAAACCTTTCCAAAACCTTTACCACATACTTTCCCTAAGAGAGAAATATTTCTCTAGGACTTTTCCATAACTCAAGGCCCAAAATGTAATGCATGAGACCCAGGTATTTCATCTCGAATTCAGAGGTGAGATTCCTCTTGCATTCGATGATCAATGGTTCAATTCCTGTTAAGAATAAATCATCAACATATAGAACTAGAATTAAATTCATACCATGAACAACCTTAAAATAGAGGTTCATATCAGCACTACTTCTAGTTAAACCTAGTTTCATTAGATAGTTGTCAATGCGAGCATACCAAGCTCGCGGAGATTACCTCAATGCGTATAGTGATTTATTCAACCTGCATACATGTGTTGTGTGGTCTTCCACTTCAAATATATCTAGTTATTCAACACAAACTTATTCCTATAATATACCATGGAGGAAGGTGGTCTTTACATCCATTTGATGAAGTGACCATGCTTGACTAGAAGCAATGGAAACTATCGAGTGGATAGTTGTATATCGAGCCACAAGAGAAAATATATCATCATAATCTTCTCCCTCTTTTGATAGTAACCACGAGCTACAAATCTCGCTTTATAATTCTTGATGCTACGATCGACACCATGCTTGATTTTGAGCAACCATTTCGAAGTCACAACTGACTACCCATGCGATCTTGGTACAACATCCCATAAATAATTTTTCGTGATTGATTCATATTCCTCAGTCACAACATCAATCCATGCTTACTCTTTGAATTCTTCTTCAAATGAAGATGGTTCAGCTTCAATCATAGTACTCATGGCTGCTAGATAACCTTGATATATGCAAGTTTCCTTCCTTTCTCTGAATGATCGATGAATATGAATATTCCTTTCACTGTCTTTTAGTGTGACACGAAGCCAAATAAATCTCTTTATTGAAGGCAGTTCACTATGAGGTATCCATAGGTTCCATGGGTGTATCATCATTTCCTAACTTAGGCATAGACAAGATATCCAGAATATCATTATCAACATCATCTTCCTTGGGAGGTGGAGGAAGATCTCTTGATTTACAAAGTGCTGCATCTTCATCGAAGGTTATGTATTTGCTAATTTCAACCTTAATTTGACCAGGAATGTATATTCTGTAAGCTTTGGAGTTTTCATAGTAACACACAAATATGCCTTTTCTACATGTAGCATATAGCATATTCCTTTCATCTTTTGACACATGAAAGAATATAGGGCATCGAAATTGTTATCACACCCAAAATTTTCAAAAAAATAACTTGAAGTGTGTCAAATTTGTAATTAGCTTGGTTAGGAGCATAGTATCATGAAATGATAAGTTTTATGATATGTTATAAGTTTTTACGATTGCTTTAAGTTGTTAGGGGATGTATTCAAGTCATGTCAAAGGAGCAAATTGTTAGCCTCTTTCATAAGGAAATTATAAATCCAAAAAATAAATAAATTAAATAATGTAAAGTTAGGATAAATATATTTATTAAATTAGAATATTTAATAAATATTAGAGATACTTAGAATTAGAATTTTGTTAGTAAAAATAGGACTCTAGAATAGAGTCGTTTCCTAGTCTCTAAAATAGGAATAAAGTTAGTAGAATGGTTAGAAGGTCATTTATTGTAAATGGAAACTTGTTGGTTTTCCAAGTGATCCATAACTAGATTAAGTTAGAACATAGAGATTATAAATATGTTAGTTTCCTAATTTCATTGTAGTGAGAGTTTACCTTTGTAAACTCCTGCAGTTTGTAATGTAATCTCTTTTCATGATCAATAAATTTATGTGTCTGAGGACACTTCTGAATCTACACAAATATGAAGTAGATACTTTAATCAACCTAATGTGTCAAATCTGGCCACTTGTCGAAATTTTCCTGAGTCCATAGCATTTTTTGTACAAAAATAACAGATTTCGTTGTGGAAACACCTGGTAATTCCGTAGCAAATCTAACACTTATTTAACTAAATTTGCTACGAAATCGTGTTTTCCTGCAACGACTTTTTGCATAATGATGAGTTGTCAAAATTTGAGTGTTTCGAGCTCATGCTGTCAGAATAGGGTCATCATTGAAAGTTTTAGGCACGTTTTGGCATCAATTACCATTTTCTTAATGCATCCCATCTCATTTTCCCTAATTTATCCCTCATTCCTCACACTTTCTCTTTCATTACAGTAAGCTGCTACTTAAACAACTTGCTATCATTCTTCTTCTTCTAAAAATATACTGTCATACCAACTCCCTATTGTCATAAACAACTTGTTGTCATCACATCTTCATGGAACATGTGTGAGTACCTTTCATTAAACAGGTGTGAATATCCAAATAAGGCTACCGATACAAAAAAAATGAAATGGCTACACCAAAGAAGACAAATAAAGGAGGTCTACCATTTAGGTACGAGCTTATAAGCCCAAATTTAATTATGGAAGATCCCAATTTCGTAGAAATTTTTACAAAAGCAGGGTGCATTCAGTTTTGTCAAAGATTACAAGGTCATCGCAAACATATATCACAAGAGTTTTCATTAAACTTCAAAGGAAATTCTACAAAATTTGGTATTCTCCATGTGCCAATTTCACCTAATAGTATTTCTCAAGCAACAAGAATCCCTAGGACAGGAGAAGAATGATTTAAAGCCACAAATTTTTATTTAAAGGTTTGTGATGATTATCTAAAGCCTGAACATGTAGGGATAAATATGAATGAAGGTATTCCCAGAACTTGTGTCAAAGATAACTACTCTAAGTTACTAATGGTGATACAGAAATACTTTACCTGCGAGGGTAGATTTCATACAATCTACATGTATCATTTCAAGTTTCTACTTCATTTTACAAGAAGAAAGCTAATGTATATCCCTTACTACATTTTTATAAGCCTTGGAAAAATGGCATATAAGGTGCAAGGTAGACTTGAAAGAAGTGAAAATTCCATCTTTCACCATGGATTGATCAAATTACTAGTGTTGGAAGAATTGAATAAACTAAACAGAGACTGGGCAACCTTTTTGTTTATGATTGGGTATGAAATATATGATTGAACTCCAAGGAAAGCTTCTAAACCCAAGACTCTTACTCCTAGACAAGAAATGAATACCTTTGCAGAAAAAGAAGGTGATCAACAAGAAGGTTTGCAACCTGTAGCTGAAATCATGGAGTTAGAAGCTAAATTCATCCAAGAAGCAGCACCTCATCCAACAAATAGCAAGCATGCTAAAGAACATGTCACAATTAGCAAGTCTAAATCTGCTGCAAAAAGGTCTAAAAGAAGAATAAAGGAAACAACTCGAGGTAAAGGTAGGCTTGAAGACATTTTATAGGCTATAGAAATTGCAAAGAGCCCTGTAGTGAAAGCAGTTGTGGTAGAAGGATCCAAGGTTAAAAGGAAGGGACTTATGGCCAAGAAATTATATTTTTCATCTGAAGGTTTAGGTTTTCTATTTAAACCTAGAAAACCTTTCACTAGATCACAGATTTTTGAGATTGTTAAAAGTGGAAATAAGCAGCAGGAGGAAGATAAAGGAAAAGAGGCAGTAGTGGAATAAATCATAGTTATATATCCTACTGAGATACATGTTACTAAATAAAAATAAAGTCAACCCAAAATAAAGATTCAGAAGCATTCGAAGGTATACTTTCCAAAAGAGCAGCTCAAAGGTAAAGAAGAAATTGTCAAATAGAGAAAGGGAAAAGAGAAAGTCACAGAGCAAACTGAAAAAGAGCTTCTTGAAGAACATTTGAAAGAGACTAGGGAATATATGTTTGAAACAAAGATGGAGCTGGAAAGATACAAGAAATATAAACAGTTGATAGATGAGGTGGAAAAGAAAGCGACTGATCAGGTTACTCATTTTGAAAAATCCATTGGAAAGGCCGAAAATCTGTTGAACAGATCACAACCTTTGCGCATTATGATGAAACACACAAGGAAGAGAAATTTATGGTTGCACTTAGAGAGGAAAATTATTTATAGACAAGTCAAATAATTGAAAGAATAAATGTTTATGATGAAGACAAAATTAGAGAAGAAAAGTTTGGAAAGAAACGTTGTAGAAGAAACTATTGAAGTTGCTTATGAAGAATTCACTAATAAATAAGAAGGTAACAGTGAATACAGACTCTTTTTGTCTTACACCATCATATTTCATATTCAGGTATACTCATAGACCTTTTCTAGGCTCAAATTCTAAATTTTTCCAAATATTTGGGAAATTAGGCAATTCCGCAGCGTATCCTAGGCTTGAAGCCCAGTTTTTGCTCTGGAATTTCTGAAGATTTATTTTTGGTTTGAAGCCACTTAAACTGAACTAGTTAAGGAAATTTAAGGTTTGTGTTTAATTTTTTTTGATAAACTAACACCCTCCAATGGTCAAAAGTATAAAAGGTACATCATAGATGACCTAATTTTTTTCGCTACGGAATTTCGCTACGAAAGTAGCTTAAAACTCTGTTTTGACAGCAAGGTCAGTTTTTGGAAAAAGGTGAAGGGTAAATAATTTTTTCAAAGTTTTTATCCATGGGAAATGCCAAAGAGTATCAGAGCAGTGATAAAGTGTATCAGAACAAAATATTTCTGAATGGAAAAATTTTCTTATGAATATGGTTTGAAGATGCCAGCGCACCATGCTGCCCTATCATCAACGTAACATCTCATTAATAGTAGGCAGAGCAGTTTCATGAAGGCAGTCGGGGTATTAATGTTTTTATTGTGGTCAGTATGGTTGAAAGACATGATTCCTTTCGAGGAATTTTTGATCATATTTAGATTAAAATGTAATAAGTAGGTGTTTGAGTCATAGTAGGACTCTAACTCCTACTTCAAAAGGTGTCAGTTTCTAGTTTTAAATATCTAGTTTGTGGTTAGATTAGGTGTTAGTAAAAGAGTTTAATGATCTAGCCATTTGGAATATTGGATGTAAAGGCTAGATGCTTATAATTAAATAGTACTTCGATGTATGAAGGGTTGGAATATGTTACGAGAGACTTCTACTATGGTAAACAATTTATGATCAGTAATAGAAAGTGGTTATTGGTTTCATCCTTCACCTGGGATTCATTCGATGATTTCATGAACATTTTCCTATGTATCTTATTACTTTATGTCAATATGTTAATGTTTTATTACTCAAAATTCGTGCTTTGTATGTTCTGACTTCCTTTCAAGTACTAAACTGTTGGATATCTTTCTCAAGGTCCTGCTTTTAGTATCTTAATGTTCATTACTTAGAATTCATGTTTCATGCTCTGACTTCCTTTGAACATTTATATTTTGAGTAAACTCTGTATGTGTATTCCACCTTCATTTAAACATCTACATGCCTCAACTTCCACAAGGAGAGCCTTTGTCATTGATATTCATGTCACTACCTCCATAGCCCAATGTGAGGAAGTCTTCATACTTTCAACCTGAAAATATACATAACTGAGACACAGTTTATATAGTTAATCATCTATATTTATCATTAACCAATATCATAAATTACCTATGAGAGAGCCCTCTCATAATGAAGAGGCTAAGCTTCAGTTAGAAGTGGTTTGAAACAGTTACTCCAAGTTGACCATTGAAGTAGCCCAAGAGGACACAATTTGGTGTTAACATTTTGGTGCATCTGCTGGGAGCCTGAAGACATATTTCCCAAAGTTTTTGTGCAAATAGTGAAGCTGAAATCTTGGATGTAGCAGGAGCTCAGAATTTGTTTGAGGCTTCAACTACCTTGGTGACTCCACTATTGAAGAATTCAAAAATTCACAAATTCATAGCTTCATGGTGATTCCACTGTGCTTATGAGGAACTCAGATGCTACCATTCTTGTTTCGTGGTATGCATCTATAGATTTTTCAGAAATTTATGGTTTCCCAAATCCTTTTCCCAAGGATGCATATTTTTTAAGGAACGGTCCAAAATTTAATGGAGAATATTTGAGTTTGAACTTGAAGTATATATCAGATTTCTGTGACTTTACTGAGCTTATTAGAGTCAGACATGAAGATATTTTTATGATATTATTCTATGATTCATTTCAAGGGAAATGTAAATAGTGGATTGAAAGCTTTCAAGTCAGATCTATTAAGTCATTTTCAGATTTTTGGCTTATTTTTTTTGAAACATGGATGGAAAGAACAAAGTTGGTGGCAGTCTCTCCTTCCATTCAAGGTTTTAAACAATGGAATGATGATCACACTAATGAGGAAGTGGATGAAAATTTTTCTTTGTTTTTTTTTCTTATTTAAAGTCATTTAAGTGAAAGTCAGAAGATAAGATTCAATTTTTGGATGAAGTTGCTAAGAACATTGAGAAAGACATTGAAATATTAGAAGACCAAATTTATTCCTATAGTCTTCATGATTAAGGCCAGTCTTTTAAAAAGTTTTTCATGCCAGAACACAAAGAGAGGGTGCTGCTACCTTTCTCTTTTGAGATTGAGGAATAAAACCTTGTTCTTGAAAATGAGTTTGATATCACACAACTGAAATCTTGTGTTGCTAAAGAAAGAATATATGAGCTGTCTGAAGCTGCATAATGTTTTGAGAATTTTTGGAATAGGGTCTCATACAAGAGCTGTGAATATGGTCCATTTTTGTATATTTTTTATTATATTTAGTCTAACGCAAGGGTTTTGGGGTGGGTCAAAGCCCCTCATGCATTGTAAGTGGGTCAAGGGTAGACCAAGAGTCGGAAAACCATGGTTTATGGACCATTGGATGCGTATGCTAAAATAGTATAAGTAGTTGAACCTTTTTGAGTTGTAAGACAGACTTGGATTAAGATTGATGTGAATTTCAAATTAGTAGATGTGTTTGGGTTTTTGGGGAAAGGACTCCTGCTAGCTGTGTGCGCGGAGATCCTCAATCCTGTTGTGTGCAGACCCTACTGCTGTGTGTGCAGGTTCGGTTTTTGGATATTGTAAAAGGAACTAAATGATTAATGAATGCGGAAGGTTGTTGAAATCTCTGAATCTATTGGATCTGTGATATCTGTTTATGTATGCTCTGTGTCATTGATTTAAGCTGCGCAAATACTGGTGTTATGTGTTTATACTGCGATCTGGGTCTATTACGGTATGCATAATTCTATATTGAGCTCCACAAGTAACTGTGACATGTGTTTATGTTGCATTGACTGTTGATCTGACTCTATTTATTAGACTTGATGCAAGAATAGCTGCGATAGTTGCCTTATTTTCCTATATTTGTCATTTGTTGCAATTATACAAGATATTGCACACGTGGATGCAGAGGAGATGATAGATCTGAGTTCTGCAATATGTGATTTGATAATTGTCAAGTCGAACGCAGCTCTTCCTGACTTACCTAACCTCTCCCAGGGTGTGGAAACCTGGTTCTAGCACCCTCCCATACTACTTGGGTTGCGCAGGCCACTGCCGAAAGGGCCAGTAGTATAGGGGTTTGTTGGCAAACTTTAACCTCTGAACCTAGGTCAGGACCCCTCGACCCAAAAAATGGTTCTGTTGCCAGGACTAGGAGCATTTTGAGAGATGGACTGGGTAATGCCAAGGCCGTACTAGAAACCTGAAAGAAAAGAATTTGATGAATGGTTCGAACGGAAATGTCAGGAATTCGCAGTGAAAGAAAACCGCAGTAAGAGGTTGACCACTAAAGAGTGGAAAAATAGGTATATTTTCACAGAGATCTATGATATATTCTTCGTAACTATTGCGATCGATCTCCAGGAGTGGCTCTCAAAGTTGGTCAAATTTCATAAGTGTTGGAAGGACAAGCGGGTCACACAGTGGACCCCAGAATTGATCCAGTAGTTAGAGAAGGTTGATAACACCATCACTCGCACCGTAGATAACTGGGTGGACAAATTGCTAGGAGGATTCATAACAGAATTTTCCATCGATCAATTCATCTCCTACTCTAAAGTAGAGTGGAGATTCTTCAAAGGATTTAGGGGTAGGTTTTTGAAAACTTTACCATTGCTGATTAAGATATTACTGTGCAAAAAAAATATTATGTGTAGCCACATCGAGTGAATGATCGTTCATCTAGATGGAAGTACGATGCGAAGCGGCAAATACTATCGGACCAACCTAGAAGGAGGTAGATCTGTCCACAGCTCGGTAAGAGAAGCAGCTGTGTAGAGTTCTCCAGCCACACCACTTTCAAACCAGAGTAGGGGTAAGAATTCACCTACACCTCCACCACCAGAAGAAGACATGGCTGCGCACATGAAATTTCCTACCTTTAAGGGTGTGGGAGATGAGGACATGGAGCAGTCTTGGTTTGTCGCAGAATCGGTATGGACTGCGCAGAACGTAGCTAGTGACGTGGTGAACAGGACACAACTGTCCCTTGCCTTTGAAGGAAGAGCTTTGGATTGGTACATGGGATACATCGGACAACATGCGAACTCAACCATCGAAGAGGTCAAGAAATCCTTAAAACAACAGTTCAAGATGCCTAAGTCCTACTCTCAAATAGTGGTCGATCTAAAGGATTTCAAGCAAGGGCCTTCTAATATGTATGGGAGGCTGATCAACGGTTGAAGAAGGTGATCAGGGAAGGAGGATTTCAGTACGACGACAGACAACACACGGAGTGGTTCACTGCTATGTTGCTGCCTCACCTGCACATACCTATGGGTCACCAAACTTTCAAATCACCGTAAAAAGCCATGGAGGTCACTATGAATTTAGAAGCTATGCCCATAGACAATGCCCAACTAGGCGTCCAACAGATCCAAGGACAACTGGAGGCGATGCACATGGAGATCTAGAACCTGCGGAAGGAGTGAGGTGTAGAGGCTAGCATGGAAAGATGGTGCATATGTTGCAGGATGAATTGTCACACCAAGGATAACTGCCCATTGTTAACAAACTACATGCAGGCTGGGGGACCTAGTTTGTTGTGCCCTAGGGAAGTGGCAGGCCCAAGTGAGTCGGCGCTATGGTGCGACGATTGCCGCGTTGCAGGGCTACATGACACAAACCAATGTCCCCGCCTTGCTGCGTATGTCCTAGAAGTAAAATAGCAATGGTGCAGGTTCTGCGAGTCGGTAGGACATGATGAACATAACTGCCGGACGTATGATTTGATGATCGATCGGGGGAATCTCTATAGGGTGTAGTCAGACTCGTCCTCACCCAGATTGCTCTCGAGCATAGGGGGCTCCCCAGCAAGGGGCAGAGGAGGTGGAAGAGGTGGAAGCGCAAGTCGAGGACGAGGGAAACTCATCTATTATAACTGTGGAGAGGTAGGGAACTTTGTAAGGGACTGTCCAAACCCCACAAGACGGACCTATCGGTATTGTAGGTAGCTGGACCATGCGATTGAAGATTGTCCAGTCTTGATAGCGAAGATGCAGGAAAAGCAGCCAACACCTACGCAGAATGTGTAGAGGGTTAAGGCCGAACTACAAGACAAATATCCAAGCGTAAATGTCGTAACACGCAGTGAGATGGCCACTGGAGGGCCTGGGAAGAAAACTACAAATGAACCTCTGATCCAACCAATAGTTAGCAAACATGAAGGGTTGGATCTAAAAAAGGAGAAAGAACCATTTATCGCAACTCACAAGGACTTTTCCGAGGCAGAGGCATCTTCTTCATAGCCGCTTGAGGACCTCAAGATAGATGAGGAGGTCAAACCCTTTTTACAAGCACGTATGAAGATGCTGCGCAACCCGAGGGTTGTGTAAAATCTTTAGGCATTGATAGATAGCTGCGCAACACGACCTATCCTCCCCCTAGAAATCAAGGGCGTACATAAAATCTATGGGTATAAGAAACGCACCGGCAGAGAGATGTGGTTGACTACGCAAATCGGTGATTACGAGATGGATCAGGTTATTTTGGACCTAGGGTCGGACGCGAATGTATTACCTAAAAAAACTTGGCAACACATGGGGGAACCTAAGTTGGAATGGTCCACTATTCAGCTGTGTATGGCCAATCAACAGAAGATCATTTCATTAGGAAGAATATCAAAGATTGTGGTGGATATCACAGGGGTTAAGGTCCAGGCTCACTTTGAAGTAATTCAGATTATCGAAGATGCGGACCCCTACCCTGCGCTCCTAGGCTTGGATTGGGCCATCGATATGGGAGGCATCATTAACCTAAAGAAGAGAAGCATGGTATTCGAGAATAACGGTACAAGGGTAATAGTACCATTAGATCCAGTGGAGGGTGAACGATACAAAGAACTAGTGCGCGATGAAGAGGATGTAGATCACATCTATAAGTTGACTGCGCGAGATGAAGATTGGATCAACCCCATGGCAGAGGGGGTAGTTTGATGGGAAAAGGACAAAGAATGTTTCTCCGACTCTGATGGGGATATGGAGAATTGGAAAAACCAGTTACATGATGTCTCTACGCTGAGATATCTTTGGATCACGAAGAACTTCCACTGCATCTCCTACGAGGTAAGAGATCTACCTTATTTTGATAGTTCTAGTAATGTTAGGGACATTCTGCGGGTATTTGAAGCCGAGGTTCCCAAGGAACGAAGGTTATGGGCCCTTAACCTATAAATGCGTGAAACCCATGCATGATGGTGGGAGACGCATAAGGAAGCATTCTCGGCATGGGAGGATTGTTGGGGCAGGATCCTCTTGTGATTTGAGACCCTACCAGAGGTACGGGTCAAGATGTTCCTTGGCCCAGGGGATCCGCGTGAACACGTGGTTGCATGGATGGAGGCATGGGACAAATGAAATACAGGGGAGTGGGTTCACTTATTAATTCACACGTTGGGTCCAATCCCCACTTCCTGGTACCTGGATGCGGAGCTACATCACCACACCTGCCACTGGGAAACTTTGAAGAATGACTTTATAGGAACATTTGGATTGATAGGAGGTTCTAAGGCACTTGACGAAGCTCTTCAGGACATAGATACGTTCATGTTTGGTAAGACCAGCTCTTATGCACTATTCAGAACGCCAACATGGGAAACACGGATGCAGGATATTGTCAACTACCTCAACTTGGAAAGTGAGGAAGGTGAAGATGATCCGCGGTTTGTCTCTATCCCGAAGTCAGAAGGGGAGCGCACCATTTAATGACCTCCACTAAGGGAAGTGTATGTCACTAATCCTCTCAAACTGCACGAAGTAAACATTGGGATGAAAGAGCACCCTAAATTGGCTAAGATCGGGGACTACTAGGATGAGAATACGGTAGGTAAAGTGGATGAATTACTTACAGAATATCAGGACTTGTTCCCTACAAAATTTTCTGAGCTAAAGGGGATCACGGGGGACTTATGGGTCATGCATATCACTCTCAAACCCAATGCGCAGCCCATAAAGCAACGACCTTATAGGTTGAACCCCAAATATAAGCAGAAGGTCAAGGAGGAGCTCGATAAAATGCTTGTTGTAGGGATCATCGAACCTGTTGAACAATCAGAATGGGTTAGTCCAATGGTGGTTCAGGAGAAAAAAACTAAGGGAGAGATTTGGATCTGTGTGGACCTACGCAAGTTAAACAATGCATGCTTTCATGATCCATTCCCAATGCCATTCTCCGGCAAAATCTTAGACAGAGTGGGAGGACATGAAGCATACTCTTTCACAGACGGGTTCTTAGGATACCATTAGATAAGAATCGCACCTGAGGACCACAGCAAAACCACATTCGCCACTGAGTGGGGATATTTTCAGTATAATTTCATGTCTTTTGGACTCAAAAATGCCCCTGCGATCTTCTCACAGGTCGTTGTCATAGTGTTCAAAGAATTGATTCACAAGTTCCTCGAGGTGTATTTCGATGATTGGACTATATTCGGCCTCGTCAAGGCACACGTCTCAAACCTATGCATGATGCTAGATGCCTGTCGGAAACACCATATTTCCCTAAATATCAAGAAGTATATCTTCTGCGTACCCTTCAGAATCTTTCTCGGCCACATAGTTTGTTGGCAAGGACTAATGGTAGATCCTACCAAAATCACAGTTATCATAAATTTTCTAGTACCAACCACGGAGAAATAGCTGCGCTCGATCCTTGGACACATGGGCTACTACAGGAAATTCATTCCAGGCTATGCGCTGATTACTACCCCTATGGAAAAATTTCTCAAGAAGGATGTTTCATTCTTTTGGAATGATGAATGCCAAAATAGCTTCAAGCTACTAAAGGAAAAGATTGTCTCGGCACGTATTCTCATCTTTCCGGATTGGGAGAAGGTATTTCATGTTCATGTCGATGCGTCAGGCATTGCTCTCGGGGTTGTCATTACGCAGCTAGGGGAAGGAGATATTGACCATCCGGTTGCCTTTGCAAGTAGGAAGCTCTCTGGAGCGGAACGCAACTACTCCACCACCGAGCAGGAGGGATTGGCCATGGTTTACACGTTGCAGAAATATCGGCATTACTTGCTAGAAGGTCACTTCAAAATTTTCACATACCATTAAGCTTTAAAATACCTGGTCAATAAGCCTGTGTTGGGGGGAAAAATATGCCGGTGGCTACGGCTATTTCAGGAGAATGACTTTGAAATCATAGTCAAGCCGGGCAAGATGAATGCTAAGCTAGACCACTTGTCTCGAATAGAGAGTGGCGAGGAGCCAACTGACATGGAAGCTGGATTTCCTGATGCACGACTATTTTCTATCAAGGTAGTCGATGCACACTTCGCTGATATCATTCAGTTCTTGACTACCAGGACGACACCTCCAGAGTACTCTGTATAGCAAAAAAAAGAGTTAGTCACCCGGGAAGCAGACTTTACCATCATCACGGGACACTTATATAAGATGGGGGTAGATGAAGTATTGCAGCGATATGTTTTGGAGCACGAAAGGCATGCTATCTTGATCGACGCTCATGACGGAGTAGCAGGAGGTAACTACGCAGGGAAAGCAACGACGCAGAAGATATTGAGGGCTGGGTTGTGGTGGCCAACCCTGCATACTGACACCCACGACTATTGTAAAGCCTACGATACGTGCCAACGAACATGGAGGCCATCCCATAGAGACAAAATTCCCCTTCAACCACAGATGGCCCTACAAGCATTTGATAAGTGGGCTATCGACTTCATCAGGCCTATCAACCCCCCAGGAAAAAAGACAGGTACGCGCTACATTATTACGGCCACTGACTATGTAACCAGGTGAGCAGAAGTACAATCAGTAAAGGATTGTAATGCGGATATCGTTGCACATTTCATCTTTGAACAAATCCTGACCAGGTTTGGATGTCCGAAGATTCTCATGAGTGACAGAGGTGTTGGGAAAAATACTGAGAGGGGGAGGGTGAATCAGTATTTAGATATGACTGAATACTTATTAATTTTTTCTTTCTCTAAAACCCATACGCTACTTTATTGAATCCAACTCGCGTATACACGCAGATATCCTTAAGAAAACTTGCGTATTACCAGAGATCTTATTATGCATGTAATTCTTTACTTAGATCAGTGCATCAGGTGTTTAGTAAGCAATAAGCATGTGCAATAAGAACAGAATAAATCATCACACATAAGAAACACACATGAACACTAGGATTTAAGGTGGAAACCCAATTCGGGAGAAAACCACCGCGGCTATCGTCTCTGTCTTCAATCTTTATTATTTAGAAAACCTTTTACAACATAGTACTGATGCTGACTCATATCAGTACGCAGGCTTCTACCTGCAGAAGGCTGCAACCTTCTCTCGTTTTCCAGCTGCAACTGGAAGGGAGCTCCAACCCCCTGAACTCATTTACCAGCCTCTCCTGGAAGGGAGCTTTGACCCCCTTAATTCAACACCAGCTTCTACTGGCTGAAAGCTTCTACTTCCATGCTGAAGGCTTCAAGCTTCAGACCCACTGCAGACCACGTTTCATCAATTTTCATACTGGATCAAACAGCTTCAACACAACCCTTTACATAAAATCAACAAACATACTTTGCCCAATACTTCAAACAGAACAGTGAGACCACTGTAACCAGAATATCAGAAATAACCTAGACTTTAGAATAGATATGCAGATATAAACTCAACCCTGATATTTCATTAATTCAAATAGCATACACTACTTTGCTTTTCTGAAGCCGCGTACATACGTTCTTTCTTGCACACCAACCCGCGTATACTTCTGTGTATTTTATTCTTCATAAAACCCTATACGTGCTTTTCATTACGAGAACCCGCGTATACACACGCTTTTGCCGAGACAAACTAGTGTATAGATCTGTAAATGGAAAAATTTGCAAAACAGATCAGATCTATAAACTTACCCAGATTTCTTCATTATCTTTAGCAGACTTTGCGATAGATCTTCACCATTTCTTCTTCTACAGATCATCTTAGAGATTCATCATCATCAGATCTAGCGATATTGAACCATCCTCAGATCCATGGGTGCATCATAGATTCAGATCTATCAATTAAGAACAGAATTCATCCATGCAGATATTCCTTAGAGATATTTATTCATCAAAAACCCTTACTCATGCACACCTTGCACTATGATCTTCTTCTCCTTAAATAGATTTAGCTTTTACCAATACCATGAGCCAAAACCACACCACTTCTGATGGTATTCTTGGACGGAATCAAATAAACCATACAACGCTCAATACTGTGTGCCAAAACCATGGTAATGCCCCTTGGTATTGTAATTTTGGAGCGCAAAAGGGCATACGCGACTTGGGACGTACTAATACGCGTACATACGCGACTTGGATGTTACAAACCCGCGTATGCTTTGTGATATATCATGTTTATTATTTCTCTGGTACTTACTGGAATTTCTTTCTTCTGTTACTTTTGAACTGATCTGTAGGTACATCATTAGCAAATAGGTTGCTATCAAAGACAACTCATCAAGTCAGTTTCCATCAAGAACAACTTCATCAAGTAGGTTGCCATCAAGGACAACACATTGCATCATATTGCCAACAATCTCCCCCTTTGTACTTGATGGCAACCATTATGGTGTTTGATCGCCGCAGCAGATAGATACATTGATTATAACTATTATTCAAACACCATGATACTCTCCCCCTTTGACATCAAGGGCAAAGGGCAGATCAAAACCAAAACAAGGTTTTTCTTCTCTTGTAGAAAGAAGAGCTCTGAAGATCTGATGTGCACTGAAGTTACCATGCTCCCCACAGGTTCATCATGGATACGAACATATTTTTCAATGAAGTACATGACTCTATGACCTTTCCTATCACCGGACTCATACTTACATCAATGATCCAACCAAGTGGATTTACATATGTGACTCAAGTACCCAACCAAGTGGGTTTACAAAAAAAAATGAAGAAGTCCTTACATAAGTGGAATATTACAATTTTACATCATAGTTAACATGACCTTTCCTTGATGCAGAAATAGCATTGCCTCTAATGAAGACCAAATAATCTCAAACATGAGATTAGATCACGGTAAAATAATGAGAATGCCAACAATGCATCCTTTCCACAAGACCAATGCTCCCCCTTAGCACAAGCACATCTGGAACACTTTCAACAACAAATCATCAAGGCATCTGTATCGAAACATCGAGAGAATAAACATAATTATGAGAAGCTTGGAACACCACGAGAGATACCAAACGACCTTGCGGTACAATGTGCAAAGAATCTTCGAACAGAATTTAATAAGCCAAATACCCATACGCGTTTCTACGTATAAACTCGCGTATATACGCGGCTTGTCCTTCATGAAATTCGCGTATCCAATTCTAATCTTCTGAGGACCAGGTCTGTTAGCGGTCTGATCCTCTGCATGCATGAGAGACAACAGCTTAAGCAAAGGATATTCGAATGCTTCCTTGGGTAAAGGTTTGGTAAATATATCAACAACTTGTTCTTTGGAAGGAACATACTCCAATTTTACCTTTTGTTCAAGCACTTGTTCATGTAAGAAGTGATACTTGATGGGAATGTGCTTGGTATTGGAATGCATAATAGGATTCTTTGAGATACTGATGGCACTTGTATTATCACACATAATGGAGATAGGAGGTGAACATTTGATTTGAATGTCCTGTAAATTTTGCATCATCCAAAGAAGTTGAGTGCAACATGATGCGGTAGCCACATATTCTGCTTCTGCTGTAGATAAGGAATAGAGCTTTGCTTCTTGCTAAACCAAGATACTAGCCCGGGGCCCATATAGAATGCACCACCACTAGTGCTTTTCTGATCATCAACATTTCTTGCCCAATCTGGATTAGTGTAAGCATGAAGAGTAAGATCAACATTATTTGGATACCATAGTCCAAAGTCTTGAGTTCCTTGTAGATATTTGAATATTCTTTTGACAGCCTGGAGGTGAGACTCTTTTGGATTAGCTTGGAATCGTCCAACAATCCCAACTGCATGCACAATGTCTGGTCTTGTCCCAGTGAGATACAGTAGAATTCCTATCATAGATCTGTATTCTGGTTGATTCATCGTGGGGGAGTCATCATTATAAATAAGATTACATCCAGTTACCATTGGTGTACTTACAGGTTTTCAATCTTCCATGCCATACTTCTTGAGAATTTTCTTGAATATTTTGCTTGTGATAAGAATATTGCCATCTTGTTGCTTGTTGCCTTGCAGGCAAGAAAGAATGTTAGTTCCCCAAGTAAAGACATTTCAAATTATTGTTGCATAATAGAAGCAAATTTAGAGCTCTTAGACTCTTCATTACTTCCAAAAATGATATCATCAACATATACAACTACAATCAATAGTTTATCATTTTTAGTTTTTGTGTATAAGTTGCTATCAGCAGATCCCTTTGAAAATCCTTATTGATGAAGATATTTTTCAAGACGATAATACCATGCCCTTGGAGCTTGTTTGAGACCATATAGAGCATTTTTAAGTCTACAAACAATTTTTTCATCATTTCCCAAAATGAATCCTTATGGTTGTTCTATATAAAATTCTTCTTCTAGATCACCATTGAGAAAAGCAGATTTAACATCCATTTGATAAACTTTGATTTTTTGGAAGCTTGAAAAAGCAAGAAACATTCTTATGGCTTCAATTCTAGCTACAGGAGCAAAATTTTCTTCAAAGTCTATACCTTCTTGTTGTTGAACATGCCATGCAACAAGTCACTTTATTTTCTTATATCATCCCCATTCTCATCTAACTTGTTTTTGAATATCCATTTAGTTCCAATGACATTTTTATCATGAGGTCTTGGTACTAATTCCCAAGTGTGATTATTTTGAATTTGATCAAGCTCTTCATTCATGGCTTTAATCCAACATTCATCTTTTCTAGGTTGATTGCCATTGTGTGGTTCAATAGTGGATAAAAATTCCAGATAGCTAGAAGATCCCACAAGAGTCCTTCTTGTTTGTACACCTGATCCCTTGTCTCCCAAAATTTGAGATTCTGGATGATTCTTTTGAACATATCTGGATGGAACTTTTTCAGATAAATCATCTTCGGGTTCTTCATTGGGTCCACTATCTATATCATTTCTATTTGATGTAGAAGGATATACGTCATCATCGTCTTCATCTGTTGTTTGTTTTTCTTCTTTTGGAGTTGCAGCAGACTCATCAATAATGACATCAATACATTCAACAATATTCCGAAGTCTTTTATTGTAACATTTATATTCTCTACTCCTAGAGGAGTAACCAAGAAGTATTCCTTCATGTGCTCTAGGTTCAAATTTTCCAAGTTTTTCATCATTATTTTTGATAAAGCATTTTCTTCCAAAAACTCTAAAATGCTTCATAGTGGGAGGATTACCATACCAGAGTTCATATGGCGTTTTATCACTATTTACACGAACATGTGCCTTGTTAAGAATAGTTACCGCTATATGTGCTGCTTCTCCCCAAAAAGTGTCAGGTGTTCCAGAATCATCAAGCATAACTCTAGCCATTTGTTGAGCTTGTTCTATTCATTATTTACTGCTACGCCATTTTGTTGTGGAGTGCCGGCTTGCAGCTTGTCTTTTTCTGCCATGTTGTTCAAAAAATTCAAGGAATTCGTTTGAAATATATTCTCCTCCTCGATCAGATCTAAGACATTTGAGTTTTAGATCTAATTCATTTTCAACCAGAGCCTTAAAGATCTAAAATTTCTCAAATGCTTCGTCTTTGTGTTTAAGCAACCCAATCCAACACATTCTAGAGAAATCATCAATAAATAAGATATAGTATTGTTCACCACGTGGTGACTTTTTCCTCACAGGTCCACATATGTCAGTATGAATGAGTTCAATAGGATTACTTGATGATCCTTCCTTGGCATTAAATTGCACTGTGGTCTGCTTACCGAATTGGCAAGATTTGCATATGATACTTTCAGGTAGAGTAGTATTGGGAAGATCACAAACAGCTTTAAGTCTGCTTGATTTGTTGATTTGAGAGAAGCTCAGATGCCCCAACCTTCTATGCCATAGTCAATTTTCTAAAGATTTACTCAAGTAACATTGTTCTTTTCAGTTCTTCAATACATACAGGTTGCTCGGAGTTCTGTTTCCTTTTATAATTGTTTTACCTGTTTCAAGATCACGTACCACACATTCTTTTGAACTAAAGACAACTTCAGTTCCTTGATCACACATTTGACTTACACTTAACGAGGTTATGCTTTAATCCATCCACATACATGACATTATTGGCTTTCACTTTTTTCTTTTGAAAAACGGACCCTTTTCCCTTAATGACCGCAGGAGTATCATTTACAAATGTAACATTCTTTTCCTTTTCTAGAGCACTATATGCAAGAAGTTTGTTTTTGTCACCTGTCATGTGTTTTGAGCATCCAATATCAATGTACCATTGATTTTCTTCACCTTCTGCAAATAAATCTATGCCACACTTTTCAACCTGTAATTCCTTCTTTTTCCACACTTTGGAGTTTGAAGGAAAATGTTCTTTTGGTTGGACTTTGTTCCTGCATTCAGATTCTTCATAGCCAAAGTTATTGCAATAAGAACATTCAACTTCATTTTTAAGAGGACAAAAGTTGTTATAGGTATTCTTCTTCGTTCCAATATCAATCCTTTTCTTTCTTGCTTCTCTTGTCATGGTGGTTTTATATGCAACACATTGAACAACTTTATGACCAAAATTGTGACATGAGAAACATTGTCCATTGAAGTAGAAATTTCTACGACCATGAAATATTCTATTTGAATTTACATGTTGGTTGGTGTTTCTTTGAAAGGTATTCTTGTTAGTGTTCTTTGAATTGAGCTAGTCATGCTTTACCTATGAAGATTCTTTATTCGCTTGCTGAGTGGCAGAATTTTGTATACTAGTTGTAGCTACTTTTAGATAATTTGGTGCTGAAGCCTAAGAAGATTCTCCGATATATCCAAGACCTGTATTTATAAGAGGAGAACGTTGTACCTTGATAATCTCATCTAAGGTTTCGGATCCTTTAGCAAATCTAAGATTCAGAGTCTTTACTTTCTCAAATTCTTTTCTTAGACTTACTACTTCACATTCCAATTTTTTATTGTGTTTCTCCTTTTCTTCAAACTGATTTTTCAGAGTTTCTATGGTTATTTTACTTTCTTCTAAGAATATTTTACTTTCTTCTAAGCATGTTTTGAGTTGATTGAGTTCATCGAAAAGAGTATTTGTCTCTAGAATCCATAAAAGTATCTTTTTCTTCTCTAGATTCTTTTTCAAATGCCATGGGGAGTCTAAGATCTTGTACATTTCTTCCTCAGCATCCCCGGATAACCCATCAGGTTGTCTTCATGAGTATAGTCACTTTTCTAGAGCTATCTGGAATTCTTATTCCTTCTTGCTACTTCCTTCCCTTTTTCATGTGTTTATTTATGAGGACACTTAGCAGCATAGTGACCAACTCTTCCACAACATTTGAGCTTACCTCTGAACGTCCTATACAGATGAGTTTCTTTACAGGAGTTTTTCATCTTCTTATATGAGATATACACGATCCTGCATCTCTTGTACTTCTTTCCCTTTTGTAGCGAGTTCAAGCGGCTTCTTTGACTTCAAATGGTCCTCCTCTTCTCATTTCACATGCGAGTTAGTATGCCATGAAGTTGTACCACGGTAAGATTTTGAATATCCTGCTTTTCTTCAAGAGGAAGTGACTTTTGACTCAAATTTTGCCGTTAGAGATCTTAAAACTTTCTCAGCTTAAAATAGATTCGGATATTGTTTCTCCCAATGATTTCTCATCCGATTTACAATATCATCGAAGACATGAAAATAAATTGGCAATGCTCTCCTCATTATGCATTTTTAGATTCTCATATTGAATTACGAGATTTTGGAGTTTAGCACTTTTACCTTTTGCATCACCTTCATAACTTAGAATGATTTTGTCCCATATTGCCTTTGCTGTATCCAGCTGCATGAATTTGACAAATTCTGATTCAGTTAGACTTCCCAATAGAGCATTGACCGCCTTTGCATTTGTTTCATAATTCTTTCTTTCCGTTGGATCTGTTGGTGTTGCGGCTGTATATTGATATCCTCCTTCAACAATAGCCCATACATATGCTCCCAGAGACTGAAGATAGGATTTCATCCTTGTTTTCCAGAAGATTAAATTGTTTCCATTGAAGAGTGGAGGCCTGATAGATGTTGTTCCATCTTGATTGCTCATCTTGATTGATCTTCCTTCTAGCGGCTAAGATTTTTCAGAAGGACCTGCTCTGAAACCAATTGTTGGGAAAAATACTGAGAGGGGGGGGGGGGGTGAATCAGTATTTAGATCTGACTGAATACTTATTAATTTTTTCTTTCTCTAAAACCCATACGCTACTTTATTGAATCCAACTCGCGTATACACACGGATATCCTTAAGAAAACTTTCGTATTACCAGAGACCTTATTATGCATGTAATTCTTTACTTAGATCAGTGCATCAGGTGTTTAGTAAGCAGTAAGAATGTGCAGTAAGAACAGAATAAATCATCACACATAAGAAACACACATGAACACTAGGATTTAAGGTGGAAACCCAATTTGGGAGAAAACCACCGCTTCTGTCGTCTCTGTCTTCAATATTTATTATTTAGAAAACCTTTTACAACATAGTACTGATGCAAACTCATATCAGTACGCAGGCTTCTACCTGCAGAAGGTTGCAACCTTCTCTCGTTTTCCAGCTGCAACTGGAAGGGAGCTCCAACCCCCTGAACTTGTTTACCAGCCTCTCTTGGAAGGGAGCTTCGACCCCCTAAATTCAACACCAGCTTCTATTGGCTGAAAGCTTCTACTTCCATACTACAGGCTTCAACCTTCAGACCCACTGCAGACCACATTTCATCAATTTTCATACTGGATCAAACAGCTTCAACACAACCCTTTACATAACATCAACAAACATACTTTGCCCAATACTTCAAACAGAACAGTGAGACCACTATAACCAGAATATCAGAAATAACCAAGACTTCAGAATAGATATGCAGATACAAACTCAACCCTGATCTTTCATTAATTCAAATAGCATACGCTACTTTGATTTTCTGAAGCCGTGTACATACGCGCTTTCCTGCACACCAACCTGCGTATACTTTTGTGTATTTTATTCTTCAGAAAACCCTATACGCGCTTTTCATTACGAGAACCCGCGTATACACACGCTTTTGTCGAGACAAACTAGCGTATAGATATGTAAATGGAAAACTTTGCAAAACAGATCAGATCTATAAACTTACCAAGATTTCTTCATTATCTTTAGCAGACTTTGCACCAGATCTTCACCATTTCTTCTTCTGCAGATCATCTTAGAGATTCATCATCATCAGATCTAGCGATCTTGAACCATCCTCAGATCCATGGGTGCATCATAGATTCAGATCTATCAATTAAGAACAGAATTCATCCATGCAGATATTCCTTAGAGATATTTATTCATCAAAAACCCTTACTCATGCACACCTTGCACTATGATCTTCTTCTCCTTAAATAGATTTAGCTTTTACCAATACCATGAGCCAAAACCACACCAATTTTGATGGTATTCTTGGACGGAATCAAATAAGCCATATAGTGCTCAATACTGTGTGCCAAAACCATGGTAATGCCCCTTGGTATTGTAATTTTGGAGCGCAAAAGGGAATACACGACTTGGGACGTACTAATACGCATACATACGAGACTTGGCTGTTACAAACCCGCATATGCTTTGTGATATATCCTGTTTATTATTTCTCTGGTACTTCCTGGAATTTATTTCTTCTGCTACTTCTGAACTAATCTGTAGGTACATCATTAGAAAATAGGTTGCTATCAAAGACAACTCATCAAGTCAGTTTCCATCAAGAACAACTTCATCAAGTAGGTTGCCATCAAGGACAACACATTGCATCATATTTCCAACAAGAGGTACGCACTTTGTTAATGAAACAATCCGAGCTTTGACTAAGGAATTATGGATCCATAATGTGAAGAGCACGCCATATCACCCCTAGGCCAATGATGCAGTTGAAGCTTTTAATAAAATCTTGGAGCACGCGCTGACCAAGGTATGCAATGCTGATCATAGCGATTGGGACGTGCGCATCCCGTCGGTCCTCTGGGCCTATCGAACAACCTGCAAGAAGTTAATAGGAAAGACCCCATTCAGGATGGTCTATGGTAAAGAAGCCATTATGCCCATGGAGTATATTGTTCCTAGTCTACGTATCGCAACATTTACAAACATGGTAGAACCAGATGTCATGGAAGAGCGATTAGCACAACTTATGGCTTTTGAGGAAGATCGGTTTATTGCGAATTTCCATCAGCAAGTCCAGAAGGCCCGCGATAAAGCCTGGCATGACCGACACATTTGCAAAAATACTTTTGTGGAAGGCCAATTGGTCCTCTTGTATGATAGCCAGTTTGCAAAGCATCCTGGGAAGTTCTGGTAGTATTGGCTTGGTCCCTACATATTTAAGGAGATTACGGATGGTGGAGCGGTTAGGCTTGCTACCCTACGCGGAGATATGCTCCTCGGCTACATCAATGGTAGCTGGCTCAAACCATATCAGATCAAATGAATCTATGGCTGAAGTATCCATACAGGCGCAGGTGGAGACCCCACTGCCACAAGTGACTCGAGACGAGTCACAAGATTGTGTTGGGGGACTGTTGGAACAGGGTCTCCTACAAGAGCTGCGAATATGGTCCATTTTTGTATATTTTTTATTATATTTAGTCTAACGCAGGGGTTTTTGGGTGGGTCAAAGCCCCTCATGCATTGTAAGTGGGTCAAGGGTAGACCAAGAGTCTGCAAACCATGTATTGCGGACCATTGGATGCATAGGCTAAAATAGTATAAGTAGTTGAACCTTTTTGAGTTGTAAGATAGACTTGGATTAAGATTGATGTGAATTGCGAATTAGTAGATTGTTCGGGTTTTTGGGGAAAGGACTCGTGCAGGTTGTGTGCGCGGAGATCCTCAGTCCTGCTGTGTGCGGACCCTGCTGCTGTGTGCGTAGGTTGGGTTTTTTAGGTATTGTAAAAGGCACTGAAGGATTAATGAATGCAGAAGGCTGTTGAAATATATGAATCTATTGGATCTGTGCTATTTGTTTATGTATGCTCTGTGTCGTTGATTTAAGCTGCGCAAATATTGGTGTTACATGTTTATACTGTGATCTGGGTCTATTATGGTATGCATAATTCTATATTGAGCTCCGCAAGTAACTTTGCCATGTTTTTATGTTGCATTAACCATTGATATGAACTTATTTATTAGACTTGATGCAAGAATAGCTGCGATAGTTACCTTATTTTCCTATATCTGTCATTTGTTGCAATTATACATGATATTGCGCACATGGATGCGGAGGAGTTGATAGATCTAGGTTTTGTAATATGTGATCTGATAATTGTCAAGTCGAACACAGCTCTTCCTGACTTACCTGACCTCTCCCAGGGAGCGGAAACCTGGTTCTAGCACCCTCCCATACTACTTCGGGTGAGACTTTGGCCTGTGCAAGCAGGACGCTACTGAAAGGGCCAATAGTATAGGGGTTTGCTGGCAAACCTTAACCTCCGAACCTGGGTCAGGACCCCTCGAGCCAAAAAATGGTTCCGTTGCCGGGACTGGGAGAATTTTGAGAGAGGGATTGGGTAATGCCAAGGCCGTACTAGAAACCTGAAAGAAAATAAATTGATGAATGGTTCGAACGGCAAGTTCAGGAATTCGTAGTGAAAGAAACCCGTAGTAAGAGGTTGACCACCGAAGAGTGGAAAAATAGATATATTTTCACAGAGATATACGAGATCTTCTTCGTAACTATTGTGATTGAGCTCTAGGAGTGGCTCGCAAGGTTCGTTGAATTTTAGAAGTGTTGGAAGGACGAACGGGTCACACGGTGGACCCCATAATTGATCCAGCAGTTAGAGAAGGTTGATAACACCATCACTCACATTGTAGATCACTGGGTGGTAGCGTGCTAGGAGGATTCATGACAGAATTTTCCATCGATCAATTCGTATCCTACTCTGAAGCAGAGAGGAGATTCTTTAAAGGATTTAGGGGTATGTTTCTGAAGACTTTACCATTGCTGATTAAGATATTACTATGCGAAAGTATTATGTGTAGCCACATTGAGTGAATGACCGCTGATCCAGACGGAAGTATGACGCGAAGCGAGAAATACTATCGTACCAACCTAGAAGGAGGTAGATACTCGTCTCGACCCCGCATAGAGAAGCGACCAACGCAGCAGTTCTCGACCACACCACTTTCAAACCAGCGTAGGGGTAAGAATTCACCTACACCTCCACCACCAGAAGACGACATGGCTGCACACATGAAATTGCCTACCTTTAAGGGTGTGGGAGATGAGGACATGGAGCAGTTTTGGTTTGTCGCAGAATCGGTTGGACTGCGCAAAACGTAGCTAGTGATGCAGTGAAGAGGGCACAACTGTCCCTTGCCTTCGAAGGAAGAGCTTTGGATTGGTACATGGGATACATCGGAAAACATGCAAACTCAACCATTGAAGAGGTCAAGAACGCCTTAAAACAACAGTTCAAGAAGCCTAAGTCCTACTCTCAAATAGTGGTCGATCTAAAGGATTTCAAGCAAGGGCCTTCTGAATCTATATGGGAGGCTGATCAACAGCTGAAGAAGGTGATCAGGGAGGAGGATTTCAGTACGATGACAGACATCACATAGAGTGGTTCATTGCTATGTTTCTGCCTCACCTACGCGTACCTATGGGTCACAAAAATTTCAAATCACTGGAAAAAGCCTTGGAGGTCGCTATGAAGTTAGAAGCTACACCCAGAGATGATGCCCAACTAGGCATCCAACAGATCCTAGGACAACTGGAGGTGATCCACATGGAGATCCAGAACCTGTGGAAGGAGCGAGGTGTAGAGGGTAGCCCAGAAAGATGGTGCATACGTTGCAGGACGAATTGTCACACCTAGGATAACTGCCCGCTATTAATAGACTACATGTAGGCCGGGGGACTTAGTCCGCTGTACCCTAGGGAAGTGGCAGGCCCAAGTGGGCCGACACTATGGCGTGACGATTTCCGTGCTGCCGGGCTGCACAACATAAACCACTGTCCCCGCCTTGCTGCGTACATCCTATAATTAAGACAACAATGGTGCAAGTTCGGCAGGTCGGTAGGACATGATGAACAGAAATGCCAGACGTATGATTTGACGATCGATCGAGGGAATATCTATAGGGTGCAGTCGGATCCGTTCTCACCCAGATCGCTCTCAAGCGCACGGGGCTCCCCAGTAAGGGGCAGAGGAGGCGGAAGAGGTGAAAGCGCAGGTCGGGAACGAGGGAAACTCATCTGTTATAACTGTGGAGAGGTAGGGCACTTTGTAAGGGACTGTCCAAAGCCCACAAGACAGACCTATCGGTATTGCAGGCAGCTGGACCATGCGATTGAAGACTGTCCAGTCTTGATAGCGAAGATGCAGGAAAAGTAGCCGACACCTACGCAGAATGTGCAGAGGGTTACGACCAAACTATGATACAAAGATCCAAGCGTAAATGTCATAACACGCAGTGGGATGGCCACCGGGGGGGCTAGGAAGAAAACTAAAAATGAACCTCTGATCCAACCAACAGTTAGCAAATAGGAAGGGTTGGATCTAAAAAAGGAGAAAGAACAATTTATTGCAAATTGCAAGGACTTTGCCAAGGCAGAGGCATCTACTTTGCAGCCGCCTGAGGACCTCAAGATAGATGAGGAGGTCAAACCCTTTTTACAAGCATGTATGAAGATGCTGTGCAACCCGAGGGTTGTGGAAAATCTTCAGGAATTGATAGATGGCTGCACAACATGACCTATCCTCCCCTTATAAATCAAGGATGTACTTAAAATATATGGGTATAAGAAACGCACCGACAGAGAGATGCGGTTGACTGCGCAAATCAGTGATTACGAGATGGATCAGGTTATTTTGGACCTAGGGTCGGACGCGAATGTATTACCTAAACAAACTTGGCAACACATGGGGGAACCTAAGTTGGAATGGGCCACTATCTAGCTGCGTATGGCCAATCAACAAAAGATCATTCCATTAGGAAGACTATCAAAGATTGTGGTGGATATCACAGGGGTTAAGGTCCAGGCTGACTTTGAAGTAATTCAGATTGTCGAAGATGCGGAAGTAATTCAGATTGTCGAAGATGCGGACCCCTACCCTGCGCTCCTAGGTTTGGATTGGGCCATCGATATGGGAGGCATCATTAACCTAAAGAAGAGAAGCATGGTATTCGATAATAACGGTACAAGGGTAATAGTACCATTAGATCCGGCAGAGGTTGAACGATACACAGAACCAGTGCACGACGAAGAGGATGTAGATCACATCTATAAGTTGACTGCGCGAGATGAAGATTGGATCAACCCCATGGTAGAGGGGGTACTTTTCTGGGAAAAGGACAACGAATGTTTCTACGACTCTGATGGGGAGATGGAGAATTGGAAAAACCAGTTACATGATGTCTCTGCGCTGAGATGTCTTCGGATCACGAAGAAATTCCACTGCATCTCCTACGAGGTAATAGATCTACCTTATTTCGATGGTTATGGTAATGTTAGGGACTTTCTGCGGGTATTTGAAGTTGAGGTTCGCAAGGAACGAAGGTTATGGGCCCTTAACCTAGTAGTGCGTGCAACCCCTGCATGATGGTGGGAGATGCATAAGGGAGCGTTCCTGACATGGGAGGGTTTTCAGAGCAGGATGCTCTTGTGATTTGAGACCCCAACGGAGGTATGGGTCAAGCTGTTCCTTGGCCCAGGGGATCCGCGTGAACACGTGGTTGCATGGATGGAGGCATGGGATGACCGAACTATAGGGGAGTGGGTTCACTTATTTATTCATGCGTTGGGTCCAATCCCCAATGCCTGGTACTTGGATGCGTAGCTACATCAGCGCACCTGCCACTGGGAAACTTTGAAGAATGACTTTATAGGAACATTTGGATTGATAGGGGGTTCCGAGGCACTTGACGAAGCTCTTTAGGACATAGATACGTTCGTGTTTGGCAAGACCATATCTTCTGCAGTATTCGGAACGCCGACATGGGAAACGCAGATGCAGGATATTGTCAACTGCTGCAGCTTGGCAAGTGAGGAAGGTGAAGATGATCCGCGGTCTGTCTCTATCCCGGAGTCGGAAGGGGAGCGCACCGTTGAAGGACCTCCACTAAGGGAAGTGGATGTCACTAATCCTCTCAAAATGCATGAAGTAAATATTGGAACGAAAGAGCACCCTAAATTGGCTAAGATTGGGGACTACTGGGATGAGAATATAGTAGGTAAAGTGGCTGAATTACTTACAGAATATCAAGACTTGTTCCCTACAAAACTTTTTGAGCTAAAGGTGATCACGGGGGACTTATGGGTCATGCATATCACTCTCAAACCCGATGTGTGGCCCATAAAGCAGCGACCTTATAGGTTGAACCCCAAATATAAGCAGAAGGTCAAGGAGGAGCTCGATAAAATTCTTGCTGCAGGGATCATCGAACCTGTTGAACAATCAGACTGGGTTAGTCCAATGGTGGTTCAGGAGAAAAAAATTAAGGGAGAGATTTAGATCCGTGTGGACCTACACAAGTTAAACGATGCATGCGTTCATGATCCATTCCCAATGCCATTCTTCGACGAAATCTTACACAAATTGGGAGGACAGGAAGCATACTCTTTCGCAGACGGGTTCTCACGATACTATCAGATAAGAATCACACCTGAGGGCCGCAGCAAAAACACGTTCGCCACTGAGTGGGGATATTTTTAGTATATTTTCATGCCGTTTGGACTCAAAAACACCCTTGCGATCTTCTCACGGGTCGTTGTCACAGTGTTCAAAGAATTCATTCACAATTTCCTCGAGGTGTATTTCGATGATTGGACTGTCTTCGGCTTGGTCAAGACACACGTCTCAAAATTGTGCATGATGCTGGATGCCTATCAGAAACACCAAATTTCCATAAATATCAAGAAGTGTATCTTCTGTTTACCCTTCGGAATCTTGCTCGACCACATAGTTTGTCAGCAAGGACTAATGGTAGATCCTGCCAAAATCGCAGTTATCATAAATTTTCCAGTACCAACCACGGAGAAAAAGCTGTGTTCGATCCTTGGACACACGGGCTACTATAGGAAATTCATTCAAGGCTATGCGTTGATTACTACCCCTATGGAAAAATTTCTCAAGAAGGATGTTTCATTCTTTTGGAATGACGAATGCCAAAAGAGCTTCGAGCTACTAAAGGAAAAGATGGTCTCGACACCTATTCTCATCTTTCCAGATTGGTAGAAGGTATTTCATGTTCATGTCGATGTGTCAGGCATTGCTCTCAGGGTTGTCCTTACACAGCCAGGGGAAGGAGATATTGACCATCTGGTTGCCTTTGCAAGTAGGAAGCTCTCCGGAGCGGAACACAACTACTCCACCACCGAGTGGGAGGGATTGGCCATGGTTTACACGTTTGCAAAAATATCGGCATTACTTGCTAGGAGGTCACTTCAAAATTTTCACAGACCATTCAGTTTTAAAATACCTGGTCAATAAGCCTGTGTTTGGGGGGAAAATATGCCGGTGGCTACTGCTATTTCAGGAGTATGACTTTGAAATCATAGTCAAGCCGGGCAAGTTGAATGCTGGGCTGGAAAAATTGTCTCGAATAGAGAGTGGCGAGGAGCCAACCGACCTGGAAGCAGGATTGCCTGATGCGCAGCTATTTGCTATCAAGTTAGTCGATGCACACTTCGTTGATATCATTCAGTTCTTGACTACCGGGACGACACCTCTAGAGTACTCCGTACAACAGAAAAAAGAGTTAGTCACCTGGGCAACAGACTTTACCATCATCGCAGGACACTTATATAAGGTGGGGATAGATGAAGTATTGTGGTGATATGTTTTGGAGAACGAAAGGCATGCTGTCTTGACTGACACTCATGATCGAGTAGCAGGAGGTCACTACACAAGGAAAGAAACGGTGCAGAAGATCTTAAGGGCTGGGTTATGGTGGCCAATCCTACATACTGACACCCACGACTATTGTAAAGCCTGCGATACATGCCAACGAATAGGGTGGCCATATCGTAGAGATGAATTGCTCCTTCAACCACAAATGGCCCTACAAGCATTTGATAAGTGGGCTATCGACTTCATTGGGTCTATCAACCCCCGAGGAAGAAAGACGGGTGTGTGCTACACTATTACGACCACTGACTATGTAACTAGGTAGGTGGAAGCACAAGAAATAAAGGATTGTATTGCGGATACCACTACGCATTTCATCTTTGAACAAATCCTGACCAGGTTTGGATGTCCGAAGATTCTCATGAGTGACAGAGGTACGCACTTTGTTAATGAAACCATCCAAGCTTTGATTGAGGAATTCCGGATCCATCATGCAAAGAGCACGCCATATCACCCCCAAGCCAACGACGCGGTTGAAGCTTTTAATAAAATCTTGGAGCACGTGCTGACCAAGGTATGCAATGCTGATCATAGCAATTGGGATGTGCGTATCCCGTCGATCCTCTGGGCCTATCGAACAACCTGCAAGAAGTTAACAGGAAAGACCCCATTCAGTATGGTTTATGGTAAAGAAGCCATTATGCCCATGGAGTATATTGCTCCTAGTCTGTGTATCACAACATTTACAAACATGGTAGACCCAAATGTCATGGAAGAGAGATTAGCGCAGCTTATGGCTTTGGAGGAACATCGGTTTATTTCGAATTTCCATCAGCAAATCTAGAAGGCCCGCGATAAAGCCTGTCATGACCAACACATTCACCAAAATACTTTCGCGGAAGGCCAATTGGTCCTCTTGTATGATAGCTAGTTTGCAAAGCATCCTGGGAAGTTCTGGCAGTATTGGCTTGGTCCCTACATAGTTAAGGAGATTACGGATGGCAGAGCGGTTAGGCTTGCTACCCTGCGCAGAGATATGCTCCCCGGCTACATCAATGGTAGCTAGCTCAAACCGTATCGAATCAAATGACTCTATGGCCAGAGTATCCATATAGGTGTAGGTGGAGATCCCACTGCCACAAGTGACTCAGGACGAGTCACAAGATTGTGTTGGGGGACTGTTGGAACAGGGTCTCCTACAAGAGCTGCGAATATGGTCCATTTTTGTATATTTTTTATTATATTTAGTCTAACGCAGGGGTTTTGGGGTGGGTCAAAGCCCCTCATGCATTGTAAGTGGGTCAAGGGTAGACCAAAAGTCCGCAAACCATGGTTTGCGGACCATTGGATGCGTAGGCTAAACTAGTGTAAGTAGTTGAACCTTTTTGAGTTGTAAGACAGACTTGGATTAAGATTGATGTGAATTGCGAATTCGTAGATCTGTTTGGGTTTTTGGGGAAAGGACTCCTACTCGCTGTGTGCGTGGAGATCCTCAGTCCTGCTATGTGTGGACCCTGCTGTTGTGTGCGCAGGTTGGGTTTTTTGGGTATTGTAAAAGGAACTGAAGGATTAATGAATGTGGAAGGCTGTTGAAATCTCTGAATCTATTGGATCTGTGATATCTGTTTATGTATACTCTGTGTCATTGATTTAAGCTGCGCAAATACCGATGTTACGTTTTTATACTACAATCTGGGTCTATTATGGTATGCATAATTCTGTATTGAGCTCCGCAAGTAACTATGCTGTGTGTTTATGTTGCATTAACCGTTGATCTGAATCTATTTATTAGACTTGATGTAAGAATAGTTGCGACAGTTTCCTTATTTTCCTATATCTGTGATTTGTTGCAATTATACATGATATTGCAAAAATGGATGCAGAGGAGATGATAGATCTGGGTTCTGTAATATGTGATATGATAATTGTCAAGTCGAACGCAGCTTTTTCTGACTTACCTGACCTCTTCCAGGGTGCGGAAACCTTGTTCTATCACCCTCCCATACTACTTCGGGTGAGACTTTGGCCTGCGCAAGCAGGCCACTGCCGAAAGGGCCAGTAGTATAGGGGTTTGTTGGAAAACCTTAACCTCTGAACCTGGGTCAGGACCCCTCAAGCCAACAAGAATCATCAAACAGAGTATGTCTTCTATGATCCTATAACTGACTACGTGGAAGAGTTCTACAGTCCATATTTCCAGTTATATTTTCATTATTAAGATCATATACATCTTATGTTGCCTTGGCCATTTCAGTATACTGTTTACTTTTGGTTCAAGTGTAGTCAAGAGGTTCAAGTGTCAGATCAGATCATTGACTGGCTTTACTGGAAGTTTCATGTTTCTTGAATCCAACATGAAGATTGTAGTTTTTATGGTAGGTATGAGTGTGTGAATAAGTTAAAAGTTGATTGAGCATCCTTTCAGGATGTACAGATTTGTTTTTTCAGCAGTAATCATCAAGCTTGAGCCCGAGGAGAAGGCCATAAGAGCTTGGCTAAGTCATCATCAATTTCAGAAATTTTGCAATTTTTCAAGAGAGAGGCACTGGAACTACAAGTTCTTTGGTGTACCATAGGGGCACACCATCCCAAGTGGAGCCATTGTTATCACACCCAAAATTTTCAAAAAAATATAACTTGAAGTGTGTCAAGTTTGTAATTAGCTTGGTTAGGAGCATAGTATCATGAAATGATAAGTTTTATGATATTGTATAAGTTTTTATCATTGCTTTAAGTTGTTAGGGGATGTAGTCAAGTCATGTCAAAGGATAAAATCTGAAGTAGATACTTTAATCAACCTAATGTATCAAATATGGCAACCTATGAGGATTTTCCCGAGTCTACAGCGTTTTTAGTAGAAAACTAACAGATTTCGCAGTGGAAACACCTAGTAATTCCGTAGCGAATCTAACACTTGTTAAACTAAATTCGCTACGAAAGCGTGTTTTCCTGCAACGGTTTTTTTCATAATGATGAGTTGTCAAACTTTGAGTGTTTCGAGGTCATGCTGTCAGAATAGGGTCATCATTGAAATTTTTAGGCACGTTTTGGCATCAATTACCATTTTCTTAATGAATCTCGTCTAATTTTTCCTAATTTATCCCTCATTCCTCACGCTTTCTCTTTCATTACTGTAAGCTGCTACTTAAAGATATCGCTATCATTGTTCTTCTTCTAAAAATCTACTATCATACCAGCTCCCTATTTTCATAAACAACTTGCTCTCATCACCTCTTCATGGAACAGGTGTGAGTACCTTTCATTGAATAGGTGTGAATATCCAAAGAAGGCTACCGCTACGAAACAAAGGAAATGGCTACACCAAAGAAGATAAATAAAGGAGGCCGAACATTTAGGTACAAGCCTATAAGCCCAAATTTAATCATGGAATATCCCAATTTCGTAGAAATTTTTACAAGAGCAGGGTGCATTTAGTTTTGTCAAAGATTACAAGGTCATCACAAAAATATATCACAAGATTTTGCATTAAACTTCAAAGGAACTTCTACGAACGTTGGTAGTCTCCATGTGCCAATTTCACCTGATAGTGTTTCTCAAGATATAAGAATCCCTAGGACAGGAGAATAATGGTTTAAATCCACGAAGTTTGATTTAAAGGTTTGTGATGATTATTTGAAGCCTGAACAAGTAGGGATAAATATGACTGAAGGTATTCCCAGAACCTGTCTCAAAGATAACTACTCTAAGTTACTGATGATGATACATAAATACTTTACCTGCGAAGGTACATTTCATACAATCTACATGTATCATTTCAAGTTGCCACTTCATTTTACAGGAAAAAATCTAATGGATATCCCTTACTACCTTTTTAGAAGCCTTTTAAAAATGGCAGATAAGGTGCAAGGTAGACATGAAAGAAGTGAAAATTCCATCTTTCACCATGGATTGATCAAATTACTAGTGTTGGAAGAATTGAATAAACTAAAAAGAGACTGGGCAACATTTTTTTTTATGAGTGGGTATGAAATAGATGATTTAACTCCAAGGAAAGCTTATAAACCCAATACTCTTACTCCTAGACAAGAAATGAATACCTTTTCAGAAACAGAAGGTGATCAACAAGAAAGTTTGCAACCTGCAGTTGAAATCATGGAATTAGAAGCTGAATTCATCTAAGAAGCAACACCTCATCCAAAAACTAGCAAGCATGCTAAAGAACATGTCACAGTTAGCAAGTCTAAATCTGCCACAAAAAGGTCTAAAAGAAGAATAAAGGAAACCACTGGAGGTAAAGGCAGGCTTGAATACATTTTACAAGCTATAGAAATTGCAAAGAGCCCTGTAGTGAAAGAAGTTGAGGTAGAATAATCCAAGGTTAAAAGGAAGGGACTTATGGCCAAGAAATTAGATTTTTCATTTGAAGGTTCAAGTTTTCTTTTAAACCTAGAAAACCTTTCACTAGATCATAGATTTCTGATATTGTTAAAAGTGGAAATAAGCAGCAGGAGGAAGATAAAGGAAAAGAGGCAGTAGTGGAAGAAATCATAGTTATATCTCCTATTGAGATAGATTTTACTAAAGAAAAATAAATTCAACCCAACATAAATATTCAGAAGCATTCTAAGGTATACTTTCCAAAAGAGCAGCTCAAAGGTAAAGAAGAAACTGTCAAACAGAGAAAGGGAAAAGAGAGTCACAGAGCAAACTAAAAGAGAGATTCTTGAAGAACATCTGAAAGAGACTAGGGAAGAGCTATTTGAAACAAATATGGAGCTGGAAATATACAATAAAGATAAACAATTTATAGATGAGGTGGAAATGAAAGTGACTGATCAGGTTACTCATTTTGAAAAATCCATTGGAAAACCCAAAAATATGCTGAAGAGATCAAAACCTTTGCGCATTATGATGAAAAACACAAGGAAGAGAAATTTATGGTTGCATACAGAGGGGAAAATTCTTCAGAGACAAGTCAAATATTTTAAAGAACACATGGATATGATGAAGACAAAATTAGAGAAGAAAATTTTGGAAAGAAAACCTGTAGAAGAAAATATTAAAGTTGCCTATGAAGAATCTACTGATAAATAAGAAGGTCACAGTGAATAATAGACTCTTTTTGTCTTACACGATCATATTTCATATTCAGGTATACTCATAGAACTTTTATAGGCTAAAATTCTAAATTTTTCCAAATCTCTGGGAAATTAGGCAATTCCGCGGCATATCCTAGGCTTGAAGCCCAGTTTTTGTTGTGGAATTTATGAAGATTTATTTTTGGTTTGAAGCCACTTAAACTGACCTGGTTAAGGAACTTTAAGGTTTGTGTTTAAATTTTTTTTATCACCTAACACCCTCCAATGGTCAAAATTAGCAAAGGTACATCACAGATGACCTAATTGTTTTCACTGCGGAATTTCGCTATGAAAGTAGCTTAAAAATTTGTTTTGACAGCAAGGTCAGTTTTTGGAAAAAGGTGAAGGGTAAATAAATTTTTCAAGGTTTCTCTCCATGGGAAATGCCAAATAGTATCAGAGCAGTGATAAAGAGTATCAGAATAGAAGATTTCTGAATAGAAACATTTTGTTATGAATATGGTTTAAAGATGCAAGCTCACCATGCTGCCCTATCATCAACGTAACAACTCCTTAATAGTAGGTAGAGAAGTTTCATGAAGACAGTCTATGTAGTAACATTTTGATTGTGGTCAGTATGGTTGGTCATTGAGATTCATGTCATTGCCTCCATAGCCCAATGGTAGGAAGCCTTCATTCTTTCAACCTACAAATATACATAACCGAGACACAATTTATAGAGTTAGCCATCTATATTTATCATTAACCAATATCATAAATTACCTGTGAGAGAGCGCTATCAGAATGAAGAGGCTAAGTTTCAGTTAGAAGTGGTTTGAAACAGTTACTCCAAGTTGACCATTGAAGCAACCCAAGAGGAAACAATTTGGTGATAAAATTTAGGTGCGTTTGCTGGGAGCTTGAAGATATATTTCCCAAATTTTTTGTGCAAATAGTGAAGTTGAACTCTTGGAGGTAGCAGGAGCTTAGAATTTGTTTGAGGCTTCAACTACCTTGGCGACTCCATTGTTGAAGAATTCAAAAATTCACAAATTCATAGCTTCATGGTGATTCCACTGGAATTATGAAGAACTCAGTTGCTGCCATTCTTGTTTCGAGGTATGCATGTCTAGATTTTCTAGAAATTTATGGTTTCCCAAATCCTTTTCCCAAGGATGCATATTTTTTAAGGAATGGTCCAAAATTTAATGGAGAAGATTTGAGTTTGACCTTGAAGTATAAATTAGATTTCTGTGACTTTACTGAGCTTATTAGAGTTAGACATGAAGATATTTTCATCATATTGTTCTATGATTCATTTCAAGGGAAATTTAAATAGTGGATTGACAGATTTCCTATCGGATCTATTAAGTCATTTTCATATTTTTGGCTTATTTTTTTTGAAACATGGATGGAAGGAATAGAGTTGGTGGTAGTCTCTCCTTCCATTCAAGGTTTTAAACAATGGAATGATGATCACACTAATGTGGAAGTGGATGAAAATTTCTCTTAGTCTTTTTATTCTTATTTAAAGTCATTTAAGTGCAAGTTAGAAGATAAGATTCAATTTTTGGATGAAGTTGCTAAGAAAATTGAGAAAGACACTGAAATTTTAGAAGACTAAATGCAATGCTATAGTCTTCGCGATCAAGACCAGTATTTTCAAAAGTTTTTCATGCCAGAAAACAAAGAGAGGGTGCTGCTACCTTTCTCTTTCGAGATTGAGGAAGAAAAAATTGTTCTTGAAAATCAGTTTGAAAATGAGTTTGATAGCACACAACTGAAATCTTGTGTTGCTAAAGAAAGCATATATGATCTTTCTGAAACTGCATAATGTCTTGAGAATCATCAAACAGAGTATGTCTTCTATGATCCTATAGCTAAATACATGGAAGAGTTCTACAATCTAGATTTATAGTTATATTTTCATTATGAAGACCAGATACATCTTATGTTGCCTTGGTCATTTCAGTATCCTATTTACTTTTGGTTTAAGTGCATTCAAGAGGTTCAATTGTCACATCAAATCATTGACTTGATTTATTGGAAGTTTCATGTTGCTTGAATCCAACATGAAGATTACAGTTTTTAGAGTAGGTAGGAGTGTGTGAATAAGCTCAAATTTGATTGAGCATCCTTTCAGTATGTACAGATTTGGTTTTTCAGCAATAATCGTCAAGCTTGAGCCCGAGGAGAAGGCCATAAGAGCTTGGTGAAGTCTTCATTAATTTCAGAAATTTTTCAATTTTTCAAGAGAGAGGCACTGGAACTACAAGTTCTTTGGTGTGCCATAGGGGCACACCATCCCAAGTGGAGCCACTATTATCACACCCACAATTTTCAAATAAATAACTTGAAGTGTGTCAATTTTTTAATTAGCTTGGTTTGGAGCATATTATCATGAAATGATAAATTTTATGATATGGTATAAGTTTTTATGATTTCTTTAAGTTGTTAGGGGATGTATTCAAGTCATGTCAAAGGAGAAAATCTGAATTAGATACTTTAATCAACCTATTGTTTCAAATATGGCCACCTATTGGAATTTTCCTGAGTCCGTAGTGATTTTAGTAGAAAACTAATAGATTTTGTTGCGGAAACACCTAGTAATTCCATAGCGAATTCGACACTTATTAAACTAAATTTGCTACAAAAGCGTGTTTTCTTGCAACGATTTTTTGCATAATGATGAGTTGTCAAACTTTGAGTGTTTTGAGGAAATGCTGTCAAAATAGGGTCATCATTGAAATTTTTAGGCACGTTTTGGCATCAATTACCATTTTCTTAATGAATCTCATCTCATTTTTCCTAATTTATCCCTCATTCCTCACGCTTTCTCTTTCATTACTGTAAGCTGCTACTTAAACAGCTCGATGTCATTTTTCTTCTTCTAAAAATATACTATCATACTAGCTCCCTATTGTCATAAACAACTTACTGTCATCACCTCTTCATGGAATAGGTGTGAGTACCTTTCATTGAAGAGGTGTGAATATATAAAGAAGTCTACCGCTGCAAAACTAAGGAAATGGCTACACCAAAGAAGAAAAATAAAGGAGGCCCACCATTCAGGTACGAGCCTATAAGCCCAAAGTTAATTATGGAATATCCTAATATCATAGAAATTTTTACAAGACCAGGGTGCATTCAGTTTTGTCAAAGATTACAAGGTCATCACAAACAGATATCACAATATTTTTCATTTAACTTCAAAGGAACTTCTACGAAAGTTGGTATTTGCCATGTGCCAATTTCACCTGATAGTATTTCTCAAGCAACAGGAATCCCTAGGACAGGAGAAGAATGGTTTAAAGCCTTAAAATTTTATTTAAAGGTTTGTGATGATTATCTGAAGCCTGAACATGTAGGGATAAATATGATTGAAGGTATTCCCAGAACCTGTCTCAAAGATAACTACTCTAAGTTACTAATGGTGATACATAAATAATTTACATGCGAGGGTACATTTCATACAATCTACATGTATCATTTCAAGTTGCTACTTCATTTTACAGGAAAAAAGCTAATGGATATCCTTTACTACCTTTTTAGAAGCCTTGGAAAAATGGCAGATAAGGTGCAAGGTAGACTTGAAAGAAGTGAAACTTCCATCTTTCACCATGGATTGATCAAATTACTAGTGTTGGAAGAATTGAATAAACTAAACAGAGATTGGCAACCTTTTTGTTTATGAGTGGGTATGAAATAGATGCTTTAACTCCAAGGAAAGATTCTAAACCCAAGAATCTTACTCCTAGACAAGAATTGAATACCATTGTGGAAACAAAAGGTGATCAACAATAAGGTTTGCAGCCTGCAGCTGAAATCATGGAGTTAGATGCTGAATTCATCCAAGAAGCAACACCTCATCCAACAACTAGAAATCATGCTAAAGAACATGTCACAATTAGCAAGTCTAAATATGTTGCAAAAAGGTCTAAAAGAAGCATAAAGGAAACTACTAGAGGTAAAGGAAGGCTTGAAGACATTTTACATGCTACAGACATTGCATAGACCCCTGTAGTGAAATAAGTTGAGGTAGAAGGGTCCCAGGTTAAAAGGAAGGGTATTATGGCCAAGAAATTAGATTTTTCATCTGAAGGTTCAGGTTTTCTATTTAAACCTAGAAAACCTTTAACTAGATCATAGATTTCCGAGACTGTTAAAAGTGGAAATAAATAGCAGAAGGAAGAAAAAGGAAAAGAGGTAGTAGTGGAAGAAATCATATTTATATCTCCTACTGAGACAAATGTTACTAAAGAAAAATAAAGTCAACCCAAAAGAAATATTTAGAAGCTGTGTAAGGTAGAATTTCCAAAAGAGAAGCTCAAAGATAAAGAAAAAACTGTCAAATGGAGAAAGGGAAAAGAGAAAGTCACAGAGCAAACTGAAAAAGAGATTCTTGAAGAACAGTGGAAAGAGACCAGGGAGGAGTTGTTTGAAACAAAGATGGAGCTGGAAAAATACAAGCAAGATAAACAACTGATAGATGAGGTGGAAAAGAAAGTGACTGATCAGGTTACTCATTTTGAAAATTCCATTGGAAAGGCCAAAAATCTGCTGAAGAGATCAAAACCTTTGCGCATTATGATGAAACACACAAAGACGAGAAATTTATGGTTGCAGGCAGAGAGGAAATGTCTTCAGAGACATCAAAGAATTGAAGGAACATATGGAGATGATGAAGACATAATTAGAGAAGAAAAGTTTGTAAAGAAAAGCTGTAGAAGAAACTATTGAAGTTTCTTATGAAGAATCTGCTGATAAATAAGAAGGTAAAAGTGAATAACAGATTCTTTTTGTCTTACACAATCATAATTCATATTTAGGTATACTCATAGACCTTTTCTAGGCTCAAATTCTAAAATTTTCCAAATCTCTAGGAAATTAGGCAATTCCACAACGTATCCTAGGCTTGAAGCCCAGTCTTTGTTGTGGAATTTCTGAAGATTTCTTTTTGGTTTGAAGCCACTTAAACTGACCTGGTTAAGGAACTTTAATGTTTGTGTTTAAATTTTTTTGATCACCTAACACCCTCCAATGGTCAAAAGTAGCAAAGGTACATGACATACGATCTAATTGTTTTCGCTACGAAAGTAGCTTAAAACTCTGTTTTGATAGCAAGGTTAGTGTTTGGAAAACGTTGAATGGTAAATAAATTTTTCAAAGTTGTTCTCCATGGGAAATGAAAAAGAGTATCAAAGCAGTGATAAAGAGTATCAGAACAGAAGATTGCTAAATGGAAACATTTTGTTATGAATATGGTTTAAAGATGCCAGCTCACCATGCTGCCCTATCATCAACGTAACAACTCCTTAATAGTAGGCAGAGAAAAAAAATACTCTATTGAAAGATATACAATTATAGTGACCTAGCCGCAGCTTGACCTAGCTGCCGCAGCTGTTGCTGGTTTTCCTCTTCGCTTGAGGCCGCTGGCCTGCCTTGGCCCTTCTGGTCGCTGCTACGAAGGGCTCCGTTGATCAATAATCTTGGTGCAGAAATTTCTTCCTCGTTTCAAGAAGCTATTTCTCAGCACTCCCTGCAACAAGGATCAGATTGGTTTTCTTGTGGTTTTTCCCCTGCGCGACGCATTGGCAGGGTGTCGCGACGCACTGGGCTGGCGCGACGCATTGGCAGGGTGTCGCGACGCACTGGGCTGGCGCGACGCATGGAGTCGGCCCCCTCTGTTTTTCTTTGCTCTTGCGCGACGCATTGAGGCTGTGCGATGATCTGGTTTTGCTGCGCGACGCATAGGGCCGCTCGCTGACTCATTGCCATTCCTTCATAATTTTCAAATAGCCTCAGTCCCTGCTGAAATTTCTTCGTCGTTTCAAGAAGCTATTTCACAGCTCTCCCTGCATCAAGGAATGGATAGGTTTTGTTGTGGTTTTTCCCCTGCGCGACGCATTGGCAGGGTGTCGCTTCACTCTGGGCTGGCACGATGCTTTGAGTCGGCCCCTCTGTATTTTATTTGCTCTTGTGTGACGCATTGAGACTGCGCGATGCACTAGTTTTGCTGCGCGACGCATAGGGCCGCTCGCTGACTCATTTCCATCTCCTTCAAAATTTTCAAAAAGCCTCAGTCCCTCTTGGTCCAAGAGATGGGAGCTGCACGCGCTTGACCTACGCCGCTGCTGCTGCTGGTTTTTCCTCTTCGCTCAAGGCCATTGGCCTTCCATGGCCCCTCCAAATGCTGCAACAGAGGGCTCTGATGAACAATCTGTAGCTTCAGCTTTTTCTGCATTGATTAAATCTCTACAGCCCCAATGCCCTCGCCCTGCACTTTCAAAGTTTTTCAAGAAGTTAGATGGACTGCAAGAAGTCAACCTGCCTCCTACACTTCCGTGAATGGTAGCTCTCTCACTAGCTGAAAGGGGTCTTATTGTTCAATTCACCGGCTTATGGCCATCTCCAAGAATAGTTCAACGATGGATTGAAAGAAACTGGGCAGACAAAGTAAGAGGTAAAATCTCCATTCATTTTTGTGGGAAAGGATATTATACATTTCATTTTGAATCTAGAGAAACAAGGATTTAATATTCAGAAATGGTCCATATTTTATGGACTCTCGTGGGTTGTATTTGAACAAATGGTCTCCATACTTCAACCCCGAGCTGGATGTTCCTAATGCTGTCCCGGTCTGGGTCCATCTTTCGCATCTCCCGCTCCACTGTTGGGGAGATGAATCGGTTCGTGCTATCGGCAACGTTGTTGGGAAATACATTGATCGGAGCGAGCCCAAGGAAAATATGCTAGCATGTGCGCGTATATGTGTTGAAGTTGATCTCGGCAAGGGTCTTCTAGAGGCAATCAAGTTAAAGGTGGATGATTGGACGCACATTCAACAACTGGACTACGAAAAATTCCCTTTTAAATGCAAGGTATGTCACGAGTACGACCATTTTTCCAATCGCTGCTCTAAATTAGTCAATGTTGAATCTGCTCAATCTGAGGAACAATGGGAAACTGTTAAAAAAAATAAGACTGCTACTTCCCCGAAAGAAAATTTTGAAGCTGCCCTTCCCAAAGTTGCCCCTCCTAAATCTACCCCCTCATCAGCTCCTCCTAAAACTACCCCCTCAACAGCTCCCCCCTCCTCCTCTTCCATGGGCCCTCCCATCTTTCCCACCCCGGGCTCGATTTCCGACTCTCCTTTGAAATCTTCAAACCCCTTTGGCGCCCTCTCTCTCCCTAAAAATGAACCCCTGATTTCCCTCGAAAATGATCCTACCATCCATTTTTCCCTTTCAAAAACCTCCCCCTCCCATTTCCTTGAACCTCTCCCATCCCGATCAACCAGGAGCTCCTCGAAAGAGCATGGTGTCAATCAAGAATCTCAAAAAAAAGGACCTGGTAGGAAATCTGGAAAACAACAAAGGGATGAAAACGCCCAAAAAGATATTGCCATGGGAACTAAAAATCCCATAGAAACTTATATATTGAGTCAAAACAGCAAAGAAAAAACACACAAGGAGCATGGGGAACGAGCATCCCTCTGAAACACTCACACTCAATGATGAAAGTAATATCCTGGAATTGCAGGGGGCTGGGGCACCCCTCTAAAACTACTGCCCTGAAATATTTAATAGATCATGAAAAGCCAGGAATTCTAATGATCCAAGAAACTAAACAAATATTTCAAGATATGAAAGGAATTATAGATCAGTTTAGACAGTATGATGGACATATATGTGAATCAAGAGGAGCTTCCGGTGGAATCACCACTATTTGGAACAAAAATGTTTGGACATGCACATCAAATACAATCAGTCAATTTTGGATCAAAGTCACATTAGAGAAGAAATAAGAACACAAACAAATAGTCATCTACAATATTTATTCACCAAACCATTTCAGAGATAAAGAGCAGTGTTGGGTCACTCTACAAGAAGACATTCATGCCGAAGACAACAACAATATCATTCTTGGGGGAGATCTCAATCTTATATTACATTCTAATGAGAAAAGAGGAGGTGTCTTTGCAAATGATCCCTACAGAGCAAATCTGGAAGATATCATGTAAGATTACGACTTAGTTGATGTCATTCCAAAAAACCGGAGATACACTTGGAATAATCACAGGCTGGGAAAAGACAACATAATGGAACGGCTTGATAAAATTCTGATAAATACCGCTCTCCTTTCTGAGTACTCCACAGCTTATGCTACAATTCTTCCATATTTGGCATCTGACCACTACCCCACAAGCCTTGTCCTTGAGACACACTGTCCTCTGAGGCTGTTTCCTTTTAAATACAGCTCCCTTTGGCGCAGCAATCCAATTGTGGACCAGATTTTTAAAGCAGCCTGGCAGCACCACATAGAAGGATCTCCGGGGCTCATTTGGGAATGTAAATTGAAAAATACAAAACATGCCTTGAAGGATTAGGTGAAGCAGCATTACAAAGAACCAGAAAAGGCAAAATCTGAAATAAAAAATAAATTGGAAGAAAACCATAGAAAAATAGAGGAGAATGGACTCTCCCAAGAGGACAAAGCTCTAGAAAGAAATTTATATTATCAGTTGTACCGTGTTAATAGAGAAGAAGAGCAGAAGTGGAGAATAAATTCAAGACAGCTATGGCTCCAAGGAGGGGATAAAAACTTTGCTTTCTTCCATAAGCAAGCAACTGTCAGGAAAATCAGAAATAATGTCACCATGATCAATGATGAGGAAGGCCGACCTCAAAAAACCCAAGAATCTATATAAAAAACAGCCTCAAACTATTGAAAATATCTCTTAACAGAAATAAAGGAAACAGAGGACTATTCAGATCTCCTACAACACTTGTCCAAAGGAATTAGTGAGGACAACAATACAAACTTAACCAAAGAAATTGATGAAGAAGAAATACAAAATGCCATTTGGGCGCTTCAGCCAGATAAAGCCCCAGGTCCAGATGGCTTTCCAATATGCTTCTATAGAAAATACTGGGGAACAATTAAAAAATATCTTGTCAAGATGCTAATATGGGCTCAATGCAACTGAAAAATAGGAGGGTTTACTAATGCTGGGCCATCTTGCCCTTATTCCAAAAGAAAACCGACCTTTGTCCTTCTCTCGTTTCCGACCCATATCTTTGTGCAACTCATCTTACAAAATCATGACTAAAATCTTGGCCACATGTCTTAAACCTCTCCTCCCCTCTCTCATTTCAGAAAACCAAGGGGGTTTTTTGGCCAATAGAAAAATCTCAGACTCCATCCTTCTTGTCCAAGAGGCTCTACATTCCAGTCAAGTAAGAAATGAGAAAGGCTTCATCTTAAAGTTAGACTCAACCAATGCCTTTGACCGAGTCAGGCACTCTTTCCTTTTCGTTGTTTTAGAAAAAATGGGATTTGCTACTTCCTTCATCAATCTAATTAAATCTTGCATCACAGGCCCTTGGATCTCCCCTCTTATTAACGGTAGACCTGGACCCTCCTTCCAATCAACTCGAGGACTAAGACAAGGCTGTCCACTTTCACCTTATCTTTTTATTTTGATGGCTGAATCCTTCAGTAGATCTCTGGATTTCAATCTTCGTATGGGCCTCATAACCGGAATTAAATTTGATAATGGAATCAAGAACATCAATCACTCTCAGTTTGCTGATGATACTATTTTAATGGGGGGAGCCTCAAATATCATAGCCATCCATTTCAAGACTCTCCTTGATAAATACATGAGCTATTCAGGAGGTTTGATAAATTACCACAAGAGCTGTATTTATGGGTGGAACGCCTCTGCTGAAACTCTGCATAGAATTTCCAGTACTTTTGGAGTTCAATGCAAGCTGGCCTGGGAGCATTTTACTTATTTAGGCATGCCAATTAGTGCCGGAAATATGAAAAAAGCAGCCTGGGAAGTTATTCTTGATAAGATGAAAAGGAAGGTACATCAATGGGGCACCTCTTGGCTTAATCCAGTAGGACGCCTAATTCTTCTTAAAGCAGGTCTCTCTTCCCTTCCCTTGTAGTGCTTTACACTCCTGCAAGCACCTGCCAGCTTTCACAACAAAGTGGATGCTCTTCTTCGTCACTTTCTTTGGCAAGGAGGGAGATCTGAAAAAAAAAATATAATCTAATAAGCTGGAAGTAGGTCATTCAACCGCATGAGAAAGGAGGGCTAGGAATCAGATCTTCTAAACTACTAAACCTTGCATTTGCTGGCAAAATTGTCTGGAGATTCATAACTGGCAAGAGTGCTTGGTGGAAGACAGTGCCAGAAAATAAATATCTTGGCTTCCCAAGACATCATCTTTTGGATCATGAGATCCCTAACGGAGCGTGCTCAAAAATCTGGAAGATGTGCAAGAAAGCAATACCTTTTCTTGAACAAAATACTTCCAAAGTGCCCAAAGGCGGCAACCACATTAGAATTGGGGATGAGAAAATAATGGGGCAACAACCCATAAGCAAATGGACTAGTACACAGTAGATTATAAATTTTCTTAACAACACAGGGATTCAAACCTTGGATTAGATCTCTCAGTGGGACGCCCACTCTCATACTTGGAAAGGTTGGACCTTCCCACGCATTCGTGCTGATATATAAATCAGCCTCATCAAGTTGCAAGAATATCTCCATGGTATAGCACCTTCAAAACGCTTTTTTGCTGATGATTTTCGATGGGATCCTTCAGGTACTATCTATACTATAAAAGCTGCCTACCATCATATATGCAACATCGATTTTCCCATGTCTGTTTGGGCACAGTGGAGACTAGTATGGAAGGCGGAGTCTCTCCCAAAAATTAAATTTTTTCTATGGATCCTCCTAAGAGGGAAAGTCCTAACCTCTGAGAATCTTAAAAAGCGAGGAATAAATGGCCCATCTCGCTGCCCAACCTGTCAATCAGATGAAGAAACTAGTCAACATCTTTTCATAGAATGCCCCTTTGCCATAGCTTGCTGGAAGGAAGCTTTCCGAGGACTTAATCTTCCTTGGGAACCTAGCACTAGCATCTCTAAAGCATTACAAATATGGAAAAAAAGCTATCCTTGGAAAAAAAAAACAAATAACATTGCACGAAGAGTCTGGAATGCCTTGCCCTGTACTCTTCTATGGAACATTTGGCTGGCAAGAAACCGCATGGTCTTCAAAGATAAAGAAACCAGTGTCAGAATGCTTTATAAAAAATAGTAGGCATAGCAGTTTCATGAAGACAGTCTATGTAGTAACGTTTTGATTGTGGTTAGTATGGTTGATAGAAATAATTCCTTTCGAGGAATTTTTGATCATCTTTAGATTAAAATGTAATAAGTAGGTGTTTGAGTCATAGTAGGACTCTAACTCCTAATTTAGAAGGTGCTAGTTTCTAGTTTTAAATATATAGTTCGTGGTTATATTAGGTGTCAGTAAAAGAGTTTAATGATCCATCCATTTGGTAGATTAGATGTAAAGGCAAGATGCCTATAGGTAAACAATACTTCGATGTATTAAGGGTTGGAATATGTTACGAGAGACTTATACTATGGTAAACAATTTCTGATCAATAATAGAAAGTGGCTCTTGGTTTCATCCTTCACCTGGAATTCATTTGATGTTTTCATGAACACTGTCCTATGTATATTATTACTTTATGTCAATATGTTAATGCTTGATTACTCAGAATTCATGCTTTGCATGCTCTGATTTCCTTTCAAGTACTAAACTATTGGATGTCTTTGTCAATGTCCTGCTTTCAATATCTTAATGTTCATTACTCAGAATTCATGTTTCTTGCTCTGACTTCCTTTGAAAATTTATATATTGAGTAAACTTTGTATGTGTATTCCACCTTCATTTAAACATCTACATGCCTCAGCTTCCACAAGGAGAGCCTTTTTCATTGAGATTCCTGTCACTCCCTCCATAGCCCAATGGTAGGAAGCCTTCATCTTTTCAACCTACAAATATACATAATCAAGACACAATTTATAGAGTTAGCCATCTATCTTTATGATTAACCAATATGATAAATTACCTGTGAGAGAGCCCTCTCATATTGAAGAGGCTAAAAATTAGTCATAAGTGGTTTGAAACAGTTACTCCAAGTTGACCATTAAAGTAGCCCAAGAGGACACAATTTGGTGATAACATTTTGGTGCGTCTGCCGAGAGCCTGAAGACGTATTTCCTGAAGTTTTTGTGAATATAGTGAAGCTGAATCCTTGGAGGTAGCAGGAGCTCAGATTTTGTTTGAGGTTGCAACTACCTTGGCGACTCCATTGTTGAAGAATTCAAAAATTCACAAATTCATAGCTTCATGGTGATTCCACCGGACTTGTGAAGAGATCAGATGCTATCATTATTGTTTCGAGGTATACATGTGTAGATTTTTCAGAAATTTATGGTTTCCAAAATAATTTTCCCAAGGATGCATATTTTTTAAGGAATGGTGCAAAATTTGATGGAGAATATTTTAGTTTGAACTTGAAGTATATATCGGATTTCCGTGAGTTTACTGAGCTTCTTAGAGTCAGACATGAAGATATTTTCACCATATTGTTCTATGATTCATTTCAAGGGAAATGCAAACATTGGATTGAAAGATTTCAAGTTAGATCTATTAAGTCATTTGCAGATTTTTGGATTATTTTTTTTGAAACATGGATGGAAAGAACAGAGTTGGTGGCAGACTCTCACTCCATTCAAGGTTTTAAACAATGGAATGATGATCACACTAATGAGGAAGTGGATGAAAATTTTTCTTTGTCCTTGTCTTCTTATTTAAAGTCATTTAAGTGCAAGTCAGAAGATAAGATTCAATTTTTGGATGAATTTGCTAAGAACATTGAGAAAGACATTGAAATTTTAGAAGACCAAATTCAATCCTATAGTCTTCATGATCAAGACCAGTCTTTTCAAAAAAAATTCGTGCCAGAACGCAAAGAGAGGGTGTTGCTACCTTTCTCTTTTGAGATTGAGGAAGAAAACCTTGTTCTTGGAAATTAGTTTGAAAATGAGTTTAACAGCACACAACTTGAATCTTGTGTTTCTAAAGAAAGCATATATGAGATGTCTGAAACTACAGAATTCCTTGAGAATCATTGAAAAAACTACGTCTTCTATGATCCTATAGTTGACTACATGGAAGAGTTCTACAGTCCAGATTTCCAGTTATATTTTTATTATGAAGATTAGATACATCTTATTTTTCCTTGGTGATTTCAATATCCTATTTACTTTTGGTTCAAGTGCATTCACGAGGTTCAAGTGTTAGATCAGATCATTTACTGGCTTTATTGGAAGTTTCATGTTGCTTGAATCCAAAATGAAGATTGCAGTTGTTAGGGTAGGTACTAGTGTGTGAATAAGCTCAAATTTGACTGAGCATCCTTTTAGTATGTACAAATTTGGTTATTCAACAGTAATCATCCATCTTGAGCCCGAGGAGAAGGCCATAAGATCTTGGCGAAGTCTTCATCAATTTCAGAAATTTTTCAATTTTTCAAGAAAGAGGCACTGGAACTACAAGTTCTTTAGTGTACTACAGGGGCACACCATCCCAAGTGGAGCCACTATTATCACACCCAAAATTTTCGAAAAAATAACTTGAAGTGTGTCAAGTTTGTAATTAGCTTGGTTAGGAGCATAGTATCATGAAATGATAAGTTTTATGATATGGTATAAGTTTTTATTATTGATTTAAGTTGTTAGGGGATGTATTCAAGTCATGTCAAAGGAGAAAATCTGAAGTAGATACGTTAATCAACCTAATGTGTCAAATTTGGCCACCTGTCGGAATTTTCCTGAGTCCACAACGTTTCTAGTACAAAAATAACAGATTTTGCTGCGGAAACACCTAGTAATTCCATAGCGAATCTGACACTTGTTAAAATAAATTTTCTACGAAATCATGTTTTCCTGCAACGATTTTTTTCATAATGATGAGTTATCAAACTTTGAGTGTTTTGAGGTCATGCTGTTAGAATAGGGTCATCATTGAAAGTTTTAGGCACCTTTTGGCATAAATTACCATTTTCTTAATGAATCTCATCTCATTTTTCCTAATTTATCCTTCATTCCTCACACCTTCTCTTTCATTACTATAAGCTGCTACTTAAACAACTCGTTGTTATTGTTATTCTTATAAAACTCTACTGTCATACCAGCTCCCTATTGTCATAAACAACTTGCTGTCATTACCTCTTCATGGAACAGGTGTGAGTACCTTTTATTTAACAGGTGTGAATATCTAAAGAATTCTACCGCTGCAAAACAAAGGAAATGGATACACCAAAGAAGACAAATAAAGGAGGCCTACCATTCAGGTATGAGCCTATAAGCCCAAAGTTAATCATGGAAGATCCCAATTTCATAGAAATATTTACAAGAGCAGGGCACATTCAGTTTTTTCAAATATTACAAGGTCATCACAAATAGATATCACAAGATTTCTCATTAAACTTCAAAGGAACTTCTACGAAATTTGGTATTCTCCATGTGCCAATTTCACCTGATAATATTTCTTAAGCAACAGGAATCCCTAGGACAAGGGAAGAATGGTTTAAGGCCATGAAGTTTGATTTAAAGGTTTGTGATGATTATATGAAGCCTGAACATGTAGGGATAAATATGAATGAACGTATTCCCATAACCTATCTCAAAGATAAATACTCTAAGTTACTGATGGTTATACATAAATACTTTACCTGCGAGGGTATATTTCATACAATCGACATGTATCATTTCAATTTGTTACTTTTTTTTACAAGAAAAAAGCTAATGGATATCCCTTACTACCTTTTTATAAGCCTTGGAAAAATGGCAGATAAGGTACAAGGTAGACCTAAAAGAATTGAAACTTCCATCTTTCACCATGGATTGATAAAATTACCAGTGTTGGAAGAATTGAATAAACTAAACAAAGACTGGGCAACCTTTTTTTTTATGAGTGGGTATGAAATAGATGCCTTAACTCCAAGGAAAGCTTCTAAACCTAAAACTCTTACTCCTAGACAATAAATGAATACCATTGTAGAAACAGAAGGTGATAAACAAGAAGGTTTGCAACCTATAGCTGAAATCATGGAGTTAGAAGCTGAATTCATCCAAGAAGCAGCACCTCATCCAACAACTAGAAAGCATGCTAAAGAAAATGTCACAATTAACAAGTCTAAATCTGCTGCAAAAAGGTCTAAAATAAGCATAAAAAAAACTACTGGAGGTAAAGATAGGATTGAAGAAATTTTACAGGCTATAGACATTGTAGAGACCCCTGCAGTGCAAGAAGCTGAGTTAGAAGGATCCCAGGTTAAAAGGAAGGGTCTTATGGCCAAAAAATTAGCTTTTTCATCTGAAGGTTCAGGTTTTCTATTTAAACCTAGAAATTCTTTAACTAGATCACAGATTTCTGAGATTGTTAAAAGTGGAAATAAGCTGCAGAAGGAAGATAAAGGAAAAGAGGAAGTAGTGGAAGAAATCATAGTTATATCTCCTACTGAGATAGATGTTACTAAAGAAAAATAAATTCAACCCAAAAGAAAGATTCAGAAGCAGTCTAAGGTAGAATTTCCAGAAGAGCAGCTCAAAGATAAAGAAGAAACTGTCAAAAAGAGAAAGGGAAAAGAGAAAGTCACAGTGAAAACTGAAAAAGAAATTCTTGAAGAACAGTTCAAAGAGACTAGGGAAGAGCTGTTTGAAACAAACATGGCGCTGGAAATGATGAACAGATCACAACATTTGTGCATTATGATGAAACACACAAGGAAGAGAAATTTATGGTTCCAGGTAGAGAGGAAAGTCTTCAGAGACAAGTCAAAGAATTGAAAGAACATATGGAGATGATGAAGACAGAATTAGAGAAGAAAATATTAGAAAGAAAAGGTGTAGAAGAAACTATTGAAGTTGCTTATGAAGAATCTGTTGATAAATAAGAAGGTAACAGTGAATAATAGACTCTTTTTGTCTTACACCATCATAATTCATATTCAGGTATACTCATAGACCTTTTCTACGCTCAAATTCTAAAATTTTCCAAATCTCTGGGAAATTAGGCAATTCCGCAATGTATCCTAGGCTTGAAGCCCAATTTTTGCTGCGGAATTTTTGAAGATTTATTTTTGGTTTGAAGCCAATTAAACTGATCTGGTTAATGAACTCTAATGTTTTTGTATAAATTTTTATGATCACCTAACACCCTCCAATTGTCAAAAGTATAAAATGTACATCATAGATGACCTAATTGTTTTCGCTACGAAATTTCGCTAGGAAAGTAGCTTAAAAATCTTTTTTGTCAGCAAGGTCAGTTTTTGGAAAAAGGTGAAGGGTAAATAAATTTTTCAAAGTTGTTCTCCATGGGAAATTCAAAAGAGTATCAGAGCAGTGATAAAGTGTATCAAAATAGAATATTGTTGAATGGAAACATTTTTTTATGAATATGTTTTGAACATGCCAGCTCATCATGCTGCCCTATCATCAATGTAACAACTCCTTAATAGTAGGTAGAGTAGTTTCATGAAGAAAGACAAGGTATTAATGTTTTGACTGTGGTCAGTATGGTTGAAAGACATGATTCCTTTCGAGGAATTTTTGATCATATTTAGATTAAAATGTAATAAGTATTTGTTTGAGTCATAGTAGGACTCTAACTCCTAATTGAGAAGGTGTCAGTTTCTAGTTTTAAATATCTAGTTTGTGGTTAGATTAGGTGTCAGTAAAAGAGTTTAATTCTCTATCCATTTAACAGATTGGATGTAAAGGCTAGATGCCTATAAGTAAATAGTACTTCGATGTATGAAGGGTTGGAATATGTTACGAGAGACTTATACTATGGTAAACAATTTCTGATCAGTAAGAGAAAGTGGCTATTGGTTTCATCCTTCACCTGGGATCCATTCGATGTTTTCATGAACACTGTCTTATGTATATTATTAATTTATGTCAATATGTTAATGTTTGATTACTAAGAATTCATGCTTTGCATGCTCTGACTTCCTTTCAAGTACTAAACTATTGGATATCTTTCTCAATGTCCTGCTTTCAGTATCTTAATGTTCATTACTCAGAATTCATGTTTCATGCTCTGACTTCCTTTGAACATTTATATATTGAGTAAAATTTGTATGTGTGTATTCCACCTTCATTTAAACATCTACATTCCTGAGCTTCCACAAGGAGAGCCTTTGTCATTGAGATTCTTGTCACTGCCTCCATAGCCCAATGGTAGCAAGCATTCATCTTTTCAACCTGCAAATATACATAACCAGGACATAATTTATAGAGCTAGCCATCTATACTTATCATTAACCAATATCATAAATTACTTGTGAGAGAGCCCTATCAGAATGAATAGGATAAGCTTCAATTAGAAGTGGCTTGAAACAGTTACTCCAAGCTGACCATTGAAGCAGCCCAAGAGGACACAACTTGGTGCATCTACTAGGAGATTGAAGACATATTTCCTGAAGTTTTTGTGCAAATAGTGAAGCTAAAATCTTGGAGGTAGCAGGAGCTTAGAATTTGTTTGAGAACGCAACTACCTTGGCAACTCCATTTTCGAAGAATTCAAAAATTCAAAAATTCATAGCTTCATGATGATTCCATTGGACTTATGAAGAAATTAGATGTTGCCATTCTTGTTTCGAGGTATGCATGTGTAGATTTTTTCAGAAATTTATGGTTTCCCAAGGATGCATATTTTTTAGGGAATGGTCCAAAATTTAATGGAGAAGATTGCAGTTCGACCTTGAAGTATATATCATATTTCCGTGACTTTACTGATCTTATTAGAGTTCGACATGAAGATATTTTCATCATATTGTTCTATGATTCATTTCAAGGGAAATTTAAACAATGGATTGAAAATTTTCCTGTCAAATCTATTAATATATTTGCATATTTTTGGCTTATTTTTTTGGAAACATGGATGGAGAGAACAAATTTGGTGGCAAAATCTCCTTCTATTCAAGGTTTTAAACAATGGAATGATGATCACACTAATGAGGAAGTGGATGAAAATTTTTCTTTGTCTTTTTCTTCTTATTTAAAGTCATTTAAGTGCAAGTCAGAAGATAAGATTCAATTTTTGGATGAAGTTTCTAAGAACATTGAGAAAGACACTGAAAATTTAGAAGACCAAATTCAATCCTATAGTCTTCATCATCAAGACCAGTCTTTTCAAAAGTTTTTCACACCAGAAAACAAAGAGAGGGTGTTGCTACCTTTCTCTTTTGAGATTGAGGAAGAAAACCTTGTTCTTGAAAATCAGTTTGAAAATGAGTTTGATAGCACACAAATGAAATCTTGTGTTGCTAAAGAAAGCATATATTAGTTGTCTAAAACTACAGAATGTCTTGAGAATCATCAAACAAACTATGTCTTCTATGATCCTATAGCTGACTACATGGAAGAGTTCTACAGTCCAGATTTCTAGTTATATTTTTATTATGAAGATCAGATACATCTTATGTTGCCTTGGTAATTTCAGTATCCTATTTACTTTTTGTTCAAGTGCAGTCAAGAGGTTCAAGTGTTAGATCAGATCATTGACTGGATTTATTGGAAGTTTCATGTTGCTTGAATCCAACATGAATATTGCAGTTGTTAGGGTAGGTAGGAGTGTGTGAATAAGCTCAAATTTGACTGAGAATCCTTTCAGTATGTACATATTTTTTTTTTCAGAAGTAATCATCAAGCTTGAGCCCGAGGAGAAGGCCATAAGAGCTTGGCGAAGTCTTCATCAATTTCAGAAATTTTTCATAGTTTTCAAGAGAGAGGCACTAGAACTACAAGTTCTTTGGTGTACCACAGGGGCACACCATCCCAATTGGAGCCACTGTTATCACACCCAAAATTTTCAAAAAAACAACTTGAAGTGTGTCAAGTTTGTATTTAGCTTGGTTAGGAGCATAGTATCATGAAATGATAAATTTTATTATATGGTATAAGTTTTTATGATTGCTTTAAGTTGTTAGGGGATGTATTCAAGTCATGTTAAAGGCGAAAATCTGAAGTAGATACTTTACTCAACCTAATGTGTCAAATCTGGCCACTTGTCGAAATTTTCCTGAGTCTCCAGTGTTTTTAGTACAAAACTAACAGATTTCGCTGCAGAAACACCTAGTAATTTCGTAGCGAATCTGACACTTGTTAAACTAAATTCGCTATGAAAGCCTGTTTTCCTGCAATGGTTTTTTGCATAATGATGAGTTGTCAAAATCTGAGTGTTTTGAGGTCATGTTGTAAGAATAGGGTTATCATTAAAAGTTTTAGGCATGTTTTGGCATCAATTTCCATTTTCTTAATGAATCTCATCTCATTTTTCGTAATTTATCCCTGATTCCTCATGCTTTCTCTTTCATTACTATAAGTTGCTACTTAAACAACTCACTGTCATTGTTCTTATTCTAAAAATATACTATCATACCATCTCCCTATTGTCATAAACAACTTGCTGTCATAACCTCTTCACAAAACAGGTGTGAGTACCTTTTATTGAACAGGAGTGAATATCGAATGAAGGCTACCGCTGCAAAACAAAGGAAATGGATACACCAAAGAAGACAAATAAAGGAGGCCTACAATTAAGGTATGAGCCTATAAGCCCAAAGTTAATGATGGAAGATCCCAATTTGGTATAAATGTTTACAAGACCAGGGTGCATTTATTTTTGTCAAATATTACAAGGTGATAACAATCAAATATCACAAGATTTTGCATTAAACTTCAAAGGAACTTCTACGAAAGTTGGTATTCTCCATGTGCCAATTTCACCTGATAGTATTTCTCAAGCAATACGAATCCCAAGGACAGAAGAAGAATGGTTTAAAGCCATGAAGTTTGATTTAAAGGTTTGTGATGATTATCTGAAGCCTGAACATGTAGGGATAAATATGACTCAAGGTATTCCCAGAACCTGTCTCAAAGATAACTACTCTAAGTTACTGATGGTGATATAGAAATACCTTACCTGTGAGGGTAGATTTCATACAATCTACATGTATCATTTCAAGTTGCTACTTCATTTTACAATAAAAAAGCTAATGGATATCCCTTACTACCTTTTTAGAAGCCTTGGAAATATGGCAGATAAGGTGCCAGGTAGACCTGAAAGAAGTGAAACTTCCATCTTTCACCATGGATTGATCAAATTAAAAGTGTTGGAAGAATTGAATAAACTAAACAGATAATTGAATACAATAAACAGAGATTAGGCAACATTTTTGTTTATTAGTGGGTATGAAATAGATGCCTTAACTCCAAGGATATTTTATAAACCCAAGACTCTTACTCCTAGACAGGAAATGAATACCATTGCAGAAACAGAAGGTGATCAATAAGAAGGTTTGCAACCTGCAGCTGAAATCATGGAGTTAGAAGATGATTTCATTCAAGAGGCAGCACCTCATTGAACAACTAGCAATAATGCTAAAGAACATGTCACAATTAGCAAGTCTAAATCTGCAGCAAAAAGGTCTAAAATAAGTGTAAAGGAAACTATTAGAGGTAAAGGCAGGCTTGAAGACATTTTACAGGCTATAGACATTGCAGAGACCCATCTAGTGAAAGAAGTTGAGTTAGAAAGATACTAGGTTAAAAGGAAGGGTCTTATGGCCAAGAAATTAGATTTTCATCTGAAGGTTCACGTTTTCTATTTAAACCTATAAAACCTTTCACTAGATCACAGATTTCTGAGACTATTAAAAGTGGAAATAAGCAGCAGAAGGAAGATACAGGAAAAGAGGTAGTAGTGGAAGAATTCATAGTTATATATCCTACTAAGACAGATGTTACTAAAGAAAAAGAAATTCAACCCAAAAGAAATATTCAAAAGTAGTCTAAGGTATACTTTCCAGAAGATCAACTCAAAGATAAAGAAGAAATTGTCAAACAGAGAAAGGGAAAAGAGAAAGTTATAGAGCAAACTGAAAAAGAGCTTCTTAAAGAACAATTGAAAGAGACTAGGGAAGAGCTATTTGAAACAAATATGGAGTTGGAAAGATACAAGAAAGATAAATATTTGATAGATGAGGTGGAAAATAAAGTGACTGGTCGGGTTACTCATTTTGAAAAATCCATTGGAAAGGCCAAAAATCTGCTGAACAGATCACAACCTTTGCGCATTATGATGAAACACACAAGGAAGAGAAATTTATGGTTCCAGGAAAAGAGGAAAGTCTTCAGAGACAAGTCAAAAAATTGAAAGAACATATGGAGATGATGAAGACAGAATTAGAGAAGAAAAGATTAGAAAGAAAAGGTGTAGAAGAAACTATTGAAGTTTCTTATGAAGAATCTGTTGATAAATCAGAAGGTAACAGTGAATAATAGACTCTTTTTGTCTTACACCATCATACTTCATATTCAGGTATACTCATAGACCTTTTCTACACTCAAATTCTAAAATTTGCAAAATCTCTAGGAAATTAGGCAATTCCGCAGCGTATCCTAGGCTTGAAGCCCAATTTTTGCTACAAAATTTTTAAAGATTTCTTTTTGGTTTGAAGCCAATTAGACTGACCTGGTTAAGGAACTTTAATGTTTGTGTTTAAATTTTTTTGATCACCTAACACCCTCCAATGGTCAAAAGTATAAAAGGTACATCATAGATGACCTAATTGTTTTCGCTACGGAATTTCGCTAGGAAAGTAGCTTAAAAATATGTTTTGACAGCAAGGCCAGTTTTTGGAAAAAGGTGAAGGGTAAATAAAATTTTCAAATTTGTTCTCCATGGGAAATGCCAAAGAGTATCAGTGCAGTGATAAAGAGTATCAAAACAAGAGATTGCTGAATGGAAACATTTTTTTATGAATATTTTTTGAACATGCCAGCTCATCATGCTGCCATATCATCAATCTAACAACTCCTTAATAGTAGGTAGAGTAGTTTCATGAAGACAGTCAGGGAATTAATGTTTTGACTGTGGTCAGTATGGCTGAAATACATGATTCCTTTCAAGGAAGTTTTGATCATCTTTAGATTAAAATGTAATAAGTAGGTGTTTGAGTCATAGTAGGACTCTAACTCCTAATTGAGAAGGTGTTAGTTTCTAGTTTTAAATATCTAGTTTGTGGTTAGATTAGGTGTCAGTAAAAGAGTTTAATGCTATATCCATTTGACAGATTGGATGTAAAGGCTAGATGCCTATAAGTAAATAGTACTTCGATGTATGAAGGGTTGGAATATGTTACAAGAGATTTCTACTATGGTAAACAATTTCTGATCAGTAATAGAAAGTGGCTATTGGTTTCATCCTTCACCTGGGATTCATTCGATGCTTTCATGAAAACTGTCCTATATATCTTATTACTTTATGTCAATATGTTAATGTTTGATTACTCAGATTTTTTGCTTTACATGCTCTGACTTCCTTTCAAGTACTAAACCATTGGATATCTTTCTCAATGTCCTGCTTTCAATATCTTAATGTTCGTTACTCAGAATTCATGTTTCACGCTTTGAATTCCTTTGAACATTTATATATTGATTAAACTCTGTATGTGTGTATTCCACCTTCATTTAAACATCTACATGCCTCAGCTTCCACAAGGAGAGCCTTTTTCATTGAGATTCCTGTCACTGCCTCCATAGCCCAATGGTAGCAAGCGTTCATCTTTTCAACTTGCAAATATACATAACCAAGACACAATTTATAGAGTTAGCCATCTATCTTTATCATTAACCAATATCATAAATTACCTGTGAGAGAGCCCTGTCAGATTGAAGAGGCTAAGTTTCAGTTAGAAGTGGTTTGAAACAGTTACTCGAAGTTGACCATTGAAGCAGCCCAAGAGGACACAATTTGGTGATAACATTTTGGTGTGTACCAGGAGCCTGAAGACATATTTCCTTAAGTTTTTGTGCAAATAGTGAAGCTGAACTCTTGGAGGTAGCAGAAGCTCGGAATTTGTTTAAGGATGCAACTACCTTGGTGACTCCATTGTCGAAGAATTAAAAAATTCACAAATTCATAGATTCATGATGATTCCATTGGAATTATGAAGAACTCATATGCTTCCATTCCTGTTTCAAGGTATGCATGTGTATATTTTTCAGAAATTTATGGTTTCCCAAATCCTTTTCCCAAGGATGCATATTTTTAAGGAATGGTCCAAAATTTAATGGCGAAGATTTTAGTTTGACCTTGAAGTATATATCAGATTTCCGTGACTTTACTGAGCTTCTTAGAGTCATACATGAAGATATTTTAATCATATTGTTCTATGATTCATTTCAAGGTAAATGTAAACAGTGGATTGAAATCTTTCCTGTCAGATCTATTAGGTCATTTGCAGATTTTTGGCTTATTTTTTTGGAAACATGGATGGAAAGAACAGAGTTGGTGGTAAACTCTCCTTCCATTCAAGGTTTTAAATAATGTAATGATGATCACACTAATGAGGAAGTGGATGAAAATTTTTCTTTGTCTTTGTCTTCTTATTTAAAGTCATTTAAGTGCAAGTCAATAGATAAGATTAAATTTTTGGATGAAGTTGCTAAGAACATTGAGAAATACATTGAAATTTTAGAAGACCAAATTCAATCCTATAGTCTTCATGATCAAGACCAGTCTTTTCAAAAAAAATTCAAGCCAGAACACAAAGAGAGGGTGCTGCTACCTTTCTCTTTTGAGATTGAGGAAGAAAACCTTGTTCTTGAAAATTAGTTTGAAAATGAGTTTGATAGCACACAAATGAAATCTTGTGTTGCTAAAGAAATCGTATATGAGTTTTCTGAAACTATATAATGTTTTGAGAATCATAAAAAAATCTATTTCTTCTATGATCCTATAGCTGACTACATGGAAGTGTTCTAGAGTATATATTTCTAGTTATATTTTCATTATGAAGATCATATACATCTTATGTTGCCTTGGTCATTTCAGTATCCTATTTACTTTTGGTTCAAGTGCAGTCAAGAGGTTCAAGTGTCAGATTAGATCATTGACTGAATTTATTGGAAGTTTCATGTTGCTTGAATCCAACATGAAGATTGCATTTTTTAGGGTAGGTAGGAGTGTGTGAATAAGCTCAAAGTTGACTGAGAAACCTTTCAGAATGTACAGATTTGGTTTTTCAGTAGTAATCATCAATCTTGAGCCCGAGGAGAAGGCCATAAGAACTTGGAAAAGTCCTCATTAGTTTCAGAAAATTTTCAATTTTTCAAGAGAGAGGCACTAGAACTACAAGTTATTTGGTTTACCACAGGGGCACACCATCCCAAGTGGAGCCACTGTTATCACACCCAAAATTTTCGAAAAAAATAACTTGAACTGTGTCAAGTTTGTAATTAGCTTGGTTAGGAGCATAGTATCATGAAATTATAAGTTTTATGATATGGTATATTTTTTTATGATTGCTTTAAGTTGTTAGGGGATGTATTCAATTCATGTCAAAGGAGAAAATCTGAAGTAGATACTTTAATCAACCTAATGTGTCAAATTTGGCCACCTGTCGAAATTTTCCTGAGTCTGCAGCGTTTTTAGTACAAAACTAACAGATTTCGCTGTAGAAACACCTAGTAATTCCGTAGCGAATCTGACACTTGTTAAACTAAATTCACAACGAAAGTGTGTTTTCTTGCAACGGTTTTTTGCATAATGATGAGTTGTCAAACTTTGAGTGTTTCAAGGTCATGTTTTCAAAATAGGGTCATCATTGAAAGTTCTAGGCACGTTTTGGCATCAATTACCATTTTCTTAATGAATCTCATCTAATTTTCCCTAATTTATCCCTCATTCCTCACACTTTCTATTTCATTATTGTAAGTTGCTACTTAAAAATCTTGCTGTCATTTTTCTTCTTCTAAAAATATACTATCATACCATCTTCCTATTGTCATAAACAACTTGTTGTCATCACCTCTTCATGGAACATGTGTGAGTACCTTTCATTGAATAGGTGTGAATATCTAAAGAAGGCTATCGTTTCAAAACAAAGGAAATGGATACACCAAAGAAGACAAATAAAGGAGGCCTACCATTCAGGTACGAGCCTATAAGCCCAAAGTTAATGATGGAAGATCCCAATTTCGTATAAATGTTTACAAGACTAGTGTGCATTTAGTTTTTTCAAATATTACAAGGTCATAACAAACAAATATCACAATATTTTGCATTAAACTTCAAAGGAACTTCTACGAAAGTTGGTATTCTCCATCTGCCAATTTCACCTAATAGTATTTCTCAAGCAACAGGAAGCCCTAGGACAAGAGAATAATGATTTAAAGCCACAAAGTTTGATTTAAAGGTTTGTGATGATTATCTGAAGCCTGAACATGTAGGGATAAATATGACTGAAGGTATTCCCAGAACCTGTCTCAAAGATAACTACTCTAAGTTACTGATGGTGATACAGAATTACTTTACCTGCGAGGGTAGCATTCATACAATATACATGTATCATTTCAAGTTTCTACTTCATTTTACAGGAAAAAAGCTAATGGATATCCCTTACTACCTTTTTAGAAGCCTTGGAAAAATGGCAGATAAGGTACAAGGTAGACCTGAAGTAAGTGAAACTTCCATTTTTCACCATGGATTGATCAAATTACTAGTGTTGGAAGAATTGAATAAACTAAACAGAGACTGGGAAACCTTTTTTTTTATGAGTGGATATGAAATAGATGCTTTAAATCCAAGGAAAGCTTCTAAACTCAAGACTCTTACTCCTAGACAAGAAATGAATACCATTGCAGAAACAGAAGGTGATCAACAAGAAGGTGTGCAACCTGCAATTGAAATCATGGAGTTAGAAGCTGAATTAATCCAAGAAGCAACACATCATCCAACAACTAGCAAGCATGCTAAATAACATGTCACAATTAGCAAGTCTAAATCTACTACAAAAAGGTCTAAAAGAAGCATAAAGGAAAATATTGGAGGTAAAGGCAGGCTTGGAGACATTTTACAGGCTATAGATATTGTAGAGACCCCTGTAGTTAAAGAAGTTGAGGTAGAAGGATCCAAGGTTAAAAGGAAGGGTATTATGGCCAAGGAATTATATTTTTCATCTGAAGGTTCAGTTTTTCTATTTAAACCTATAAAACCTTTCACTAGATCACAAATTTCTGAGACTATTAAAAGTGGAAATAAGAAGTAGAAGGAAGATAAAGGAAAAGAGGCAGCAGTGGAAGAAATCATAGTTATATCTCCTACTGAGACATATGTTACTAAAGAAAAATAAATTAAACCCAAAAGAAATATTCAGAAGCAGTCTAAGGTAGACTTTCCAAAAGACAAGCTCAAAGATAAAGAAGAAATTGTCAAACAGAGAAAGGGAAAAGAGAAAGTCACAGAGAAAACTGAAAAAGAGCTTCTTGAAGAACAGTTGAAAGAGACTAGGGAAGAGCTGTTTGAAACAAAGATGGAGCTGGAAAGATACAAGCAATATAAACAGTTGATAGATGAGGTGGAAAAGAAAGTGACTGACTAGGTTATTCATTTTAAAAAATCCATTGGAAAGGCCAAAAATCTGTTGAAGAGATCACAAACTTTGCGCATTATGATGAAACACACAAGGCAAAGAAATTTATGGTTGGAGGCAGAGAAGAAAATTATTTAGAGACAATTCAAAGAATTGAAAGAACATATAGAGATGATGAAGACAGAATTAGAGAAGAAAAGTTTGGAAAGAGAAGTTGTAGAAGAAACTATTGAAGTTGCTTAAGAAGAATCTGCTGATAAATAAGAAGGTAACGGTGAATAAGATACTCTTTTTGTCTTACACCATCATACTTCATATTCATGTATACTCATAGACCTTTTCTAGGCTCAAATTATAAAGTTTTCCAAACCTTTGGGAAATTAGGCAATTCCACAGTGTATCCTAGGCTTGAAGCCCAATTTTTGCTACGGAATTTCTGAAGATTTCTTTTTGGTTTGAAGCCACTTAAATTGACCTAGTTAAGGAATGTTAAGTTTTGTGTTTAAATGTTTTTTATCACCTAAAACCCTGCAATGGTCAAAATTAGCAAAGGTACATCACATATGACCTAATTGTTTTCGCTACAGAATTTTGCTACAAAAGTAGTTTAAAACTCTGTTTTGAAAGCAAGGTTCGCTTTTTGGAAAAAGGTGAAGGGTAAATAAATTTTTCAAATTTGTTCTCCATGGGAAATGCCAAATAGTATAAGAGAAGTGATAAAGAGTATTAGAACAGACGATTGCTGAATGTTAACATTTTGTTATGAATATGGTTTGAAGATTCCAGCTCACCATGCTGCCCTATCATCAACATAACAACTCCTTAATAGTAGGCAGAGCATTTTCATGAATAAAATCAGGGTATTAATGTTTTGATTGTGGTTAGTATGGTTGAAAGACATGATTCCTTTTGAGGAATTTTTGATCATCTTTAGATTAAAATGTAATAAGTAGGTGTTTGAGTCATAGTAGGACTCTAACTCCTAATTCAGAAGGTGTGAGTTTCTAGTTTTAAATATCTAGTTTGTGGTTAGATTAACTATCAGTAAAAGAGTTTAATGATATAGCCATTTGGAAGATTTTATGTAAAGGATAGATTCCTATAAGTAAATAGTACTTCGATGTATGAAGGGTTGGAATATGTTACAAAATACTTCTACTATGGTAAACCGTTTCTGATCAGTTATAGAAAGTGGCTATTGGTTTCATCCTTCACCTGGGATTCATTCAATGTTTTCATGAACACTGTCCTATGTATCTTATTACTTTATGTCAATATGTTAATTTTTGATTACTAATAATTTGTGCTTTGCATGCTTTGACTTCCTTTCAAGTACTAAACTATTGGATATCTTTCTCAATGTCCTACTTTCAGTATCTTAATGTTCATTACTTAGAATTCATGTTTCATGCTCTGAACTCCTTTGAACATATATATATTGAGTAAAATCTGTATGTGTGTATTCCACCTTCATTTAAACATCTACTTGCCTCAGCTTCCACAAGGAGAGCCTTTGTCATTGAGATTCCTATCATTGACTCCATAGCCCAATGGTCGCAATACTTCATCTTTTCAACCTGAAAATATACATAACCAAGACACAATTTATAGAGTTAGCCATCTATCTTTATCATTAACCAAAATCATAAATTACCTGTGAGAGAGCCCTCTCAGAATGAAGAGGCTAAGCTTCAGTTAGTGTAATGTTCCCACTTAGCCTTAGCTAAGAGGAACATTCAATTTTGTTTTAATTTATGTTTCATGAATAAATGAATAAAGGAGGACATGTAAAACTCCTAAAAATTCTGAATAAATCAATGCCCATGTGAACAAAGACAAATCAGGGCTATGTAAATAATCACTTGTAGGTGTGAAAGAGGTTTGAGCTAAAGACTGGGTCAACCTTGACCAAATCAACAGCGCTGTCTAGGTTCATTGCATCTCCAAAATGGACAGCGCAGTTGCAGAAGGGAGCCTCAAATGTGAAAAGGGCTAACTCATCAAGATGGTTTAGGGTTTGCAAGAGCTTTCTATACGTATAAAAGGAAAATGAGGGCAGCAAGAGAAGGTTGTTGATATCATATTTCTGAGTATTTGTCTGCTTAGACAAATACCATTCTCTGCTGTTGAGTGGAGGATTGTATCTGGAATTCCTATGCAGGAGTTTTACTCCTTCCTTTGATGATTCAAGAGGAAAGTTTGCTGAATTGAACCACTATCAGGCTTGAGGCCAAGCTCCTACTTACATTGGCAGTGCTGATCCATTGAGGGTTTTGCTGTCTCTGTAAGCTATAGCAAGTGGTGATCTAGATCTGCAGATATCTAGTGTATTTTGAGAGTCTCTCTCCATGGAGTGGGTCCTTTGACCTCCTGGAAGAGAGTACCATTTCTTGTACTTCAGATCTGTAATTCTTTAGTATTTTTCTATATTATTTGAGCTACAGCACTGTCCCACTGGGAAAAATGTGTTATTTATGTATGAGGGTTTGCAGGTTGTCTTGCTCATAGTTTAGATCAGAGATCTACTGTGCTGGGCTTGCCTTCCACTTGGTGATCCATGGATTGGCTTGCTGATATATGTTCTTTTCAGATCTGATCCATTGTAATGAAATGTTATATTCATAAATTTACTACAGCAGTTTCCAGATTTGAACTTGTTTCTCAGATCTACTCTTATTCATGCATGCTTTTGTCAAAATTCCAAGTGGATCTTGTAGAGAAAACTATAGAGTTTCCAGATCTGATATTTTGTCCATAGATATACTCTAGATCTAATTTGTAATTTCTAGCTGCTGAACCTCCTGAAAAATAACACTGTTGAAGCATTTCTGCAAATATACATGTGTGCCTGATCTCTTTTCTGAAGATTTATTGTTGTATTGGCTCATGCTTTCTACTGTATAATGAAAGGCCTTTATCATAATGATTATTTTCTGTTGTAATACTGAGATATCAGTTCTATTTCTGATCTCCACTGAACATTAGCTAAAACTGCGCAATTCCTGAATCAGTGCTTGCATTTGACTGCAGCCTTCCCCTTTGGGTGCTTTTTAGCTAGTCTACTTTTTGGGAGATCTGTTTAATGTGCCTAAACTAATTTTTTTCTGATGAAATTCCATATATAAGTCACATACAACATAAATGAGGGGAACCAAGCCCTGATCTGCGTTATTTTTGTACATTTTTACTTATACATCGTTTTCCTTGAACACCTTGTTGAAATTCCTAAAAAGGGGTTATTCCAAGTTCTATAGACAGAGTCTACAGTTGGCTAGGTAGCCTCTAGATCTCATCCTTTATTTTAAAGGTTACATATCCAGTAAATTCCCCCTTATTCCATCTCTGAAATAGAATCTTGATAATCTTGAAAAAAGGATTATTACAGTGGTATCAGAGCTCCACTCTTGGCACAACCTGTGCTAACATTGGAGCACCATTCATGATACATTCTGAAGATGAAGATCCTCTTACTGAGAGGGAGAGGAGATACCAGAATATAAGTCATAAAAATTATGACTGTATTACTGAAGACCTTGATAGAGGTCAAGACAAGGGGAAAGCCCCTGTGAATGAAAAGGATGAGAAGGATAAGGAAGCATGGGAGTTTGCAAAAAATATCTTGGAGGCTATGAAATATCTATCCAATTAGATAAAGGAGATGAGGGTGGATAGAATGAGAGAGTCCCTTGGGAGATTCCATCAAGGAGAAAGTTCTGATATGTCTCATTTTGGGACTGGTCAACCTGTGAGCTTGCCACAAGCTCCACAGGCCTCACAACGCTCTACAATGCCTACCTCATTGGCTGTAGAGAATGAAGGACTGCAAGAGCCAACCTCCCTGGAAGGGTACTTTGTGGAATATGACTCACAAAGTCAGAGGTTCAAGGATAACTTGAGCTTTCAAGACTTTTGCCATCTCAAGGACCGGAGGAGGCCATGGCAGTAGTACAAAGATGGAGGTTTCCTTCATGGGAGACACCACACTATGGGCAGGTTCTTCTTGCCTAATTTTGATGGATCACCCTCTTGTTCTGCCAAAGCATGGGTGGAAAAGTTGGACATCTATTTCCATTTGAATAAAGTGCCCGAAGTAGAAGGCCTCAAGATTGCTGCGTTGCATTTTGAAGGAGAAGCCCACAACTGGTGGTTTCATGGAATATCTACATTGGGACAAAAAAATGTGTCTACATATGCTGATTTCACTAGGAGACTAGTGGAGAGATTTGATTGGAAAGATCCAGAGGCCCCTTTCATAAGCTTGGAAAAGCTTAAGTAGGCAGGAGATGCAGAGGCCTATATCTCTGAATTCCTAAGGTTGTCTGTAATGGTCCCTGATCTATCAGTAGCAAGGATAGTATACATGTTCATTGATGGCCTGGAGGCCTGGAGGAACCTTTGCATGGGTTGGTTAAGTCTACCAAGCCCATCACTTTGCATGATGCCATTGAGAGAGCTAGGGATCTCTAAGATGCCTTGCCAAAAGCAAAGGCAACTTTCCAAAGCAGAACCCCTCACTCTTCTAAGGGGAAAGAAGGGAAAGCTACTCCATCCAAGGAGAGCTCACTAAAGAAACCTCTTGACATTGATCTCCAGAGGGAGTTGAGGAAAAAGAGATTATGTTTCACTTGTCAAGAGCCATGGCTACCGGGACATAGATGTGCTGCTGGAAGAGCACACTATATTGAAGTCTTCTCTGATTTTGAGGAGGAAGAGGGAAATGATGGACCTAGGAGAGGTCACAGCGCTGGTTATGATGAGGAGGAGGATCAATCACCATCCAGAGAGGAATAAGGAGCCTTTGCTCCAACAAGTGGGACTCTTTCTTCTTTGAGAGGAGTGCCCAAGTACTTTACCCTCAGAGTGCAAGGTTCAGTTATGAACCAAAGAGTGTTTATTTTGATTGACAGTGGGGCAACCCACAAATTTATTGATGCTCACCTTGTGCAGAGGAGAGGGATCCCCACTGATACTTTTGATGGGTTCTCTGTTTTAGTTCCAGGAGATAGAACTATTCAGTGCATGCAGTATGTTCCATCACTTTCTGTGACTATGGGAACCTACACCTTGGTGGACCATTTCTTTGTAGTTGACATACCAGACACCAACATCATCTTGGGTGTCCAGTGGTTGATTACCTTGGGAAAAGTCACCACTGATTGGAAGGCCTTGCAGATGGAGTGGGTGGATTTGAAGAGTGGGAAACAACAAATAATTCAAGGCATGCACACCTATCCTTCACCTGATGTTTCCACCCAAAAAACAAAGATGGAATTGCGCAATGGGGGCAAGGAACTCACAGGTCCTTCTTTCATGTTTATGAGAATGCTGCAAAGAACATTCCTATATCATGGCAAGCCACTTGGAATGCCATTAGATTCTGATCATGTGGGGGAAGCCTCACCAAGTGTTGAAACAATGGAAGAGAAAGCCACAGCACTGTGGCAGGAAGTAAGGGGGAGGATCAACCTTCCCAAAAACAATTTTGGCATGTATAATGTCAAAGAAACAATCAGCAACAAGGTAAGCACCACCATAGATGCATCAGCAGCGCTGTCCTTGTTAAGTTGTGTAGATTCTTATTGGAGATCTCAACTCCTTGTGGAGTACTCCAAAGATCTGCACACCGGGATGATATTAGATGGCATGAAGCAAGGAAGAGGCTATTTGGTTCATGAAGGGGTAATCTATCATCTTGGTAAAGTATTCTTGTCTCAAGCTTCCAAGATTAAGCAAGAAATATTACAAAGAGCACATAAAGAGTTCCTTTCCAACTATATGCAGTCAGCAAAGATTTACTCCCTGATCATGAGGAGTTTTGATTGGGAGTGTATGAAGGAAGAGCTACATCAGCACTATGATTGGGAGGAATGACATCAACACTTACAAGAGTGCAATAGTTATGAAGAGATGGGGTAGCCAACGGACTCTATGCAGGAGATATTTCAGCCATCTCCTCCTTCTCTTAAAAGAGGAGGAATGCCCATGCCTAACTCCATGTGTGTGGGAGACTTGCATGGTAAATAATATAATCTTATGGAGCATGTTTATTTTTCTGATTTGACACATTCTCTTACCATATGTATGCAGGCCATGGCTCCTACAAGGAGTAACATTACATGCAGATCTCATGGCATTGATGAGGCCAATAAAGATTCTAAATCTGGCCACTCCCTTGAGGAGAAAAGGGAGATTCTCTATCATGATGGGTGCTTCCCAAAGGCACCTAACTTGGGCCTCACTTTTAGCCATGTCAAAGTGACCCATGTAGCAAAGATGTGGTGGGAGTACCACCTACCACACTCAGATCTACTCAAAACAAGGAGTGCACTGCGTTGGTACCTTATGTGGGATTGTGACCCACCTCCTCAAGTGAAAATTTCAGTTTGCATATATGTGATTTTGCTTCCATACATAGATGATATATTGGTATTTTTTATGGTTTTGTATGGGAAAAAAGTGGGCAGTGTATTGTACCCCATGGGATGAAAATTTATCTTGTACTTCATGACACATGTTTGAGATGTGACATTGCTTCACCCATGTTTATTTCTATTGAGTTTTACACTCTTGAAGGGATAGACTATGCCCCTATCATGTTAGCATTGGAGGAGCAGTTTCTGAAGTATTGGCTTGATGAGAACTTGGTCCATGATGAAAGCTTGATCCTTGATGGTGCTATCAATGGAGAAGGAGAAGAACTACAGCTCTTACCCTATCAGTTGCTTGAGGACAAGCAACATTTTGGAGGGGAGGACTGTAATGTTCCCACATAGCCTTAGCTAAGAGGAACATTCAATTTTGTTTTAATTTATGTTTCATGAATAAATGAATAAAGGAGGACATGTAAAACTCCTAAAAAGTCTGAATAAATCAATGCCCATGTGAATAAAGACAAATCAGGGCTATGTAAATAATCACTTGTAGGTGTGAAAGAGGTTTGAGCTAAAGACTGGGTCAACCTTGACCAAATCAACAGCGCTGTCTAGATGCATTGCATCTTCAAAAGGGACAACGCAGTTCTAGAAGGGAGCCTCAAATGTGAAAAGGGCTAACTCATCAATATGGTTTAGGGTTTGCAAGATATTTCTCTACTTATAAAAGGAAAAGGAGGGCAGCAAGAGAAGGTTGTTGATAGATCATATTTCTGAGTATTTGTCTGCTTAGACAAATACCATTCTCTGCTGTTGAGTGGAGGATTGTATCTGGAATTCCTATGCAGGAGTTTCACTCCTTCCTTTAATGATTAAAGGAGGAAAGTTTGCTGAATTGAACTACTATCAGGCTTGAGGCCAAAATCCTACTTAGATTGGTAGTGCTGATCCATTGAGGGTTTTGATGTCTCTGCAAGCTGCAGCAAGTGGTGATCTAGATCTGCATAAATCTAGTGTATTTTGAGAGTCTCTCTCCATGGAGTGGGTCCTTTGACCTCCTGGAAGAGAGTACCATTTCTTGTACTTCAGATCTGTAATTATTCAGTAGTTTTCTGTATCATTTGAGCTACAGCACTGTCCCACTGGGAAAACTGCGTTATTTATGTATGAGGGTTTGCAGGTTGTATTGCTCATAGTTTAGATCAGAGATCTCTTGTGCTGGGCTTGCCTTCCACTTGGTGATCCATGGATTGGCTTTCTGATCTATGTTCTGTTCAGATCTGATCCATTGTAATGAAATGTTATATTCAGAAATTTACTACAGCAGTTTCTAGATCTGCAACTTGTTTCTCATATCTACTCTTATTCATGCATGCTTCTGTCAAAATTCCAAGTGGATCTTGTAGAGAAAACTATAGAGTTTCCAGATCTGATATAGATATGATATTTTGTCCATAGATCTTCTCTAGATATAAGTTGTAACTTCCAGCTGCTGAACCTCTTGAAAAATAATGCTGTTGAAGCATTTCTGCAAATATACATGTGCTCCTGCTCTCTTTTCTGAAGATTTATTGTTGTATTGGCTCATGCTTTCTACTGTATAATGAAAGGGCTTTATCATAATGATTATTTTCTACTGTAATAATGAGATATCATTTCTCTTTCTGATCTCCACTAAAAATTATCTAAAACTGCGCAATTCCTGAAGCAGTGCTTGCATTTGACTGCAGCCTTCCCCTTTGGGTGCTTTTTAGCTAGTCTACTTTTTGGGAGATCTGTTTAATGTGCCTAAACTGATTTTTTTCTGATGAAATTCCATATATAAGTCACATACAGCATAAATGAGGGGAAATAAACCCTGATCTGTGTTATTTTTGCACATTTTTACTTACACAGCGTTTTCCTTGAACACCTTTTTGAAATTCCTGAAAAGGGGTTATTCCAAGTTCTATAGACAGAGTCTACAATTGGCCAGGTAGCCTCTGGATCTCATCCTTTATTTGAAAGGTGACATATCCAGTAAATTCCTCTATATTACATCTCTGAAATAGAATCTTGAGAATCCTGAAAAAAGGATCATTACAGTTAGAAGTGGTTTGAAACAGTTACTCCAAGTTGAGAATTGAGGCAGCCCAAGAGGACACAATTTGGTGATAACAAAAATATGCGTAAATGGCTCAGGAATGGTATATTTCCTGTGAATAATTATTCTGGAGTATTATTCTTCAATTCTTGATGAGGCATTCAGTTTTGAACATAGATAGTAGTATTTACTTCTTTATCACATAGAAACTTTGGTACCTTTTGATCATGTAGCATAACGCCAACAACTTCTAATATAGACCGGTTATTTATTTCAACAAGGCCATTATATTTTGGTGTATAAGGTACAATAGTTTCCTTCTTGATCCCTTCCTTCTTTCAAAATATTATGAATTATTTTAACATGTACTCTCCTCCATGGTTTGTTTTGAACACTTTTATCCTTTTCCGGGATTGATTCTCGACCAATGCTTTGAATTCCTGAAATTTGTCAAAGGCTTCATCCTTGTGCTTGATGCAATGTAACCATATATTTATGGAGTAATTGTCAATGAAGGTAATGTAATAGATATTACCGCTAATGGAGTCCATAGGAATCAAACCATATATGTATGAATGGATGAGATGAAGTATGTCATTTGTTTTTTTCTAGCCTGATGGGAATGGTCCCCTTATTTTCTTTCCACTAGCACAACCAGGAAGAACTCTCTCATGGTGATCATGTACATCGGGAATACCAGAAACAAGTCTCTTCAATTTTGGAAGAGCTTCATAATGTAAATGAGCCATCATGTAGTGCCATAATTCACTGATATGATTGGTGTTGTGGGCCAATGCACAGAGTGGCCTTGCAGTGACCTTACAGATTCCTTCAGATCTCAGTCCTAATGTGAATGCATCATTTATATGTGAATCAGTAGGCCAAGTTAAGACCTTACCATTGATGAAGGAAACCCTCATCCCTTTTTCTTCAAATGTAGATATAGAAATCAAAATTTTCATAAGACTCGACACATACATGACATCATTTAACAATACATATCCCAAGTGTTTAACTGAAATTTAACCGACCCAAAACCTTTTATAGGATGAGTGGATTTATCCGCAGGAACTATACTTAACTTATTCTCCCTCTCTACCAGATTGGAGAGGACTTCTTTATAACCACAAAAGTGATGAATGGACCCACTATCGACTAACCAAATATCCTATGAATCTAATGGATAAGAACTAGTAAGTGCAGAGATAAGAATATTTTCATTTTTATCCATAGTATTACTTTCGTACCTAGAATATTTTGACCTCTTCTGAGATGGACGACCTTCTTCATGGTCGCTTGATGAATCTCTTCTTCTCCTCTCATATATTTTGTCACATTTGATCCTTGGTTTGTATTTTATTCTTTTATCATAGTTGTTGTAACGTGGTTTATTTCTCTTTTCTGGAAAATCACTCGCAAAGTAACCTTTCTTGTGGAAGTTGTAGCATTCAATGTGAGCAAGTGATCTGCCATTTCTTCCTTTTGAGTTCTGATGAGGAGGTCTTTTAGATTGACCTCCTTTAAATTTGTTTCTTTTGCTATGGGAAACATAAGCAACAAACTCTCCTTCTTCATGTTTCTGAATCCTTTCTCTTGCTATCATTCAGTATTATTATTGAGTCAACTTCCCCATGAATTCATTAAATGAAGAAAGGATATTGTTGTTTCTAATAGTAGTAATGAAGGTTTCCCATACAGGAGGGATATCTCTAAGAGTCACGACAACCAACTCTCTATCTGGCACATCTTCACCAACCCTCAACAATTGATCTTTAAGACGAGAGATCCTCATGAAGTAAGATTGGACAGTCTCATTTTTTTCATCTTTACTTCCTAGAGTTTATCTTTCAGTGTAATAATTTCATTTAGATTGTTAACTTCATACATGTCAGCTACTTTATCATATATATCCTTAGAATTCTTAAAATTTCCAACATAAGAAAGTAAATGATCTTGTAACCCATCAACTAAGATTTTTTTTATTTAGACTCACCTTTCTTGTACCTATTCTTAATGAAGATGAAGGCATCTTCTGAAGTTTAGGGCATCTTTCCTTGAATGTATTCCAACACATCATTGTTATCAACAATAATATCTAATTTGACTTTCCACACAGCAAAGTTAGAAGCGTTACTCAGCTTCTCATGCTCCTTGAAGGTAGATGAAGACATCTCAACCTTGGCTTGTAGATCTGTTCACTGATAATGCAGGCTTCAGAGCTTGTCTTCTCTTGGGCTTTTCCTTCACCTGAGCTCCAATACCATGTTAATTTTTCAATATTTATCTATGTTGTATCAGTTACTTAAGCCCAAATCAGATTATCATTAACAATGTTTTCATATCTATGCAATATAAATAACCATAAATTGTAACTAAAGATAGAATAATGTATGAAAAGACAGAGAAGAAAATATCAAAACCATAAGACACAGAAATTGGTCCAAGACTAGGGAAATACCCCATTGCGGGGGAAACCCTTTCAAATCTTCTTATTTTATAGATTGTCTTCAAAATATTTCAACAGAGAGTACAATGATCCCAGTGAAATAATACAACAGATAATAATTATATATGATCTGATCTATATATTAGAAAAATATAAACTCAATGGATCACTAATACCAAGTGATCTTAGCTTCCCCGATATAGATCTAAGTCTATAAAACTATCAATAATTGATTTTTCACTGATGTGAATGCATGAAAAATGACTGATGATATTGCATGATCAACTGACAAAATACCAAATCTAATATTCCCAATAACTCTAAGAGCCGCGACCTTAACACGCCATGCTAGCGGCTGAACTAGCTGTGAGTAACGACCAGGGAGTTTTATGCCAATGGTTGAGGGTCTGAATACCCTAGAAAATTGGTTTCACCTTGAAGCCTGCCTGCATGAAAATTTACAAGCTGAGTCGCAGCCACAACAATCTTATCCTATAACCCAAGCCCAAAAAAGCTACTACCTCAAGTTCGCTTACTCGCGGCCCAGATCCAAAATACTTAGATCTGAAATGTGCCTCAAACTCTGATCCCGATCCAATGTGCGAGTCTCTTGTAACGTACCTATGTGAGCTAAAAACAGAAAATACGACCCAGAACAAAAATAGCATGAGGATGATCTCATGAGAGAATGTGTGTAAATTATCTTGAGGTCACTTCTATTTATAACTTGATGAGGGACCACTTGAGGCTTTGACCAAATCAACATGTAATTTAACCAACTCATAAAATAATAAAATAATTCATAACTTAACTTCTGCTTAACTGTTTAGAACATTATATAGATTGGATTTGATCCTCTCGAAAAGAGGAATCTAATTAACTTATTATTTTATTCATCTAAGATAACTAATGTGGAATTTGACTCTAGTTGCAAAAACTAACAAAAACTAGATATCTTGTTATATAATGTCGAAATTGATTGATAACATATATAACAACTAAAAAATCCTTCTTTGTCACTGTGTAATTTAGTTTTTCTGGTGTAAGATTTTTGTCTGATATAGTAAATGGCATATGGTTTCTTGTCTTATTCCTATCCAAGAAAAACGCCTACTATTGTGTCTGATGCATCTCATGAGATATGGAAAGGCAGATTCCAATTCGGCCCTCTAAATACCGAGGTTGTTGAAACCAACTTCTTAAGATATGAAAAAGAAAAATTGTATTTTTCAGTCCATTAAAACTCAATGTTACCTGTTAAGAAATACAACAGTGCAACTATTTTCGAGAAATGTTCTATAAATCTACAATAATATCGAACATAGCCGAGGAAATTGGGTACCTTTGTTGGGGTGCGGGGTGTGAGTAACTTAAGAATTACATCGATCTTTTTCAGATCCACCTGAATTCCTACAAGAGAAATATAATGTCCTAAAACTACACCTTCGGTCATCATCATATGACCTTTTTCGTGGCTAAGGAATATTTTGGTATCAATCCATCTTTCAAGCACTTTTTTCCAAAATTTTTAAAGGATAATCAAATTCATCACCGTACGGGGTAAATTCGTCCATGTACAATTTAAGTCATTCGTTAATCAAATCAGAGAAAATTCTCAAGATCGCCACATTGAGTTTTGCGTAGGTGGATTAATCCATTGTGAAGCATAGGGGTTATTGGCTACGTTCTGCCATGATGGAGAAGAATATTATGATTTGGGCCATATAGGGCCAAAAAATAATTGATTCAGCCAAGTCATTGTGGTATAAGGTTGGGATTTCCAATTGGAGTTAAAAGAGGGTTGTCCTTGCCATGAAGATACATGAATTTTCTGTTGGATATTCTGTCCTAAATAAAACAGAGATGGATCTTGCACCGTAACTAAAGAATGGGCTTGCCATTATTGTCAATGTGCCATAAGATGTCCTTGTTCTGGATCTTCCCCAGCCTCTTTTAACACAACCTTCAACCCTTGGAGTTGTGTACATTGGTTTCTCGAATGATATTTGTTGGAAATAGCGCATGTCTGACTCGTACCTAGTGGGAGTTAATGTTGGGTGTGTTTCTTTCGACAACATGGATATAATATGGCTAAAGCTCATTCCACCTTGGCTTGTTTCTATCTTGGCTGCAAAAAGTCTAACTATGTAGTTAATGTGCCTAAAATTTTAGTATTAAAATCTTCTAAAATATTACCAATTTATCCTTGAGTTATACCTCCACCCGAGACTTTATTGGTTCGAGTGGGAGAGTCCCAAATTCTGAATCTGGTTCGCGTACTTCCTTGTGAGTACCTGAAACAAAATTTAACAATATTATCATATTATTCTTGAGAAATATCACCTTGGTCCATCATATTGGGTGTTTCTATCCATTCATATTTCATGCCTTTAACTAAAGCATCTTTCAAAAATTTATTTGGTAAAGTGGCATAACGTGATATCTTTAGGTTGTACTAAAACATCTCAATATATTCTTCTAAGGTTTCATTTTTCTTTGCATTAATTTTAAATATTTCATATTTTAAGTCTCTTTATCGACATTAACCCTGATATTTAGTAATAAAATCATTTTTCATCGCATCCCAAGAATCTATAGTACCTCCTCCTAACCCCATGAACCACTGTAAAATTGCTCTCTTCAAGGTAGAAGGATGCAATTTCAGCTTCTAGGGATCAGTGGTGTAATCATACCCTCTACATAGAACATCAAATTCGAATAAGAATGCATCAGGATCCTCTAAATTCATCCCATGAAAATTTGGGATTATTTTTCATGGGAGCATTGGGAGCATTGGCCAATGGGTCGACTGTAGGATAATCTAAGGTTAAGGTCTCGTTTTGGGGCACCACATTTTCCATGTAAAAAATTCTCCAATAATTTTTAGGGATTTCGTACTTAGGAAATATTATTTAAGCATGGGGATTTTGATTGGCATTAAACTCTCGAGGAGGTTTCACTACACTACTCAGATCAGGAGTTTTAGATGATTTTCCTTCAACAGGAATCATAAGGATTTAAAGTTCAGAAACTTGCGGATCTCTCTCAACATACCATAATTTTATTCCACTCATTTCTCCCTCCCCTTATTTCAAGTTACTTTAATTACCCTCATTATTATTAGAAGAACATGAACGTTTTATGGATATATCTTGAAAGCTTTGTTCAAATCCTTTAGTTTTGTTGTGAATCTGATCGTGAGCTAAAATTGATGACTTTTTTTATTGAGGGGCAATGGTAGAGCCCTTCCTAGATGTTTTTTAGGAACCTACTGACGGTTGAGATTCAAATTTTTGAATGATTTCGTATATGAAGGTTGATCTCCCAAGGTTCACCGAGCCTTGGTTTTTTGTGGTTTTTTATAGAGGTTTTTGTTATATTACTACCTAGTTTTTATTCTTCTTCTTAGGCATACACACCTACATAATTTCAAGTGTATCAGCCAAAGGTGGGCACTAGAACAAGATATTTACTTGGTGTGTCCATAGGTTCTTACCTTTCTTCTTCAACACCAACCCTTTAGAAACAAAATCTATCACTCTTTTGACAACTTCTCTGACAATGATGCCAAAATGTTGGGTGCTAAGATGTTCCTAAGGGAATCAACTCAATCCTCTCTTCATTAATCTGTAAACCTAGAGTTCATATTTTTGTTACAAGGTTGTATACACAGTCTATGCAGGGATAATTCTTTAAATTACCAAAGTATATGTAAGACTAATACAAAGGAAAATCTATGAAGAAACACTTTTGAAAAGACTAAATTCAATATGAAAACATTTGGCAGAAATTATGGAACTACTTTACTAACTTAGAAACAAGTATTAAATCCTACCAAACCAATCGTTCCTATTATAATGTGGAAATTCAAGAGATCTAAGAAAGGGAATATACTCTTAATTATTAATTACTTCAGTCCTTTATAACTACTAACAGTAAAGTATAGAAATAGAAATTCACTCCGTTATAAAGTAAATATGGAAATGCACACATATCAATGATCATAATTGAAAACTTACTCAATTCAATTGGAAAAGCTAACCATTCATAGTACTGAAATGTAAATCTAGCGATTCACACAGCTAAGCAACAATTCCAAATATTTACACAGAATAGATTATAAATCTATGAATCAACTCGACAGAATTGTAGATCTAATAATTTACACAAAAACAACAATCATTCATATGAAAAGAAATAAAGAATAGTAATACAATAAAGACAACAATATTTCTAGTGACTAGGCCAACAGTCTCCAGAAGTAACTTCCTTAAGAAAAGATTCAACACAATAGATTAAAGCCGAACCATTAAACTTTCATTGACATAAAAAATAAGTTACAAAAGTGGTCTGTAAACTTAAAAGAGTTATGGTGTTCACTATTAGAATCAAGGGAATTAATATCAAATCATTTTCATCCTCATTCTTACTGAAGTTTTGTATTTATATGACAATGTATCTCTAACATTGGAATGATTAAGCTATCCTGAGAATTGAAATATTCTCAGGATTGATAATTTAAATTATAATATCTTTTAAAATAAAAAATCATATATTTCTTCGATCGTTCTATGCAAATAGATAGGAATCCTCAATCAGCACGCCAGGATCAGTCCAACGGTTGTCCATAAGTATTTTTATTCTCCAACGCTCAAAGGGAACAACACTTGTCTATCAGATATCTTTTTTTCACAAATTTACCCAAATTACCACTTTATGATAAATAAAACACGTAAATTAACCCATTAACAAAATGAAATACTAAATCATTATTAATTACTTTCTTAGATCTTCTATTTCTCAAATTATTAGAAAATAGACTAAAAATAATTGCAAAATAGATGTTTAATTAAAGAAACAAAGGGAAGAAACATACCAATTACATGGCCCAGCAACTGGCAGTGGAGCAATACTAGAGATGAAAAACTATACTATGAAAATATAAAGCTCACAAACTTCATTACCCTATCTTGATTCGAAACATTGCATGATCTCTAGTCTTATGTTTTTGTTTAACTGAGTAAAGGAATGAAGGAGACTATTTTTATGCACGAGGTAAGTGGGGTTACCATCGTAATTTGAACAATGAATCATACTTAAATAAATAGACCTTGCATGAAAGAATTGAACAAGGTAGAGAAGTTGGAGTTCTACCAGTGTGTTGCCAAGTGTTTTCACTACAACAAACACCCTCCAAAATTTTGCGTACATCCAAATTTTGGAGCCTACCGTGGATCTTGCAATCAGTCGTCCGATAGTCACTTCTTGGTTAGCTAATTATTTTGAGATCCCTTCTTGGATTGGAAGTATCGAAGTCACTTGCCCACACATGCTCAGTCCATAAAAAGTGCATGAGTGCATTATTTTATGCAATCTTGGACCAACATATCACATTCCATAAATATTTAGTGTGTTCGATGTCCAATCCATGTCGATAGTCAGTGTGCACTGATAATAACATTTTCTCACATTCTAGCTGTGTTCGTACTTCCATTTCGGTGAGTTTTTCAAACTGTCGCTTTCGTGCACTTTTGTTTTTACGATTGTTGTTTAAATGTTTTATTTTATTTCTTTAAATTTCTTTCACTCTAATTAGTGTCATTTTCATTTTATATGTTCTTTGGCATGTGTTACTCTCACTATCGTTCACATATCACAAGGGTCATTTTCACTTTTGCAATTGTCGTCTTTTTTGCATGTTAGTTGTCACACAATGTATGTATGCTTTTTGTGGTGGTCTCAAGGGGCTATATTTGTGTGAATAAGTTGTTCTAACCATGTAAACATCAATCGTGCTCATTGATAATGTTTTAAGTATTGTCTCACAAGTGTCATCATAGTCGTCGCAAAGTGTACCTTTAGTGTCGCACTTGTCATAAAGTCATCGCAAAGTTGTCGCATTGAGGGAAATATGTTGTTAACATTCTTTGGATGACCTATGTTGTTGCGTCATCAAATTTTTTCAAGTGTGTGATCATAATCAAGTCTTGTCATTATTCACATCAGTTTCAGTGATCCCACACATAGTCAAATTTGGAAAACTTCCCAATCGCACAACCTAGCCTCATCCAACCATCCTAAAATGTGCATTGCATAGTATTAGCCCTAAATTATAAACCTTGTCTCTTGGCGCAGTGCACTGCATAGTCTATGCCTCCCAAAACTATGCATTTCACAACTTCAATGTCGAAGCTCAGCACCTAAGTCCCAGAACTATGAAATATTTCTCTCTAGCCAAGCCAACACTATGCATTGTGTAGTCTCAATCCTTAAGCCTCATCCTTGAGCACCTAAACTACACAAATACGTAGTATCCTTGCCTCTTTTCCTTCTAGTACTATTCATTTAACAATTTCAGAGCTCAATCCCAAGACTTGGCCTCTAAAACTGATGAATCATGCCCTCCATCCAAGCCTGAACTACTCATTGCAAAATCTCAAACCCCAAGCCCAACCCTTGAGCTCTTGAAATACATAATTACACAATTAATTGGGCTCATTTTTCCTCAATAAATAAGAAATAGGATGATGTAGTGCTCATCCCCTCGGCCTATCACATTGAGCTCCCATATTGCACAATTTGTTTTCTGAGTCGAGCTTGAACTACGCATTGTGTAGTCTCAAGGCTCATGCCTCACCCCCGACTACCTAAGCTACAATATTGAGTAATTAATGATCCTATTTCTCAACCTGACACCCAGGTCTGACTTAGTCATTGTATCAATATGCACCATATTATACTATGTGTTTATCTGACTAATGTCATCTTGTCATGAGTGGATTACAGATGCAGGTACTCTATCATGCTATGGAAAGATGATGAAGAAGGATATGGAGAATAAGGACATGCTAGAAGACATAAATGGAGTTGAATAAATAATATGATCATCAGATGAGAAGATAAAGTAACACCAGAATATAATAGATGATGAATATCAATATCACATGGAAGACTCATCATCTTCAAGCGATAAGGAGGAGGAAGAAGAAAAACATGTACCATATTTTCAAGAAGACACAAAGAAAGGAGCAACAAGAAGGACAACTTAGCATTGTCACATCACCATGCAGTCTGTGTCATTTGTGTCATGCTATGTCATGTCACAATTCATCATATGCCAAATCATTATTTTGGATTATGTAATTACCTATTCAAAATGTATTGTAAAGTGGAAGTCCAAAGGAGACATTCAAAATACGAAGAGTTATTTAAATTCAAAAAGTCATGGGAAGTAAAATAGTCATGAGGGTAGTAAAAGAGTCACAAGGAAGGTGAAGGATCACCTCTTTATTATATATACACCCTCATTGTATGAGTAGCAGGACTTCTCACCTTGGCTCCCCCCCCAAGGCATTAGAGATATAAGTTAGTTCTTTTGAAGAGAAAGGAGTGGCTCCAATACTCCACTATTGGAGCTAGTGATGTTAATTGTATGCATGTGTCTTGGATATTTTACTTACTAATATAAGCCTTTAATACCAACACGTTATTCATGCATGGATTATGAATATTTGTAAGATTATTATGTGGATGTTTGTATTTCATGTTTTATTTCATTTGTGTTAAACTAGTCTAACTATTTCAGTTATTTTAGTACTTATCTTATTGAGAATGCGTTGTAATGGTTGTTATTGCTTTCCAATCCTTGTGGACTATTCCAATGGATGTTAAAAAAACCCTTATTTATTGTGTGTGTCTCTTCTAGGGTGGTACTATTACCTCTCTCTTAGAGGCTCACTTTTCTCCTCACCTTCGTAGTAGAATAACTTTGACACAACTACAACCAAACACTCACTAGGAAAACCTCCCTTTCTTTTCGAAGGTACACATGCATTCCTCTCTCTCACTGAAAGTTAAGGGCCAAGGAAAATTTAAAACAATACATCGAAACTAGGCCGATACTCTATATGGGACTCCTATTCCAAATGATGTGAGGTCTAATTGGGACTTCACAGCGGGGAGACCCGTTAGTTGACAGGTTTCTAACACCATAAAAAATTACATATATTTATGATATTTTATCAAACCTTGAAAGTTAAACTTGTGTAGTGTTAAAGTCTCGCTTATGGAATCCAAGTGCATGTTGAATATTTATAATATTTTATCAAACATCAAGAGTTAAGGGCCAAAGAAAATTTAAAAAAAATACATGGAAACTGGGTTGATAATTGTGCCGAGAGGCGCATCTACAGCCCAATATGACCCCGATGTCAGGTGGGTCATGTCCTCATACAAAATTTCGGCTTAAGTTTTAAATTAAAAAAAATAAAAATCGCATTGTGCTAGAACATATATCAATTTCTAATACAATTATGTATTATTTATATAATTTGAATGGATAGTAAATTATATACATGAATTTGAATGGATCATAAATTTACCTTTAACAAAAAAAATTACCACATTGAATTTCCAAATTAAGTAAAATTTTAAACATCTTTACTCTTTACTAAAGACAATACCATTTCCTAAATCAAAGGAAAAGAGTTAATTCAACACAAACAATCAAAATCCAAAATCTTTTAATATTTCTTTTAATTAAATATTTGTAAAATGAATTTATACTTACTCCAGAGCTATGGTAAATAAATAAATATATATATAAACTAGATGTATGGTAAATAAATAAAAAATCTTTTTATATTTATTCCATAAACCTTTTTATATTTAAAAAAACTTTAAAAAGAGGTTTTATTTAGATGAAGCCTATGGGACAAATACCATGGGACAAATTAATATTGATACCATGGGCCAAATACCATGGGTAAATAAATAAATATAAAAGAGGTATAAACAAGTATGATAAATAAATAAATAAATATAAAATAGATATAAAGAGGTATGGTAAATAAATAAATATAAAAGAGGCATAAAGAGGTAAGGTAAATAAATAACAATATATCAAATAGGATTATAAATAAAAATATAATTATATAACAAGCCTATGGGCCAAATACCATAGTAAAGAAAAGTGGTATGGTAAATAAATAAAAATATAAATAAACTAGAGGTATGGTAAGTAAATAAAACCTCTTTTCATATTTACTCCATAATCTGCTTTATATTTACGAATATTTATGTTCATTAGTTTACATAACTAAGAAGAAATAAAGAGAGAGAGTGACAAGGGAGAGATGGAGAGAGAGTGTGTATGTTTAAGGGTGAGATAAAGAGACAAAGTAAGATGTATGGAAAGAAGGGGGGAGAGAAGAAGTGAGAAGGAGAGAGGGAGGGATATAGTAATGTAGTTGGAGTGAGAGATGGGTGGAAAGAGAGAGAGAAAGAAAGGGATGGGGGAAGAGAGAGGATTAGAGAGAGAGAGAGAGAGAGAGAGAGAGATGGTGGAAGAGAGAGGATTGGAGGGAAAAGAGAGAGAGAGAGAGGTGGGAGAGAAAGGGAGAGAGAGGAATGATGAGAGAGAGGAGGAGAGTGATGGGGGAAGAGAGAGTATTGGAGAGAGAGAGAGAGAGAGAGAGAGATCAGGGAAGAGAGAGGGATTTAGGGGGGAGAGAGAGAGAGGAAGGACAAGAGAGAGGACTTGAGACAGAGGAGGAGAGAGGGATCGATAAGAGAGATGGAGTTGGAGGGGGAGAGATGTAGGAAATAAGAAATATAGAGAGTGAGAAGTGGAGAGAGAGAAGGAGAAACAAGGGAGAGACAAAGAGAGAGCGTGTATGTTTGGGTCTGAGATAAAGAGAAAAATAAGGAGAGATGGAGATAAGGGGGGAGAAGGAGATATAAGGAGAGAGGGAGGGATATAGTAACATAGTTGGTGGGTGAAGAGAGAGAGAGAGGGAGAGAGAGATGGGAGAGAATGGGAAAGAGAAGAAGGAAGAGAGAGGATGTGAGAGAGTGGAGAGAGGGAGGGAAAGAGAGATGGACTTGGAGGGGGAGGGGGAGAGAGGTAAGAAGACGAAATAGAGAGAGAAAGGTGGAGAGAGAGAGAGTGAGTGAGTGATAAGGAAGATGGAGAGAGAGGGAGAGAGGGGGAAGATAGAGATATAGATGGAAGGTGAAGAGAGGGAAGAATAGAGAGATGGGGAGAGGAGGGGATTGACAAAGAGATTGATATATATGGATTTCGAGAGTGTGTGTGTTTAGGGGGGTGAGATAGAGAGACATAAAAGAATAGATGGAGGGGGATATAGATATGGATGGAGGGTGGAGAGAGGGAAGAATGTTTCTCACACTAGATGGATTGATATAAGTGGAGATGGTGATTTATAATCCTATTTGATTATTTGCACTATATGCATCGATTTTAGTGTAGATATTTATTTCTAATGATATTTGATTACTTGCACTAGATGTATTGATTTCAGTGTAGGTGGTGATTTCTAATACAATTTGATTGCTTGCACTGAATTTGTTGATTTCAATTTAGATGTCAATTTATAATTATATTTGATTAATTGCACTAGATGAATTGGCTTCAATGTAGATGATTTCTAATCCTATTTTATTGTTTGCACTAAATGCATTGATTTCAGTGTAGATGGCGATTTCTAATCCTATTTTATTTATTTGAGTAAATGCATTGATTTCAGTGTAGATGTTGGTTTCTAGAGAGAGAGAGAGAGAGTGATAAGGAAGATGGAGAGAGAGGGAGAGAGGACAAAAGGAGGAAAGAGAGATATTAATGGGGGAGAGGGAGATAAGGGGAAGATAGAGATATAGATGGAAGGTGAAGAGAGGGAAGAAGAGAGAGATGGGGAGAGGGGGTGATTGAAAAAGAGATTGATATATATGGAGTACGAGAGCGTGTGTGTTTAGGGGGTGAGATAGAGAGACAAAAAAGAATAGATGGAGAGGGATATAGATATGGATGGAGGGTGGAGAGAGGGAGGAATATTTCTCGCACTAGATGGATTGATATAAGTGGAGATGGTGATTTCTAATCCTATTTGATTATTTGCACTAGATGCATCGATTTTAGTGTAGATATTTATTTCTAATGATATTTGATTACTTGCACTAGATACATTGATTTCAGTGTAGGTGGTGATTTCTAATACAATTTGATTGCTTGCACTGAATGTGTTGATTTCAATTTAGATGTCGATTTATAATTATATTTGATTACCTGCACTAGATGACTTAATTTCAATGTAGATGATTTCTAATCCTATTTGATTGTTTGCACTAAATGCATTGATTTCAGTGTAGATGGCGATTTCTAATCCTATTTGATTTCTTTGAGTAAATGCATTAATTTCAGTGTAGATGTTGGTTCCTAGAGAGAGAGAGAGTGAGTGATAAGGAATATGGAGAGAGAGAGAGAGAGGACAAAAGGAGGAAAGAGAGATATTAGCGGGGGAGAGGGAAGAAGAGAGTGATGGGGAGAGAGGGTGATCGACAAAGAGAATGATATATATGGAGTGCGAGAGCATGTGTGTTTAGGGGGGTGAGATAGAGACAAAAAAAGAGATGGATGGGGATATAGATATGGGTGGAGGGTGGAGAGAGGGAAGAATATTTCTTGCACTAGATGGATTGATTTAAGTGGAGATGGTGATTTATAATCCTATTTGATTATTTGCACTAGATGCATCGATTTTAGTGTAGATATTTGTTTCTAATGATATATGATTACTTGCACTAGATGCATTGATTTCAGTGTAGGTGATGATTCCTAATACTATTTGATTGCTTGCACTGGATGTGTTGATTTCAATTTAGACGTCGATTTATAGTTATATTTGATTGCTTGCACTAGATGCATTGATTTCAATGTAGATTATTCCTAATACTATTTGATTGTTTGCGCTAAATGCATTGATTTCAGTGTAGATGGAGATTTATAATCCTATTTGATTGCTTTGAGTAAATGCATTGATTTCAGTGTAGATGTTGGTTTCTAATCTTATTTGATTGATTGCATTAGGTGCATTGATTTCAATGTAGAAGTTATTTTCTAATCTTATTTGATTGCTTGCGTTAAATGCATTGATTTCAATGTATATGTTGATTTATGATTTGATGTAATTGGATATATGACGGTACATTAATATTAAAGTGATTGGATTAACAATATGCATTGATTTTAGTGTAAGCACACAAAGTTATTAACAATGTAGATTGATTTTTGTGTTATAGTAATTTAAGCTATTAATATTGGAGAGCAAGAGAGACAAGGTATCATGTTTACTACAACAGATCGAGCTAAATAATTAAATGGTTTATGATTTAAATTTTCTTTTTCATATAATCGATATGAAAAGATAACAAAACTAACAAGGGAGGAAATAAGAATAGTAGAAGAAAATAGTTTGAGATTGATTGTAACATGAGTATGTTCTTATTATTCATATTTTCTATCTTTCAACACTATTATTGTCACTTTGCATTTAAAAAAAATATTTCATCATTTTTCATCATCATAGTTATTAACAATAATTATCATCTCAACGAACTGAGGTAACTAAGAAAATTTGAAATTAAAATGACCAAGTTAATATCAGAAATATTTAGCATATTTAAAATGATTATATTAATATTTGATATATTTACATATTACTGATAAAATTAATCATATCTTTGATAGATTTTCCTTGGCAGCACACAACTAAAACTAGCCTAGATCCATCTTACATCTCAAAAATATAAAAAAAAAATTAATAATCTGAAAAATGTGACGTTGATGCCTCCGACTGGAACCAGCCTAGATCCATCTAACTCTGGATCTATCATGCGCCGAGAGGGATCACATCTCTTGAGGTGCAAACCTTTCCTCAAGTTTTATAATAAAAAAATAGGTTTGCACCTCGAGAGATTTGATCCCTCTCGGCGCATGATAGATCCAAAGTTAGATGGATCTAGGCTGGTCTATATGGGACTCCTATTCCAAATGGTGTAAAGTATAATTTGGACTTCACAACGGGGAGACCCATTGGTTGACGGATTTCCAACACCATAAAAAATTACATAGATTTATGATATTTTATCAAGCCTTGAAAGTTAAACTTGGGTAGTGTTAAAATATGACTTACAAAATCCATGAGTGTGTTGAATATTTATAATATTTTATCAAACATTGAGAATTAATCTCTCTTATGGAATTCAATAGAATGTTTAAATTGGGTAACATGAGGGGGGGATTCACTTTGTACATATTTTCTATAGTAGCATCATTCTAGTGTTAGGTTATCTATAAGAAAACAATAAAATGGTTATTATAATGTAATATTATATGACTAGATAGTGCTTACTTATTTGTTTGTCAGAGATAAATTATTAAATAAATAAATAAATAAAATAAAATAAAACACATCACGCTATTTTAGTTGAAAAAGTTTAGATAGTAGTGAGAATATCAAACATTTTTAATAATGAATTTTAAAAATTATATATATATAAGAATTTTCTAAAAATATTCAACAATGTGGAATATGTTTCAATTTTAATTTTATAATTTATTTAGTTTTACGAAATTTTATTTAATTTGTAAAAAACTGATTTATATTATGAAATATTTCATGTTAATTGGGTTTATATTAGGTAGTTGGAAGAAATTATTGTTATTCTCTCCACCAAAGTTAAATTCTCGCAAGTGACATAATGCTTCCAGGACTTGGTGTTCTATGCCCTTGTGCCCTATATAATATCTTAGCCTTTACTATGGGTTGGAGGGTGGGGTTGTTTTTTTCCTGAATAGATAAAAAAAAAATTGTGATCATGTCACCAATTAAATCAATAGTGTTTCTAACATCCTCACAATCGTTTGGATTGATAAACACAAGGTAGTGATCCACTATCTCCTCGGCCCAAGCCCATGCTATTTAGTCCCAACACCTCCTAAATAACCAAGGGAGGAGTCCCTAAATAATCTCCAACAACTCTTGTACAATACCAATGCCTCATGTGGAGTAAAATGGAAGGAGGTATTCACATTGTACTTGTTTCCTACTGGTAAAATTTTTCACAATAGTAGCATAATTATAAACAACAAATGTTAATAGCCAAAACTCAAAGAACCATATCATATGACCTATGGATTTAGGTAAACTCTAAAATCCTAATTATTTACGCAAAAATATTTTAATTTTACTAATTGGTTGATGAGATAAAGTTGAAAACAACTTGTTGTCATGTATTCCAAACTATAAGGTATGTGTAAAATGCAGTGACAACAACCTAATTTAATCCAAAAATTCACCTAATGAGTGTTAAAACACTCCTAGAGAGTTAATCTAGGTGGTTCAATGGTGAAAGGATTTACGTGGAGGAATTTCAAGTCCTCCCCTCCACTAATAGTGAATAAAAACTTGATTTCCAAGATGCTAAAAATTGAATTTTAGATTTCTAGGTTAATTAATAGTAAGCTTAAGCGGCTAGAAAATTATAGATTGAAATATACAAAAAATTATGGTTGGAAATTGATTTAAATGACCCTAAATGATGAAAAGTATTACCCTTTAAGTCATTTAATGTACAATGTAAGGTTCTAGGGTAAGAGAACATGCTTGGATGTTTGTAGACCTTGTTGTAGGTTGATGTAAATTGTAGATCCAATAAAATATAACTTTGTAAAAGTGTATATCTATAACACATATAGCTAAATACAAGTGAAAAATATAGAATAATATGGACTTGTATCAAATCCTAATTAGATGTAACGATTATCACACTTTTATCAATGTTTCAACTTGATAAATAGATATAAAAATAAAAATCAAGAAGAAATTTTTCCTAATCTAACTACAAAAAAAAAAAAATTGTGATAATTTTGGATTTTATAGTTGTTGCAATAATTCTTGCTCCCTCAGAGTCTCACCACTCACTGAAGTCTAATGTTGATATTCTCTTAAGTCATTATGAATGGGTTTGGTCCTTCTAGAAGTCACCCCCACTATTTCTTAATCTTATTGAATATTGTTTAATCCCCCAAAGGGAATTTTCTTTACTCGGTGGCATCTATTGAACAATAAAATATAAAATACAATATCACAAAGAGAAATAAATCCTTCCCTTGAAGTATTCCAAGAGCTCAGATTGATTATACGTGCAAAAAAAAAAAACAAGTGTAGTTGTGGTATATTTGTAGATAGTTATAGGAAGGGGAACTGTGTCAAAGAATCTAAATCAAGTTTTTATTTAATTGTATCACAAATGCATTAAAACTTTAAAATTTTTTAAATTATAACTATTTTTGAGAAGACTAAAGGGTTGATTTTCATTCTTAACAAAATTAATGTTTGAATTGATTTGAAAAAGAAGAAATTAAGAAGGTATATAATTCTTTAAACATTTATAAATAATATGTAATTAATCATATACAGTGGATGCATGTAGAAGCTTTCTACAACCGAAAAATACATATCCAAGAGATGAAAGAAGGCAACAATTAAAATATTTAGAGGAATTAACTAAGACAAACTTTACAGTTAATTAATATATTTTAATAATTATAACTTTGCAGGGGCTTTCAGGGAGATTGACATTCAATATATCCTTAACCAAAATTCCATGTTACCTTGAACATGTGAAGAAATAAAAATGGAAAACATAATTGAATAAAAAGAAAAACTCACATTGATACACAAGCTGTTCAGAATGAATCCATAATCCTTCAATTATCTTCAGAAATAACGTAGGATATTACGATCATGTCACTAATTCATCACAAGGGTTAAGCCATGTCTTCTTTGAATTACAAAATATTTCTAGATTTCATCTCAGAATATCTGAATCTAAAACAAAATTTATTACAAATTGAATTATTATCCAAAATTTATTTGGATATTTACAAAAATAGAACATAAAAATAGTTATTCGAAATTGAATTGAATAGACAACAAACATTTCGAGGTTGTTGTTTGATGACTGTTGTTGGAAATTGGATTTTTTGTTTACTGCCCCTACTATTTTTTCATCTACTCCTATTTTTCTGTCTTCTATTCACTGATATTTTTCATTATGTTCTATTTGACGAGCTCAATTAATTTATCCCATTTCTTATGATCTAGGATATAAAAGTGTTGGAAATATGTTTCTTGTATCCTACTATATTTAATTGGTTGTCCTTGATGGCAACTCTCTGGCAAAGGATGCAGCTAATGAATGTATGAAGAATCTCATAAATCCATTAGCATTTATATACAAGCAGATTGACTTTTTCCATATAGAACAATGTATACGCGGGTTTGTAAAAGCCAAGTCGCGTATGTACGCGGATAAGTACGTACCAAGTAGCGTATGCATATTTGCACTCCAAATGTATAAAACCAGGGGGCATTACCATGGTATTGGCCCACAGTATTGAGCGCTGGATTATCTATTTGATCCCGTCCAGGAATACCATCAGCAGTTGAATGGTTTTGACTCATGGTATTGATAAAGGCTAAAACTATATAAGGAGAATAAGTTCATAGTGCAAAGTGTGTGCAAGTGGAAGGATTGTTGAGGAATAAATCTCTTTAAGAGATATCTATGTGTTTGAACTCTGTTTATGATAGATCTGAATCTATGATGCACCAATGGATATTATGAAGGTTTAAGATCTCTAGATCTAGAAATGATGAATCTCTAAGATGATCTGCAGAAGAAGAAATGGTGAAGATCTGGCGCAAGTTTGCTGAAGATAATGAAGAAATCTAGGTAATTTTATAGATCTGGTCTGTTCTGCAAAGTTTTCCATTTACAGACCTATACGCTAGTTTGTCTCGGCAAAAGCGCGTGTATACGAGGGTTCGCTTAAAGAAAAGCGCGTATGGAAGATAGGGTTTCTAAAGCTTATTTACAGATATTACTTCTGTGATTTTTGTTTTCTCTCTGTTGTCTATGAAGTCTTCTTGAAGTTCTGAGTTGTTTAAATATGGAGAATGTTGTTGATTTGATAATGAACAAATCTAATCAATGAGTGAGAAAACATGGTGAAGGAGGAGTAACTGTCTAACAGTTCTGCATTACTAAGAGATTTTCTGAACTAAATGTTTCACATCTGAATCTGAGTCTGAATAGACTCTGAAACAAAGTATGCACTGAAGCATACGCAGGTTGGTGCAAATAAAAGCGTGTGTATACGTAGAAACTGTAAATAAAAGTCGCATATTCTTCCAGAATATAAAAACCAATATGCTCTGAAGCATATGCAGGTTGGTGTGCAGAAGAGCGCGTATATACGCGGGTTACGTAAAGAAAAATAACGTATGGTTTCTAAATTAATGGTTGTTCAAGGTTGAATGTGTATCTGATTATCTTCTCTTATGTCTGGGTTATTTCTGATACTCTGGTTACAGTGGTCTTACTGTTCTGATTGAAGTTTTTGAAAAAAGTATGGTTGTTGAAGTTAAGGGGTTGTGTTGAAGCTGTTGGATCCAGTATGAAAATTGATGAAACGTGGTCAGAAGTAGGTCTGAGGGTTGAAGCCTTCAGTATGAAAGAAGAAGCTTTCTGTCAATAGAAGCTGGTGATTGATTTCAGGGGGTCGAAGCTCCCTTCTAGGAGAGGTTGGTAAATGAGATCAGGGGGTTGGAGCTCCCTTCCAGTTGCAGCTGGAAAAAGAGAGAAGGTTGCAGCCTTCTGCAGGTAGAAGCCTGCATACTGGTATGAGTCTGCATCAGTACTATGCTGTAAAAGGTTTTCTATATAATAAAGATTGAAGACAGAGATGACAACAGCGGTGGTTTTCTCCCGAATTGGGTTTCCACCTTAAATATTGGTGTTCATGTGTGTGATGCTTTATTCTGTTGATTACTGTTCATAAATTCTAACCTGATACATAACTGGTAAATCTGTTTATAAGACTGCTTCTGAGAATTTCTCTAAATCTGGAAAGTTAAATCAGTATACGCTAGTTTCCTTCTGCATTTCCGCATGCATACGCTAGTTCCGTTCATAAAAACCGCGTATGGAAATCTGCTCAAAGAAAAAGTTTAATTTACGTTATAAGCTCTAAATACTGATTCGCCTCCCCCCCTCTCAGTATTTTTCCCAACAATTGGTATCAGAGCAGCTCCTTCTGAAAAATCTTAGCCGCTAGAAGGAAGATCAATCAAGATGAGCAATCAAGATGGAACAACATCTATCAAGCCTCCGCTCTTCAACGGAAACGATTTAATATTCTGGAAAACAAGGATGAGATCCTATCTTCAGTCTCTGGGAGTAGATGTATGGGTTATTGTTGAAGGAGGATATCAATATCTAGCTGCTGTACCAACAGATCCAACGGAAAGAAAGAATTATGAAACAAATGCAAAGGAGGTCAATGCTCTATTGGGAAGTCTAACTGAATCAGAATTTGTCAAAGTCATGCAGCTGGATACATCAAAGGCAATATGGGACAAAATCATTCTAAGTTATGAAGGAGATGCAAAGGTAAAAAGTGCTAAACTCCAAACTCTCAGAATTCAATATGAGAATCTAAAAATGCATAATGAGGAGAGCATTGCCAATTTCTTCTTACGTCTTGATGATATTGTAAATCGTATGAGAAATATGGGAGAAAAAATAACCGAATCTACTTTGGTTGAGAAAGTTTTAACATCACTAACGGAAAAATTTGAGTCAAAAGTTTCTGCTCTTGAAGAAAAGCAGGATCCTCAAAATCTTACTGTGGTGCAACTTCATGGCATACTAACTGCATGTGAAATGAGAAGAGGAGGACCATCTGAAGTCAAAGAAGTCATCTTTAGAGCTTCTACAAAAGGGAAAGAAGTACAAGAGACAGAAGGATTAGGGTATATCTCAGAAGAAGATGAGGTAAATTTTGTAAAGAAACTCCAACTTGGCACAGGTCGGTTCAGAGGTAAGCTTCCTTTCAAATGTTTTGCTTGTGGAAGAGTTGGTCATTATGCTGCTAAGTGTCCTAAAAAAGAAATACATGAAAAAGGAAAGTAAGTAGCAAGAAGGAATAAGAATCAGTTTAGCACCAGAAAAAGTTACTATACTCATGAAGAAAGTGATGGGTTATCTGACAGCGAGGAAGAATGTGAACAAGATCTTAGAATTCTCATGGCATTTGAAAAAGAATCTAGAGAAGAAAAATATACTTTTATGGATGCTTTAGAGGACAATGATTTTCTTGATGAAATCAATCAACTCAAAATATGCTTAGAAGAAAGTAAAATATCCATAGAAACTATAAAAAATCAGCTTGAAGAAAAGGACAAACACAATGAGAAATTAGAATGTGAAATAGTAAGTCTAAGAAAATAAATTGAGAAAGTAAAGACTTTGAATCTTATATTTTCTAAAGGATCTGAAACCTTAGATGAGATTATCAAGGTACAACGTTCTCCTCTTATAAATACAGGTCTTGGATATATCAGAGAATCTTCTCAGGCTTCAACACCAAATTATCTAAAAGCAGCTATAGCTAGTATACAACATTCTACCACTCAGCAAGGGAATAAAGAATCTTTACAGGTAAAGCATGACCATCTCAATTCAAAGAACAATAACAGGAATACCTGTCAAAGAAACACCAATCAACAGGTAAATTCAAGTAGAAGATTTCATGATTGTAGAAATTTCTTATTCAATGGACAATGTTTCTCATGTCACAATTTTGGTCATAAAGTTGTTCAATGTGTTGCATATAAAACCGTCATGACAAGAGAAGCAAGAAAGAAAAGGATTGATATTGGAACAAAGAAGAATACCTATAACAACTTTTCTCCTCTTCAAAATGAAGTTGAATGTGCTTATTGCAATAACTTTGGTCATGAAGAATTTGAATGTAGGAGCAAAGTTTAGCCAAAAGAGAATTTTCCTTCAAGCTCCAAAGTGTTGAAAAAGATGGAATTACAGGTTGAAAATTGTGGCATAGATTTATTTGCAGAAGGTGAAGAAAATCAATGGTACATTGATAGTGGATGCTCAAAACACATGACAGGTGACAACAACAAACTTCTTGCATATAGTGCTCTAGAAAAAGAAAAGAATGTTACTTTTGGAAATGATACTCCTGCTGTCATTAAGGGAAAAGGGTCTTTTTTTCTAAAAGAAAAGGTGAAAGCTAATAATGTCATGTATGTGGATGGATTAAAGCATAACCTGTTAAGTGTAAGTCAAATGTGTGATCAAGGAACTGAAGTTGTCTTTAGTTCAAAAGAATGTGTGGTACGTGATCTTGATACAGGTAAAGCAATTATAAAAGGAAAAAAAACTCCAAACAACCTGTATATATTGAAGAACCCCAAAGAACAATGTTATTTGAGTAAATCTTCAGAAAATTGGCTATGGCATAGAAGGTTGGGGCATCTGAGCTTCTCTCAAATCAACAAATCAAGAAGACTTAAAGTTGTTCGTGATCTTCCCAATATTACTCTACCTGAAAGTATCATATGCAAATCTTGCCAATTCGGTAAGCAAACCAGGGTGCAATTTAATGCCAAGGAAGGATCATCAAGTAAGCCTCTTGAACTCATTCATACTGACATATGTGGACCTATGAGGAAAAAGTCACCACATGGTGAACAATACTATATCTTATTTATTGATGATTTCTCTAGAATGTGTTGGATTGGGTTGATTAAACAAAAAGATGAAGCATTTGAGAAATTTCAGATCTTCAAAGCACTGGTTGAAAATGAATTAGACGTAAAAATCAAGTGTCTTATATCTAATCGAGGAGGAGAATATACATCAGATGAATTCCTTGAATTTTGTGAACAACATGGCATAAAAAGACAGTTTTTGTAGCTGGCACTCCACAACAAAATGGCGTAGCAGAAAGAATGAATAGAACAGTTCAACAAATGGCTAGAGCTATGCTTGATGATTTCGGAACACCTAACACATATTTGGGAGAAGCATCACATACAGCGGTAAATATTCTTAACAAGGCACATGTTCGTGTAAATAGTGATAAAACTCCATATGAACTCTGGTATGGTAATCCTCCCACTGTGAAGAATTTTAGAGTTTTTGGAAGCAAATTCTTTATCAAAAATAATGATGAAAAACTTGACAAGTTTGAACCCAGAGCAGATGAAGGAATACTTCTTGGTTACTCCTCTAGGAGTAGAGCATATAAATGTTACAATAAAAGACTTTGGAAGATTTTTGAATGTATTGATGTTGTTATTGATGAGTCTCCTACAGCTCCAAAAGAAGAAAAACAAACAACAGATGAAGACGATGATGACATATATCCTTCTACATCAAATAGAAATGATATAGACAGTGAACCCAATGAAGAACCCGAAGATGATTTATCTGAAAAATCTTCATCCAAATATGTTCAAAAGAATCATCCAGAATCTCAAATTTTGGGAGAAAAGGGATCAGGTGTACAAACAAGAAGGACTCTTGTGGGATCTTCTAGCTATCTAGCATTTCTATCCACTATTGAACCACACAATGTCAATCAAGCTAGCAAAGATGAATGTTGGATTCAATCCATGAATGAAGAGCTTGATCAAATTGAAAAGAATCACACTTGGGAACTAGTACCAAGACCCCATGACAAAAATGTCATTGGAACTAAATGGATATTCAAAAACATGTTAAATGAGAATGGGGATGTTATAAGAAATAAAGCTAGACTTGTTTACAAGGGATATGCTCAACAAGAAGGTATAGACTTTGAAGAAAATTTTTCTCCTATAGCTAGACTTGAAGCCATAAGAATGTTCCTTTCTTTTTCAAGCTTCCAACAAATCAAATTTTATCAAATGGATGTTAAATCTGCTTTTCTCAATGGTGATCTAGAAGAAGAAGTTTATATAGAACAACCAGAAGGATTCATTTTGGGAAATGATGAAAAACTTGTTTGTAGACTTAAAAAGGCTCTATATAGTCTCAAACAAGCTCCAAGGGCATGGTATTATCGTCTTGACAAATATCTTCATCAACAAGGATTTTCAAAGGGGTCTGCTGATAGCAACTTATACACAAAAACTGAAAAATGATAAACTATTGATTGTGGTTGTATATGTTGATGATATCATTTTTGGAAGTAATGAAGAGTCTATGAGTCAGAAATTTGCTTCTGTTATGCAGCAAGAATTTGAAATGTCTTTACTTGGGGAACTAACATTCTTTCTTGGCTTGCAAGTGCAACAAGCAACATATGGCATATTCTTATCAAAAGCAAAATATCTTAAGCAAATTCTGAAGAAGTATGGCATGGAAGAGTGCAAACCTGTAAGTACACCAATTATAACCGGATTTAATCTCAGTTCTCATGATGATTCTCCCGCGGTGAATCAACCGGAATACAGATCTATGATAGGAAGTCTACTTTATCTCACTGGGACTAGACCAGACATTATGCATGCAGTTGGGATTTTTGGACGATTTCAAGCCAATCCAAAAGAGTCTCACCTTCAGGCTGTCAAAATAATATTCAAATATCTACAAGGAACTCAAGACTTTGGACTATGGTATCCAAAGAATGCTAATCTCACTCTTCATGCTTACACTGATGCAGATTGGGCTGGAAATGTTGATGATCGGAAAAGCACTAGTGGTGGTGCCTTCTATATGGGGCCCTGGTTAGTATCTTGGTTCAGCAAGAAGCCAGCTCTATTGCCTTATCTACAGCAGAAGCAGAATATGTGGCTGCCGCATCATGTTGCACTCAAATTCTTTGGATGATGCAAACCTTACAAGACATTCAAATCAAATGTTCACCTCCTATCTCCATTATGTGTGATAATACAAGTGCCATCAGTATCTCAAAGAATCCTGTTATTCATTCCAATACCAAGCACATTCCCATCAAGTATCACTTCTTACGTGAACAAGTGCTTGAACAAAAGGTGAAGTTGGAGTATGTTCCCTCCAAAGAACAAGTTGCTGATATATTTACCAAACCTTTACCCAGGGAAGCGTTAAAATATCCCAGACAGAAGCTGGGAGTAGTCTCTACCATGCAGAATATCATATCTACTTAAATACAGAAGATTAAATTTGATATGCGGATTTCATGAAGGACAGTCGCGTATATACGCGAGTTTATACACAGAAAACCGCTTATGGGTGTTTGCTGACAAAATTTTTCTAGGTCAACATTCTTCAGCATAGCTGCGGTGCTGTTTGGTATCTCTAGTGGTGTTCCAGTTCTCATAATTTTGTTTCACTCTCTGATGTTTTTGATGAATATGCCTTGATAATTTGCTGTTGAAAGTGTTCAGGATGCACAGGCTAAGGGGGAGCATTGGTCATGTGGAAAGGATGCATTGTTGGCATTCTCATTATTTGCTGTGATCTGATCTCATGTTTGAGATTCTTTGGTCTTGATTGTATAAGTCATTTCTGTAATTTGATGAAAAGGTCATGTTAAGACCTATGATGTAAAATTGTAATATTCAGTCATGTAAGGACTCGTTCAAACATTGTAAACCCACTTGGTTGGGTAGTTGAGTCAATTGTGTAAATCCACTTGGTTGGATCATTGATGTAAGTATGAGTCTTTTGTGATAGGTTGAGTTATAAAGACATGGACTTCATTGAATATTATGTTAAGAAGTTGTAGCTTGATCTCAGGGGGAGTATGGTATTGTCAGTACAAAGGATCTTGATTTACCCTTTGCCCTTGATGTCAAAGGGGGAGAATGTTGTTGCTGAATATACTCCTATATACTTCTGGTCATGGTTGCCATCAAGTCCAAAGGGGGAGATTGTTGGCAATGTTTTTCTTGTATCCTACTATATTGAATTGGTTGTCCTTGATGGCAACTCTCTAGCAAAGAATGCAGCTAATTACTGTATGAAGAATCTCAGAAATCCATCAGCAGTTATATACAAGCAGATCGACTTTTTCCATATAGAACAATGTATACGCGGGTTTGTAAAAGCCAAGTCGCGTATGTGCGCGGATAAGTACATACCAAGTAGCGTATGCCTATTTGCGCTCCAAATGTATAAAACTAGGGGGAATTACAATGGTATTGGCCCACAGTATTGAGCGCTAGATTATCTATTTGATCCCAACCAGGAATACCATCAGCAGTTGAGTGGTTTTGACTCATGGTATTGATAAAGGCTAAAACTATATAAGGAGAAGAAGTTCATAGTGCAAAGTGTGTGAAAGTGGAAGGATTGTTGAGGAATAAATCTCTTTAAGAGATATCTGCGTGTTTGAACTCTGTTTATGATAGATCTGAATCTATGATGCACCCATGGATATTATGAAGGTTTAAGATCTCTAGATCTAGAAATGATGAATCTCTAAGATGATCTGCAGAAGAAGAAATGGTGAAGATCTGGCTCAAGTCTGCTGAAGATAATGAAGAAATCTGGGTAAGTTTATAGATCTGTTCTGTTCTGCAAAGTTTTCCATTTACAGATCTATATGCTAGTTTGTCTCGGCAAAAACGCGTGTATACGCGGGTTCGCTTAAAGAAAAGCGCGTATGGAAGTTAGGGTTTCTGAAGCTTATTTACAGATATTAATTCTGTGATTTCTGTTTTCTCTCTATTGTCTATGAAGTCTTCTTGAAATTCTGAGTTGTTTAAATATGGAGAATGCTGTTGATTTGATAATGAACAAATCTAATCAATGAGCGAGAAAACATGGTGAAGGAGGAGTAACTGTCTAAAAGTTCTGCATTACTGTGAGATTTTCTGAACTAAATGTTTCATATCTGAATCTGAGTCTAAATAGACTCTGAAACAAAGTATGCACTGAATCATACACAGGTTGGTGAAAATAAAAGCTCGTGTATACGCAGAAATTGTAAAGAAAAGTCGCGTATTCTTCCAGAATATAAAAACCAATATGATCTGAAGCATACGTAGGTTGGTGTGCAGAAGAGCGCGTATATACGCGGGTTATGTAAAGAAAAATAGCGTATGGTTTCTGAATTAATGGTTGTTCACGGTTGAATGTGTATCTGATTATCTTCTCTTATGTCTGGGTTATTTCTGATACTCTGGTTACATGGTCTTACTGTTCTGATTGAAGTTTTTGAACAAAGTATGGTTGTTGAAGTTAAGGGGTTGTGTTGAAGTTGTTGGATCCAGTATGAAAATTGATGAAACGTGGTCAGCAGTAGGTCTGAGGGTTGAAGCCTTCAGTATGAAAGAAGAAGCTTTCTGTCAATAGAAGCTGGTGATTGATTTCAGGGGGTCGAAGCTCCCTTCCAGGAGAGGCTGGTAAATGAGATCAGGGGGTTGGAGCTCCCTTCCAGTTGCAGCTGGAAAATGAGAGAAGGTTGCAGCCTTCTTCAGGTAGAAGCCTGCGTACTAGTATGATTTTGCATCAGTACTATGTTGTAAAAGGTTTTCTATATAATAAATATTGAAGACAGAGACGACAGCAGCGGTGGTTTTCTCCCGAATTGGGTTTCCACCTTAAATATTGGTGTTCATGTGTGTGATGTTTTATTCTGTTGATTACTGTTCATAACTTCTAACCTGATACATAACTGGTAAATCTGTTCATAAGACTGCTTCTCAGAATTTCTATAAATCTGGAAAGTTAAATCAGTATACGCTAGTTTCCTTCTGCATTTCCGTGTGCATACGCTAGTTCCGTTCATAAAAAATGCGCATGGAAATATGCTCAAAGAAAAAGTTTAATTTATGTTATAAGCTCTAAATACTGATTCACCCCCCCCCCTTCTCAGTATTTTTCCCAACAAAAAGTTGGTTAACTTATAGTCTGAATCATCAACTCTTGTGTACTTTTCAAAAGTATACCTAGTTAAAAATAAATTCTGAATTTCATGTTGAATAAACAAATCATATTTTATGCCCTCCATGAAATATTTACCCCTAATTATCCCTTTGGCTTTGGAAAAATTGGTTTTATCTTTTTCTATCTCATGTAAACCATGTTGATAATTCTCTAGTGGAATTAATTGACAAATAGATTCTCATAGATTTGGGAGTCCTTTGTGGTGCAAAGAATTGAACTTTTTATGGAATTTTGTAATTTGCACTTCTAAGTTTTGAATTTTTTTCTCTAACTATAACATTATATTTATATTTGTCAAAATTTTCCTCATCTCTAGGATTTCATCAGTACCATATTCAATTCCAAATTCTTCAAGTTATTCCTTTATTTTGGAGTGTCAGAATTTTGTTATTCTAGCAGCCTCTCCTAGATTATAATCTAGATCTTCTTTAATCTCTGTTACTGCATCTTTTTATCTCTGCAATAAATATTCCTACTAAAAAATAATTTCAGTTGATGGCCATAGTTCAATTAAATATGCATTAATATCAATCCATATTTTATCTGTGGCTTGAGATAAAGTCTGTGCAATCAATGATTCATTTTCATAGATTTCTAATTTCTTATTAAACATGCTTTTTTTTGTATTTCAGCCAATTATGCATTATAATTTTTAATTTTATTGTATTGAATCTTCTCAAATTGCACTCTAATCTTCTCAATTTCCATATCCTTCAAAGATAATCTCCCATGCCTTTTGACAACTACTCTGCTAAATTTTGATCACTGGTTTCTATCTTTGTTGTGGGCACTGATATTGTAGATGTTCTTGTTGTTGTTGTAAATTATGTATAAGTTTATACTACAGTACTAAGTTTTAGCTCTCTTTCCTTAATTAACTTCTCCATCTTTGCTTCCATTTTCTGAATTTGTATGTTCTGCTCAACAATCATTCGAAGCATGCTCTGTTTCTCCTTCTCTAATTCACTGACTTATTGGACCTGTGGATGTTCGGTTCTTGGCAGCTTCAACCTTTTTCTTAATTATTGTATATCAACATTCCTATTTTTAATTATCTCTTCTCCTAATTTCAAAACTAGGTCCTTAAGTCCCTTAATTCTTGTATGCTTAGATAGAGAAGACATTTTTTCTAGCTTCAATTTAGAGTGGATATTGTTTAATGATTCTTGTAGCTTAGAAGCTACCATGGTAGAACTTATCAAATATATTTAAATCATCTCCCCTACTTTCTTGTGTATATGGATTTAATATATATAATGAATTTGTTTCGTGTCAAAGGAAAACAAGGAATTTTTATAATCTTCAACATTTTTAGGTACAGGGACCTTTGGTTCCAAAAATTTCAATTGGAACTATCCCTTTTCACTCTCTAAGGCTGAAAATAGTTTGTTACGCACTGTAGAAAATTGTTTCCAAAATTATTCATATGTTGAAGTATTTAGTTCTTCACACCAAGAAATGAAATCTAGAAAATGGTATGTCCGAAGGAAGACAAATTGAGGTAATAGGGATTCCCGAAAGGAAAATTCATCGCTAGTGTCCCGATATTTATGAAAGGCCCAACTTGCAATTCATAAAGGTCGAACTTGCAATTGGTCGCTACAATTTTGAATTGGGTATCCACTAAAGGTAATTCATCTAAATTTATTACACAAGGAAGCATTGGACTGTCAACATATTCTATGTATTTTCCTTTATGAGAATCCATTAAGGAAAACAAAATTTTTAGGGATTAGTAGAATAGTTACTCGGAAATAGGACGATTGAAAGTTGGAAATTTTTTCTCATTCACTTTCAGATTCAAGCTGGAAGTCTTAAATATAGGCAAGAAGTAACAAATAGGTAATTTGAAAAAGGGATAGGTTTTAAGAAAATGTTGATAACGAGCGAAATTGGGTAACTGTAAATAATGTGGGAGAATTAAATGTTTCAAATGTTGGCGGGGAATTAAATCCATAAATGGTTATCTGATAATTTTATTGGGGATGTAGCAATGGTAAAATGTAGTGGAGGTTTTAGAGATAGGTGAAACTAGCAGGAAGTGTAGCGAAGGGATGAGCGGGAGGAAAGGTGGTTTTAGTGGGGGGTAGGAGTGGTTTTTGGTATTAGACAAGAGTGTACTGAAATTGATGTAGGGCTACCACATTCTCGAAGGTGGGATTGAGAAAACTGCTTTGTGGAATCCCCCCCGTGTTAACTATCGAAATTGTGGGGTGTTACACATAGTTTTGTCACCATGATAATTAACCATTAGAATGGATCTATCACTATCCATAAGTATGTGTCAAAGCACTCCCTTGTGAGTCAAAAAATTAAACCCCTTGAAGAAAATAATAATTTTGGGTAACAAGATCCAAAAACCTAGTTTTTATGACCTGCGTGCTTTTCCTACTCAATTTCTATGCATTTGTTGTTTATATCATTGTTACCTGCACTGAAATATGCTCTGTATTCCACTACAGACCACACAAATGACTCAATGAAAAGTAAAAATAAAAAGTGAGTTCTCGAAGCCTTGTTGGGTGAATATATCCCAACGGAAAGCTTTGATATCATGCATATTCGAGCATAACCCCTCCCATCATGAAGCTAATTCCCTTTCTTCAAGAAACCATAATCCCATTATTAGTGGATCTCATCCTCGAGTTATGTATAAGAAACTTCCTCTTCTTGGCCTATAAATTGAATACAAGCTAGAGGGTTAGGGGAGTTCACTGAAGGTAGACTTATGTTGGTCAAATTAGGTTGGAAAGCTTATCATCGAAGGAAAGGATTGTAGACTTATGGGAGGAGCCTCACTTCATCAGGGAAAAGGTTGTGAAAATATTCTATATTTCTGAATTAATATAAGTGAGCTTTTTTTCTCACAACATTGTTTTATTGACATGATTAATGATTTATGTTATTTCTATTTATCCATTGATACTATGCTAGTTACTAATTTCCTTGATCATTTTTTTGAGTTTGTTTGAATCATTATATTGCATATGCCTTTGATCCTTTTGTTTCTATGTTTGCAGGTTTGTTTCAAGCATTAAGGAAATTCATCGAAGCATAGCAAGGATCTCCATCAAGCATGTCATAAAAAGGTAAGGGTTTCATTCTCCTTCTTTCAAATTTATGATTCAAACAAAGATAGAATTAGGGAAATAATATTTCAATTGTTTGGTTGTTGCAAGGTTTGCTTAGGAATCTAGGAAGATTTCTCTTGTCTGCAAGAGGGATTAGTCCAATATAACAAATTGGCGGCCATATTGTGGGAACGTCCTATTCTCTTCATTTTACTTTTTTTTTTTTAAATTTTTGATCCTTATTTGATAGATTTATCTGAGTTTTGTAAAAATAGTGGCTCTTCAGGTTTTTTGATTTGTTTACCCTCATTTTATTTTTTCTTGAAACTTTCTCAGCCTGCACAATTTTTGTTCATTAACAGAGTGCAAATCTACACAATTTTTCTTCGGCAACAGAGCGCATGTGCACTAAACGTAACTGTTCACCTGCACACCCCCTAGAAAGTTTTGAAAAAATAACTTCTCTTCTCATCAAAATATGATTTTTTGTTTAGTGCTTTATTATGTTTAATGTATTTGCCTTCATTTAACTTCTATGAGTTTGTTTGAGTGCCCTAACAAAAGTCTTGTTGACAATTATTCATTTTCGCAAATTTGGGTAGGGTTTCATTTGGTTGTTTGTTGATTAATCAAAAAAGAGACTGGTTGTTGTTAGATTACTGTATCTCTATTTTTTTTTTGTGAAATATGCTAGGTTTAGTGTGAATCTTACTTATTTTTGAAGAATCATTTTATTAATAAAAGGTATGGTTTCTCAAATATTAGTGTTTTGTGAAGTTTTCTTATCTTCCTAAATTCAAGCAAAAATCATTTCTCTTTTACTGCTAAAATAGTTCATAATTTCACTTGTAGACATTATTGAGTTTAAAGCATTGATTAGAACAAATTCATTTTTTCAATTTTTTGATTGATTTCTCCATTCATCTTGAGATTTTGAGTGATTAATTGTAAAAGGACATTTCATGGTTGTTTGATCTGTTAAGTGAAATGAAATATTAGTTTTATTTCTCCATATGGATTAGCTCAAAGTGAAATTGGATTTTTTCGGAAAAGAATTTTGTGAAGTTTTCAGTTTTTTGTTTTATTTCAAGAAATAAAAAAACTTTTACCTTCATGTAAATAGAATTTCATTGAATGAAAAGATTACAAGTTTAATATTAGACTGCATTAGATTTTTGAGTTGGGTCATAACATTATAATTTTCACCTCAATTACCTATTGAGTAAAAAATAGCTTAATAACACAACGTTAATTAAAATCAATTATAGTTTTTACAATTTTAGGGATATTTCCACCTACATTAGATCAGGTTGTAGGTATTTGGAATAGGAAAGTGAGTAAACTTTTCAAAGCTGGAAACAAAAATTAGAATCTTGCAGTAGGGAGTAAATCCAGTTATTATATTTTTTCTTTGGGAATCTCTTCTTACAAGAGATTTAATCATGAGGTCATAATAGACCCAGTGGAGTGATCGACCCTATTTCATTGGTAACGGTAGAAGATTTTCATGCATTACAAATGGTGCCAAAAGGTATTTGGGAGTCACTTGGAAGTAAACCTCATATTTAAAATGTTGATAAACATGCAAGGGGATTGAGCTTTTTTAATCTGTCCTTGTGTGTACGTCGAATCTATGATTGTCCCCCTGGGTTAAATTGTTGTAAGTGGTGACCTTAGTGACTATAATCTTAGGGCTTTTACCCGAGGTGACAACGAAGTGGAAGTATCTATTGTACCTAGAAAAAACATTGGCTAGACTTACTTGGACCTTTGTTTAGGGTAATATTCACTGAATATGTCATAAGTCGAGTTACGTGCAACATATCGTGTTCATTAAGGAGGTTTTCAGCATAACTAGTTCCACCCGCTCAATCTATATACACTTTTCACCTTGATTTCTGTGACGTTGGGTTTAATCACGAACTAGTGATTTCGCTGTGAAAAGGTTGTTTACATGGTTTGACTATTTAGATTGATTAGCATGTTTTATTTTTTTAACTTTTTAGAGGATTTAGGTGTGATTTTTGATATCATGTTAATTATTAACTAAAATTTATAGTGGCTGACTTACCAAGGAAACCATGTAGAATGCAAGGTAAACCCCCTAAAAATACACCAAGTTAGTTAGAAAAAAGTAAATCTGAAAAATCAATATCAATAGGATATAATGAGACTTCATATCAACAAGAAACATCTACTATTCTAGAATCTGAAATAATAGAAACTAAATTGAATCAACCTCAAAGACTAGAATCAGACTTAGAACAAACTGAACCAATAATTATTAAAATTTTTCAAACAAAATATGATACTGGAGAAATTTCGAACTCACAATTTACTGAACCGGATATTGAGGAACCTCAGTCTGACATTTCTTAACCTAAGTCACCTTTAGCTATCAAAGCCCCTATTCCTGGTCCACATTCACTATGAGTGAAACTTCTTATTACTGATATTCTACCGCTTGGTGTCATTAGTATCAAAGAAATTGATGAGAGCGAAACGAAAGAATCGCCACATACTCTAGTTTCTATCGATGATCAAACAGTTTTTCAAAAACTTCTTTTTTTCTAATTTTAGACTAGATCCTTGGTATTTTAGACCTTTGAACTTATTTGGTCAAGGTACTCCACATTACACCACTTCTTACTCTTTTGTACTAGGATTTGATATTTCTAGGATGATTTTTGGAAGTATGTCTACTAATTCTTCTATGTTTTATATTTCTCCAGAATCATTATTATATGGTGGTCTGTCAGCTCCTCCTGGATACCAGTCACTTTCTGAGACTTATTCAGGAGTTTCTCCTTCACTTCAAATTTCTAATATGTCTGCTATTTTAATTGCTTCTACTATCCAAGGCTTGACATCAGATCAATACATTAATATGATTTCCGTCAATGTAGGTAATCCTCAAGTTAACCCAACAAGTGGTTATTTTATGCCTTGGGGGAAATTGTCTTATCGTCCACCTAGAGGAAAAAATTTAGCTAGGTCCTATACTAATATTGGAGGGTACCCTCTCGTCATAAATTATCCAAGTTATGGTCAGATACTTCAAGTTGGTATAGGTCAACATGTTGTGTCTCAACCCTTTGTTGGTACTCCATATCTTGGAATGAATACCATTTGGAACCCTTCATTTTTTCAACATCCAATGCAATTTTCTCTGTAAGTACCATTTTACCAACATTTTCAGCCTACTGGACAACCTATTCACCAAATACAAGTCCAAAAAACTGTCCAGGGTCATCCTGAAATGCCTGCTCAGAAACCAACTCAATAGCTTGTTCCAAGTAGTCCACAAAATCATGTCCAGTCTGCAGTACAAATGTTTGTTCAAAAAATTGTTCTAAGTTCACCTAAAAGTCCCATCCCAGGAGTATCACAAATAGTTGTTCCAATTACCCCTCAACAATCAGTGCAAAAAACTATTCAGGCTATCCCACAAGAGTTTTCTTATCAAATTGTTTCTCAATCAAGTTTATACCACAAATTCTTGTAGTACAACCTAGTATGAGATACATGTAGACACCATATCAAGGGAAATATTTTTAAGGTCAACCCCTCCAGATTCAATTCTTTCAAGGTCAAACTTTACAAGGCCAACCTTTTCAGAATCAACTCTTTCAAGGTCAACCTTTAGAAAGGAAACCCTTTTTGGGGAATTTTTTTCAGGGTCAAATGGGTCAAAGTCTTCCTTTCAAGAATCAACCGTACCCCAGTCATACTTATCAAATACTGGCTCAACCACAGTTTTCTAAGGCTCATCTAGGTTACCTCGGAGGAATGTAAATTTCAACTGCAAAAGCTATTCTAAGATATCCTATATATACTCCTCGAGGAACTGGACTTGTCCCCCAAGGTTATAAATAACCGTAACAAGATCCTAACTAACAGTTACCTTTTATAGCAACTTTGGATTTACCGAATTTGTCTTGGCTAATGAGCAATCCCATTTATTATTTTTCATTTTGGCCATAAATTCCTATGAAGTTGCCCAATGACATTCCAAAATTTGAAGGAAAACTAGGAGATGATCCATCAAACAATGTCATTACATATCATATTCGGTGTGCGTTGGACTCATTAATTGATGATTCCATTATTTTATGACTTTTCGAGAAAAATTTAACGATTTCTGCTGCCAAATGGTATATCAAATTACCGCGAGACTCTTTTCATAATTTTAATGCCTTAGAAACTGCTTTCTTGACACATTTTCAATTATTGATACGATATGATACTAGTACAGAGCTTTTAAATTCTTTGATACAATCCTCATCTACTCATACTTCTGATCATATACATGAATGGAGACATAGACGTCGTTTAGTCAAAGTTTTTATTCTAGATCAGATTTTCGCTTAATGGTTTATGAAATATCTACTCCCATTCATTACTGAAGATGAAACCAAAGGTGGTGTTGTACCTGGAGAGTAGGTAATTGCTTTTTCCTAGTACTTAGATCTTGTTTACACTTAGTTTGACACTTTGTATGATAAAATTATAGATTTTCCTTGCCTCGGTCAAACAACATTATCTCCTACAAGATATCACGTCGTTGATGGTGTGATTGGTTTTGTTAGCCAACAATATAAGACTAAAAGGAAGAATCCCAAAAAGAATCATAATTTGGCTTTACAATATTCACCCGAAGAAAATCCTTCTCCGGAAGTTACTTCTCACATCAATGTTGTTGATTCATCTACTGGTAAGAATAAATAGTCTGGAGGTAAAAATAAAGGAAAAGTTAAATAAAATCAAAATGCTTCTCTAGAGGAGAAATTAGACAAAAATAAACCATCTAACAAAAATAAAAGCCTCTTTATCCTTTCCTAATCTGTGATGAATATCATTACACCAAGGAGTGGCCTGATCGAGCTGAGGTTTCTAAATTCGTTAAAGGTTCTCCTACACCTGTTATTTTGAAGGACCCATTTCCTTCTCAAGATAGAAAAATGGTTTCACGCAACCTGTATTATTCTTTCACGTCCATGGATAGCATGATGATTTCCTCACATGTTATGCTACTCACGAGATCTAATATTATGGATCTAAGAGTCTTGTTGTATATGGAAAGAATGCTATTTCTCTTGGTAAATCTTCCACATCAACTCCTCCTCCTTCTGAACATTTACAGATTGAAAAATATAATCTTGACATGGTAATTAAACCACCTCTTAAAGATTTTCTTTGGAATTCATATTTTAACCCTCATGCTAGAGCTTCCCAGAATTACAATATTGTTGAAGATCTGGCATTGTCACCTTCAACAATGTTGGCTCTTGAAATGTTGTAGACTTGTCTAGCACAAAGGAAATTTATATTGTCAGTGATAGGAGCAGTTTATCCCCAAGATTTTAATCTAATTATCTTCGATCTGGAAATTCATGTACTTAGACTCCCACACCAACTGGAATTTCAAATACTCGTTTTCATCAAAAGTGAACGATTTTTCCGAATAGTTATTTAAAAAGGATCTTCTACACATATCATGTCCATTTCTTGTTGGAGATATTTAGGTTATCCAACCATCAATTAGTCTCCCACAATTTTGAAAGCCTTTGACGGAAGAGGTTTTCGTCCATCTGGAATTTTGAAGTATCTGGCCATAGAACTAGACGGTAAGATAGTTGCAATTGAAGTTGAAGTAATTTATGCTCATATTTATTATAACCTTTTACTTGGTTGAAGTTGGACCTATGCTATGTCAGCAGTGATCTCATCATTTTTTCACATGATGATGTTTCCTCATCAAGGAAAAATCGTGAAGGTGGACCAACTGTCTTGTTACACTTTAGACCCTAATTCTACTGGTAGTGTTCCTTTTATTGGAAAATTTATTACTCATTATGAGGATTTTGGTGTCGGTCTTCTTAAATATTTGTCCCTCATGGGAAATTTTGTGCTCCCTCCACCAAATCTTCTTAATAATGTTTCCCAGGTCAATATGATCACATCAAGCACATTTGAATCTTCTCATCCTGGGATTGTGCCTTTAGAATCAGAATTGTGGTCGTATGACAGTGAGATGTCTCTGATCCCTTTTGAATTGGCCTACTAGGCAGTTCAATCATTTTCCAACCCACTACCATCTGATATTTACCGAGTGAATGTGATCATCGATGATTATTCTCATTTTTCATGGTTAGCACCAATATCAGTTCTCGATCCCTTCAATAAAGGGTTTTTAGCTGATGAAACTATCATGGAAGTCATGACTTTGGATGAAATTCCATGGGATGATTCTCATCATCATTCATCTTTTCTACCTAGCTTTGATAAAATCAAGAATGATTTATCATATATGTTTTCATCTAAGATTGTAAATGTTCCTAAATTTCCTATGTTAATCCTTCATTTAGAATCTGAGAAGAATTTATGAAACATATCAACAACTTTTTCGATCAACATATCAGTAAAAATGTTGTGAAACTAGCTCCAAAAATAGAAGAAAAGAGAGATCAGTGCCTTAGAAATCAGCAACTTCAAGGGGGAAACCTCCTTTACATTACATAAATGAACAATTCTTGGATGAAACAAATGAAAAAACCTCCTTTCTATATATAGGAGTCCATGGGGTCACAATATAATCCTAGTCAACCTAACAATAATAATGTAAGGGAAAAATCATAAGAATATGGGGACTACAGGGGTACAAAAATAAAAATAAGGGGGCTATACTAACAACAATAAGGGAATACACTAGTAATATAGGGCCCTAACATGCCCCTCTCATTCAAAAAAGTGTTGTCCTCAACGCTTGAGTAGTTTTAGATGCTTTCGTATAAAATTCTCATCTTCCCATGTGGAATCTTCAGTGTGTAAGTTCTTCCACTTGATGAGTGTTGGCTTGAGGGTCGTGACCCAGGTTCGGAATTGAGGTTAACGAACAAAACCCTCTTACTACTGGCCCTTTCGGTAGTGACCTACTTGTGCAAGTCAAAATCTCACCCGAAGCAGTATGGGGGGGTGCTGGAACCAGGTTTCCGCACCCTGAGAGAGGTTTGAATGATGTGGGTGCCTTAATATCCCAAACAACCATAAACAGACCTTCGCAACAATAGCACTAACCGGTAAACCATTTCAGACAGATTTAGGTCAAATATGCAAAATATCTTACGCAAGTTAACACAGTAATTATAAATCAAGTAATAAACCTTAACACATCATATCAGAGCTGTATACCATCACATTTATCTAATAAGAATTCATATAAACCCAAAAATAGTTGCCCAAGAGATATTTTTACAGAGAATACAGAAATAAGAAATAAGATGCAGAAATATTCATAAAATAAGAAGCAGATGCATATAGAAATCATCTATCCGCAACAAAATTCCTGTATTCATATCAGTTCAGATCCTTCATACAAAACACTTCCACAACTTGTGCACATAGCCAGTGGGGTCCGCACACAACAAGACTAATGTCTCCGCGCACACAGCCAACAGGAGACTTCTACCCAGAAAATTCCACACAAAGATACCACAAAGTATCCAAATCTATCATCCACATTCAGACTTATCCAAAAACTTACTTGTTTAGACTCGATCTAGCCATCTATTTATACTATTAGCCTACGCTACTCTATGGGCCACAAATTGTGCTTTGCGACCCCTTGATCTACCCTTTGACCCATTACATTCATGAGGGGTTTTGACCCACGCCAAAACCCCTACGCACGACTAATCTATTACAAAATATAGAAAAAATGGTAGGACTAAGGAGACCCCACTCCAACAGGCCCCCAACACAATCTTGTGACTCGTCTCGAGTCACACTGGTAATGAATTATTCATTTAGGTCTGGAGCTCCTCAATAGAAGTTGCAAATGGTGCCAAAACACCTACGCTTTGATCTACTACGCTCTGAGTGGTCTCCACTAGTTTTTCTGAATTCGGTCCTTCAGTGGCCAAAGTGACGCTCTGCAACGTTTGATTCAGGTTCCAGACTGTCAAATCAAGGTCTTGGGATAATTTCATGGTCTCATCTGCCCATGTCTTAATATTATCTATGAATATTTTATTCTTGTGGCAGATCTCCTCCACCTTGTCCCACAATTCCTAGATAGTCTGAAGGCATGCCATTCTCTGAGAAGGGATAAATGTAGGCAAAGCCTCCTGCATGTCGTCAAACTTCTACTCCTTTGCGTGCAAATCCTGGGAAATCTTCTTGACTAAGGGATCTATCTGCATATAATTCCATAGTCCCATGGCTTTCTCTAGGAGCATTGAATCCTTCTCAACATCCATGAAGATTATGGAGAATGTTGTCTTTACTAGCGCGACCCGTTGCACGTGCACCTCCGGAGGGGTCTCAGGCTGCAGCTTCGCCTACAATGCAATAATTTGATGCTCAAAATATTGTTTGAGAGTTTGATCCAGGTGGATATTGGTGGCCACTCGCCTATTCCACTTGGGGCCCCACCATTGTCTCTTTCAGTTTTTCAGTTTTAGCACAACTTACTATTTTTAGCAGTTTTTCGGGTCCTGAACTTCCAGAGCTATTTTGAGGCCCTAAACGACATTTTTTGGGCATCGTTTGTCTGGAAAATATGATTCCATTCCAAAATATACATTGGTGATTTTCAGTTGCATTCCTCGGATAGATATTTCTAACAATGTATCATGTGCGTCAAATGGAGATAGTATGCCAAATTTACGACCCTGAGAAATTGATGTACCAATTTACCCCGACGGGGCCCATATTCTGGCGTTTCATCTCCTAGGGTTAGTTTTTTGGATGTTTAGAGTTTTACATTGTTTCTCAATAATATATAGGTCTTAGAGCCTCATTGGAACACAAAGTTTAGAGGACTGTAGCCACCACATCTCTTCTCAGAGATAAGCTACCAGTGCCCTAGCTAGTTTATTTCCATTCTGTCTGTAAGAAAATTTCAGTTCTTTGATATTAATGAAATGAAGTGTTATATCTACTACATCTTTGTATTTATGGTTATATGTGTATTATGTTGTGTGCCTGCATAAATCCAGATCAAAGTCTGGATCTCAGACCTAGAAACCTTGAGGGTTGCAACCAGGCTCTAAATTTTGGCTTGTGGTGCTGCAGATATCAGGATAACTACATCTAGAATCTCGTCACATAGCCTGTCAATGAAACTCTCTTTCTTCGCGCATTGAGATACAATTTCCTGTTACGCTTTCTAAGCCTAGGTAGACTCTGTTGTCTTGGTTGATGAAATCTGCTCGTCCTCGTTGATCTGCTGTTGTGTATGAGCCTCTCTGCTCTGTAATTCTGCTAATATGAATATATGTAGCACATATACCATGGCCAATCCTTCCCTTTCCATCGTTGAGTAGTTTCACTCTGCACCGGAGAGCTTTCTACTAGAAAAAGCTAATGGGTGATCAATGTCTCCTTCTCTTGGTGGTGCTAAAACAACCCCAAGTGCTATCCCAGATGCATCCACATGCACATGAAAACCTTAGACCAGTATGGGAATATCAAAATAGGTGCAGTGACCATTTTATCCTTTAGAATCTCAAATCTCTTCTAACATTCATCATCCCAAAAAAACACTACACCATTCTTGAGCAACTTCTCCATCGCCACAGTGATTAGAGCATACAATTTGATACACTTTCTGTAGTAACCAGTGTGTCCTAGGATGGAGCGCAGATGTTTCTCATTGGTCAGCACTTCTAATTTGATGATAACCATGATCTTGGCTGGGTCTACCATCAATCCTTGCTGGCATACTATATACCCTAGAAAAATCCCAAAAGGTACGTAGAATATGCACTTATTTAGGTTGAGAGAAATCTGGTGCTTCCTATAGGTGTCAAGCTTCATGCGCAGGTTCAATACATGTTTCCTTACCAATCTGAACACTGTCCAGTCATAAAAATAGACCTCCAAGAACTTAAGAATGAATTCCTTAAACACAGCCATGACCACGCGCGAGAAGATGGCAGGCGCGAGAATCAATTCAAATGGCATGACAGTGTATTGGAAGGAACCCCATTCAGTGGCGAAGGTGGTCTTGTTACGGTCTTCTGGCACAATTTGGATCTGATGATACCCTGAGAATCTATTAGTAAATGAATAAGCTTATTTTCCTCCTACATTATCCAGGATTTCATTAGAGAAAAGAGTAGGGAAGGGGTCATGCACACAGGCATAATTCAACTTGCGTAGATCTACAAAAATTCTTATTTCTCCTTTGGTATTTTTCTCCTAAACCACCATTGGGCTTACCCAATCAGGCTGTTCGACCGGTTCAATGATGCCTGCAGCCACCATATTTTATAACTCCTCCTTTACTTTCTTCTTATATTTTGGGTTCAATCAATATGGGCGCTTCTTGACTGGGCGCGCATCTAGTTTCAGCGTGATATTCATAACACCTTAGTCCCCTACAATTCCCTTCAGTTCAAAGAACTTTGTAGGAAATAGATCCTGATACTTTATCAGCAACTCTGTAATATTTCCTACTGTATCATCATCCCAGTAGTCTCCAATATTGGCCAACTTTGGATTCTCTTATGTTCCAATGTTAACTTCCTTCAATTTCAGAGGTCTAGTCACGTCCACCGTCCTTGATGTAGGTCCTGAAACTGCGTGCTCTCCTTCCGACTCTGGAATATTAACATTCCTTGGGTCATCTTCATTATCCTCAGTTGACAGATTTCTACAGTTGATGATGTCTTGCATCTGCACAACCCAGGCCAGTGTAACACACTCCCTACGAGGTTGAGACTCATCAAATACCAGAGCATCGATGTCTTGTAGGGCTTCATCCAATTTCTCCGAGCCACACACAGAGCCAAAGGTTTCCAGAAAATCTTCAGTCATTGCATGTTAGTCTTGAGTACCTCAGTGTAGCTCAACTTCTAGATACCAGGTAGTAGGTATTGACCCCAATGAGTGGAAAAACCTATGAACCCATACATTCCATGTATTTTCATCCCATACCTCCATCCACATGGCTAGGTACTTGCGCGGGTCTCCCCGAACATAGAATAACTCAATTGGTGTAGTGGCTGGAGTTTCAAAGCACAACATCATCATTTGTATACATTCCTCCTGGTCCTAGAAATTTCCCTTGTGCATCTCCCACCAACGTGCTGGAGTTGCATGTATAGACAAATCAAGTGCCTAGAACCTTCGTTCCTCTGGGAAAACTTTTTCTAATGCTTCCAAAAATTATTTGACACTACCAGACACATCAAATTAGGGTAGTTCACTTACCTTGGAGGAGATGCATCGGAGGTTCTTTGTGACCTTGAGGTAGCGTAGCGTGGAGAAATTGTGCAACCGGTTCTCCCAATTCTCCATTTCACCATCAGAATTAGAAAAATAGGAGTGATTTTTCTCCCAGTTCAACATGCCATTCGCTTAGGGTTGATCCATTCTTCGTTCTGTGTAGTTAGCTTATAGATATGTTCAACATCATCCCCCTCATGCACTGGTTCATTGTACCATTCTCCTTCTGCTGGATCCAGTGGGACTATCAACCACGTATCATTATTCTCAAAAATCATACTATGCGCTTCAGATTGATGATGCCTCCCATATCAATGGCCTAGTCCAATCCCAAAAGTAAAGGGTAGGGAACTGCATCATCCACAATTTGTATTACTTCAAAATCAGTGCATACCTTTACTCTAGCGATGTCTACCACAACTTGTGGAAGTCTGCCAAGTGGAATGATCTTTTGTTGATTGGTCATGCGTAGCTGAATGGTGGAATGATGCAAGAGAATTAAGGTATAGCCAAAAATGTGACAAGCTCGTCACATGTTGTGGCTTGGGAATAGGACTAACAGTCCTAATAATTTGAAGACTTTAGTTTTAAAGTATTTTGTTTAAAGTTAATTTTGGCTAACATAGCCATTGTAATATGTAGGTTAAAAGAATAGTTAGATTAGGATTAGTTAGGCATTTAGTTGAATAAACTGTTATGAAATTGAATAACAGTTTCTCAACCATATAGGGATTTTGGGAAAGGCATAAAACAAAACCAAATCCACCATTATGGGGTTCTGTCATCCATAGGGAAAAGGAGAGAGAACGAGAGGGAAATATTTGTGAAACAGGGTTGAACAGAGAGTAGGAACAAATGAAAACCAACCATCCCAGAGCTTGGGTTCTGTGTATTTTCATTTTTAAACTAATTTCAAGTGTTTTGGATTTTGATCAAGCACTTTGTTTCAATGTGTTGTTTTATTTCCCTGTTGAAATCAAGTATTTCATTTATGTGCGTGTTATTTCTATTAATGCATAGACATATTGAGTGAAAGAATGAAGTTCCTGTGAAATTCACATAGGAAAAGCTATGGTAGAGACTGAAGCCTGAGAAATGAAGAACAAACCTAGGAGGGTTCCGCACGTTTGTAGACTGGACAAATCTAAGGAGAGATAACGTTGAAAGATTCCAAAGAAGACAAAAGGAGTGGCGTGGAGGAAGAAATATCGTAGAGAGGCGATAACTGGAAGAAGAGAAAATTGACTAAAGACAAAAATACTTAGAAGAATTCTAAGTGAGGAACCAATGACGAGGATCATTGCGCAGAATCAAATATTTAAGGTTTGATAGCAGATATGAGTGAGGATATAGGAGGGGAAGCAGAGCCACGAGAAGGTGAATGGACGGTTGTGATTGAATCATAGATCCAAAGACAACAGATGAACGATTAAGGCGATTTGAGGAAGTACGAAATAGACGCGTGTCAGAAGGGTTCAATTTCGCATCGAAGATTGAAGTATTTAAGAGTTAAGGATTTCACAAGGTGAACAAGATAGCTTGCGATGTGGAAGGACGGAAAGATAAGATGTGATGTGGGGAGGCCACGTGTCGTCGTTACGCATTAGCGCACATCGGTAGTTTCAAGGTTTAATGCTAAGAGTTGACACAGTGTAGTGTTTTGGTTGTGACGCGATGCGAGGAGGAAGAAGGATGTGATGCGACAAGGAGCAGCCACATGTTACCTTGGCGCAATAGCGCACATAGCAGATGATAAGGTTTAACTCTTATCGGTATAACCTTAAATTTGCGGGCAAGTGTTTTGCGATGAGAAAAAGACCATTGGATCTGACAAATATTGATGGTAGGGATTGTGTCACGGTTTCGCATCGGTGGAAGGACAAGTTGTTGTTAAGGTTATTCGGTAAACTTGAAAAAATGTGAAAACTTTTGATTGGTTAATATATTGTGGGACCCTGAGAAGTCCGGTTCCGTGTAAATTTAAAGTGATATGGGTTATATGCATTATATTATTAAGAACGTTGTTGATCGTTTCATGTATGTATTTATTTAACTCTGATATTTGGCCCCGCTGTGTATAAAGGAAATTTATGTGGGTCCTAACCCACAGTCCACGAGTATTTTCATTAAATTGCAGTTACAGCTGCATCAATTGGTATCAGAGCAACAACATCTGAGAGGCAGTGTGAAGGACTTTTAACAAAGAAAATTTGAGAAATATTGCTCATCGATTCTAATCGAGTGAACCTTAAGAGGTAAGACTGTGGACTGAAGGCTTATGAAAAAGCATAAGAGCTACAATAACATGGATGAAGTAGTAGCACAAAAAATAAGGTAAGAATGTTTTATTTCATTTTTATTTTGGATTATGGAACTAACAAGTAAATTCTCACACTTAGAAGAGGAGCATAATAATTTTATGGAGGTAGCAGCAAGAGTGAAAGCATCTTAGCAAGAATATTACAACCTTTAAGGGAAGTGATGAAGGAAGCTAGCAAGGTTTTCTAGGAGGAAAAAGAAGTGTGGTCAGAACCTAATATTTCAACTGAGGTTGAAAAATAAGAGGACAAAAGTTTTCTCAAGTGCAGATGAGTTGTGAGGGTGATCCTAGAAGGATCATAGAGGAGTGCTCAAGGAGGGTTCTAGATTGAGGACCCATACTTGCCAAAATACCAAGAACAGAGAAATCTTAGTGAGGTAAGTTGTAGCAGGAGGGACTATTACTGTAGAGGCTAGTGCAGCTCATAGATGGTGAAAGAACTCGAGAATATGACTATTGAAAGTCATAGCAGAGGTTCAGGAGGCAACCACAAAGTGAAGAAGGAATATTCCAAGACAAATTGCATATGGAAGAAGATGATTGATGATGAATATAAGAGAGAAATAGTTGAGATGAGAACCCATCTTGATCTATTGATGGAGTTGCTACAGAGGAGCGATGAAGACCAAAGGTGTGGATGGATTATGAGGAAGAAATTGAAAATGCATGGGTTGCAAATGAAGAGGGAGCATAGGTTGAATGCTCAAGAAGAAGAAGCATTACTCATAGAAATAGATTATGAAAGGAAAGTTATTTCATATGAACTAGAACATGGATTATTTTTTTGAAGAAAATGATAATAATACTAATAGGAGGTCTATTGAAGAAATTGCAAGTATGGAGGATGAAGTACAACCATTAGGAATTTTCATGGAAGATGGAGGGCAGCATGAATATGCTGTAATAATAACATGTGATGAAGAAATGGAGTTCCCAGAAGAGATGACCGCTGATAGTTATCTGAAAGGTTTAAGGAGGAGTCACAATCAAAAGAAAGAAGTCAAAAGAGATGCCAGCAAAATATTAAGCATGGAAGAGCTTGGTGTGCTATCTAAGGACAGGTTGATGAAGTCAGCTTGTATAGATGGATTTTTTGTGGTCCATGATGAACAAAGAGGAGTTCATAAAGGAAAGAAGACTATGGCTACTGATAGTCATAGTAAAATTTCCAAGGGAGATGATGAAAGATCGAGTAAGAATAAAGTTTAAAAAGAATTAGCTGAGATAAAAGTGCATCTATAAGTGCTGAGAGAATTCATACAAGGGGAATATGGAACAACAAAGGTATGGTTGGGTTCTGCGGAAGAAAAGAGTCAAGTGGAGTCAGTTACAGAGTAGGCTGAGAACTAACACAAGAATTCAGCTAGAATAAGAACTCAAAGGAGCTAAGTTACAACATAGGATGTGTGCTAAGGAAGAGGTATATGAAGATGAAGACATGAGACCAGCTGATGGTTTCATGGATCCTTGGAAGGATGGGAATGAGTAGAGAGAGCTGATGTTTGAGACAACAAGAGAGGCTATGGATATTATGGTTTTGAAACAAATGATTATTGTATGTTTGTAGGTGAAATCATTAAAGAAAGAAAATTTTCTAATGTTGTCATAAAGGATGAAGGGGGAGGATAGAATCTAAAATCTGTTCATGAAAAAAATGAGACAATTGAGTCTCATATACATGCACATGCACAACTAAGTGAAGGAAATGATTTTCAGCCTACTGTGAAAGCTAAAAACAAGGAGGAATTGGCTTATGATGATGGCCAATAATAGAAAGTGGAAAAATATGATATCAAGCATTCATATGTTATACTTGAGAAAGCTAAAACGAATACTAGTGAATACTTTCTGAGTCGTGAAAGAGACTTAGAACAACAAGAGAAAGATTTTGTGATTGAGTCATCAAATAAGACCATTGGGTCTTGTGAGTTTAATGCTAACAATTTGAATGTGTTTTCAGGTTGTGTAGAAGACAATCCATCTCTTGGAATTGTCTCAAGTAAAGCTGAAGTTTATCTAGAAAAGTATAATGAGGAAAAAATTGTCAAGCAAGGTATGATTAAGAGTATCTTTCTAATGAAAACCAATTTGAGTTGTTGCAGCAGAAGGAATTCATAAGTTCCTTATTTAATTAAGGGAGTAACTTTAATGGAGATGTAGTAATGGAGAGTCACAAAAAGGTTTTCTTAGTAACAAGGAAGAATAAATCCAAAAAGATGACAGTGAGGCAGTTATGTCTCAAGCTAAAGGAAAGTTAGTCCTAGAAGTGGAAAAGACAGAATTGAATATTAGTACCAGTCAAGAAGAAGAAGGAAAACAATGGAGTGTTTTCAAGGAAGAGGAAAAGATTTACGTTGAAAATATAATACAACATACTAAAGAGGTACTTGAAGAGAAATAAGTAATTAGTGAATGGCTGAGTTTCTTGCTAAAAGCATTTGAGCAAGAGAAAAATATTGTAGACAATAAGATGGGAGCATTTCAAATTGTAGTTGAAACATAGATAGATACTATTTTCCAGAAATTAATTGTGTTAACTAGTATACATGAAAGAATGAATACATATATTACTACAGTCAGAGAATTAGAAAGAGATTTACCTTTTGACAGTAAATTTGAAAACAAGGAAAATAAGAGGGATGTTGCAGAGGGAGATATCCTGGAAGACTCAAGCATTGAAGGCACATGACTAGGATGTCATGAATTCTTTTACCTGAGGAGTCTTATGCAGGAGAATTTAGGTAGAGCCATCAATGTGACAAGATGGTTACATCTTATGGCTTGGGAAGAGGACTAGCAGTCCTAATAATTTGAGGACTTTAGTTTTAAAGTATTTTTTTTAAGTTAATTTGGGCTAAAATAGCCATTGTAATATGTAGGTTAAAATAATAGTTAGATTAGGATTAGTTAGGCATTTAGTTGAATAAACTGTTCTGAAACTGAATGACAATTTCTCAACCATATGGGTATTTTGGGAAAGGCATAAAACAAAACCAAATCCACCATTGTGGGGTTCTGCCATCCATAGAGAAAAGGAGAGAGAACGAGAGGGAAATTGGTGTGAAAGAGGCTTGAACAAATAGTAGGAACAAATGTAAAACCAGCCATCCTAGGGCTTGGGTTCTATGTATTTTCATTTTTAAATTAATTCCACGTGTTTTGGATTTTGATCGGGCTCTCTGTTTCAACCTGTTGTTTTATTTCCTTGTCGAAATCAAGTATTGAATTTATGTGTGTGTTCTTTCTGTTAATTCATATATAGTTTGAGTGAGAGAATGAAGTTCCTATGAACTTTGCATAGGAAAATTTGTGGCAGAGACCGAAGGCTGAGAGAAGAAGAACAAACTGAAGAGGTTTTTGTGCCTTTGCAGACTGGAAAAAGCTCAAGAGAGATAGTGTTGAAAGATTCCAAATAAGACATAAGGTGTAGCATGGAGGAAGCATTATCTCAGAGCGACGATATCTGGAAGAAGAGAAAATCGACTAAAGACCGAAATAATTAGAATAATTCCAAGTGAGGAACCAACGGCAAGGATCGAAGCACAAAACCAAAGATTTAAGGTTTGACGACAAAGATGAGTGTGGACAAAGGAGACGAAACAAAGCCACGAGAATGAAAATGTATGGCTGCGATTAAATCACATATCTGAAGACAAGAGATGAAAGGTTAAGGTGAGTTGAGGAAGTGCAAAACGGACATGTGTCGGTAGGGAGAAAATTCTCATCGGCGATTGAAATATTTAAGAGTTAAGGATTTCACAAGGTAAACAAGATAACTTGTGATGCGGAAGGACAAAAATATGTGATGAAATGTAGGGAGGCCACGTGTCGTCGTTGCATATTAATGCACATTGGCGGTTTCAAGGTTTAACGTTAAGAGTTTGCACAGTATAGTGTTTTGGTTGCGATGTGATGCAAGGAGGAAGAAGGATGCGATGTGATAAGGAGCAGCCACGTGTCGGCTTGGTGCAATAGCACACATCACATATGATAAGGTTTAACTCTTATCAGTATAAACTTAAAGTTATGGGCAAGTGTTTTGCGATGAGACAAATACAGTTGGATCCGACGAAGATCGACGGTAGTGATTGCGTCACGGCTTTGCATCGGTAGAAGGACAAGTCTCTATTAAGGTTATTCGGTAAACTTGCGAAAATGTGAAGAGTTGTGATTGGCTGATATATTGTGGGACCCTGAGAACCCCGGTTCCACATAAATGTAAAGTGATATGGGTTATATGTATTATATTATAAAGAACATTTTTTATCATTTCGCGTATGTATGTATTTAACTCTGATATTTTCCCTCGCTGCGTATAAAGGAAGTTTATGTGGGTCCTAACCCATAGTCCACGAGTATTTTCGTTAAATTGTAGTTATGGCTGCATCATGGACCATTCCAACTTTGGATCTCCCATCTTCTGCCAGGTTTTCTTAGGTGAGACATTTGCATCAGACCCCAGATCCAAGATTACTTGATACAACTCATAGTCTCCAATCTGCACAGTCATGCGCATCTCCCTACCAGTTCTCTTCTTCTGCTTATAAACTTTGTTCATAGCCTTGTATTCTGTTTGAAGCACCTCTTTCTCCGCGCAGCTATCTATCAGGGCCTGGAGACTATCTATTGCCTTCTGGTTGCATAGTAGCTTAATGT
>CM076578.1:327678716-327781480 GCA_034641835.2 Pinus albicaulis
CTTGTAGGAATGGTTTAAATTTATCATCAGCTTTTGGTTCCATGGGTGGATGCTCCTGCATCAGAAAAATCCTTTCTGGCTTCAATGAAAATTTATTTTTCTTTTCACAAGTTAAGGCTTTCCTTCTTGTCAAAAACCCTTATGATCGGTGGTTCTGCAGCAACCGTTTCCTCATTTCCTCCAGTGACAATACCACTATGTGTAATCACATTTACACTTGGACCATCGTCACACGGTTCAACCTTCACCATCTGTATGTTTTATGTTGGTGTATACTTCGTTTCCTGCATTTTATCTATTAACACAGGAAAATATTCAATTACACGATCAAATTACCTATAGTACTTGTAGGATTATTGCGTAGGGTTCGGGTAGTCTCGTGCATAGTGACCAATGTCTCCACAGTTGTAAAAAATTAGTTGCCCTCTCCCTCAACCTGTGCCTTTGCCTCTCCCCCCTCCCCGTCCTCTTGTTGGGGATCCTCCTCATCCGGAGGGAGTTGCAGGTGACGAAGGGTCGGCCTCCACTCTGTAAATGTTCTCTTTGTCGATCATCAGGTCATACGTTCAGCAGTTGTGCTCATCGTGACCCACCGAAGAGTAGAATCTGCACCACTATTACTTTAGTTCAGGTACATAGGCTCCTAACCATGGGCAGTGGTCTGTATCATGTTTCCCAACCACCTGAAAATCGGTGCACCATAGTGTGGGGGTACTATGCCCAGTAACATCACTCGGGCGCAGCGGGCTCAGTCCCCCAGCTTACATATAATCCGACATGAGAGGGTGCTGATCTTCGGTGTGGCCAGATACCCTCCAGTGTATGCACTAGATATCTACGCTAGCTTATTTACCCCAGTCTCTTCGTAAATTCTGAATTTATAGGTGCATAGCTTCTAATTGGCTTTGAATCTATTGTGCTCCATATTGAGCATCATCCCTCGGTACAACTTCTAAATTCATAACAATTTCCAAGGCTTCTTCCTATGAGTCAATATTCTGTTGACCCATGGGCCTGTGTAGATGTGGCAATAGCATAGTAATGAAGCATTCATTATGCTTCTTTTCATCATAAGAAAATCCTCCGTCACTGATGAATTTCTTTAATCTTCGGTCAGCTTCCTAGATTGTTTCTGTAGGACCTTGCTTAATATCCTTCAGTTCTACTACACATTGAGAATAAGATTTTGGCTTCTGGAAATGTTGTGTCAGGGCATCCTTGATCTCCTGTACTGTGGGATCCGCGTGTTGAGTAAGTATCCCATGAACCAATCTAAAGCATGACCTTCAAATTCCATAGCTAGCTGCGCTCTTTTAACAACATCAGTATTGACATTTTGCGCAGTCCAGACCACTTTCACAACAAACCAAAATCGGTCGATATCCTCATCCCTCACACCCTTAAAGGAGGGTAACTTCATATGCATGGCCATGTCATCCGTAGGTGGGGGTGGTGGTGGGGTAGGAGGATTATGACCCCTGTGTGAATTTGATGGTGGCGTAGAAGGAGGGTTATTCTTAGCGTGTGTAGCCTTGCTTCCGTTTATATCAGGGGAGTTTCTTAGAGGAGTGTATACAGATCTATCCCCTTTATGATTGACAAGATAGTATTTACCTCTGTGTGTAGTGCTTTCGCTCTGATCGGAGGTCATTCACTCGGTGTGGCTACATAAAATACCGTTTTCATACAATAGCATCTTAATCAATAGAGGTAAAGTTTGTAAGAACTTACCCCTCAATCCCTTGAAAAATATCCTTTCAGCTTCAAAGTAGGACACAAACTGATCAACTGCAAACTCTATTACAAACCCGCCCAAGATTTTGTCAACCTACTGACCTTTACTAGCATGACCTGTTGTGCGCACACCTCTAGAGGGCTTTCAGGTTGTAGCTGTGCCTACAATGCAACAATCTGCTACTAAAAATCTGCTTTGATATTTTGAATCTCAGACCCAGAAGCTTTGAGGGCTGCGACCAGGCTCTCAATTTTGGATTGCGGTGCTATAGAGGTCGGGATAATTATTTCTGGGATATCGCCACATAGCCTATCAATGAAAATATCTAGCTCCGTGCGCTGAGCTACGACTGCCTGTTGCGCTGTTTGAGCCTGGGTAGACTGTGCCATCTTGGTTACTGCAATCGGCTCGACCTCGTTGATCTGATACTGCACGCAAGCCTCTTTGCTCTATATTTCTCCTGATATGAAGATATGTAGGGCATGGAGCTGCCCACTTGGTAGCTTTGCCAGGTCGATGCCGACCTTAGGGAGGGTTTGGACCTGTGCTCACAATTATGCTTGATCCATGGATACTGCTGCACCTGGGAAGGGGCAGATTCTGCTGCCTGTAGTTTCGATGATCGACATAGACGATAGGCTTGCCTTCACCAGCCTCGATTGATCCACGCTCACTTGAAATGTATCTGTTTTGAGCTGTAGGACCTACAAACTCAACTGTAAAGCTTCCACCGTAGCCTTGTATTGGGTCTCCATTGAATTTGAGAGGTCCTCTGAAGCTCAAGCAATTGCATCAGAAATTTTGTTGAGGTCCTCCTTCGTCAGAGTAACCTCTTCCTCACCTTCTATATTGGAACCTTTCCTCTGCTTCCATGACCCCTTAGACATTTCTCTGCTTCACTTGGTGTCACGTGGAGATTTAGCACCATCTCCATTGAGCCCGTCCAAACCACCAAGGTCCACCTTCTCATGGTCACCTCCCAACTCCTGATCCTTATCTTTTTCTGCCTCTGGGTCCTTTTCCACTTCAGCTCCAGTATATTTTCCGCCTGTCTCCGTCCATTGCTCTGTTGTATCTTTTGGAGATGTATCTATGTATTTTGGAGTTATGTCTTTTCTGGATGTGGACGACGTAATGGGCTTTGTGGAGCCAATCCCGATCTTCCAAGCATTTGGCCATGTTGCGACGACATGGTCAACTTCCGCCTCTGTGACCATATACAACAAGGTGTACCAATTTGAATCTTTTCACGCCTTGATCATGATGTTGTGAATGGTCACCTGAAATTCTGAAACACTTTTGTACTTCTCATGCACTTCCAGCGAGAGTCGCAGTCTGGAATGGATAGCTTGTGTCAGCGCGCCTTCAAACAGTACCCAAAAAATTTTGTTTTCTTCGACTCGTCGGGTGTTTGATGAGTTCCATAAATTTTCATAGCGCACCCCCTCGCATACGCCTGGATCAACTTCAGGAAGGACTGCATCAGTTGGGGTCTCCCATGCCACCAACGTAATTAGAAATTAAAGCCACGAGTAGAAAAACTCCTTCCCCAGTTCTTGCACCTCAGGCACATTTTCCAGAAACTCCTCACATAAAAACTCTGACCAATTTCACAACATCCCTTTTTCACATTTCCTCGCCAAGGAAATGACATGCGTAGGGAGCTTTTTCGGTCGACAATTCCACATAAGCTTACATCCGAGGATGAGAGTTCCCATGCACATCGCCGGGTCAGCGATGGTCTGGACCAGGAAGCCCCTCTTTTCCCGTCCTACCTTGTATTTTCCCTTTACCTCTATTGCTACCTTCAACTCATTTCTCTTCCTGAATCCCTTCATCGGGTGAGGCCCCTTCTTGGGTAGACTAGTGATCCGATGGATCAATGAGACATCGATAGGAATTATCCCCTAAATCCACAATTATCCCTCATGGACCAATGCCAATACTTGGCACATGCGGAGAGGTGCGCGGCTTAGAAGTAGCCCATTTCGACATATTTCCCTTGCCTTTCTCTTTTATAGGTGTGGACACTACTTCTTCGACTTCTGGAAGGACTTCTCTAATATCATCAGACCCCATCTTTGTTGAGGTCATAAGGGGTGAAGAATGCTCCTCTGCAGGGTTGGTGGCCATCATTCTCACGTAGAATATGAACTCAGGGTTACTAATTTCATAAGGAGATTCACGTCCAGACATACAGAACTCACAGACGGCAAGATGGCAGAGATTACAGACAATCACGGGGCGCCAAATATTCAAACAAAAAAGGAACCAATTGAGACCCGCGCCTACCTTTTTATAAGCTACCCATGGTAAAAATAGTTGGATTATCATTAATTTCCACTTACATTCAAGAAAACAGTAAAACATCCTCCAATATCACTTCAATAAATGCGATAAATCCACTCCATCCAATGGTAATTTCACTTTTTCACCCAATTTCATTGTTCCAACAGCTAGTTTCCTGGCCTGCACGTCACCCCTGCAGTTCTGTCGCACCTTCCTGTACCCTCCCTCTATGCTATGCGTATACCCTTTGATTTTGATGCTCCGACCTTATAGTCATTTAGTTGGCACCAGATTGTCTTTATATGGCTTAAGGAGGCATCCATTGAAGTACCCAGGAAGGTTCTCTCTGCGCAGTGTGGCCAAGCGCATCACACCGCCATCAGTGATATCCTTCACAACATATGGCCCCAACCAATGCTTTATAAACTTCCCTCGGTGGCGCACAAACTAACTATCATACAGCAACACCAAGTCTACCTCCTTGAATACCTTCTGCCTGATGTGCCTATCATGCCAAGATTTTTCGGGGACCTTCTGCACTTGCTAGTGGAAGTTAGCAATGAATCGATCTTCTTCTAAGGCAAGAAGTTGCGCCAATCGCTCCTCCATAATTTCAGGCTCAACCATATTAGTGAAAGCTTCAATGCACAAACTTGGGACAATATACTCCATTGGCGTGATGGCTTCCTGCCCATAGAGAATTCTGAATGATGTTTTTCCATAGAACAGAAGGGATGCGCACGTCCCAATCATGTCGGTTGGCATTACAGATATTTGTGAGCGCATTCTCCAGAATCCATTTGAAATCTTCTACTGTACCATTTTATTATGGGTGATAGGGGGTACTCTTCTTGTGATGGATCTGGAATTCCTCTATCAAAGCTTCAATTTTTTTGTTAACAAAATTTGTACCTCCATCACTCATCAAAATCTTCGAGCATCTAAACCTAGTCATAATGTGCTCAAAGATGAAGTGTGCAGCAGTATCTGCAGTACATTCCTTAATCGCCTTTGCCTCTGCCCACCTGGTCACATAATATGTTGCAGTAATGATATAACATGCTCCAATATTCTTTCCAAGAGGTTTGATTGGTCCAACAAAATCGATAGCCCATTTTTCAAATGCCTGCAAGGGCATCTACAGTTGCAGGGGAATTTCATCTCTGCGCGAAGGCTTCCTTGTTCTATGACATGCATCACAGGCCCGACTGTATGCCTATGAATCGCTGTGCAGTTCGGGCCACCATAACCCCACATGCAACACCTTCTAAACAGTGGCTTTCCCAGCATAGTGGATTCCTGCTACTCCTCCATGAGCCTCAGCCAATATAACCTGTCTTTCATGTTCCAATAAATATCTCCTTAATACTTCATCTACTCCTAATTTATACAATTGACCTGCAATTAGGGTGAAATCAGCTATGCGTGCAACCAAATCCTCCTTTTTCTGAACTAAATACTCTGTCGACGTTGTTCCCATGGTCAGAAGATGAATAATGTCAGCAAAATTCTCATGAACCACCTTGATAGTGAAGATATGCGCATCCGGTAACCCCTCCTCCAAAATGGTTGGTTCTTCCCCATTCTCAATTCGTGACAGATGATCAGGCCCAACATTCAGTCTTCCAGGCTTAACAATAATCTAAAAATCATACTCCTGAAAAAGAACTAGCCATCTGCAGATATTTCCTCCCAACACAAGCTTATTGACCAGGTATTTCAAAGTAGAATGATCAATGAACATTTTTAAATTCCCTCCTAGAAGATAGTGTATGTATTTTTGTAGCGCGTATACCATGGCCAATCCTTCCCTTTCCACCGTTGAGTATTTGCGCTCTGCACCAAAGAGCTTCCTACTAGAAAAAGCTACTAGGTGATTAATGTCTCCTTTTCCTAGCTGCACTAAAACAACCCCAAGTGTTATACCAAATGCATCGGCGTGGACATGAAAAACCCTAGACCAGTCTAGGAATATCAAAATAGGTGCAGTGATCATTTTCTCCTTTAGCATCTCAAAGCTCCTTTAACATTCGTCATCCCAGAAAAATTCTACATCCTTCTTTAGCAACTTCTCCATTAGCGCAATGATTAGAGCATACCCTTTGATAAACTTCCTATAATAACCAGTGTGTCCTAGGATGGAGCGCATCTGTTTCTCATTGGTAGGAACTTCTAAGTTGATGATAACTGCGATCTTGGATGGGTCTACCATCAATCCTTGTTGGCATACTGTATGCCCCAGCAAAATCCCAAAAGGGACACAGAATATCCACTTCTTCAGGTTGAGAGAAATTTGGTGCTTCCTACAAGTATCAAGAATCATGCACATGTTCGACACATGTTTCTTTACCAATCCAAACACTGTAGAGTCATCGAAATATACCTCCAAGAATTTATGCATGAATTCCTTGGACACGGCCATGACCACGCGTGAGAAGATGGCAGGAGTGTTCTTTAATCTGAATGGCATGAAAGTGTATTGGAAGGAACCCCATTAAGTGGCGAAGGTGGTATTGTTTCCGTCTTCTGGCGCAATTCGGATCTGATGATACCCTGAGAATCCATCAGTAAATGAATAAGCTTCTTGTCCTCCTACATTATCCAAGATTTCATCAGAGAACGGAGTAGGGAAGGGATCATGCATACATGCATCATTAAACTTGCGCAGATCTACACAAATACTTATTTCTCCTTTGGTCTTTTTCTCCTGAACCACCATTGGGCTTACCTAATCAAACTATTCGACCGGTTCAATGATTGCCTGCAGCCACCATATTTTCTAACTCCTTCTTTACTTTCTTCTTATATTTTGGGTTCAATCGATATGGGCACTGCTTGACCAAGCACACATCTGGTTTCAGCGTGATCTTCATAACACCCAAGTCCCCTACAATTCCCTTCAATTCAAAGAAATTTGTAGGAAATAGATCCTGATACTCTCTCAGCAGCTCTGCAATCTTAGCTATTGTATCATCATCCCAGTAGTCCCCAATATTGGCCAACTTGGGCTTCTCTTTTGTTCCAATGTTGACTTCCTTCAATTTTAGAGGTCTAGTCATGTCCACCATCCTTAATGCAGGTCCTGCAACTACACTCTTTCCTTCCGACTCCGAGATATTAACATTCCTTGGGTCATCTTCATTATCCTCGATTGACAAATTTCTACAATTGATGATGCCTTGAATCTGCGCATCCCAGACCAGCGCAACGCACTCCCTACGGGGTCGGGATTCATCAAAGACTAGAGCATCGATGTCTTGTAGGGCTTCATCCAATTTCTCCGAGGCACCCACAGAGCCAAAGGTTTCCAGGAAACCTTCAATAATTGCATACCAGTCTCGAGTAACTCAGTGTAGCTCAACTTCTAGATACCAGGTAGTAGGTACCGACCCCAATGAGTGGAAAAACCTATGAACCCATCCATTCCATGTCTTTTCATACCATACCTCCATGCCCATGGCCAGGTGCTTGCGCGGGTCTTCCTGACCATAGAATAACTCAATTGGTGGAGTGGCTAGAGGGTCAAAGCACACCATCTTCATTTATATACATTCCTGCTAGTCCTGGAAAGTTCCCTTATGCGTCTCCCACCAAGCGCTGGAGTTGCATGCATAGCCAAATCAAGCGCCCAGAACCTTCGCTCCTCTGGGACATATTTTTCTAATTATTCCAAAAATTCTTTGACACTACCAGACCCATCAAATTAGGGTATTTCTCTTACCTCAGAGGAGTCCACTGGAATTTATTTGTGATCTTGAGGTGGCACAGCGCAAATATATCGTACAACCGGTTCTGCCAATTCTCCATTTCACCATCAGAATCAGAAAAACAAGAGTTATCCTTCTCATTGTTGAGCAGGAAAATCCCCTCTGCGGATAGAGGCAATCCCTCTAGCCCTGGGGTGGGTCTAGGAATAAGGGAACATGCTGAACTTTTGGACTCCTATCTTATAAATGAAAAACGAGTTGGGATAGATAACCTACCTCAGTCCAACGCTCTTGTCGTGGCTTGTAGCAGTGATCCTCTGATCTTTGTCTTCACAAGTCACGATCCTTTAGTGATAATGTCCATGTACCTGCATAAAGATCAAGTGGAAAATTAAAGCATACAAAAACATAATTCCATTTACAACAATTCAATTGGTCAAGGAGAATCAAACATTTTGCATATGATCAAACACAAAATTGGAACCAAAAACTAGTCATGTATTAATTATAGAGAAAATAAGTTTACAACCTTAATGCATTGACGTTGTAGCCTCCTTTGATGGGTTTAGTTGAGTGCGTCTCAAGCATTCGTTCGGGATCAAACTCGATGAGGTAGTGGGCCTAAACTCTCTCTCGACAATGGATTCCTCTTTGCCTTATTCTACACACTAGCTATAGTAATGATTGTTCAACTAGCTTAATCAATGTGAGAAGGAAGTATTTATAGGAGAGGAGGGAGTGGTTTGGGATCCCTCATAAGGTGGAAGAGAGGTCTTATCCCTTTGGGGAGTTGCACAATTTTAGGAAACAAGAAGCCAAAGGGAGGACTTCGACTTTATTCGGTTGAAAAAACCATGATGACTCCACTCATAAAGTTGTTAGGCATGGAAACTTCGTTTCTATTTAAAAAAAAATTCCAAAAACAGCTCGGCGCGGGTGTCCCACTGAGACAGAGCGTCAATGGGTGTGGGGTTGAGTGTTAATTTCTCCATGGGCGCGAGGACATAATTTCCTACCATGTTGATCAGCGGTTGTCATTGATGTCAACCCAAGCAGCACCAGGGCCTAACCCAATATTGAATGGGATTTTTGACCTAAAAAATTAGTATATTCTGGGTCAATAATGATTTTTATGGTTTCTTCTTGTCGAGATGTTTCTGTTGATATATGGCACGCCATGTAATTCTTCACGGTTTGAGAGATATTCATGATTGAAGTTTGTACCCCAAGTTAGTGGGCTAAAACCCCATGGGGTTGGGGAATGGGTCATTGAAAAGTCATAATTAATATTTTTTAAGCTCCTAAAATCCCTCCCACTTTCACTTGTTGAAGCCCCTCTCAACTTAAGCATTTATATAAGTTGTGATCTTCATTTCCTCCTTAGGCAAGGGATTTGACCATCTGAAACAGGTCATCGTGGAATTTTCGCTCTAACATTTTTTCTACGAAGGTTCAGAAGCTGAAATTTTTATGAGATGAAGCCGAAATCCTGAGGAAGCTGCTGTAAAAATTTCATATCAAGTTACGCAATATTTTCGGAGATATGATCTGTGGAAGTCAGGGTTTTTGCAGGCTCCTGAAATTCATCTCAAAGAAGTGACCTTGGTAAAATCGTCATAACTCTTTCTCTGAGTATCGGATTGGAATTCCATAAAAAGTGGCAGATAGTGCACAGTCTGTAATTTTTTCTCTATCAATTTTATATCTAAATGAAGAAAAAGTGACACGTGGCACGCTGTACAAGTGCGCTCTGCTGAAATAGCCCATAATTAGGGCATTGTGAGAGATTGGCTATAACTCTCTCTTGAAGAATCCAATTTGGGTCAGACCTGTGGCATTGGAAAGACAACTCAGAGGACTACTACAGGACCAAAAATCATATATTAAGGATCTGAAATAACAGAGATACACCAGATTCAATATCGAGCTCCTAGAAGGCAAGAAAAAACTAGATCATGTGTTGTCAAGGGTTGCAAAGGACCAGAATTTCTATGGCAGAAAAGCAAAGCAAGGTGCAGCAGAGGGTAGCATGACAACAGCAGCAACCAAGGTGCATAACATCAACAAGAAGTTCATCATATGAAGTCTTCAAGTGGGCAGCACTGCATACAATCATTGTAAAGGTATCCTTGTACTAAGTCATTGTAAATACATTATTGTAAAAATTGTACTAGTGTCTATCTACCACGGGTTGAAGAGGCAGTGTTGGGCGGTCTAGGATCATCATTAGATGGTTGTGTCAAAGTTGGGGTTATGGTATAGTATATCTTCTTCTTCTACATCATTCTATATCATTGTAAAGTGGACCATTTTCCCTGGTACGAGAGTCCATTCTTCTTTTATTCTTCTATAGGGTGGTAGGGTGGTGCTAGGGTGAGTTGTAGCTCATTGGGTGTTGGGGCATCCGTTCAGTTGACTACTGAAGAATCTCGGGCGTTGGAGCGTCCATCCGGTGGGAGCTGGAGAAGAATGCTTTTCTAGATTCTAGGAAGTTGGAGCTTTATTTTCAATTGGAGTTGAATATTAAAGAATTATTAGAAAAGCATTAGGTGGTTTTTGTCCCAGAGTGGGTTTACACCTTAAAAACTGTGTGCATTTGTGTTCCTCTTGTTTTATGCTATCATTGTAAAAACACTGATAATATTTTAAAATTAACTAATGCTCTAATTTAAAGGAATACTGATTCACCCCCCCCCCCTCTCAGTATTTCAAAAAACTGGTATCGGAGCTTGGTTCCTTCAATAGCAGTTTAAAAGCTGGAAGGATGTCATGGAGCATACCAAGAATGGTGTACCTCTATTCAATGAAAATAATTATGCACTATGGAAAGGAAGAATGGAGGTCTATCCCTTGGAGCAAGGTTACGAATTATGGGACACTGTTCAAAATGGATTTACATCAACTATGGATGAACAAGGTAAGAAGAATTTGGTAAATGATGCAAAAGCAAAGAATATTATTATTAGTGGACTTATTGAATCTGCTTATCATAAGGTGTTGGGTTGTAAAACCGCTAAAAATGTATGGGACAAGCTTGAGAATATATATGCAGGTGACTCAAATGTCAAAGAAGCAAAGCTTCAAATCTATAGAGCAAAATTTGAGCAACTCAGAATGAAAGAAGATTGCAACATTGCTGCATACTTTCAATACGTTGATGAAATAACCAATACTCTGGAAGGATTGGGAGAGACAGTCGACAAGAAGACTATTTTACAGAAAATTCTTAGAACGTTACCAGGGAGATTCAACCCAAAGGTATCGGTCTTAGAATATAGTGAAAATCTGGACAAACTCAGCAAAGAGGAATTACATGGAGTTATCATAGCATATGAAATGAGACTTGATGAAGAAGAGGGTACTTCGCATCTAGAAATTGCGTTCGTTGCATCTAAGAAAACCAATAAGGATAAACAACCTTCAATTGAAAAGACATGCACCTGCAAGTGTGAAGAAAAGGGAGATGATGAAGAAGGTCTTTCAGATGAAGAATATGCTTACTTCACGAGAAAACTACAAATTGGTAAGGGACAATTCAAAAGTAAACTTCCATTGATATGTTTCAGCTGTAATGAGGTTGGGCATTTTGCAGCAAAATGTCCAAACAAAAGTAATGGCAACTCAAAAAGAAAGAAAGGCTTTAAGAAATTCAACAAGGATCCAAAAGGAACTTTCTCTCTAAAGAAGATAGCTCATCATCCGATGAAGACAATGATAGTGAAGAAGAAGCCAATGAGAGAGTATTGTTTATGGCAAAGCACAATAAACCCAAGCACAATAAGCAAGAGGTATCAAACAATGAAGAAGAAGAATGGACCATAGACAAATTTTATGAGGAAGCAATCAAGCTTATAAAAGATCTCAAGGCGGAGAAGATCCATTCCAAAACTCTTGAAGAACAAGTTCAAGGTCTCAAAATTGAAGTTGAAGAACACAAATGCATTGAAGAGTCACTTCAAAAGAAGTTGGAAGAAAGCAACCAAGAAAGGGAAAAATTAGAAGCCGAAGTAGTCTCGCTGCGTGAGGAAGTGAAGAAAGGAAAAACTATCCAAAACTATGCCAACAACTCAAGGGAATTGGAAGAACTCATCAACAATCAACGATCTTACAACGACAAAACTGGCATCGGTTACAAAGAAGAAGAAGCAGGACCTTCTACAACAAAATACAATGAACCTATGAGATCTGACATGCATGTAGACTTCATTGGACAAGATTCACAAGAACAACCTTGGAAGACAATTCCTTGATGAAAATTTCCATCCAGGTACCAACATATTTTTTATGGCTACTGTTATTCATGTGGAAAATTTGGTCATAAAGCTGTAGAATGTCGCACGTACCCTAGGAACAAATACAATTCCAGGAGATATGTCAAATATGAACCTCCCAGGACTCAGCAAAACATCAATATATTTGAACATTTAGGAAATAATATTGAATGTTACAAATGTTGAAACTTTGGACACATAGCCAAAGACTGCAGACTTGAAAATCCTCCAGAAGAATCTTCGAAGCCACAGAACGAACGAACATGGAAGAAGAAGAAGAATGATAATTGTGATCTCGCTTTCAAGGCTCAAAAGAACAAAGATGTGTGGTATGTTGATAGCGGTTGCTCAACGCATATGACTCGAGATAGAAATAAATTTGTATCTCTGAAAGAGAAGAAGGATGGAACCGTGTCCTTTGGAAATGATGGATCTTCAAATGTTATAGGATCAGGTACTGTCACTCTCGAAAGAAAATATGCTCTAGCCAAGAATGTTCTATTGGTTGAAAACATGAATCACAATCTGCTCAATGTTGGACAAATGTGTGATCAAGGACACACAATACTATTCAACTCCACGAAATGTGAAATTAGGAAAGGCGTGTATGGTGAAATTGTGGCTACAACAAGTCGAGCTCCAAACGACATATATGTTCTGGATGAAGCAACTAAAACATGTCTAATAGCGAAAGAGGATGATACAATAATTGGTAGCAATAATGATCGACTAAGTAAGAAGTTTGCTACAAAGGTGCAAAGTGATTTTGAGATGTCTTTACTTGGTGAGCTGACATACTTCTTAGGGCTTCAAATATCTCAGCAAGAGAAAGGAATATTTATATGTCAAGCCAAGTACATCAAGGAAATTCTCAAGAAATTTAAAATGGAAGATTACAAACCCATCCTTACTCCAATAGTAACAGGTTGCAAATTGAGCATAGATGACTCATCTAAGGATGTGGATAAAAGGTTGTACAGATCTATGATTAGTAGTCTTCTATATGTAACAGCCTCTCGACCAGATGTTATGCAAGCAGTTGGACAAGTAGCAAGATTCCAAGCAGCACCAAAAGAATCACATATTAAATATTCACCAACATTGGAATATCTTCGCCAGAAGCTTGGGATTCTCCCAAGTTCTCATTAGATTTTCCTTATTCAGAATATAAAGGGGGAGTGGAAGTGTGTACAGGTCCGTAGGATGGTTGTGTGTCAGGGGGAGTTACACTTTTCCATTGATGTCAAAGGGGGAGAGAATGTTGTAGGAAGAGGTGTCATGATCGCAGGGGGAGTACTTGTGTTGCCATCAATGCCAAAGGGGGAGATTGTTGATCAGCGGTTGTCATTGATGTCAACCCAAGCAGCACCAAGGGCTAACCCAAAATTGAATGGGAAGTTTGACCTACCAAATTAATATATTTTTGGTCAATAATTATTTTTATGCTTTCTACTTGTCGAGATGTTTCCATTGATATATGGCACGCCATGTAATTCTTCACGGTTTGAGAGATATTCATGTTTGAAGTTTGTACCCCTAGTTAGTGGGATAAAACCCCATGGGGTTGGGACATGGGACATTGAAAAGTCATAATTAATATTTTTAAGCTCCTAAAATCCCTCCCACGTTCACTTGTTGAAGCCCCTCTCAACCTAAGCATTTATATAAATTGTGATCCTCATTTCCTCCTTATGCAAGGGATTTCGCCATCTGAAACAGGTCATCGTGGCATTTTCGCTCTAACTTTTTTTTCTACGAAGGATCATAAGCTGAAATTTTTATGAGGCGAATCCGAAATCCTAAGGAAGTTGCTATAAAAAATTTAGATCAAGGTGTGCAACATTTTTGGAGATATGATCTGTGGAAGTCAGGGTTTTCACAGGCTCCTGAAATTCATCTCAAAGAAGTGACCTTGGTAAAATCTTCATAACTCTCTCTCTGATTATCGGATTGAAATTCCGTAAAAATTGGAAGATATTCCACAATTTGTAGTTTTCGCTCTATCAATTTTAGAGCCAAATGAAGAAACAGTGACACGTGGCACTTCGTACAAGTGCGCTCTGCTGAAACAATCCATAATTAGGGCATTGTGAGAGATTGGGTATAACTCTCTCTTGAAGAGAATCAATTTGGGTCGGACACTGTGGAATTGGAAATACGACTCGGAGGACTGCTATAGGGCCAAATATTAGATATTGAGGATACGAAATCATGAGAGATACACCGAGATTCGATATCGAGCTCCTAGAAGGCAAGAAAAAGCTAGATCATGTGTTGTCAAGGGTTGCGAAAGACCAGACTTTTTCTACGGTAGCAAAGCAAAGGAATGCGTGAGAGGGTAGCATGACAAGAGCAACAATCAAGATGCAGAACACCAACAAGAATTTCATCACATGAAGTCTTCAAGTGGGCATCACTACATATAGTCACTATAAAGGTATCATTGTACTAATTCATTGTAAATACATTATTGTAAAAATTGTACTAGTGTTTATCTGCCAAGAGTTGAAGAGGCAGTGTCGGGAGGTCTAGGATCATCATTATGTGGTTGTGTCATAGTTGGGGTTATGGTCTAGTGTGTCTTCTTCTTCTACATCATTATATATCATTGTAAAGTTTACCATTTTCCCTGGTACGAGAGTCCATTCTTCTTTTATTCTTCTATAGGGTGGTAGGGTGGTGCTAGGGTGAGTTGTAGCTCATTGGGTGTTGGGGCATCCATTCAATTGACTACTAAATAATCTTGGGCGTTGGAGCATCCATCCGGTGGGAGCTGGAGAAGAATGCTTTTCTAGATTCTAGGAAGTTGGAGCTTTATTTTCAATTGGAGTTGAAAATAATTATTAGAGAAACATTAGGTGGTTTTTGTCCGGAGTGGGTTTCCACCTTAAAAACTGTGTGCATTTGTGTTCCTCTTGTTTACTTATATCATTGTACAAACACTGATAATAATTGAAGATTAACTAATGCTCTAATTGAAAGGAATACTGATTCAACCCCCCCCCCCCCCCCCCGTCTCAGTATTTCCAACATACCAGTGCCGACCCAAAATCACATGTTTTTGAGAGTCTTCTTGAGGAATGATCAACAGAGGAAATGTTCTTGACATGCCAAGGGATGCAATGACACTTATAAAAAGATTTGAAAATACACAGAAGTCACTGAAATGGTCCTCCAATGTTCGGGATGGGGATTGCAGGGACGGTGACAAAATATTGTTTAACAGATGCCCCCTAAAGCATGAGTTCCAAGAGAGAGGGAGGGGTGAAATAATTTACGAGAACATGCCCAAACCAAAATGCCACCATCGGAGACCTACAAGGACAAGTACAACTAATATCTCTAATACATGAATATGTGGTATGGGCAGAGCCATCCATAATAGAGTACATACAATAGTAAGAATGGATGCAACCATCCAGTAAGAAGGATCATCAAATAGACTCAAGTGTGGTCGCAGCCATCCAATCAGAAGAGTCACACATATAGTCATGATAAACCAAATTGTCTCGCAGCCTGGATTTCGTCATACAAAACCTAGTGTCTTGCACTCCATCTCGATTCGAACAAGTACAAATTCAAGCATGTGAATTAGTGAGCTGAAGTCAAACACGAAATAAAGTCACCTGATTACCAACGAATGATGAAAGTTGTTAATAGGCATGAGAGAAACCACCAATAGTGACAATGGATCTCAAGGTACAACTAGTACAATCCATGGAATGTGAATAGTGAGTTGGAGTCAAACACCCGCAAAATCACTCGATCAAAGGCCAATGATGAGGACTTGTCGTTGAATGCGAAGAAATTGGCATTGAGGCATGTGAGCTCCAAGGTACCGAAAGGGAGTCTCTAGATCAACTTCCTAGGAATGAGCCGAAGTCGACAGGAAGTGACTTGGTCGAAGGAGGGCCATAATGTTTCCCACATCATCAACACGAGACAAAGGAATAAGATGATAGTAAATCAAGACAAATCAAATGATTAGAGGTTGAAAAATGCAGAAGAAAACTTCTCTTGAACATATTGGCGACACGACTCTAGAATTTGGAAATATTTTACATCAAGGGATCTGAGGTCATGATGACGTGGAAAAGAGCAGATGAGAAGCCAAAATAGATAACCCAAACCCATGGAGGAAAAAATGATGAAATGGGATGTCCCCAACCCGACACGAATTGCAGATAAGTGTCATGTTCAAGAGCGACATACTGCCGACACAACTGAGAACTGGTTTCATTTTCCCCCACCATTTCTGGTGAGTGCCCCAGTTATTTTTTGAAACAAGCTTGAAGGGGATAGGATATGCTTATCATATAAGTTTTTCCTTTGGACAAATCCATCCTAGTATATTTTACGAGCCCTAGGAAGGAGGAACTTGGTTACGTCATGGTGACGATTTCCAATGTCATTTAGGTTTTAATGAGTCTGACAAAGGAATAACTCAACATATTTTCATGTTTAGAGAGTTTGAAAAGAAGCAGAAAAGAAAACTCGTGTAGGTCCCTTTCGTAGGTAGTCTCATAGATCTGAAAAGGTAGAAAACAATATCTAGGAGAACCTCTTAGTCCTGATCGGCTAAGGTATTCATTTTTCGTAAATAATATGTCCCAGCCTAAAAAAGGGGTAAACTTATACTGGGCAGATGACATTTTGAAACCTTTAACGAGTTCAAAACGACAAGAGTCTCGGCAATCTTTTCAATTTTTGAGAGTAAGGAAAGAGATGAAAGTTGAATCCTCCTGGAGGAACGAGTGGTATGAAGGGTAGCAACTGGTTCCGGTGATGGTGGAACTACTCAGAACATGTAAAGGTCAAGGGGCTGGCTAACAAGACCACTCATTGCAGTTGTTCCTCAGGAATGGGTAAAACAATCAAGTGAAGGTGTATGATCAGCCAAGCATATGGTGATGATGGAATGATAAAACCAACGTTCATCTAGAAAAATAAGCTGATAAAATGGCAATCACTAAAGGTAAAATAAGAATTGTTTCATTTTTACAGAAGCTTGAAATCAAGAAACTCTGCTTGAAGTTGGTTTTATTTCTACACAAGCTTGATTTTATTAAAAAAAATATGCTTGAAACCGGTTTCATTTTTACACAAGCTTGAAATGGAAACAAAATATGTTTTAAATAAGTTCGTATGCCCCTAGCATGATGACTCAATTAGAGGTACATGCCCCCCAGCTTCATGGCATTCACTTGAGTAGACTACTGGTTACTAACAGGTGGATGGAATGAAGGTTCAATTATGAGATCAAGTGAAATACTTGACTTAGATTTTACGAGATCTAATCAAAGACTCGAATTGAAAAGGGAACCTGTTTCATTTTTTAACTAGGTTGACATAGTAAAAGAAATATCCTCATAAGAGCTTGTTTCATTTTTTAAGGAGCTTGACACAAGAAAAAAACCATGCTCTGACGAGCTTTTTCATAGCATATGAGAAGCCATGGATTCCAAAAGGTTTGCATTCGATGGGAGGAAAACAGCTTGGAAGTCAGGACCCAATGCCCCTAGCACACGATGTACAATGACACTATCACTGAATTCGGGCATGGGACAGGTAGCCACATAATTAAGCTGTGGTGGGGAAGACACCACTGACACATAAGGACTAGGAAGGGACGACGGTAGAACAGATGTCACATTAGGACCAAAGAATGAAAGTTGATCAATGGTCATGATCTGACCTTCATGTGGAAAACATATCACACGAAATAGGGAAGAGACAAGCGTGCCCATGTCATAAGCATAGTCGTGCCCTAGAATTAAAGTAAAATCCAAGGGGCCTTGGACCACCATTACATCTATATAGACAGTTTTTCCTCCCAAAGTAATAGGAAACTTCAGAAGGATCCCTAATGGTTGACATGTTCCTCTGTTAAAAGCTAAGAGATTTTGAGTAACAGGCACAAGCTGCATAGAACCCAAAGCTTGCCATGTAGTTGAAGACAAAATACTAACTGAGGCGCCTTCATCTATAATTGTGCTTGGTGTTAGTCATCAGTAATTTTTACTATCTAAAGATGACTAAATGTCAGTCCTAGATTTCTAAAAACAAGACTCATGAATATTGTGAGTTCTAGAAATATCATTGCCCTCATTATCCTTAGGATAATTTTTTCACTATTTCACTACTCTACCGTGTCATGGTCAGCCTACGACTCCAAAAAGACCCATTCATGGGCTCATGCCATTCATCTTTATCCTATTTTGTCACCCATGACCTCAGTACTCTGTTTTACCTTGCTTCACCCCTTCACTTGCCATCTAGGATCACCAACCAACCTACTCTTTCCCATGTTCACCAGATATATTAAGCATTGAAGGTCTCAAAATACCTCTATGAGCTCTTTAGATCAGTCAAGCACATTAGTCTCTATAGGTTCAAATACACCAATTGGTAAAAAAGCTTTGTTTTTACACTTTTGATATCCCAAGCCTAATTTCAGTAAAGGACAAGTCTAAAGAGCTGCCCCCCCCCACCACTAGGTTATTATGGTTTTCAGAGGTTGAAGGATTGTCTTTGATGTTCTAAATCAGTGTTTTTCATATGCCAAGAAGGTGAATCAAATGGAAAAGAAAGTCAACACCTGTTTGCCCAAGATGGATCAGAAAGGTCTACAAGGAAGACCTCCTTATCAAGTTTAAGTGCTGCAAAGGATAACTGTTCATTTTGACATTTCTGCAGGAGTGTCAATATAGTTATCAGCGGAAACAATTGGTAAGGTAAGAGGCCCGCTCCTCATTAAAGGACGTTCACAACAAAGAAGGAGAAAGTAGCCTATGATTAAGAAAATTAGGATACCTAAGCCTGATTTGACCAGCAGTATGTCCAACAAGGATCCAATGCAGCATATAGAAGGTTTGTAGGGACTGTTGAAGGTGACTCCTAGGGTTTGTCAAAGTAAAATATCTCACTACCTCAAAGGGAAAGAATACAAATAGTATCAGTGAGGGAGGTCAAATTTTCGAGAGCAGTCAATTGTCCTTAAATGGTAAAAGGAATAAAAGCCTAGGGTTGAGTTTCAAAATGAGAAATCAAGCTAGTCATGAGGTTACTATTATGTGACTAAAGTTGTCAAACTCCAAGAATGATAAAGGATACAAAAATCAGTGTGTCATTGCACCTGCAACAAATCAGGAGTGGCCAAGAGGAGACAACCTACATGATTGTAAAGACTATCGTGACAGTACAAGATGGATTTATCATACCTAGAAAAATGAATGAGAGAAATGAAGCTAGTTCCTCAGTCACCCATCAAACAGGAGGCAATTTAAACTCCTAGGTAAGAAAAGATAGGTTTTAAAGAAGTTTCCATCATGCAAAGTGCATAAAAAGTTAAGAAAGAGATTGAAGACATGAACATGGCTAAACACAGTGAATCATATAACTCCAACAGGCCTCTGCAAAACAAGTTTTAGAAGCATCAGTAGCCCAAAGAGAGAAAAAATCCATCATATCAGCTACCTAAAGAACAACAAAGAGAAATGGTTGAGAGGAAAAGAGATCATTTTTTTTGTTTTAAGTCACCTCCTACAAAAGGCTAAAATTCATCACCTGTTCACCTACAACAAAAAGGGACAAAGAAATGTCAGTGAAAAGTTAAAAGGGGTTGTTGGCTCCCTGTAATTTACAAGAGTGGAAAGAACAAACACTGCAGGGGCCACATCAGAACCACTTTAGAATCCTAGGACCTATCCTTCCTGGATCCGAAGAGGGATCTCTCTATAAAGGTGTTTTCAATTGATATATCTTTGTGCTCTTTGTTTAAGATTTTAGGCTAGTTATGGAGTTCTAAGGACTTATTATTTTTGGTTGGATTAATTGATAGATTGAAGGGTCAATGGTGTGACTGATTGAGGGAATGTGTCAGCTGAACAAATAGACTGTGAGAAAACATAAATCCATTGGGCCATGGAGTCATAAAAGGATTTTATTGTTCATCAACTATGCAAGGGTATTCATAGGGCAAGCTAACTACATCAAATAGATTCTTTAGATTAGATTGTGATATGAAACAATAATAGTTGTGAAGGCAGCAAAGCTATAGTCAGTTAAGAATCTTCTAGCTCTACTTAAACAAGAAAATCCTTTTAAGGTAACTGTTTGGAGCAAGCCAAAGGACAGGGAAAACCATAGACTTCTTTGGACAAACTTTAATAAGAAAACCTCTCAGACAACAATCCATTAATTCAAGAACTACTTTCAGATAAAGAAAACATGTGAGATAACAGAGAGAACAATCTAAGATCAAACAGAAATAATCTAATCTGCTTTTGACAAACTCTCAAAAGACTCTTTAAAGCAACATTTCAAGGCAGGCCAGAGGGCAGGGAAAACCATAAACCTCTCTGGTTTAGACTTTAATAATCATACTATAAAGAAAGTTCCTAAAAAAAATATCTCAAGTCTTACTCAAAGGAACATGGGCTCACCAAAATTTCCTTGGTTTCACTCTATTGAATCATTTCCAAGACAACAAGCTAGATATAACTAGAAAGGCAATTAAGAATCTTCCAATCAAACCTTGCAGATGAAAACATAAATATAAAGAATACAGATAGAAATAGGGTGCTGAAACAACAAATCCTAATCTAAAACTTCTGTTTCTTTATCAGAGAAAGATGAACATAATGGAAAACATAAGAGAAAACAATGACAATTTAAGAAAACTTCACCAATGATATAGCTCAAGGATCCTGTGAACTTGCTTGTATTGTTGATAATCAAACCAGTTACAATACTGCATGTACAATAGCTCTCTGCAACTCAGAGCTTTCTTCAGTTTAGTCTAGCATTCCTCAACTAGCTTAGCAGCAGAAATCAGTCCAATAACCATCAAGTAACCAACATTTAAAATGAAGCTCATACGCAATATTTATAGGCAAAATGAGGAGGTGCTACAAAAATAGGGTGTTTAAATGTTATTTATTACAGAGTTAATTATTTTTGCCTTTGAGACCATGCAAGGCCCAAGGCAAAAATATCTGAAAGAGTTACTCTGAAATAATAACTTTGTCTTAACTTCTGAGTCATTTATTTGAAATATTTGACTTTAAAGGATTTGCAATAAATTTGGAATAACTGTTGAGCTGCTTCAAAATATCTCTGATTGTGTAATAACTGTTTGATGCCTTTATTGAGAGAAAACGTGTTGTAGGTGGAAATTTTGTCTTTGGAGAAGTAATTTATTCTTTGCTGAGCTATTTGAAGCTGTCTTTGGGTTGATCTATCTTTGTTTTAATCATCAAACCCTATTTGGGCCTTTTGAACTTTGATTTATCTTTATAATATGCTTTACTGTCTGTATTCTTTATTTCTGCTTTATGACTATTTGTTTATTCATCTTTTGCTTTTAAACCTTTGACCTTTATCCTTAATCAATGTCTTCATGGCTAATCCTTTGTGTTTTATCCTTTGATCTTGAACTAGCCTTTAATCCTTCTGTTCTTCATTGTCTTCATTGCTTCTCTGACTGGATTGTGTCTTTTGTGCAGGGGAGGGTTTCTTCACGATATGAGGATTCATATTCCATCGATGATCATGATTCATCGAGGGTTAAGATTTTATGTAAACCCCCCTGTTTCTTTCATATGAATTCACCTCTTGGATCATCATCCAGAGGTTCAATTTGTCACTTATTGACTGTGAGAGGGAATTTTGGGCCCTTGTCCGCCATTAAAAACCTGCACAAAACACGAACAAACATTAATTTGAAAACCTGTGAGAGGGGTAAAAAATCCACTTTTTGGGTTTCTGAGGCATCGGGGGTGATCTGCAAAGGAGAACGGAGTGCAGGGGAATGATTCTGGAGGTGGAACCATGAGAAAATTCAAACAGAGGTGAATAACATTAATTTTGGCGCAGGGGGAGAAAGGTGGTTTTGGAAAACCACGATGGTTATCGCGTGGACATAAGGCGGTTTGTGGTTTTGGGTGATGGGCGCGCGATTCCATAGATTATTTGATGCATGGCGGGGTGAATGCCACTTATTTCGTGCGGGGTAAGGTTCTTAACACCGGCGTAAATTTTTCGCGTGATATTAAGTCTGGACCGTCGGATCTCGGGAGATGAGATCGACGGTGCGGAGTGAACGGGGGGAGCGGAGCACATGTTTGGAGGGTGGAGCCCGCGGACATGTGGCGGGCTGCAGTTGGACAATAGGGTAAAGTGGAAGGTGGGGTCTGGGCATGATGATGTGGTGGGCCCTTATCGCGTAGCGTGAGGCAGTAAGATATGCGAGGATGATGGGGATGCGACAGCCGTTGGATTGGTGGGACAAATCCCGATCAAAGGTGGAGATGGATTGATGAAGATGAAAGGCGGGGTGAGGGAAATCGGGCCTGCATCTTAATTTTTCAAAGTTTTGGGGCTTTATACAAGGTGTGGGGGTTAAATAAAATAAAAAGGGGCAGAGGCATATTTTTTTATGGTGGAAGGGGTTTAGGAATAGGCGGAGGGTCGGGGTCATATGGGAGTGAAGGGACTAGGAATTAAGTGGAGAGAGGGGCTTAAGGCCTATTATGTTCAAAGGGGGAAGACTTATAAAATCAGGGTTTTATAAGGTTTTTAAAAGGCCTGATAGATAAAAAGGTTAAATTTAAATAATGTAAAGGGATTTTTTACATTGTTTAAAGCTTTTTAGAGGAAAATGATGAAAAAAAAGGGGGTTTAGGAGGGTTTTTGGGAAAGGAAAAATGGATTTCAGAGGGGGAAAAAAAGGAAAGAATGAGGGTGTAAGTGGAGTGATAAAATAATTCAAATAGACCAAAAAAATGGAGTTTTCTTTAGAGCAGTAGGGTGAACTTTTGAGAAGGGAAAATATAGGAAAGTTTAGTGAAAAATAGTGAAATTTAGGATGATGAAGGCAGTGAGATTTCTAGAACTCACAGTGTTTCTCAAATATTGTTTCCAAGAATGACAAAGGATACAAAAATCAGTGTGTCATTGCACCTGCAACAAATCAGGAGTGGCCAAGAGGAGACAACCTACATGATTGTAAAGACTATCGTGACAGTACAATATGGATTTATCATACCTAGAAAAATGAATGAGAGAAATGAAGCTAGTTCCTAAGTCACCCATCAAACAGGAGGCAATTTAAACTCCTAGGTAAGAAAAGAGAAGTTTTAAAGAAGTTTCCATCATGCAAAGTGCATAAAAAGTTAAGAAAGAGATTGAATACATGAACATGGCTAAAACACAGTGAATCATATAACTCCAACAGGCCTCTGCAAAACAAGTTTTAGAAGCATCAGTAGCCCAAAGAGAGCAAAAATCCATCATATCAGCTACCTGAAGAACAACAAAGAGAAATGGTTGAGAGGAAAAGAGATCATTTTTTGTGTTTTAAGTCACCTCCTGCAAAAGGCTAAAATTCATCACCTGTTCACCTACAACAAAAAGGGACAAAGAAATGTCAGTGAAAAGTTAAAATGGGTTGTTGGCTCCCTGTAATTTGCAAGAGTGGCAAGAACAAACACTGCACGGGCCACATCAGAACCACTTTAGAATCCTAGGACCTATCCTTTCTGGATCCGAAGAGGGATCTCTATATCAAGGTGTTTTAAATTGATATATCTTTGTGCTCTTTGTTTAAGATTTTAAGCTAGTTATGGAGTTCTAAGGAATTATTATTTTTGGTTGGATCAATTGATAGATTGAAGGGTCAATGGTGTGACTGATTGAGGGAATGTGTCAGCTGAACAAATAGACTGTGAGAAAACATCAATCCATTGGGCCATGGAGTCATAAAAGGATTTTATTGTTCATCAACTATGCAAGGGTATTCATAGGGCAAGCTAACTACATCAAATATATTCTTTAGATTAGATTGTGATATGAAACAATAATAGTTGTGAAGGCAGCAAAGCTATAGTCAGTTAAGAATATTCTAGCTCTACTTAAACAAGAAAAGCCTTTTAAGGTAAATGTTTGGAGCAAGCCAAATGACAGGGCAAACCATAGACTTCTTTGGACAAACTTTAATAAGCAAACCTCTCAAACAACAATCCAGTAATTCAAGAACTACTTTCAGATAAAGAAAACATGTGAGATAACAGAGAGAATAATCTAAGATCAAACAGAAATAATCTAATCTACTTTTGAAAAACTCTCAAAAGACTCTTTAAAGCAACATTTCAAGGTAGACCATAGGGCAGGGAAAACCATAAACCTCTCTAGTTTAGACTTTAATAATCATACTATAAAGAAAGTTCCTAAAAACAATATCTCAAGTCTTACTCAAAGGAACATGGGCTCACCAAAATTTCCTTGGTTCCACTCTATTGAATCATTTCCAAGAAAACAAGCTAGATATAACTAGAAGGCAATTAAGAATCTTCCAATCAAACCTTGCAGATGAAAACATAAATATAAAGAATACAGATAGAAATAGGGTGCTGAAACAACAAATCCTAATCTAAAACTTCTGTTTCTTTATCAGAGAAAGATGAACATAATGGAAAACATAAGAGAAAACAATGACAATTTAGGAAAACTTCACCATTGATATAGCTCAAGGATCCTGTGAACTTGCTTGTATTGTTGATAATCAAACCAGTTACAATACTCCATGTACAATAGCTCTCTACAACTCAGAGCTTTCTTCAGTTCAGTCTAGCATTCCTCAACTAGCTTAGCAGCAGAAATCAGTCCAATAACCATCAAGTAACCAACATTTAAAATGAAGCTCATATGCAATATTTATAGGCAAAATGAGGAGGTTCTACAAAAATAGGGTGTTTAAAAGTTATTTATTACAGAGTTAATTATTTTTACCTTTGAGACCATGCAAGGCCCAAGGAGAAAATATCTGAAAGAGTTACTCTGAAATAATAACTTTGTCTTAACTTCTGAGTCATTTATTTGAAATATTTGACTTAAAGGATTTGTAATAAATTTGTAATAACTGTTGAGCTGCTTCAAAATATCTCTGACTGTGTAATAACTGTTTGATGCCTTTATTGAGAGAAAACGTGTTGTAGGTGGAAATTTTGTCTTTGGAGAAGTAATTTCATCTTTGCTGAGCTATTTGAAGTTGTCTTTGGGTTGATATATCTTTTTTTTAATCATCAAACCCTATTTGGGCCTTTTGAACTTTGATTTATCATTATAATCTGCTTTACTATCTTTATCCTTTATTTCTGCTTTATGACTATTTGTTTATTCATCTTTTGCTTTTAAACCTTTGACCTTTATCCTTAATCACTGTCTTCATGGCTAATCCTTTGTGTTTTATCCTTTGATCTTGAACTAGCCTTTAATCCTTCTATTCTTCATTGTCTTCATTGCTTCTCTGACTGTATTGTGTCTTTTGTGCAGGGGAGGGTTTCTTCACGATATGAGGGTTCATATTCCATCGATGATCATGATTCATCGAGGGTTAAGATTTTATGTAAACCCCCCTATTTCTTTCATATGAATTCACCTCTTGGATCATCATCTAGAGGTTTAATTTGTCACTTATTGACTATGAGAGGTCATTTTGGGCCCTTGTCCGCCATTAAAAACCTGCACAAAACACAAACAAACGTTAATTTGAAAACCTGTGAGAGGGGTAAAAAATCCATTTTTTTGTTTTCTGAGGCATCGAGGGCAATCTGCAAAGGAGAAAGGAGTGCAGGGGAATGATTATGGAGGTGGAACCATGAGAAAATTCAAACAGAGGCGAAGAACATTAATTTTGGTGCAGGGGGAGAAAGGTGGTTTTGGAAAACCATGATGGTTATCGCGTGGACATAAGGCGGTTTGTGGTTTTGGGTGATGGGCGCGCGATTCCATAGATTATTTGATGCATGGCAGGGTGAATACCACTTATTTTGCGCGGGGTAAGGTTCTTAACATCGGCGTAAATTTTTCGCGTGATATTAAGTCTGGACCGTCGGATCTCGGGAGATGAGATCGACAGTGCAGAGTGAATGGGGGGAGCGGAGCACAGGTTTGGAGGGTGGAGCCTGCGGACAGGTGGCGGGCTGCGGTTGGACAACAGGGTAAAGTGGAAGGTGGGGTCTTGGCGTGATGATGTGGTGGGCCCTTATCGCGTAGCGTGAGGCAGTAAGATATGCGAGGATGATGGGGATGCGACAGCCGTTGGATTGGTGGGACAAATCTCGATCAAAGGTGGAGATGGATTGATGAAGATGAAAGGCGGGGTGAGGGAAAGTGGACCTGCATCTTAATTTTTCAAATTTTCGGGGCTTTATACAAGGTGTGGGGGTTACATAAAATAAAAAGGGGCAGAGGCGTATTTTTTATGGTGGAAGGGGTTTAGGAATAGGTAGAGGGTCGGGGTCATATGGGAGTGAAGGGAATAGGACTTAAGTGGAGAGAGGGGCTTAAGGCCTATTATGTTCAAAGGGGGAAGACTTATAAAAGCAGGGTTTTATAAGGTTTTTAAAAGGCCTGATAGATAAAAAAGTTAAATTTAAATAATGTAAAGGGATTTTTTACATTGTTTAAATCTTTTTAGAGGAAAATGATGAAAAAAAAGGGGGTTTAGGAGGGTTTTTGGGAAAGGAAAAATAGATTTCAGAGGGGGGGGGGAAAAGGAAAGAATGAGGGTGTAAGTGGAGTGATAAAATAATTCAAATAGACCCAAAAAATGGAGTTTTCTTTAGAGCAACAGGGTGAAATTTTGAGAAGGAAAAAGATAGGAAAGTTTAGTGAAAAATAGTCAAATTTAGGATGATGAAGGCAGTGAGATTTATAGAACTCACAGTGTTTCTCAAATATTGTTTCCAGAAATCCAAAATCATCATTTAGTCATCTTTTGATATCAACAAAAATTATAGATGGCTAATAGTGGCTCCAATTGGGGAGGGCAACACCTTTAGGAGGTGTCAAGAACGTCAGAGATCAAATATTTGGAAGAAGTAGACCAGTGCCTTGATTTTCACCTTGACAAACCTCCATTATACTTGATGAATTTCTTCTTTGAAGAAGTGATTTTTCAGCATCTGAATCATATCATGATTAATTCCAACTCAAATTCTACCTACCCATCATACTTGTTCTAACATTTTTTTCTTCGTTGGGTGCATTTGAATTAGTCAACCCTTGACATCATTTTCTTTTGAAAACAGGAAACTAACAAATTCTACACTTATATCATCCAAGAGTTCAGATTAAACTAATGAACTCATTTATTTATCTACCTATTCTAAATATCTATCAAGATTAAGCTGTATGATAGATTTTTATTCTCTATTCTAAAACAAAAAATTGAAAAAAAAAACTAAATCAGGATTGGACAGTCTGATTTGTTATGAGCAGTTGTTCTTTGTACAAGTGTGCATACAGAATTTATTTTGCAAAATTTTAACACAAAATTTTGAGGGCTGAAATCTGGAATTTTCTTTTTGTATCCCTCTCTTCCTTTCTTGGTTTAGATTTTGAGCTTTGGAACCAATTTTTCTTTTCCTAGTCTAATCTAATCTACTGATAAGCCAAGTTTAGACCATTTGGAAAATATTCATTCACTAACCTATTAGCAGAAATTCAAAAATCATTCAGTCATGATTAGGCTGTATGACTAAATAAGGCTTCTCTCCTTAAATAGTGGCATTTGGACTTGCACACTTTCAGAACTTACTCTTTTTTGGTATGGGGTTGTACCTTTTCTTTTTCTGCCCTCTTTTTCTTTGTTTTTCTATTTTTCTATTTATTTTTCTGATCTTTTCTTTAAACAATGTTATATACAATGGATAAAGCTTTAAACTTGGAATCACTAATGGAAATAATCTTTGAGCATCCTGCCATTGACATGACCTCCAAAAATTTATGTTCCATCCATCTCCTGTAAGAAAAATACATTGTTGGCCCTGGCAGAATGGATGATGTAAGGACCTTTCCACAGATTTTCAAACTTACCATGCTTTCCCTTATCTTCTCTTATTGAGTCCCATTTGAGCACTTTTTCACAAATGTTGAAATCATTTTCTTTTGTCCTTTTATCAAATAGCTTCTTGATGTTTTCTTGCACTAGTTGTGTTCTATTATATACTTCTTCTCTGGTTTGCTGCAACTGTATAGTCTGATTTATCCTTCTTATCATGTCATTTTCTTCAGACTGTACTTCCTGGATCAGCTTCATGACTGGCACTCCCAGGCTCGTTGGAAAAATTACATCTGCTCCATAAACTAGCTGATAGGGAGACATTCCAATTGATTTCTTGCATGTTAACCTGTTTGCCCATAAAGCATGTACTAGCTTGTTGTGCCATGACTTTTGATTTCCTTATAGCAATTTCTTGATGATATTCACAAAAATTTTGTTTGAGGATTTTTCCATCCCATTACCTTGAGGGTAATAAGTTTTGGAATGACCCAATGTGATCTGATATTTGTGGCAAAATTCTACCATCCTCTTGGATCTAAAGGCAGCAACATTGTCATTGATAATCTTTATAGGACAACCAAATCTAGACAAAATGTGATTTTCAAGGAATTTAATGATGACTAGATCAGTGGCAGTTCTAGAGGGGATGTCCTCTATCCATTTTGTAAAGTAATCAGTTGCTGTGAGGATCCACTTATGTTGGGCAGATGAAGAAGGATGAATCTCCCCAATGAAGTCTAGGCCCCACTGTTGAAAAGGAGCTTCAACATAAATAGGATGAAAAGGTAAGGGTAAGAGTTTTCAGAGGGGGGGGAAAAGGGAAAGATACTTGTCAATGATGTAATTTCAAATGGATAACGTTGTTATAGATAGTAATAAGGAGTTTGAGTCCTTTTTGAAATAGGATTGTCAAGTAGGATAGGTGTCTTTTTGTAATAAATTTCATGTTTTATAGTTATGCAAGGTGTCAATGGATATAATTTTGATGTATCTAGCATAGAGGCAGATCATATGATGATGTAAGAGGTTTATTAAAGGCCATTGGGTCGAATTGGTCAAGGGTTGGACATTTTTGGAAAAACTGTGCTTGTTGTGAATTGACTGTTTTCAGCTAATACAAAGATCTTCTACTTGACCAACTTGAGATTCTGAAGGAGTTTCAGTGTTTTCCTATTCTATCTGTATCTTTGATATATCTCATTTGCAGTGGTGTTCATCTATATTACTCAGAATTCATCTTTTAGATGCTCTGATTTCCTTTATAAGTGAATTGACTGTGTTTTTACATTTTTCATGTGTGTGTGCCTTATCACTAAAATCTCTGATATGCCTCAACTTCCATGTTAAGTAGACTTACTGAATTGTTGAATTGTTCTGATTCCATAAGCCCAATGTATACATGTTGATGTTATTTTCAACCTACATCTATCATTATTAGTTTATTTCCTAAATATAGTTAGCCATATATATTTTTATCCATATCATTAACCCTTGAGAGAGCCCTCTCAGGTTGAGGAGGCTAAGCCTCAGTCACAAGATTAGGTTTGAAATAGTTACATGAGATTTTCTGATCAAGCAACCTATCAGGTCCAATTTTGTGATAACAACTTCCATCTCCGATAATTAGTTCAACTGGAAGTATATTTCTAGTTTTTCTACCCATTATTTGGCAGTGCATTTGGATGACCCATCAAAAGTGGGTAAGAAAAATCTTCCCATATTCTGGTGAAGATCATTATTCTGTATGAATCCTCCACTTCTATTGTGATTTCGGGGTCTCCTATTTTCCTTGATTTTACAGAACTCTTGGAAGCTCAAATTATCTTTGAATCTGTGAGATTGAGACTCATACTCAATAAAATATTCTTCAAGAGTTTCTTGTTCTTGAAACCCTCCACTTCCCAATGTTGAAAATGCAGGCATTATAGAGGATTGGGAAACCTGCTACTTCACTGGTTGATCATTCCCGTGATGTTAAATTTCGGAGCCTTCCCCATGTAGAAACCATTTAGGGGATTATTTGTGTCTATCCATCCTCATCTCCTTGATCTCTCTTGCAATATATTGCATGGTTTGAAGAAGAAGCTTGGGGTACTCCTTCTCCTCATCTCCTCTTGATAAGGGATTTTTTCCCTTGTCTTCTCTATCATCTGTGTAATAATATCTATGATTTCTTCTTTTGAGATACCTCTTCTCTCTATATGTGAGAGGATATCCTTCTTCTGATGACATATTGTCTTAAATGCATAGGCTGAGCCAAGATTATGCTCTGATACCACTATAATATTCCAAAATAGGAAAAGCAACAATATTGAACACAATAGTGGAAATTAGCAGTGAAGATCAATGTAAAAATATATGATACCAATATGGATCCTTTTTATTAATCATATCAATAGTATATAATTATAATAAACTGGGGCACAAATCATTTAACATAAGAAAAAATGCCTCCAATGATCAAACCCTCTCAAAAGTGAGATGTTGCTGCTATACAAAATGCCGGAGAGGTGTTAAAAAACAGTCACAGTGAGCATAGCTATAGCATGGAAACATAAAATGATATAAAATAACATATATATTCCACAAGATATTTTAGAAATAAAGATAAAGGCTCTATATCATCTTTCCAAGACAACCAAAGAGGGTTTCCGGAAATACACCAAAAATACAATGGTGAACCAAAGCCCTAGGGCTGAAGATTCACTGCAGCTAAATAGCTAGGAGATATGGCTGAATTTGATGTAGAAATATGTGGCTAACCTCCAATATACTTTCTGGGTGAAAGGTTGATCCCTCCACTGAAGATCTAACTCCCCAAATGGTGCATTGAAACCACCCCTACAACTCCTCCCTAAAATAACACAATCCAAGACTGAAACTACACTATAGGGGATAATAATAACTTGGCCTGGTGCCAAATTTTGAAATAATTCCCAAGGAACTTCTTTAATAGCCTCCCAATGGAAAGGATGCTTCCCCCACTGAAGACAAGCTCATAAATGACCTAATCCAATCTTCCACTGCTGCACCCTGCAACACAGCACAACCCTAAGAAGAAACTGTGTTGTAGAAGAAAGTTGTAGCTTGGCCTAATGCCGGAATGTGGAAATGTAGCCCAATAAATTATCTTTAGTGGGCACTCGATGTCCCCCGAGGATGAAGGTGGGATTCCCGCTCGGGAACACCCTTGTGCTAAACAACACTGCAGTCTCTGCTAAACAGCTGAAGAGAGCAACAAGTCATAACAGACCATAAAAAAATAATAATCAATCATGCCTCCCATGGCTGCCATCCCCTTCCTTATATGTACTACAAGAAAAAAGCGCATTGGTGAGGGTCATGCTTGTGACGGACCTTTAAGGTCCATCACCAAAGTCACATATGGTGACGGTCCATAAAAAACTGTCACTGTAAGTGTATATAGTGATGGTCCTTTATGGTCCGTCACCAAAGACATTTTCAATGACACTTTTGGTGAGGGTCGTTAAATGCCCATAACTAATTCTCTCTTTGGTGACACTTCTAGTGACAAACTTTTAATGACCCTCACCAATGCTCTTTTTGTTACTTTTGGTGACGGTCAAAAAATGTCTGTCATCATTGATCATTAAAAAACTGTCACTGTAAGTGTATATAGTGATGGTCCTTTATTGTCCATCACCAAAGACATTTTCAATGACACTTTTGGTGAGGGTCATTAAAGGCCCATCACTAATTCTCTCTTTGGTGACACTTCTAGTGACGAACTTTTAATGACCCTCACCAATGCTCTTTTTGTTACTTTTGGTGACGGTCAAAAAATGCCCGTCATCATTGATCATTCCAATGAATTTTTTATGACGCTATGTGCCTGTTAATATATTTTTTGTCAAAAGATAACGTTTTAATACCATTATTGTGGAGTATTTTTTATAATATGTCCAAGGCCATAGTGGTTAGGGTCAGTCAATTTTTTTAGAAGTAATTAGTGTGTATCATTTCCCTCAAGTAATGACTAGTCGAATAGAGATTTCCTATGAGTCAACACATGATTCATATATATTAAGTTTATTATCTAGAAAATTCCCTTTAGATAAAGTTCCACTATTGTGTGTAGGAAATATATTATTTAATTCATAATCAAGCTTTTACTATTCTATTAATGAGAAATACCTAACAATCCTCAACAATCTGGGCACACCTTAAATTAATGCTTTGGCACACACTAACATTTATTAGCACCCCACATGTCTTGGAACATCTTTGTACCTATAACATCTTGTGATGACACTGACGCCCAAGCACATGGTGGCATGCACTATCACAACATGGGACTCTCTAGCATGTGTTGGCATGCTGCATATAGTCCCTAGCGTGCCCTGGAACACCTTGGTTGAATGCATTGACATACATTGGCACTTGGCACACAATGCCACTTGGCATGTATTGGGACCTATTATTAGTGTGCCTAGCATGCCCCTTTTCAAAAAGATAAAGTCCTGACTTATTAACCCTCTTATTGGTTCTTCCTTTTGTTGCCTTGCCACATATTGACATACCCTAGCACCCTGCGCCACATCCTTAGCACCTAGCATGTATTGGCATATCTTGGCACTATTAATTGGCACATGATATAATTAGCACACCCTCGAACTCCCAAGAACACTTTGGGAATTCTTGACATGCCTTGATATTCCCTAGCATGCTTTATCAATGCTTAGCATACCTTGTCACTCCCTCCTTGGCATGACAACTAACACTCGTTAACACTAGTCTCTGGCACACGTTCCTCATATTCATCACCTTCCATGAATTTCTACCTAGTGCTCCCTTAATGTTTTTTCCTAGTAATCCTTAACACTCATCAACATGCATTATCACTCTCTAGCACACCTTAGCACTCTTCAACATTCCCTTCCACTCCATAACATGCATAACACTATTCCCTGACACACATTGGCGCTTGGAAAGTCTTAGTATGTATGGAATACGTTGAGATGCCTTGGTATGATTTGGCATGGTTTAATATTAAATTTATTTGTGATGATCAATTGTTGGAAAGTAGATGAGAAGCAACAAAGGAATACTTGGCACTTAGAATGCACTAATACTTTGCACTTGGCACCTGTTTCCGCCTAGTGTTGGTGTGCCTAGCATGCCCCTCTTGGAAAAGGTAAATTGATGACTTATTAACCCTCTTATGTGTTCATTTCCTTGTAGTTTAACTTTTTTCTCCCTTTTTTTGTCTCGACAGTCCCTGACATGCATTGACACACCCTTGCACATCTTGGCATTCCTTATCACTTGGCACATATTAGCATGTTTGACATGTATTCCCACTATCTGGCACATCAAGGGGGTGAAGAGAGATGTAGTCCTAAAGTAGGTTGAGTACGAGGGCCGAGTAAGGGTTGCTAAAGGGAGGTCATGATCGTCCTCCAAGAGCAAGATCATCATGTGAGGGTTTAGAAGAATGTTGCATACCTTAATGGTCGGTTTGCGCTAGGAAGTAGGATGGCATATTGTTGGTCCTCTTCTAACAGATCGAGCTTAAGAAAGGTTTCTCATTAGAATCTGAGCATGTGATTTCAATGGTGTGTTTGTGTGAAGGCCGCATCAAATTCTGAAATGTTGAAATTTGCAACAAGAAATAGTGAGGTTGGAAACTAGAAAGGAAAAAAAAATGCACCCACATTGGTGAGGAATTTTGAGGCACCAGCAGTGAGGAATGTGGGGCGTCTAATTTATTTTTCCCTTAAATAAATTGGACAATAAATTGTAATTTCATCTCATAACAAGTTGTGTCAGTTAATTAAGTCATGATGACCGAGTTAGCTCAAGAAATTCGAGTTGAGGGTCTAATATGAGGCATCTAGAGGGATTATAATATTTTTGGGGTCCAGTTGAAGTTGATGCATTAGTGGGCTGCAAGTGTAATTAACTCAATTAAATGAGTTAAAATCAGTTTAACTAGTTCTAGCTGAGTGATGAGCTAGTGAGAGGTCCAGTGAATTAAATTATATTTAATTCACAATGAGTGATCAATCATATAACTGATAATTTTCTATTAATAGTTGCATGCATGTCAGTTTCGAGGAATACCCAGTTGAGACAGAGGTTAAAGGGAACATAACTATTCGTTGTATTAAGAGAAAATTTCCCATGTGCAATTATAAAGTCATTGGGATGCCATGATGGATTGCGCAATCAAGGAAGACTGATTTTCCTAATTAATAAGGAGTTAATTCCCTAGGAATTTCATGAGCAAGGCAAGATGAAGTAAGGATGAGAATTGGCTAAGTAATAGAACGATTTTGCCTAGATCAACGAGAGACAATTGACAGAGTGCTGAATAATCTCATGAGAGATTAAGCATTAATATATTGTTTCATGATTCCTTGACTTAATATACAATAGAGATAGAGGGGTTTTGAGTAGTTTCTTTCCCCAAATACATCATGTTTTTGTGCGATTGATAATTTATTTCTCTTACTTATATGTGATTGTGCGATCATTTTTTGTTTCTGCAAATTGTAGGAAGGATTCAGTATCTTTTTTTAGTAGATTACAAGATCAAATTGAATCTTGTTGGTTGGATTTTATACATGGTATCAGAGTAGGAATTTTTTGGGCGGCGATTTTGCAGAGAATATCTGAAGATTTTGGTGTAAAATTTTCAAAAACAAATAGAATATTTGGATTCCTTGTGAAAATCTACGCAAATGGAAAAAACAATCGGCTGAATTGGAGCTCGGATGAGGGAGATATCATCGATTTAAAATCAACTCTTGTTTAGAAACCTTTTGTAACGTCAAGACAATTACACTATGCGCGATTCAAGAACCTATATGTACTTGAGGTACCAAATGCATGCAAATATTTGAGGAGAAAGGCATAAGTTAGAGACTTGGTGGTTTAGAGGGAGCATAAATTACCTCTCAACATGCATCCTCATGAGAAGCAGTCTCAAAAGGTTGTGGATTCGTTGCCACAATTGGAGAAGCAGAGAGGAGACTGAGTGGAAGCATCCACTCAAGCAGAGACCTCCATGAGGGGGGAATTTCGAGCCAGATGGGAAGAGGGAGCAGCCATACCTCGAGGTGTAAGGTGGGGTGATGTGTAGACATAATCGCAAGATAAGAAATTTGGGCAAGGTCCATTGAGATGGCATGTGTCATGGATCAAACCTGGCTACGAGGAGCCCACAGTACAACAGCAGTAGGAAGGATTAGTTAGATTGATGTAGTTAGATGTCAGCAAGACAAAAATCAGAGTGACAAATGTCAAATACTGGAGCACAAATCAGAATTAGCAACAGTTCAAAGGGCACGGATGCAGATGTCAGCAGCAGTGAAGAGAATCCAGTACTAGACAGGTGCAATAGCTAGCAGCAGTTAGAAGACTCTGATGACAGATGCATTATACTGATTTAGTTGTTCGGAGGCTATTCAGTTTCAGGATTTGCAGGTGCAAACAACACTAGAGAAGTGTAGCATGCAGAACATTCCAAAGGTACCGGAAGGGGATAGATTGAATTCCTTTCTTATTGAGAGGGAGTGTTGAAATTTGCAACAAGAAACAGTGAAATTGGCAACAAGAAAGGACAAAAAAAAATGCACCTACACTAGTGAGGAATTTTGATGTACCAGGAGTGAGGAATGTGAGGCATCTAATTTATTTTTTCCTAAAATAAATTGGACAATAAATTGTAATTTTGTCTCATAACAACTTGTGTCAGTTAACTAAGTCATGATGATTGAGTTAGCTCAAGAAATTCGATTTAAGGTGATCGAGGTGGATATTGGTGGCCACCTGCCTATTCCACTTGGGCCCTCGCCATTGTCTCTTTCAATTTTTCAGTTTCCTTAATTATAGCACAATTTACTATTTTTGTCAGTTTTTCAGGTCCTAAACTTCCAGAGCCGTTTTGAAGCCCCAAATGACATTTTTTGGGCATGAAAGGTTTGACGATTTCATAGAAATCGCATTAGATGTTGTAGTCCTCGGAGAGATATTTTTAACGAGGTATCATGTGCATCAAACGAAGATGATATGACCAAGTTACGACCCCGGGAAGTTGGCTGCCTAACTAACCCCAACGGGGCCCATAAACTCTTGGTGTTACATCTCCTCGAGTTAGGGTTTTGGTTGTTTATGGTTTTATCTTATTTTTAAATAATAAAAAGACCCTTCATCCTTATTGTAACACAATTCAGAGGAACATAACTATCAATTGTATTTATAGAAAATTTCCCATGTGAAATTATAAAGTCATTGGGATGCCATGATGGATTGCGCAATCAAGGAAGGTTGATTTTCCTAATTAATATGGAGATAATTCCATAGGAATTGCGTGAGCAAGGTAGGCTGAAGGAAGGCTGAGAATTGGCTAAGTATTAGACCGATTTTTCCTAGATCAACAGGAGACAATTGGCAGAGTGCTGGAGAATCTCAAGAGAGATTAAGCATTGTATTGTTTCATGATTCCTTGAATTAATAAAAAATAGAGATAGAGGGTTTTAAGCAGTTTCTTCCCCATATACATCTTGTATTGTGTGATTGATAACTTGTTTCTCTTACTTATATGTGATTGTGTGATCGTGTTTTGTGTCCACAAATTGTAGGAAGGATTCAGTATCTTGTTTCAGTACATTACAAGATCAGATTGAATCCCATTGGTTAGATTTTCTACATGAAATAGAAGAGAGGGTTGATACCATCTTGCCTTGTGGTGGTTAGTAGGCCGCAAGGTCTGTGATAAAGACCAACATAAATGGAGGAGGGCTTGCACTGTAATTTAGAGCCATAATAGAAGTCGACGTAGGCGTAATATTGACTAAGTTAACCCTAGTTTGAGGGTCGACATTGAGATCTAAAGTTCATGTCAATATTCATTCAAAGAAATGCCCAGAATATATGGATCCATATGAGCTAGGTCGAGTCTCTTATGGAGGCAAGAGTCATGTTGTTTCTTTGTGTGGATAGGGTTTATTCTACAAAAATTAGAAGTACATAAGTATAATGCCCTAGTTAGGACAGTTTCCTAGCATGTTTAGTTCATAAGGTATGCCCTTAAGACTGTGACAAATTTTCATAGAAGAATATGGGTTGTGACCCTTAGAGCGAGGTTTATTTCTGCAATAAAGACCGCAGATCTGGAAGATGGTTTGTAGATTCAGTATGTGTGGAGACAACAGATCCAAAGGAGGGTGGAACCTGAGCAGAAGATTGAGCATGCAGAAGAAATGTGCCATATGAAGAATGGATTGACATGCAGAGGAGTTGATTTTGGTGGACTTTCCATAGAGTTTTAGACAAAGATCTGAAGAAACCTATAAAAAATTAGTGAATGGACTATTAGTGGTTGATTTGTGACCCTAGTTCAGTCATCTATAGATTGTTAGAAGTATGATACGAGGAGTAGTTCATATTTGTTCATAGATTGGACAACAAAGATCAAATTGTCAATACACAAGAACAATGATCTTGAGAGGACTCAAACCATTGTTAGGTGGCAGATTTTAAGAGCCCTAGATGAAGACAATATTGTGGGCCCTAGATCAATAAAAAGAATTGACTGTGGATGGGCAGATTGGTGGAAGGCAAAGTACAATTGGAGGGTTGTTAGGTTACTATCAAATAAGAGCCCTGACTCTTGTTCTGGTGAAGGACAACAAAATTGGTAGAAGGGAAGGTGTATAGGGCCTAAGGATGTGCAAACTTTGAAAGACTAAAGTAACATTCAAGTGGGCCAACCAAATAGCCCTAGTTCACTATATTATAAAGGATTGATTCGGTGAGAAGAAGGGCAGCCTCCATAGCCCTGGACTTCTCATCTTGGAGCTATAGTATGGAAAAATTGGGCATACCAAAGAGTTGTTCACAAATGGAATTGTGAACAACTTGTTACCACTCAAACTAGTAGTGGATCTAAAAGGGGTTCCTAAGAGGGCAACTGCTAGGACAAGGGAAACGATGGAGGCTTAGCCCATTGTCACCACAGCTAAGGCTCCTTGCTCTTCACGGAATTTCACTGATGGGTGGAGTCCCGGTAGTTTAGGAAGTCACTTGTAGAGTATAGGTCAATGAATAGGTGGGAAGTGACCCTCGAAACCCTTTCCCTAAGATAAAATAAAGAGTGGGACTTGCTTTCCTTTTAAGCAAGGGAATTTATCTTCTAGGGAGAGAGGAGGGGGATTGAAGGGTTGAAGGAGAAGAAAAAGACTTATGAAGGAAGTTCTCAATCCCTAAAATCCTTTGGGAACTTGGATTTCCAAATGGTCCTTGATGAAAGGCCTTTGACACCAAATGGGACCACACGGGGCAAGGTGGACCCAACCCATGTTCGGGGATGGAATTTAGCAACCAATGATGTTCCTATCCTGGACAAGGTGAGGGGAAAGGATCAAAAAATATTTTTTACTTCGATAGGTCAAATTGATCCTAATAGGTTCTATCCTTGGGAACACCTAGGCAAAACTTGATCCTAGAGGCAGGGCTTGAGGTATCTGGAGATTCCACCCTCGGAATTGGCCCAAGTTCTGAGGAGAGTGAGGGCACCCAACAACGTAGCTGCCTCTAGGAGATAGAAGTTTTCCTCTAGCTAGACTCATGGGAAATTGTTTCCCTAGGTGACCTAATGGGGCTAGACCTAGGGAATGTGAAAATTTCTTAATCTAAGAAACCCTACTGTAGTATCTTGATTTACTTCTCCTACTTGAATTAATTTACAAGTTAAATTCTGAAATATTCAATAAATTATCTAAGTAAATAGTAAATACAACTAGAAACCTACACATACAGATCAAATATTGAATAACTGCTCATAGACAAAGTGACACACGGATTTTCTGGACAACTGTCACTGGAAAAAACCCAATGAGGGAAAATTGGTGTAGCTAGCTCTAGAGTGTTTTCATTATTATGCAGAATCTAAGTACAACAATCCTGGGCACCAAAATTGGTTCACCCAACAGAGAAATAAAAATGGCAGTAATACGTTGCTCTGAATCCCTCTACGTTAGCCTGACTGGCCTACGTCGGCCTTTCCGCTACTCAGTAAGGACCTGCGTCATACCTGAAGGGCTTACACTGCCCCTGCGCTGCCCTGACTGGGCCTGCATCAGCCCTGCGTGGCTTTTGCTGCCTCTGTGTTGCCCCTGCTAGGCTCTGGCTGGATTGTGTGGCTCCTGCTGCCCCTGCTACTCTGGCTGGCTGGAATGCTTATGCAGAAAAAGCATAGGTAAGAAAGAAGGCACTGGCCAAAGGTAATGCATAACAGTCAGAAAAATTGAAGAAATGAAATGAAAATAGATCAATGTCCACAAATAACCGAAATAGCTCAATGGGACTAGAGAGTAAAAGCTTTGACAATAGCAATAAGTGCTTATAGCATCAGCTAAGAGAACAGAGGAGACTAGTTCATGAGGTTAAAATGTTGTATAATTGTTGGCACAGGAAAACTGTAGAATTTTTAGAGTAAATATTTGTAGGTACCATTAGTTGGTGATCGTCGATAATCATTTCATTTCATCAAATACCTTGATGAATGGGCCTTACAAGCTATTTGCGTAGACAAATGCCACAAAAGCTGTGTGATGGAAAAATATTCACACTATATTGAAGAAAACACCGACCAAATAAGGATGACATTTCAATGGGGCAAGAAACAATAGAGAGATAGACATAGAAAAAGTTAAAATGCTAGGGCAACAAGAAAGAAACTAGGTAGCATGGTAGAAAGCACAACAAAGAAAATTATAAAAATGGAAAACCCTACAAATTAGCACCCATCCAAACATCACCAATATTTTTTCTTTAACTCTAAATCTCCAAATTCATCAAATTATATTCTGTATTCAAACTTGATCCTCTCTATTAGCCATTCTAAAGATAAGGCTGAGAACTTACTACAGAACCATCATCTACATGTAGTGATCTTATTCTGTGACCAGACAACCTACTTTCGTGAAGAAACGGAAAGGTAAACACTCTCTGCCAAGATTTTCCATACAGCCCAGGTTGAGCAACCACATATACATCACCAGTTTTTTCTCTTCAGATTTGTAACTTAGAAGAGCTTCGTCTGACCACCTCCGGGTTGCTCCCAGAGTCACCCAGACAAGCCCTCTCAACATCATCCTCTTTCTGTAGTACCTAATTAGTAATTTAATTAACCATAACAGTTTCTTGATCATGCAGGTATTTCAAATATATTTCCAATAAGCATAAAGCTTTCATGTTAAACAATTAGGTCAAAATACTTTAGACTATAATGAAAAAAATGCAAAGAAACCTCACCAACACTCAAAGGAAAAACAAAGTCAAACCTCTACAAAGTATAAATAGATATCTGATAAACTTCATTCCACCACAAAAATGTGCTTAACTGTAATGTCCCAAATTTTGCAATAAAGTATTTGGGACATTAATTTTACTTTTATTTTATTAAAAGGAGTAAAATGGGTGAGGGGACCCATGTATCATTTTAATAAACACTCCTATGGTGCAAAAATTCACTTAAGTGGCTTTAGATAGCAGCCCAAGTGTGAAAAGGGCCAAAAGCAAGTGAGATAGACCATGGTTGACCAAAGTCAACAACGTACCCTAAGAGGGGAAGCTTTCACAAGAATATTGCGTAGTTGGAGTGGAGGGAAATTTGAAATGAGAGAGAAACCCTAATGTGAGTGGGGTCCATGCACACATTGCATAAAAGATGAAGGAGAGCATTGTGGAGATTAGTTTTTGGAAAATAGAATTCGAAGTTGAAGCTCTCTTCAACTTGTTGTTGTTTAGCACAAGAGGGATTCCTGTTTAGGAATGCCCTTCTCTTCCATGGGAGGCCATGGGGAGATTGTTCTTCATCTTCCTCACATCATGGCTTGAGGCCAAAGCAGTCATCTACAGCTACTACGTTATTCTTGCAGCAAGAGAACGCTGGAGTTGCTGGTGTTGCAGTGAGGGACCTTCATCATCTCACTTCCGGAGTTGGTTTGTAGAGGGGAAGCTCATTCCTTCTCTAGGAAATCAGCAAAGGATATTTTCGGAGTTCATATTGCATATTTGGCATCAGGTCATATGTATTTCTCTCATGCCCAGCACAGTCCCTTCTTCTTACAGTGTTATTCTCAAGGAGGGTTTGCAGGTGGAGCTCATTTTGTGCACTAGGGAGTGCAATCTTCTGTGAGGGGATCAGCCCCTTCATTTTGGAGATCATTGGAGGAGGTATTATGGTTTATTGCAGCATATACTTCCTTCTCCATTTTTTTATTATTATTGAGTTGCAGCAGCTACACTGCAACTCCGTCATTTTACTATTTTATGTCTTTTAGCCAATCCCTTGGAGGATTGATGCAATAATGTTTTCTGGGGTTAAGAACTTGCTCCCCCATCTTTATTTGAGGACATATTGTCATATCATCCCATCTGTAACAGCTTGCATTCATTTTCCCTCATAGACTGTGCAGTTATAGAGTAGCTGGGTTTATGTAGCAGTGTATTCTCTTGTTCCATGTACATTTCCTATTGAGGTTGATTTGAGCTTACCTTGAGAGGTATTTTCCTCAAGGGATTTGTATTACATTTGATGCTACACATTATGTATCAGATTTGTACTCTTCTAACATTATATGATGCATTCTTTCACTGCTGTTCATATTGAAGTTTTAATGCTGTTGAAGATTCCCTTATTGAGCATTGTTTCAGTATACATGTTGGTGGGAGATCTGAATAACCTGCTTAAGGTTATTTCTTTGAGCTTAGATTCTGTAGGGAGTTTTTACTAGGCATATTCTAAGGCATCCCAACATTGGATTTCCTTATTTTCACATTGGCTTCCTTATACAACGTCCTCATGGACAACTGTTGCAGATATTCCTTGAAGGGAATTATTAGCTCTCGACAAGTTATATTGGCAGAGTCTGCTAGTGGGCCAGGTAGCCTCTGGATCTCATTATTCCTTATGAAGATGACATATCCAATAAATTCCCTAGCAGTCAATCTCTAAAATAGTTCAGTGTTGATTGTTAATACTCCCAGAGGTGGAAAATAGGAATATCTCAAGATATTCCCGGCATTGCATAAATTTCCCCATTTGGGACATTACAGTGGTATCAGATCTTCAAACTTGGCTCAGACCATGAAGTTATAATTTTAGAGAAGAAGAGGTCAGAGATGATGCAGAAGATGAGATCAATCTCATTAGTTTTGGGTCCAGCAACAACCTGTCCAAGGATGTTGAGGAGATAGAAGAAGGAGAAGAGGAAGGACCATGCACTTCGTATTCTCATAGAGGAGCAGAGCAGAAGCATGGAGAAAACTTGGAATTCGAATTCTAAGTGAGCGTCTTGCTGAATATGGAGAAAAACCTGGAGTCTTCTAAGAGACTCTAACTTCTTCACACTTTTTCAGCAAGAAGAGGAAAGAACTTGGTGGTTCAGCCATGGGAGGCATGCAAGGGTTTCTACTCTTGCTGATTTTTCTCAGATCTTGATCAAAATATTTGGCCAAAGGAGGGAGGAGCCCTCACCACCAGAGGCACATGCCATCGCTATACATTCATGGAGGAGCAGCCTCCACCTTCAGCTATTGAGGCAGCCAACACACTTAAGGAAGAGACTCTTGCAGCAACACAAGATTCTTCCAGATCTCTCCAAGGTATGCATGAGTTTGCATCTATTATGGAGGATTGTACATTATTGCATGCTGATTATCTTGAGGAAGGAGCTTTCACTATGCTGTGCCATTTTGAGGAAAGAAACCCTCATCATACTCATGCACTATTGATGAGTCATGCATCACATGTGAGGGTGGGGTTTTGAAATTTGTCATAAGGAGATTGCATTTCAATGTCCCATGAAATGCAAAAAGGAGAAATCTGTTTTGGGACAATGGTAGCTCTTATGAAATAGGTACCAAGTGGCAGGATACTTACACCAAAGAGCAGAGCTTTGTGGATCATATGTGCCCAGCGGAAATGTGGAAGATCCATAACCCATAGGTCCCAGGATCTTTTCACACTCATTGCACTTGATGGACAAAGGGGAGAGTATGGGTGCATCATGATGGGGTGGCATTTCTCTTACCACTCATTATCTTCCCATTTCAGATTGGGTATGGTGGAAGTATAGGGGAGCAGCAGTACTCTTGTTGCTCAGATTTTGTTGCATGTTGCGGGAGCAAGAGGAGGCACTAGCATAGTGCAAGAGGATTTCTCTTTGATCTTGGATGCCAAGCAACACCTTCTTCATGGGAGGAGCACTACATTTTAGCAACATGATGGGAGGAGTCTTTGACAAGATTCATGTCAAATATGGGAGCTTTGAGATGACAGTGGCCCTACTCCAAAGGCCAGCAGCTCTGTCACTTGAGAGCTTGAGTTACTTGTTGGAGTGTCTTCCAAGCCACTTCACAAGTGATGTATTATGGAGGCATGTAGGTGATGAGCATGAAGGAGTAAAGGAGGAGAGCACTCCTACTACATTTTGAATTTCTTGGCTTGGTTGCACAAGCATAAGAAGAGGGATCTACATGCAATGTTTATGGGTTCTTCTTTCATGCATGTTTCATGCATATCCTTCATTGATGGAGGAGTCCACTTGGGAGGGCTTCCTAATGGATGTATATCAGCATTTGGCTAGATGCATAGCCCAAGAGATGATGAGATGGTTGGCACAACCACTCCCCTACTATGTTGCAGTAAGGGAGACTTTTCATTGGAGCCATTTCAGCTCAAAGGCCAAAGTACATGATGCGGGAGGTAACTTTTGTGACATGCATTGTACTCTCTTATCTTTATGAGTAGAATATCAGATCAAGAGGGATTCTTCCTTCTTGCATATTTTGTTTTTTTGTACTAATGGTTCATTACAACAGAATAATGGCTATTTCAGCAGTGGTTTGTGGGGGAAAGCCACATGGATTTTGGTGTGCACCCTTGGCACCAAATTTTGTTTCATGATCACATATTGCAAGATGTATGTGGAAAAAAAAAAGTGGCTACAAAGACACTTGTTTCATTATATATTGAGGTGGGAAAATGATGCCCTGCGCTGGTTCCATGCATGGGACCAAATTTCACCTCCTTGTTCTCATAAGTTTATGCTTCCGCATGTTGTTGATGGAACGCTACTTAGAGGAAGCATCATCTTAAAGGAGGAGAATAAATTGAATATTCCCATTGGGAGTATGATTCTCCCTACTTTGCATATTGTATGTTTCGGGAGGAGCAATGGGCAACCCATGATTGCCAAGCTTCATCTATTTCCTTCATGTGGGAGGAGCTATTTGGAGCGTTAAATTTTTTGAGGAGGCACTTCATGGTTTTTATGTTGATGGGGTAGCTTGGGTCTCTCATGAAGACCATTTCATTTCAGCTATATATCAGCAGCAACCCCATATGTATCATGTGGAGGGAGAGACTCATTGGGTGGATGTGCCCTTTGGGGAAGAAGACCTCCATTCTTTTTGCAGCACATGCTCCAAGGGGAGTATGGAAGATGATATGGTCACCATGTTCAGCCATGTGTTCTTTCCATGAGGTGAACCATATGATTTCTTGGATGCCATATGTTGATAGATTCCAACTCATCACATATGAGATGATTTGGGCCAACTTGATTTGCAGCATTGGAGGAGAGATCCTTGGGGGATCTAGACTTCATCTTGCCTCTTGAAGGCAACACTATTGCAGCCCAAGATCAGCTTTCACTCCACATTCACCATGAGTGGAGAAGAGGACAGTGTGGGGTAAGCTATGAAGCTTACCAAGTTCAGAAATTCAGCCCACCTATTTCTCATGAGCACAAGGTGGAGGAGTACTTTCAGGAGTTGCCTAGTTGGAGGGTGACTCATTTTGGTTTATTTCTTGAGGATGGAGGATCTACAAGAGGATATTTCAGACTCCATGCCTTGAGTGGAGGAATTTTTGTAGTTCATCCTTGCTCTTTCTTGAGGAAAAGCAAGTTTTGGGAGGGGAGGACTGTAATGTCCCAAATTTTGCAATAAAGTATTTGGGACATTAATTTTACTTTTATTTTATTTAAAGGAATAAAATGGGTGAGGGGACCCATTTACCATTTTAATAAACACTCCTATGATGCAAAAAGTCACTTAAGTGGCTTTAGATAGCATCCCAAGTGTGAAAAGGGCCAAAATCAAGTGAGCTAGACCATGGTTGACCAAAGTCAACAACGTACCCTAAGAGGGGAAGCTTGCACAAGAAGATTGCATAGTTGGAGTGGAGGGAAATTTGAAATGAGAGAGAAACCCTAATGTGAGTGGGGTCCATGCACACATTGCATAAAATATGAAGGAGAGCATTGTGGAGATCAGTTTTTGGAAAATAGAATTCGAAGTTGAAGCTCTCTTCAACTTGTTGCTGTTTAGCACAAGATGGATTCCTGTTTAGGAATTCCCTTCTCTTTCATGGGAGGCCATGGGGAGATTTTTCTTCATATTCCTCACATCATGGCTTGAGGCCAAAGAAGTCATCTACAACTACTACTTTATTCTTGCTGCAAGAGAACACTGGAGTTGTTCGTGTTGCAGTGAGGGACCTTCATCATCTCACTTCTGAAGTTGGTTTGTAGAGGGGAAACTCATTCCTTCTCTAGGAAATCATAAAAGTAGATTTCTGGAGCTCATATTGCATATTTGGCATCAGGTCATATATATTTCTCTCATGCCCAGCGTAGTCCCTTCTTCTTACAATGTTATTCTTAGGGAGGGTTTGCAGGTGGAGCTCATTTTGTGCACTAGAGAGTGCAATATTCTGTGAGGGGATCAACCCCTTCATTTTGGAGATCATTGGAGGATGTATTATGGTTTATTGCAGCATCTACTTCCTTCTCCATTTTTTTATTATTATTGAGTTGCAGCAGCTACACTGCAACTTCGGCATTTTACTATTTTATGTCTTTTAGCCAATCCCTTGGAGGATTGATGCAATAATGTTTTCTGGGGTTGATAACTTTCTCCCCCATCTTTATTTGAGCACATATTGTCATATCATCACATATGTAACATCTTGTAGTCATTTTCCCTCATAGACTGCACAGTTATAGAGTAGATGGGTTTATGTAGCAGTGTATTCTCTTGTTCCATGTACATTTCCTATTGAGGTTGATTTGAGCTTACCTTGAGAGGTATTTTCCTCAAGGGATTTGTATTAAATTTGATGCTACACATTATGTATTAGATTTTTACTCTTCTGACATTATATGATGCATTCTTTCATTTTTGTTCATATTGAAGTTTTAATGCTGCTGAAGATTCCCTTATTGAGCATTGTTTCGGTAAACATGTTGGTGGGAGATCTGAATAACCCACTTAAGGTTATTTATTTGAGCTTAGATTCTGCAGGGATTTTTTACCAGACATATTATAAGGCATCCCAGCATTGGATTGCCTTATTTTGACATTGGCTTCCTTATACAGCTTCCTCATGGACAGCTGTTGCAGAAATTCCTTGAAGGGAATTATTAGCTCTCGACAAGTTATATTGGCAGAGTCTGCTAGTGGGCCAGGTAGCCTCTGGATCTCATTCTTCCTTATGAAGATGACATATCCAGTAAATTCCCCAGTAGTTAATCTCTGAAATAGTTCAGTGTTGATTGTTAATACTCCCGGAGGTGGAAAATAGGAATATCTCCATTACATTAACTAAAGAAAATTCTAATTACTGTGCTTTCAAGACAAATATTTCAAGGGAATTGATGTTATAAACATACCCCTACACCTCGTGAACAATCAATATGTATAAGTAGACCATCATAAGGCTCATTTTAAACATCATTATTATCATTTTATAAATCATTTTTATTGAATCAACAAGAAGCAAGAAACAATTTCATTTAGTTCCACTGAAGAAAAGTATATGGTAGTTTCATATACTTATTATGAAGCTATCTATATTTTCAACTTGATTGTAGATTCAACCAATCAGTTGTTGAATCCCAATATTGTCTCTTGTGAGAATTAAAGTTACATCAAGCTCTATGAAAATCCAATGTGTCATGACCATTTCAAACACATTGATATTCAATATAATTTCCTAAGATTCCAAGTTCATTAGGGAGTTGGTAGTGTTGGACCACATTCTGAAAAATTTGCATATGGTTAATTGTTTGACAAAGCTCCTAACAAAGGGGAAGTTTGACAAGTTGGGGGAGAATCTTGGGTTATTGGAAAAAAAAAATCTCAAGAGTGTTAAATTACCTAGTTGGTGCGAGTTGGTCTCACCTCAGCCTTGAGAAGTTGAGAAGCACCAGGATTGTAGAGATAGATTGTGGTACACCAGTCAGAAATATTCTTAAATACATCTAGAAGCTTATAATGAAACCTTCGAGGATAGATGAATTAGTTGTTGGTGTTGGAATCACGATTGTCGTTAGACCAAAAATCGCAGGCATTAGTCTTCGCTACAATCACCAGAGTTAGGATCCATGAGAGGCAGTTAGTCCATGTCACAAAACACACGGGGAGCGTTGAACCAAATGTCCAACAATCTCCCCCCCAATGCGAGTCGGGTGAGTTTCAAACTCGAGACCTGTTGCTCTGATACCACTTGTTGGAATCAAGATTGTTGTTAGACCAAAACCCGCAGGCGTTAGTCTCTGCTACAATCACCAGAGTTAGGATCCACGAGAGGCGGTTATTCCATGTCAAGAAACACACGGGGAGCGTTGACCCAAATGTCCAACATCTGGGTCACACCCACCAAGTATGGCACACTAGTTGAGGAGATTAACACCATCATCTCAGGTGCATTCATGAGTGCACACTTATGGAATGAGGCACCTTCAGGAGAGGAGTTATATCTACTATGATAATTCACTACTCTAAAAGAAAAGCCTTGCATACAAGGAAAATTTATGAGGGAGTTTCTCATGCTCAAGGGAGATGCACCATTAACGCTATCATTAGCCTGTTTTCTAACAACACCTTCTCTTAACTTATAAATGAAAAGGATGGGCACACTAGTTAGAAATTTGTAGAAATAGATAATAAGAGTGAGTATTTTTAGCTTGTAGGTTGTAGTAGGAGCTTTTGTGAGATGACAACTTGTTGTGACATTATTCTATTTGAGTAATAAAGACTTATATGCAATTGTTGTTAGAGCCTGCTCTTTTTATCCTGAATTCTCAGATTGCAGATTTGTGTAGAGTGTGCCTAATATATTTGTTGTTTTAATCCATTGTACATGTTATGTTTGCACTCTTGAATTTACATCCTTCAATTTCTGCTCGTACAAATCTGAAATTTTGATAGGCAGATACTAAAGTTTAGTCCTGCTGTTAGGATTTTTTAATTCTCTAAGGGTATTCTCTTGCTTTCAATAATATTTGCATATTTCTGCATCACATCTCATCTCTTCCATTTCATTCTACTATAATACAAAAATAATTTCTAGTATAGTTTAGTTTATTTCTTCTTTTTACTTAATTGATCTTTTATTTTATTTTATAGGAGAAGTACTTAGCAATCTCAATTCACACTCCCTTTGTATTCACACTGTTGTATATGTGTGGTCGTTCGACATTATCTCATCTTTATATTATCTTTGAGTGCAGACTTGTGTATCACAATTCACATGTTAGAATTGACAATCATGAATCAACAGGTTGCATTTTTGTGTTGTATGACCTTAAGTTGTTGTTTCTAGTTAGTCTTGCAGCAAGTGTCTTCATAGTCAACCCTGCAACCATAATTTTGTCTAAGGAAAATAAAATTGTTGTGTGTAATGGCTGAAAAGCATGAAAAATTAGATCTCAAATATGAAGATAGTTCAATACAGAGAATGTGACTGAAATTCTCCAAAAAAATACTTATAGACAAGTATTATATCATTTTTAGGGAAAGCCAATAAACTCAATACAATTTTCTAGGGAAAAAATAATGTAGAAGCCAACACACATGGCCTTGGAAATTTTAAAGTCTAATATTTGCCGGGATAAAGCTAGGAAAAATAACCTTTTCCCAATTGTAAATCGTTCTTGTGCTATAAATGTCATGAATTAAAAAGACACAGTAATAGGAAGTATGGAATTGGTTTGTTGACCTATCATTTCAGTAAATACTAAATTCCCCAGCAATATTCTTATGGGGCTAAGCCAAATGTCTACATAATACTTATTGGCAACCACTACTCTTGATGCATTCACCCTTCAAAGGATTTATCATCACATGACTCTAATGGTTATTCTTGTTGAGCCTCTGCTCCCCTGATATCTTCATGGGTATACACAAAATATTAGATATTCTAATGTATATTAAGGATTTAGTGGAATATTCCAAGATCCAAATATGGGCACAAGTTAGACAAGGAAACAATCTCAAATCCTAGAAATGACTAAGTACAATGATAGTCAAAGGAATGACTCAGAAGGGATATTGCAACACTGGAGGCACAAGTCTTTAATATCTCTGAGACTATAGAAATATTAATGCCAATGCTAGAGAACAAGATCCTTTGAGGGCTTATTGGCTATAATATAGATGATGGATGTCTCTAGATAAAGAAGAGAGAGAGAGAGAGAGACCAGGTTAAAATAACAGATATCACCAGTCTCTATTTAAAATGGATGCCTAGACACCAAGACCTATCAAGGTGAGATGAATTCTATAAAATTAAATCATTGGTTGAATAAATTAAAATTTAGAAGTTTACCTCATTGGGGTAGCATCGGATGTGCAAAAAATGGCATTCCTCATGTTCCCATGAAACCATCTCCCCATTGGTTGGCAGGACACTAGCCTATGATAAATTTTTCCCATCTTGGATACTCTACAAGTGATTTGGAAAGAGGAGGTAAAAATGGTAATTTTTGGCAGTTTTAATTTCAGGACATTTTAGTGGGGAATTGGCTAGTAGACAGTGAGATTACGTTGAAATGTGGCTTTGTTGCAACACTGCAGAATTATCTAGGAAAAATTGTGTGCAAAAATTGCAACTAGAGGCAGTTCTGGCCCTCACAGAACTGAAACAGGGAGACTCTGTATGTGGTTGTAACTGTTCTATATGTATCACATTAATAGGGATATCAATCAACTAATGGATCGCTAAGGTAATTACACCATTAGCCTAGACTAAAAGGGGGGCACATTTTTCAAGGGTGATTCTAGAACTATATATTGACAAGACCTTGACAAAGGTTTTGTTTGATTACATAGTTGTTATAGTTTTAAGGTCAAGTAATTAAGCTAAGAGTTGGAATCAACAGAACTAAAATAAACCAAGAGAAAGGTGTGAACATAAGTTTGAAATAGTCTCTAACTTGGTGTTGTGAAATGAATTTGTTTCATATAAAGATTAGGTGTTGTTCTTGTCATAATAAAACCCTATATGAATTTAGCTTTTCAACAGTTAGAGTGCTTTCCATTTGACAACATACCTCATGTATGCACTGAATTGACACAATGATACACATTACAGTGAAAAAACATAGTGATCCTACAGTTGTCAACATATGATAGTAATTCTTGCTGCAATCTCATTGTGCATAGGTTGAATAAATTCAAGAACCAAAGGTAGTAACCCAATCACTGAATTTGAATTATATTTTGTACATATTGTTGACAAACCTCTCATTGCAATTATGAACCAAAACATAGTTCCATAACACTTACCTTATGTGACCCTAAAATATTGATTTGTGCATCAAATTTGTGGACATTAGTACACATAGACAATGAACCTATCTACCCTACACTGATATGACCTTGAAATTTGAATATACTTAACTGAGATATCATATTTGATGAAGTTTGATACATTGACATATTGCCACGCTGTATTGGTATTACATTGATACATTCAACCTCCATTGAAATTGAAATTACACATAGACCACAATGTAAGATAGACCTTTGGAATTTCGACTTCACAAGTGTTTTGGGCATTGATATGTTGACCTCAGGTTAGTAGCAACATTAGTATAAGAATACCCTAAGATTGCAGCAGCTAGATATTGATAGTAACGTGTCCTATTGACTTGATATAATTACACATTGGATGGTGAGTTAACACTTAGATATTAATGTGATGTCGTAACTTTGACTTAACCTATCATGACTAAGAAGTATAACTAGGATTGTTATGTATAACTTGTTATAACATTAATACACTAGGTTGAATACAGACGAAATGATAGTTGATCTTATTACAGTACTTCTAAGGATAGCATTGTCTTGAATGATAATTGACACAAAGAGGAGGTAAAAATGGTAATTTTTGGAAGTTTTAATTTCAGGACATTGTAGTGGGCCATTGGCTGGTAGACAGTGAGATTACGTTGAAATGTGGCTTTGCTGCAACACTGCAGAATTATCTAGGAAAATTTGTGTACAAAAATTGCAACTAGAGGCAGTTCTAGCCCTCACAGAACTCAAACAGGGAGACTCTGTATGTGGTTGTAACTGTTCAATATGTATCACATTAATAGGGATATAAATCAACTAATGGATCACTAAGGTAATTCCACCATTATCCTAGACTAAAAGGGGGGCATATTTTTCAAAGGTGATTCTAGAACTATATATTGACAAGACCTTGACAAAGGTTTTTTTTGATTACATAGTTGTTATAGTTTTAAGGTCAAGTAATTAAGCTAAGAGTTGGCATCAACAGAACTGAAATAAACCAAAAGAAAGGTTCTAGCCCTCATAGAACTGAAACAAGGAGACTCTGTATGTGGTTGTAATTGTTCTATATGTTTTTGGCGATGTCATGTTCAAGTCAAAGGTCATTCCTCTTATCAATATTGTATGGGTAACTATGTTTGTGATGAAAAGTGGAAATATTACTCTCTCGAATTACACCAAAGAAACCAAGTGGAGGATTCTTGAAATTTGGTAGGTCATGATTGCAAAAATAAAAATCATACATATATGCAGATCTATTCTTCTTCTGACAAATCATCTAGATGTAGCAAATATTGTTGCTTGAAGGTTGGACAAGAAGGTCTTCATAACTGTAAGTCACCTCAGCACTTGTAGGATGAAGTGTTCTCTCCCAAGCTGCAAAAGTCCTTGTGTGATAAAATTTAGATTGAGTATCGTGAAAAACACACTTATATTACGAGATATTGTCCTAAAAAAATGCATCATGGAGGGTGTGATGAACATCTGTGTGGTAATGAGCATGATTGTTATAGGAAATGTGAAGTTTTGTGAGATTTTCACTGAACTTGTGCGAAATACATGCTCATTTCGGGATAGAAGAGGTTGCATTGAGTATGAACATGTCTCTGAACAAAGTGGCATGCAGAAGGATGCTTGCATTACCATGACACTTTTTGAAACATACCATGATGGTCTGCATCTTCACACACTAAATCCAGATGTTGCACGTTATAGTAAGGTAAGATGTAAAGCTTATAGGTATTTTTGTCAATGACCAATCAATCATTCTGGTTTACATCAAATAGTCTCATGGGAACATGAGGAATTCCATTTTTGCACCAGAACATGAAGAATTTGATATCCAGGGTAGGAAATATACATGGGGGATCACATCATTGCAGCTTTCCTTGTCCATTTTTGGCTTACAATTAAAGATTACATGCCCAGAAATCCTTGAGAAAAAGAATTGTTGCTCATCAAGATAAAAAAAAACAACAAACGTAGATGGAACTTACAGAGAACTTTCAATTTCAGAAATAAAAACAAAATGATGCTTGATAAATATGTGTTATAACAATTTCTAACATTTTCTTACTATAAATATGTGTTATGACAATATGTAATTTTCTTACTATTCTAATTTTCTTCGTTTGTGTGAAAATTCCAACAATTAAAGGAGCCTTATAGACACTATAGTGTGTGGATTGCAAGGACGCTCTGAAATCAAGGAATATACTAGATCCTCAATCATGTTCCTCATTTAGTACAGATTTCAGAATTAAATACTGGTATGACATTGCACAAAATACAAAGAGGAAACTATGGCATATGAGAAGACCACAGAACTAAATCATTTTCAGGGAAATTTGCAACTTACCCCTATTCTCAAATGAAAATATCTATCATTAGAAAGTGCAATATGGATAATTTAAATGGTTTCACAGTTGTTTAAGCCTTAATTGAAAAGGTTTCTGGCTATCAGTAGAAATCACACAAAGCTTGCAACCCTTACACAAAATTTACAAAGCATGATAAGACAGTATATATCCAGCATGATAAGGTTTATATATCCAACCTAAAAATAATAACCAATCAGTAGCAAGAACATTGCAGTACATTTGATGTAAAAAACATATAGCTTAAAGAAGTATAATAGTAATCACGTATCCAAAATCTTAACCATGATATTAATCACAAGTAAGCTATCACATTCTGTGTCCAACATCCTCAAATGGTTGGGATAGTAATTTACCAATTCATTGTTCTCTCTCAATCATTGATCAATTCAATGTCACTTCTCTTCCAACATATAAAAGTGTTAAGTGCATCTACTAAATAATCATATCGATTACTTCTACGTTTAAGCTTAATTTCACAATCAGAATCAACCAATATTTATTGTGGGCACACAAAATAATATCCTTCTCCTAATTCTTCCCCATTGGGCATGACAAAATTTGGTTCAGTGTTTTTTATGTAACCCTTTGCAACCTTCACTTGACCATTAAAATATGTAATTAAACATTTTTTCCCCTTCAATCTTGTATTTGAAGGTAGTAATTGTGGTTTATCTTGCAAATAAACAAATTCTTGCAAGATTCCATAGAATAAAAAGATAATATTAAACAAGAAAATAAACAAGTATAAAACTTACCTATGTTAGTGAGTCACCAATTGGGTCATGAATAGGTTGTACTGAAGTCAATGGAGTTTGTTCTAGCGAAGCCTGACTAGGACTTAAGGAACTCTGCTAAGAAATAAATAGTTTGAATGCGATACCATGAAATCAGAAGATGAACGGTTAAGCTACAAAAATAATATTTCATTAATTACACATCTACAACAATACAATCATGTTCATATTGGCATTGTGCTTTTAAAATTTCAATCTCTAAATATGGCATACATCAACAATTATATAGCCTACACTTAATTCTTACATTGTTGGTTGGTTCTGGATTAACTCGACCATTTTCTTTTCCCACCTCCGTGGCAGCTTTCCATTGCATTAATTCTTCAACAACTGCCTTCAATATTCCAAGTTGCTTGTCTTTTTCTTTCAAATTTTCTTCTGTATTATGTAATTGCCTCTTGTAAGCACGCTCTATTCCAAACAAATCAGTTGGAGTAACCCCATAGCCAACCCCACATACACGACCCCTCCTCTCAGGCCCCGAAACTATTGCAATGGCATCTTCCTTTGTTTCATATGCAGGAGACACTGAATCATTTTGTATCGGTTCAATTTGTTTCTAGCAATGACAACATTTCAACAAATACATGTAAGAAACATCATTATTATTTAAAAAAGAAAAAAATCAAATAGATACAAGAATAGGTTGGGAACTTACTATTCTCTCTGCACTAAATGATGACATTGGAGTGCCATCCTTCATTGTATGAAATTTCATCCACATATTAGCCCTAGTTACAGGCGCATCATTTTGATTGCAAGTTTGATTCTAGTCACAAAAATTACAACAGTCTAGATAAGTATATTTGCAGGTGGTAATTGTGAACAAAAAATAGATTTGGTTACAACTTACAAGGTCATGTTCAAATCTATAGTAATCTCTACGGCCATAAGTGTGGGTCTCTTGTTCTAATGCCCTATTTTCCTGATTGAATTTTTCCTTCTCTTGCAACTCAATAAAAAATGGATGCTTAGATTGAAATTTATTATATGCAAGGATTCAAATTCAAATCTCATTTAATGATAACAAGTAGATTTGTCTTCCATTTTTACCTTGAATTTAGGGTCAGATCGTATTCTAAAAAATTCAATCCAATCGGTTTCATCTACTCCAATAGGAACATTTGTCATCCTCTCCTCATCTATCTTTTATTTCAAATAATAATTTTTATACAAATTATATCTGTAAGTTCTCAAGCACTGATATATTGCTTTATAACATGATTGTTCCACTGAAAAATATATTTGGTAGCTACGCTACAATAGATAAATAATGCATTATTAGATACAAAGTCTTATTTAAAATTAAACTTATCATACACATGTTCACATACACCAATAAAATTTATAAAAAAATCCAATAATAATTTGGTTGATAATCACATTGATTGCACTCCATATGTCTTTCTTAAGTGCTTCAGGCACTTGTTTCCATTCCATGTGTTTGATGCCTACAATCTCTCTTGCAAGGACACCTAAAAAGGAGGAGAATTTCTCTGACTGTGGACCAACAGGTTGTCCCCTCTCATTAAATTGAATTTCAGGCAATGCAGAGGCCTGTGTAGTGTTTCCAAAGAGGCATTTTGTTGGTCCCCTACCCTTCATTTTCACATTTTTTGTACTATGGGCTTTAGTACTTGCATCTTCCCCTTCCAAGCCATGCTCTTGTTGTGGTTGTTCTTGCTCCATATCATGATCTAGTTATGATGGTTCTTGCTCCAAAACATAAAGTTGTTGTGATGGTAGGTGCTGAGAATTTTCTAGAAAACAAATCACACCTCTTGAGACAATAACAATATGAATATGTTAACATAAAAGCTTGAAGTATTTATACAAGAAATATCAAGTTGAAAAATTATCATACCTTCCAATGGTTCATCCACATTTTTCTCAAGAATATGTGCATAATAATTGGTGTTGACACTAAAGCAACTAGATTCATGTTGTAATGGCGAAAGGGATCATGGTGCTCTCTTTTGTGGTTGTTTTTTGATGATGCAACATCGAATGTTGTCATTTTTTTTTGTAATGTGGCTTGACTTTGTGGTTTTACTCACTGTTAAAAGTGATCTCTTATGATGTCTTTCATTCCTATTGGATACCTACACATATAGATTGCGAAACTTAATCAAAGTTAGTAAAAAAAAAATTAAAGTAGAAAAGAAAACACAATAAGTGTTAAAAAGCATTGACATCCAAAATAAAAAATAATTTCTTACCTTGGTATGGATATCCGCGAATAGATTGCATAACAAAAAAAACATTTTTATTAGCAAATCCTTTCCATTTCATAAGAGTTCAATTCAGATCATAAGAGTTCAATTCAAATCATAGTATTTTCAAGGGTCTTTGTTATGTAGATAATCACAACTATCATTGTTTGTATCTTGTGGGTGTCAGACAATCCTTAACCAAAACAATTAGATACATTTCCACAACATGTTAAATCCAAATGCCAAAAAACATGCAGCATCACACCAATGAATCTAAGTAAGAAAGGTTTGGAACATGTAGATTTAACTTTCATTTATGTTCTCAAATATTGAGAAGTATGAGTTGTAGAATTTTGTACTCTAAAACCACAACGACATTACCATTTCCAGGGAAGAAATTGCAGGGTGGTGTGAATGGGTTCACATATAACAATAATTGAGGAGTTATTTTGCCTAAAGATAAACAATAAACTAGTTCCATGTGAACAACTTGGCTAAAAACAACTAGGCTGAAAAACGTTAAAAACAATTGCTATGTGAACAACTAGGTTGAAAGAGCCATTACAGAAGTCCAATATAAAAAAAGAAAGAGAGAAAAGCATCTAATTGTAATCATGTTGAGTGAAACACTTGAATGATAAATTGAAGCAATGGATGCCATGTGCATGTCAATAAAACTCCTAAAGCCATTTTTCTTATCATTCTATGGACTCCAAAAAGGGAACTAAACAATAGAGGCTCATACTTTTCAGGAATAAACCCCAGTTTCTCTGGAATCTGTCTATATTCATCTTCAGGTGACTACCTTTTAGGCTTATACATAAAATTTGTAGCATACATTATTGTAAAGAGACCTGTTGTGTCATCTAACATCATTAAATAAGGATTACAATTTTAATTCTAAGTGAAATAGTTTAGGAATGAGGGATACACACAACTAAAACAAGATGGAATTGGTAGTTGAACATCAGTAGAGGAGAACACTACGCAGGTAGTTGAAAAACAGTAGAAGAGACATCTACACACTAACATACTGGGCTTTTAGCTGAAAAAGGAAAAGGAAAATTCTACCATATACAAAATGATGAAATTCAATGGGTTATCGTAAGCAGTCCAGATTCTTGATGTTGTTGGGCATTTGTTTATAATTTAGTGACTTGAAGAACTATATAAATTAACACAGGTCCATCTTAACCATGGATCTATGTTATGTATTTAGAGGTCCATATTAAGCATGGATCTGTTATAAATTTTTGTGTGAACGTGTCACAAGAGGGACTCAAACCTGGGCGGAGAGAAACTCAACACCCCTGCATTACCAACCAACCAACAAAGCTCCCATTTACAGTAGAATGCCCATTTTAAAAAAAAACAAATAAAAATTAACAGATATAAACAGTTCATCTGACAATAGAATGTACGTTTGAAAAAAACAAACAAATAAAAATTAACATATATAAACAGTGCATTTGCCAAAGTGTCACACACATAAAGGCGAATTGTTGATGGATACGACTAGCTAGGATGTGAGAAGCCGTGGAAATGTTTCTCCGATTGACATAAACAACCAGATTTGTTTATGGAGAAAACTCTCAGCCATCTACAAAGGGTAACACACATAAAAACAAATTGTTGATGGATCCGGCTAGCTGGGCTTCTCATATTGACATAAAAAACGAGATTTGTTCATGGAAAAAACTCTCAGCGCATCTGCAGAGGGTAACACACATAAAAATGATTTGTTGATGGATGTCGCTAGCTAGTCTGTGTAAACATAAACAAAAATTGTTGATGGACAGAGCAACTAGCATTGCGCATAGACAACCATGAAATGTTGATTGCACACCTGTTTCAGAGATAAAGGAGCGTGACATTGCTAAAGACCAAATATCAACCACTTCGATTTCTAAAGTTTTTAAATCTGTTTTCTAAAAAAAAATTATCAATTTTTTGAAGAAATGCCTCTCTCAGCACTTGAAGGTTTATTTCAGTGTTTAAGTGAATAGTATGTGTCATCTTGGGCAATTAAATCATGCACACTTGTTTCAGACATAGAAAAAAATGAGACATTGCTAAAACCAAACACTTGTTGTTTCAATTTCTGAATTTTTTAAACCAAACACTTGTTGTTTCAATTTCTAAATTTTTTAAATCTAGATTCTCTAAAATATATATAGAAATTTATTTAAAATCATAAAAATTAACTACAAATAATTCAGGGTTATAAAATATAAGTTTACCCTTAAGGTTAAAATCGATCTAAAATCACAGAAAAAACAACTTAAAATAATTCTTTATTATAAAATATAAATTTACCTCTTTTCATTTCCTCTCCTTGTAATCATGGCGAGCTTACTTCTTAGTGACTCCAACTTTATCTAAAGCACACTCAAAAACATCTTCAAACAAAATTTTATTGAATAGGAATGAGTTCTATTCTCAATTTAAATAAAACTGTGCTTAAAAAAAATAGTAAAAAACCCTAAAAATATTGGTCAAAATATTGGTGGGAAATCTAAATCTTAATAAAAATGGTGGGAAATCTAAATCCTAATAACAATGGCAGGAAATCTAAATAGTGATTTCATTAAATAGGAATGAGTTATATTCTCAATTTAAACAAAATGGAAATTAGAAACTCTTAAAAATATTGGTGGGAAATCTAAATCCTAATTTCATTGAATATTAATGAGTTTTATTCTCAATTTAAATCAGATTATTAAAAAAAAAGGTAGGAAACTCCGGAAAATATTAGTGCGAAATCTAAATCCTAATAAAAATGGTAGAAATTCTAAATATTTTTTACTCTTATGACACTCTTGAGATGTTTCCACTTGTGCAATTGTGCTTCCAAATATGTGAACTCAACAATAAAACACACCTTAAAATACATGAATCATGTCTCTCAACATGTGAAAGAAAAAGTAAACCAACTAGCTATGACATTCTTCTTTTATACATGAGACCCTTGAATATGCCATGAAATCCCCCAAAATCTTCTTAAAGGATGGGAGCTCCTCCTCATGCATGAAGCTAGTGGAATATGACAAGTTATCCAAAATTCATCCAAATATGTGATTTGTGCCTTGAGAAATGTGAAAGGTACCCTCGGTGGAGAAACATGCATAAACATTTGTTGCCAAGAGCCTTAAATGTGAGATGTTGCCACTTGTCAATTGTGCCTCTTTTTGATGATGAAACCGACGCCCTAGTTTTGCAAGGATCACAAAGTGTCATTTTGCGTCAACCCAAGGTCGTTTCCATTGTCACCTTAGAAACGAATCCTCTCACTTTAGATTAATTATTGAATCCTAGGGGTGTCCCAAAGAAAACATTTATGGGGTACTCTTTTATGTGACTAGATCACTAACTAGCATTGAGAACCATCTTTACATTGTATGGTTCAACATCTTGATGATGCCTGTCCTATTGACCACAACTTTTGTATTCATTATTGCTTTCATCTCAACACTTACAATAGATATTGATGGTGTTCATAAGCCTATTTCTAGTTGTGATAAGTGGATTAGGGGCTCCCTTATCACAACCCATAACCCCTAATACGTTTACTCCCTTAGCCAAGGGGGCCCAAGGGTGTACTTGTAGGGGCATTAAGACTAAATTTAGGGGGCCATAACATTAGGAAAAGTCGAATGACATAACCAAAAAGTTAGGGGGGTGGGGGGGGGGGGGTATCTTATGGTTTATTGAATGGGGAAAGGGGACATAAGGGTAGCATGTATGTGTAGAAGTCAGAGGTGCAAGAATGGTTTACTAAGATCTATAATCCTAGCATTAGAGAATGCGAAGGGGGCTTAGGACCTAATTTCATAGGGCCTAGGGGACCTAGAGGGAAGGCAACGAGAGCAATTGATAGGGGAACCCAAAATAGTGGTGATCATAAGGGGATTAGGAGTCTAATTATCACAAAACAAAATCCCTTAACCCATAACCACTAAATTTCCTATCCCCTTAACCCCCAATCCATATTCCCTTAACCCCTGCACTCATAAATCATAACCCATAAACCCCTTGATTCATTAAATATTATGACATTAACCCCTAACCTATAATCCATGAACCTCCTAAGCTATAAATCCTTATCCTCTTAACATGTGACGCTTAACCCCTAACCCTTCACCCCTAAACACCTTAACTACTAACCCCTTAACCACTAAAACAAAACCCCAAACCAGCAAATTGACTTCCTAGGAGAATCCTTCATCTCTAACTGAGAATATTAGAAACATTAATTGATTCTTAGAGAACTAGGTATTGGTTATGAGGATATGTGTTTGTGGGTAATTCCATTATTATCATGTATACCAAATGTAGACAATTGGATAAATTGCAAAGCCTTGATTTGAATTACTCACAATATCTACACTTCATTATGTTGAGATGGATCTTGTAGTGTTCTCTCACATAAGGAGTTGTAAATGAAAAGGAGCAAGCTCCCATTATAGGGAGGGTTTAAAGAGTTTAAAGAGGAGTAGGGTTAAGGAGATAAGAGCAGGAGTGCAGTCCCGGTTACCTAAAACCTTGTTTCCAAAATTTCCTACTATGTTTCTGGCATACTTTTTCCCTGTCCCATTCACAACAACTTTTTTATTCATTATTGCTTTCGTCACAACACCTACAATAGATATTTATGGTGTTCATAAACCTATTTCTAGTTGTGATAAGTGGATTAGGGGCTCCCTTATCACAACCCATAACTCCTAATACGTTTACTCCCTTAGCCAAGGGGGCCCAATGGTGTACTTGTAGGGGCATTGAGACCAAATTTGGGGGGTCATAACATTAGGAAAAGTGAAATGACATAACCAAAAATTTTGTGGGGAGGGGGGGGTATCTTATGGTGTATTGAACAGGGCAAGGGGACACAACGGTAGCATGTATGTGTAGAAGTCAAAGGTGCAAGCATGGTTTATTAAGATCTATAATCCTAGCATTAGATAATGAGAAGGTGGCTTAGGACCTAATTTCATACGGCATAGGGGACCTAGAGGGAAGGCAGCGAGAGAAATTGATAGGGGAATCCAAAATAGTGGTGATAAGGGGATTAGGAGTCCAATTATCACAAAAAATAAGCCCTTAACTCATAACAACTAAATTCCCTATCCCCTTAACCCCCAATCCATATTCCCTTAACCCCTACACTCATAAATCATAACCCATAAACCTCTTGATTGATTAAATCTTATGACATTAACCCCTAACCTATAATCCATGAACCTCCTAAGCCATAAATCCTTATCCTCTTAACCTGTGACCCTTAACCCCTAACCCTTCACCCATAAACACCTTAACTACTAACCCCTTAACCACTAAAACAACACCCCAAACCAGCAAATTGACCTCCTAGGAAAATCCTTCATCTCTAACTGAGCATATGAGAAACATTAATTGATTCTTAGAGAACTAGGTACTGGTTACAAGGATATGTGTTTTTGGGTAATGCCATTATTATCATGTATACCAAATGTAGACAATTGGATAATTTGAAAAGCCTCGATTTTAATTACTCACAATATCTACACTTCATCATGTTGAGATGGAGCTTGTATTGTTCTCTCACATAAGGAGTTGTAAATTAAAAGGAGAAAGCTCCCATTATAGGGAGGGTTTAAAGAGTTTAAAGAGGATCAGGGTTAAGGAGATAAGAGCGGGAGTGCAGTCCCAGTTACCTAAAACCTTGTTTGCAAAATTTCCTACTATATTTCTGGCATACGTTTTCCCTGTCCTATTGACCACAACTTTAGTATTCATTATTGTTTTCATCACAACACCTACAATAGATATTGATGGTGTTCATAAACCTATTTCTAGTTTTGATAAGTGGATTAGGGGCTCCCTTATCACAACCCATAACCCCTAATACGTTTACTCCCTTAGCCAAGGGGGCCCAAGGGTGTACTTGTAGGGGCATTCAGACCAAATTTGGGGGGTCATAACATTAGGAAAAGTGGAATGACATAACCAAAAAGTTTGTGGGGGGTGGGGGGGGGTATCTTTTGGTGTATTGAACGGGGCAAGGGGACATAAGCATAGCATGCATGTGTAGAAGTCAAAGGTGCAAGCATGGTTTATTAAGATCTATAATCCTAGCATTAGAGAATGAGAAGGGGGCTTAGGACCTAATTTCATAGGGCTAGGGGACCTAGAGGGAAGGAAGCGAGAGAAATTGATAGGGGAACCCCAAATAGTGGTGATAAGGGGATTAGGAGTCCAATTATAACAAAACATAAGCCCTTAACTCATAACCACTAAATTCCCTATCCCCTTAACTCCAAATCCATATTCCCTTAACCCCTGCATTCATAAATCATAACCCATAAACCCCTTGATTCATTAAATCTTATGACATTAACCCCTAACCTATAATCCATGAATCTCCTAAGCCATAAATCCTTATCCTCTTAATCCATGACCCTTAACCCCTAACCCTTCACCCCTAAACACCTTAACTACTAACCCCTTAACCACTAAAACAACATCCCAAACCAGCAAATTGACCTCCTAGGAGAATCCTTCATCTCTAACTGAGCATATTAGAAACATTAATTGATTCTTAGAGAACTAGGTACTAGTTACAAGGATATGTGTTTGTGGGTAATGCCATTATTACCATGTATACCAAATGTAGACAATTGGATAATTTGCAAAGCCTTGATTTGAATTACTCACAATATCTACACTTCATCATGTTGAGATGGAGCTTGTACTGTTCTCTCACATAAGGAGTTGTAAATGAAAAGGAGAAAGCTCCCATTATAGGGAGGATTTAAAGAGTTCAAAGAGGAGCAGGGTTAAGGAGATAAGAGTGGGAGCGCAGTCCCGGTTACCTAAAACCTTGTTTCCAAAATTTCCTACTATGTTTCTGGCATAATTTTTCCCTGTCCTATTAACCACAACTTTTGTATTCATTATTGCTTTCATCACAACACCTACAATAGATATTGATGGTGTTCATAAACCTATTTCTAGTTGTGATAAGTGGATTAGGATCTCCCTTATCACAGCCCATAACCCCTAATACGTTTACTCCCTTAGCCAAGGGGGCCCAAGGGTGTACTTGTAGGGGCATTGAGACCAAATTTGGGGAGTCATAACATTAGGAAAAGTGGAATGACATAACCAAAAAGTTTGTGGGACGAGAGAGGTATCTTATGGTGTATTGAACTGGGCAAGGGGACTCGTCGATTGGAGACTCACATGAAAGAGGAGAGTTGAGAGTAGAATCCAAGAATGATTGATTTAGATATTGTTGGTACAAGAAAATATTTGGTTTCTAGGCTTGTTAAGGGTATCGTTGATTTAATTAAGAGAGATTCCTTCCTGCATGCTTGATTTCTGGTAGATTTTCTTAATCCTCACACATCCTGCATTTTTTCCTTTGGCTTGCTCTTATCTATGTATTTTCCAACTGCGTTTCCAATGGTTTTGACAAATTCATCTCCCCAGCAATGAAAGGGAATATGTGGTAGTCTAACCCAAACCGGGACAGCATTTGGGACATCTAGTTCGAGATCAAAGTCTGGAGTCCATCTATTCAAATAGAGACCTCTTGTATCCATACAATATAGAACGATTCTAAAGATCAGGCCTCTATCCTCCTTTGTTTCGAAGTGAAAGGTGAAGTATCCCCTTCCGTAGAATCTGAGGTCACTTTCCCTTGTGTCACTTGAGACCATTTTCTCTCTACCCACTTCTGTAATGTTTTTGGTGAGGGCCACAGTCCTGAGAACTACCCAACGAGTCCTTTTTTTTATAATGAGAGGGCTTCTCTATGTGGGAGTGTTGGAGTCAGAGTGGTTTCTGGTATTCCATCGAGTTTTTCACAAATTTTGTCACAATTGGCCGTGATCATGGAGGTCCCATTGAGGAAACCAGAGAGGAAAAAGCGATTGCAGATTCATCATGAGGAGGCTGCACATCATTTTGAGGAGCAACAAGGGGTGGTTCCCCATCGGGATCGAACTTTGGGGGGCCATGGTGGTGGAGGGTCGAGTCAGAATTTCAAACACTAGCCTAGGTCAAGCAACACGTGCGAGCTCCCTTGTAAAAACTATATTCCCTAATATAGTTTTTATTGATGCTCTAATTAAACTAACATTAAACTAACATTATTACTTTATGGGTCTTCAACATCATTAAATATTAAATATAAATTCTATTTGAAATGAACTCCTTTTACTCAAACAAAAATAAAACTTAATGAAAACCAAAAATACTAGATGACCTCCTTCTGCTCAAATAAAAATAAAACTTAATGAAAACCAAAGCCACCATAGCAATTTCTTTACAATTTTTTACTACCTATTAAAATCTAATTTGGCCGCTAGTCTAAAATCTAAATGGACCTATTAAAATTTATTCCTATATGTGAAATGACCTACTTTGCTCAAAAATACTAGATGACCTCCTTTTTCTTAAATAAAGTTAAAACTTAATGAAAATCGAAACGACTATAGAAATTGCTTTATAAGAGTTTTCTAACTATTAAAATCTAATTTGGCGGCTTCTTAAAATTTATTTTTGGGCATCTATTCATTTTTGGGTGGCTATTCTCCCTTGCCAGGTTCGGGATAGAGTTCGGTGATCTTTCTGTGCTAATAATCTTTATGATTTCGCTGCAGATTCCATACCCTTATATTCTTGGCTGCACTCTGGATTCGACTATATTTTTAACGCAATTTTATTATATCAGATCTGGTTTAGCTCATTTTCCAGCATTAATTGAGATATTCTTCTCTTGATTTAGGGGTTTCCCTGCAATTCAGAGCAAAAAACATGTGGTTCGTTGCCAGCATATGGAGATAAAATTTCAAACTTTGAGAACTCAGAGAGGGAGAGTGTGTATTGATAAGTTTGAAAGGTATTTTCCTGATATCTATGATTTTTATTGTTAAAATTTCAAAATATTTAAACTTGTATTCTGAATTATGTAGAAGAAGGCAGCGGTAGGGTTGACAAGATTTTATAAAATCAATCATATTTTTTTTTCGTGATTAGCAAGGCCAGGCACTCCTTATATGTGCTCCCATACACTGATTGTCCCTTACTTTTGTTGTAGGAATTAGGCCTTACGGCCCCTCCAACAATCCTAATACAGACATGCATTATCCCTGTAATAACTACAGTGCCTGAGACTCTCTTAAACAATAAATATGCCACCCCTTTTGGTACCAAAACAACCCTCTTATCAACGTATTTACGTAGCTACTCCTCGGCCCTGTTATATCTCCTAATCTAACCTCAAAACAGTCATTTCAGGCTTCAGCCTTCTCTTCTTCAAGCTTTGGCTTACATCAGAAGGTTTTTTACTCCTAAATTTTTTCGCTTGGATGTTATCTTAGCCTCCAACCTCACCTTCTACTTATACGCAATATAAGGACTTAATATGGGTGTCCAAATTGGCTTGACAAGTTGTCACATGGCTTATTAACATCAAGCCAACCTAGACTCTTCTTGTGCAAAACCAACCATATAATTCAAAAATTCACAACTCCCTCTGAGCCTACACGATCTTCATTGGCTTAGTCTTGCAAGCACTCATCCTTTTAGATCAAATACCACTCATGAAAATCCCTCCAATCATGGATATGCAACATCACGATCCGATGAAAACTATAGCCTAAAAATATCTAGTCCATCACATGAATCAATCTCAATCAACCTCATCTCGTCCATGCCAAAGAAACCCTCGAGCTGTCATGAGTTCTAACCATCCACGGCAAATCAATGAAAGTCCATGATAAAAAATCTGCCCTACAACAAATTTTTGTTCACTAGGCTCTCCACCAATCCAGTAGAACTCCCACCCAATCTCGCCTCCAAGCCAGTCAAGACCACATCTCCATGTCTTTAGCTGAACCTTCTGCTCCTTGATCTAGACACCGAAAACTCCCTCTGAGTTTCTTCGTTGAGCACACTCTGATTCACTATCCCTCAAAGTAGCATAGATACCCTTAGATACCATGTTGTTTTTCCACGATCTTGGGTCTAGGATAGAGTCTTAAAATATTTCACGCTACCAAACCAAGAATCACAATGATACTACTTTGCACAACAAAATATAAATAGCAGTAAAGCTACCAATGCACAAAATATAAACAACTTCTTACAATTTTTAACCCAACTTCGTTATATTAATCAACATATAATACAATAGTCTAGGGCTCCCGTACCTGGGATAATGGCCCTCATACACCCATTGATACAAAATACAAAAATGGGCTTGGTGTCAGTCCATCGACAACCAAACTGCCCTCAACAAGATACTCTAACCATGTCGCTGTCACATTCTCTCTCATCTCTTCTCGGCCATACCCTGTACCAGCTCGGTCCTTTGGCTCCCGATATGCAACTCTTGACTCTATCAATGCTCCAATTCCATCTAGCCACTAAAGCTTGGCTACCAATCTGCTCACTAGTTGTGCTTTAGTCCATCAAGGGCACAACACATCGAGACTCTTCTCGAATTGTTCATAACTCCGTTTGTGAACAATTCTCAATCTTCTCATTGATGCTCCTCAGTTACTTAGGGACTTCAACCCACTATGGTCTTCCTGTGCTGCACCGATGAAGGCCAACATAGGGCATGAAGGGTTACCACCTATCACTGCAAGATGTCTATATCCCACAATGAACACAGGTTAGGAGGACTTCCCATCATCTCCTGTAGAAGTCCTTCTCCACACACGAGTCTAGGGCTACACAAAACTGCTCCTGGTTGATCAGACCCTTGACCTCTAGCAACCACCGAGGTCCATGAAGATAATGCACAATGGGCCCCAACATGGGCACTATCACACTGTCCTCCAATAGACCATAAATGCACAATCCACGTTCACACTTGGCCCAATCTCATACTGCCCTCCAGCAGACCACAAGTGACCAATACTTGTTGTAGCATCTACCTCTAGCTAGGGCATCCTCACACTTAGGAAACCCTCCTCTTGTATGCCAAGAGACTTCTCTAACAACCCTGTCCTAGGACACCCATTAATTCATCGTGACATCTGCTCCTAGTTGGGGTTTCTTAAAACCCAAGAGAACCCCAACACATGGCTCCCACATGTTTCATATGAATTTGATCCAATCACCAATCATTACACTGGTTAGGGCCTCTAACCAACACATTAGCCCTCCCTTATTCGCTTCTGCAGGTTGTACTAAAATGATCCAACTATCCAAACTAGGACCAACAATTTAACAGAAAAACATACCTTCTCATGTGTTGGTACTCTGTTGTATTCTGCAATCTGGTTAGGGCTTAGCCACAGTCCATGTCAGCCCTCTCAACACTTTCCAACAATCCCTTATATCAATGTGGCTTGCCTTCACCCTAGAGTTTATCCCATACGCTGGTTTTCCCTTAGTTATGTTGTAGGAATTAGGCCTTATGACCCCTCCAACAAAACTAATACAGACATGCGTTATCCCTGTAATAACTATAGTGCCTGAGACTCTCTTAAACAACAAATATGCCACCCCTTTTGGTACCAAAACAACCCTCTTACCAACGTATTTACGCAGCTACTCCTTGACCTTGTTATATCTCCTAATCTGACCTCAAAACAATCATTTCAGGCTTCGGCCTTCTCTTCTTCAAGCTATGGCTTACATTAGAAGGTTTTTTACTCCTAAATTTTTTCGCTTGTATGTTATCTTAGCCTCCAACCTCACCTTCTATTTATACGCAATATAAGGGCTTCATTTGGGCATCCACATGGGCTTGACAAGTTGTCACATGGCATAGTAACATCAAGCCTGCCTAGGCTCTTCTTGTGCAATCCCAACCATATAATTCAAAAATTCACAACTCCCTCTGAGCCTACACGATCTCCACTGGCTCAGTCTTGCAAGAACTCATCCTTCTAGGTCAAATACCACTCGTGAAAATCCCTCCAATATTGGATATGAAACATCACGATCCGATGAAGACTCTAGCCTACCAATATCGAGTCCATCACATGAATCCATCTCTATCAACCTCATCTCGTACATGCCAAAGAAACCCTCGAGTTTTCCTAACCATCCATGACAAATCAATGAAAGTCCGTGATCAAAAATTTGCCCTACAACAAAATTTTGTTCACTAGGCTCTACACCAATCCACCAGAACTCCCAACCAATCTCTCCTCCAAGCTAGTCAAGACTACATCTCCATGTCTTTAGCTGAACCTTTTCATCCTTGATCTAGACACCCACAACTCCCTTCGAGTTGCTTCGTTGAGCACACTCTGATTCACTATTCCTCAAATTAGCTTAGATACTCTTTGATACCATGTTGTTTTTCCATGATCCTGAGTCTAGGATAGAGTCTTAAAATATTTCACGCTACCAAACCAAGAATCACAATGATACGACTTTGCACAGCAAAATAGAAACAACAGTAAATCTACAAATGCAAAAAATATAGAAAACTTCTTACAATTTTTAACGCAACTTCGTTATATTAATCAACATATAATACAACAGTCTAGGGTTCCCGTGCCAAGGATAATGGCCCTCATACACCCATTGATACAAGATAAAAAACTAGGCTTGGTGTCTGTCCATCGACAACCAATAAACCCTCAACAAGATACTCTGACCATGTCACTATGGCATTCTCTCTCATCTCTTCTCGGTCATGCCCTGTATCGGCTTAGTCCTTCAGCTCCCGATCTGCAACTCTTGACTCTATCAATGCTCCAAGTCCATCTAGCCACTAAAGCTTGGCTACCAATCTGCTCACTAGTTGTGCCTTAGTCCATCAAGGGCACAACACATCGAGACTCCTGTTGAATTGGTCACAACTCCGTTTGTGAAGAATTCTCAATCTTCTCATTATTGCTCCTCAGTTACTTAGGGACTTCAACCCACTATGGTCTTCCTGTGCTACACTGATGAAGGCCAAAATTGGGCATGAGGGGCTACCACCTATCACTATAAGATGTCTATATCCCACAATGAACATAGGCTAGGAGTATTGCCCATCATATGCAGTAGAAGTCCTCCACACACAAGTCTAGGGCTATATAAAACTTCTCCTGGTTGATCAGACCCTAGACCTCTAGCAACCACCGAGGTCCATGAAGATGGTGCACACTGGGCCCCAACATGGGTACTATCACACACTCCTCCAACAGACCATAAATTCACAATCCACATTCACACTTGGCCCACTCTCACGTTTTCCTCCAACAGACCACGATTGACCAATACTTGTTGTAGCATCTACCTCTGGCTAGGGCATCCTCACATTTAGGAAACCCTCCTCTTGGATTCCAAGAGAATTCTCTAACAGTCCTATCCTAGGACACCCATTACTTCATTGCGAGATCTGCTCCTAGTTGGGGTTTCTTAACACCCAAGAGAACCCCAACACATGGCTCCCATAGGTTGCATATGAATTTGATCCAATCACCAATCATTACACTGGTTAGGGCTTCTAACCAACACGTACTAAAATGATCCAACTGTCCAAACTAGGACCAACAATTTAACAAAAAAAATACCTTCTCATGTGTTGGTACCCTGTTGTATTCTGCAATCTGGTTAGGTCTTAGCCACAGTCCATGTCAGCCCTCTCAACACTTGCCAAAAATCCCTTCTATCAATGTGGATTGCCTTCACCCTAGAGTTTCTCTCGTACGCTGATTGTCCCTTAGTTATGTTGTAGGAATTAGGCCTTACGACCCCTCCAACAAACCTAATACAGACATGCGTTATCCCTGTAATAACTACAATGCCTGAGACTCTCTTAAACAAAAAATATGCCACCCTTTTGGTACCAAAACAACCCTCTTACCAACATATTTACACAGCTACTTCTTGAACTTGTTATATCTTCTAATATGACCTCAAAACAGTCATTTCAGGCTTTGGCCTTCTCTTCTTCAAGTTGTGGATTACATCAGAAGGTGTTTTACTCCTAAATTTTTTCACTTGGATGTTATCTTAACCTCCAACCTCACCTTCTATTTATATGCAACATAAGGGCTTCATTTGGGCGTCCACATGGGCTTGACAAGTTGTCACATGGCTTATTAACATCAAGCCAACCTAGAATATTTTGGTGCAAACCCAACCATATAAATAAAAAATTCACAACTCCCTCTGAGCCTACACGATCTCCACTGGCTCAGTCTTGCAAGAACTCATCCTTCTATATCAAATACCACTCGTGAAAATCCCTCCAATCTTAGATATGCAACATCACGATCCAATGAAGACTCTAGCCTGCTAATATCTAGTCCATCACATGAATCTATCTCGATCAACCTCATCTCGTCCAAGCCAAAGAAACCCTTGAGTTTTCCTAACCATCCATGACAAATCAACGAAAGTCCATGATCAACAATCTTCCCTACAACAAAATTTTGTTCACTAGGCTCTCCACCAATCCACTAGAACTCCTAGCCAATCTTGCCTCCATGATAGTCAAGACCACATCTCCATGTCTTTAGCTGAACCTTCTGCTCCTTGATCTAGACACCCACAACTCCCTCTGAGTTGCTTCGCTGAGCACACTCTGATTCACTATCCCTCAAAGTAGCTCAGATACTCTCTGATACCATGTTGTTTTTCCACGATCTTGGTTCTAGGATAGAGTCTTAAAATATTTCACGCTACCAAACCAAGAATCACAATGATACTACTTTGCACAAAAAAATATAAATAGCAGTAAATCTACCAATGCATAAAATATAGACAACTTACAATTTTTAACCCAGCTTCGTTATATTAATCATTATATAATACAATTTTCTAGGGCTCTCGTACCAGGGATAATGACCCTCATACACCCATTGATAGAAGATACAAAACTAGGCTTGGTGTCAGTCCATTAACAACTAATCTACCCTCAACAAGATACTTTGACCAAGTCGCTGTCGCATTCTTGGACTCTCTCAGCTCTTCTCGGTCATACCCTATACCAGCTCAGTCCTTTGGCTCCCGATATACATCTCTTGACTCTATCAATGCTCCAAGTCCATCTAGCCACTAAAGCTTGGCTGCCAATCTACTCACTAGTTGTGCCTTAGTCCATCAAGGGCACAACACATCGAGAGTCCTATCGAATTGTTCACAACTCCGTTTGTGAAAAATTCTCAATATTCTCATTGCTACTCCTCAGTTACTTAGGGAATTCAACCCACTATGGTCTTCCTGTGCTACACCGATGAAGGCCAACATAGGGCATGAAGGGTTACCACCTATCACTACAAGATGTCTATATCCCACAATGAACACGGGCTAGGAGGACTGCCCATCATCTGCTGTAGAAGTCCTTATCCACACACAAGTCTAGGGCTACACAAAACTACTCCTGGTTTATCAGACCCTTGACCTCTTGCAACCACCGAGGTCCATGAAGATGGTGCACACCGGGCCCCAACATGGGTACTATCACACTATCCTCCAAAATACCATAAATGCATAATCCACATTCACATTTGGCCCACTCTCACACTGCCCTCCAGCATACCACGAGTGACCAATACTTGTTGTAGCATCTACCTCCGTCTAGGGCATCCTCACACTTAGAAAACCCCTTCTCTCGGATTTATCTATAGAATTATTACAACGAGGAAGGGTGTGAAAAGTGTTGAACCTTCAGTTGATCTATGGAAAATAAACATTTCGAACTGGTGCATAGTGACTCAGACCTACAACAAAACCCTCGGATCTATCTTAGAGCCTCAGACATACCTTGTCTCGGTGTTGTAACTTTGAATTGTGGTTTCATCTCTTCAGACTTGTATGGTTGCAGTGAGGGTACTTCAATCTGTTTCAGATCAAAATATTCACCTCATTTCTTTCAGACCTGTGTTGTTAAGGTGTTTTTTGGAGGTTAGCTGCGGCTTTCCAGGAGAAGTGACATTTTAGTGAATATTTATAGTGCATTATGAACTTTTTGCAATGTGTGAGTACTATGGATCTGCAAGAATTTTGAACCTGATATGAAACACAAAACACTAAACACATAATTTTCAAGGTTAAGTGTGAATGCCAATTCCTCTCTCATGCCCATTACCGCAATTCAACAATGCATTTTTAATGTTATAGTGCAACCCTGAATTTGGACAGTTACTACTGGGTTTCCTGGGTCATCATACTTGATAGGGGCTTGTTTTCCCAGATCAGATAATGTTCCTATGACGTGAAATTTTGATGGGTCTTTGGGTTTCCTTCCAGGATTTTTACCACATAATTCTTTGATTGTTTTAGCATAGATTGGAATGTCTCATATAGACTGAAGGAGTGGAATTTTTAAGCAAAAATTCTTTAACTCCCCTATAAGATCAAAATTGGGATAAATATTCAGTTTAGTTATTGTGAGTCTTTCAGGGAATGGAGGAGAAATGGTAGTAATCTTATCAAAACATTGCTGGTTGGTTGCATCATCAGTAGGTTCAGAAATAATTACAGTTGGAAGTTTTTCTACAGGTTGCTCCTCTGTGTGAGTTTCACTATCTTCCAGTTCTTGGTTAGCTCTATCTTCTTTAGGGTAGACAGCTCACCCAGATATCAGTCGTAATTCATTACATTCAAGAATATTTTCTTCAGAGTTTAGGCTTTCGACAATTTGTGCATATAGGACCGGTCTGTTATTTGGATTTGGATTTGGCTAAGATAGAAATTACGATCGTATTGGGGGTTGGGGGTTCGATGGTAGCTGGAATGGAGCTTGTAACAATGGTGGAGACTGGGGAATGGTCCTACGGGGTGCTGCCAATTTTGAGGCCACATTGAGTTTTGCGTAGGTGGATTAATCCATTGTGAAATCATAGGGGTTATTGGCTACATTCTGCCATGATGGAGAAGAATATTATGATTTGGGCCATATAGGGCCAACAAATAATTGATTCAGCCAAGTCAGTGTGGTATAATGTTTGGATTTCCAATTGGAGTTAAAAGAGGGTTGTCCTTGCCATGAAGATCCAGGAATTTGTTGTTGGATATTATGTCCTAAATAAAAAAAGATGGATCTTGCACCGTAACTAAAGAATGGGCTTGCCATTATTGTCAATGTGCCATAAGATGCCCTTGTTCTGGATCTTCCTCAGCCTCTTTTAACACAACCTTCAACCCTTGGAGTTGTGGACATTGGTTTCTCGAATGATCTTTGGTGCAAATAGTGCATGTCTGAATCGTACCTAGTGGGAGTTAATTTTGGGTGTGTTTCTTTCGACAACATGGATATAATATGGCTAAAGCTCATTCCACCTCAGCTTGTTTCTGTCTTGGCTGCAAAAATTCTAACTGTGTAGTTAATGTGCCCAAAATTTTAGTATTAAAATCTTCTAAAATATTACCAATTTCTCCTTGAGTTATACCTCCACCCGAGACTTTATTAGTTCGAGTGGGAGAGTCCCAAATTCTAAATCTGGTTCGTGTACTTCCTTGTGAGTACTTGAAACAAAATTTAACAATATTATCATATTCTTCTTGAGAAATATCACCTTGGTTCATCATATTGGGTGTTTCTATCCATTCATCTTTCATTCCTTTAATTAAAGCATCTTTCAAAAACTTATTTGGTAAAGTGGCATAATGTGATATCTTTAGGTTGTACTAAAATATCTCAATATATTCTTCTAAGGTTTCATTTTTCTTTGCATTAATTTTAAATATTTCATATTTTAAGTCTCTTTATCGACATTAACCCTGATATTTAGTAATAAAAGAATTTTTCATCGCATCCAAAGAATCTATAGTACCTCCTCCTAACCCCATGAACCACCATAAAATTGCTCTCTTCAAGGTAGAAGGATACAATTTCAGCTTCTAGGGATCAGTGGTGTAATCATACCCTCTACACAGAACATCAGATTCGAATAAGAATGCATCAGGATCCTCTGAATTCATCCCATGAAAATTTGGGATACTTTTCAATAGGATGGATTCATGGGAGCATTGGCCAATGGGTTGACTGTAGGATAATCTAAGGTTAAGGTATCATTTTGGGGCACCACGTTTTCCATGTAAAACATTCTCCAATAATTTTCAGAGATTTTGTACTTAGGAAATATTATTTAAGCATGGGGATTTTGATTGGCATTAAACTCTTGAGGAGGTTTCACTGCACTACTCAGATCAGGAGTTTCAGATGATTTTCCTTCAACAGGAATCATAAGGATTTAAAGTTCGGAAACTTGCGGATCTCTCTCAACATACCATAATTTTATTCCACTCATTTCTCCCTCCCCTTCTTTCAAGTTATTTTAATTACCTCATTAGTATTAGAAGAACATGAACGTTTGATGGATGTATCTTGAAAGCTTTGTTCAAATCCTTTAGTTTTGTTGTGAATCTGATCGTGAGCTAAAATTGATGAATTTTTTTATTGAGGAGAAATGGTAGAGCCCTTCCTAGATGTTGTTCAAGAACCTACTAACGCTTGAGATTCAAATTTTTGAATGATTTCGTATATGAAGGTCGATCTCCCAAGGTTCACCGAGCCTTGGTTTTTTGTGGTTTTTTATAGAGGTTTTTGTTATATTACTACCTAGTTTTTATTCTTCTTCTTAGGCATACACACCTACATAATTTCAAGTGTATCAGCCAAAGGTGGGCACTAGAACAAACTATTTACGTGGTGTGTCCATAGGTTCTTACCTTTCTTCTTCAACACCGACCCTTTAGAAACACAATCTATCACTCTTTTGACAACTTCTCTGAAAATGATGCCAAAATTTTGGGTGCTAAGATGTTCCTAAGGGAATCAACTCAATCCTCTCTTCATTAATCTGTCAACCTGGAGTTCATATTTTTGTTACAAGTTTGTCTACACAGTCTATGCAGGGATAATTCTTTAAATTACCAAAGTATATGTAAGACTAATACAAAGGAAAATCTATGAAGAAACACTTTCGAAAAGACTAAATTCAATATGAAAACATTCGGCAGAAATTATGGAACTACTTTACTAACTTAGAAACAAGTATTAAATCCTACCAAACCAATCGTTCCTATTATAATGTGGAAATTCAAGAGATCTAAGAAAGGGAATCTACTCTTAATTATTAATTACTTCAGTCCTTTATAACTACTAACAGTAAAGTATGGAAATAGAAATTCACTCCGTTATAAAGTAAATATGGAAATGCACACATATCAATGATCATAATTGAAAACTTACTCAATTCAATTGGAAAAGCTAACCATTCATAGTACTGAAATGTAAATCTAGCGATTCGCACAGCTAAGCAACAATTCCAAATATTTACACAGAATAGATTATGAATATATGAATTGACTCGGCAGAATTGTAGATCTAATAATTTACACAAAAACAACAATCATTCATAGGAAAAGAAATAAAGAATAGTAATACAATAAAAACAACAATATTTCTAGTGACTAGGCCAACAGTCTCCAGAAGTAACTTCCTTAAGAAAGATTCAGCACAATAGATTAAAGCTGAACCATTAAACTTTCATTGACATCAAAAATAAGTTACAAAAGTGGTCTATAAACTTAAAAGAGTTATGGTGTTCACTATTAGAATCAGGGGAATTAATATCGAATCATCGTCATCCTCATTCTTACTGAAGTTTTGTATTTATATGACAATGTATCTCTAACATTGGAATGATTAAGCTATCCTAAGAATCAAAATATTCTTAGGATTTCTAATTTAAATTACAATATCTTTTAAAATAAAAAATCATATATTTCTTCGATCGTTCTGTGAAAATAGATAGGAATCCTCAATCAACACGCCAGGATCAGTCCAACGGTTGTCCATAAGTAGTTTTATTCTCCAACACTCCAAGGGGACAACACTTGTCTATCAGATATATTTTTTTCACAAATTTACCCAAATTACCACTTCATGATAACTAAAACACATAAATTAACCCATTAACAAAATGAAATACTAAATCATTATTAATTACTTTCTTAGATCTTCTATTTCTCAAATTATTATAAACTAGACTAAAAATAATTGCAAAATAGATGTTTAATTAAAGAAACAAACGGAAGAAACATACCAATTACATGGCCCAACAGCTGGCAGTGGAGCAATACTAGAGATGAAAAACTATACTATGAAACTATAAAGCTCACAAACTTCATTACCCTATCTTGATTCAAAACATTGCATGATATCTAGTCTTATGTTTTTGTTTAACTGAGTAAAGGAATGAAGGAGACTATTTTTATGCACGAGGTAAGTGGGGTAGCCATGGTAATTTGAATAATGAATCATACTTCTTGAAGAAATAGACCCTGCACGAAAGAATTGAACAAGGTAGAGAAGTTGGATTTCTACCAGTGCATTGCCAAGTGTTTTCACTACAACAAACACCCTCCAAAATTTTGCGTACACCCAAATTTTGGAGCCTACTGTGGATCTTGCAATCGTTCGTCCGATAGTCACTTCTTGGTTAGCTAATTATTTTGAGATCCCTTCTTGGATTGGAAGTATCGAAGTCACTTGCCCACACATGCTCAGTCCATAAAAAGTGCATGAGTGCATTATTTTACGCAATCTTGGACCAACATATCACATTCCATCAATATTTAGTGTGTTTGATGTGCAATCCATGTCGATAGTCAGTGTGCACTGATAATAACATTTTCTCACATTCTAGCTGTGTTCGTACTTCCATTTCGGTGAGTTTTCCAAACTGTCGCTTTCGTGCACTTTTGTTTTTCCGATTGTTGTTTAAATGTTTTATTTTATTTCTTTAACTTTATTTCACTCTAATTAGTGTCATTTTCATTTTATATGTGCTTTGGCATGTGTTACTCTCACTATCGTTCACATATCACAAGGGTCATTTGCACTTTTGCAATTGTCGTCTTTTTTGCATGTTAGTTGTCACACAATGTATGTATGATTTTTGTGGTGGTATCAAGGGGCTATATTTGTGTGAATAAGTTGGCCTAACCATGTAAACATCAATCGTGCTCATTCATAATGTTTTAAGTATTATCTCACAAGTGCCATCACGGTCGTCGCAAAGTGTACCTTTAGTGTCACACTTGTCGTAAAGTCATCGCAAAGTTGTCGCATTGAGGGAAATATGTTGTTAACATGCTTTGGATGACCTATGTTGTTGCATCATCAAATTTTTTCAAGTGTGTGATCATAATCAAGTCTTGTCATTATTCACATCAGTTTCAGTGATCCCACACATAGTCAAATTTGGAAAACTTCCCAATTGCACAACCTAGCCTCATCCAACCATCCTCAAATGTGAATTGCATAGTATTAGCCCTAAAGTATAAACCTTATCTCTTGGCACAGTGCACTGCATAGTCTATGCCTCCCAAAACTACGCATTTCACAACTTCAATGTCGAAGCTCAGCACCTAAGTCCCAAAAATATGAAATATTTCTCTCCAGCCAAGCCAACACTGTGCATTGTGTAGTCTCAATCCTTAAGCCTCATCCTTGAGCACCTAAAATACACAAATACATAGTCTCCTTGCCACTTTTCCTTCTAGTACTATTCATTTAACAATTTCAGAGCTCAATCCCAAGACTTGGCCTCTAAAATTGATGAATCATGCCCTCCATCCAAGCCTGAACTACTCATTGCAAAATCTCAAACCCCAAGCCCAACCCTTGAGCTCTTGAAATATATAATTACACAATTATTTGGGCTCATTTTTCTAAAGAACTAATAAATAGGATGATGTAGTGCTCATCCCCTCGGCCTGTCACATTGAGCTCCCATATTGCACAATTTGTTTCCTGAGTCGAGCCTGAACTACGCATCGTGTAGTCTCAAGGCTCATGCCTCACCCCCGAATACCTAAGATACACTGTTGAGTAATTAATGATCCTATTTCTCAACCTGACACCCAGTTCTGACTTAGTCATTGTATCAATATGCACCATATTATACTATGTTTTTATCTGACTAATGTCGTCTTTTCATGAGTGGATTGCAGATGCAGGTACTCTATCATGCTATGGAAAGATGATGAATAAGGATATGGAGAAGAAGGACAAGCTATAAGACATAAATGGAGTTGAATAAATAATATGATCATCAGATGAGAAGATAAAGTAACACCAGAATATAATAGATGATGAATATCAATATCACATGGAAGACTCCTCATATTCAAGTGATAAGGAGGAAGAAGAAAAAGATGTACCATATTTTCAAGAAGACACAAAGAAAGGAGCAACAAGAAGGACAACTTAGCATTGTCACATCACCATGCAGTCTGTGTCATTTGTGTCATGCTATGTCCTGTCACAATTCATCATATGCCAAATCATTATTTTGGATTATGTAATTACCTATTCGAAATGAATTGTAAAGTGGAAGTCCAAAGGAGACATTCAGAATATGAAGAGTTATTTAAATTCAAAAAGTCATGGCAAGTAAAATAGTGACGAGGGTAGTAAAAGAGTCACAAGGAAGGTGAAGCATCACCTATTTATTATATATACACCCTCATTGTATGAATAGCAGGACTTCTCACCTTGGCTCCTCCCCCAAGGCATTAGAGATATAAGTTAGTTCTTTTGAAGAGAAAGGAGTGGCTCCAATACTCCACTATTGGAGCTAGTGATGTTCATTGTATGCATGTGTCTTGGATATTTTACTTACTAATATAAGCCTTTAATACCAACATGTTCTTCATGCATGGATTATGAATATTTGTAAGATTATTATGCGGATGTTTGTATTTCATGTTTTCTTTCATTTGTGTTAAACTAGTCTAACTATTTCAGTTATTTTAGTACTTATCTTATTAAGAATGTGTTTTAATGGTTGTTATCACTTTCCCATCCTTGTGGACTATTCCACTGGATGTTAAAAACACCCTTATTTATTGTGTGTGTCTCTTCTAGGGTGGTACTATTACCTCTCTCTTAGAGGCTCATTTTCCTCCTCACCTTCGTAGTATAATAACTTTGACACAACTACAACCAAACACTCACTAGGAAAACGTCCCTTTCTTTTTGAAGGTACACATGCATTCCTCTCTCTCACTAAAAGTTAAGGGCCAAGGAAAATTTAAAACAATACATCGAAAATAGGCCGATACTATAGATGGGACTCCTATTCCAAATGGTGTGAGGTCTAATTGGGACTTCACAACGGGGAGACTCGTTAGTTGATGGATTTCCAACACCATAAAAAATTACATATATTTATGATATTTGATCAAACCTCGAAAGTTAAACTTGTGTAGTGTTAAAATATCGCTTACAGAAACCAAGTGCATGTTGAATATTTATAATATTTTATCAAACATCAAGAGTTAAGGGCCAAAGAAAATTTAAAACAATACATGGAAACCGGGTTGATAATCTATATGGGACTCCTATTCCAAACGGTGTAAAGTCTAATTGGGACTTCACAGCGGGGAGTCCCATTGGTTGATGGATTTCCAACACTATAAAAAATTACATAGATTTATGATATTTTATCAAGCCTCGCAAGTTAAACTTGGGTAGTGTTAAAATATCACTTACGAAATCCAGGAGTGTGTTGAATATTTATAATATTTTATCAAACATCGAGAGTTAATCTCTCTTATGGAATTCAATAGAATGTTTAATTTGGGTAACATGAGGAGGGGATTCACTTTGTACTTATTTTCTATATTAGCATCATTCTAAACAATAGTGTTAGGTTATCTATAAGAAAACAATAAAATGGTTATTATAATGTAATATTATATGACTAGATAGTGCTTACTTCTTTGCTTGTCACAGATAAATTATTAAATAAATAAATAAAATAAAATAAAACACATCACGATATTTTAGTTGAAAAAGTTTAGATAGTAGTGAGAATATCAAATTTTAAAAATTAATTATATATTATTTTTTTTAAATAAATAAGAATTTTCTAAAAATATTCAACAATGTGGAATATGTTTCAATTTTAATTGTGTAATTTATTTAGTTTTACGAAATTTTATTTAATTTGTAAAAAATTGATTTATATTATGAAATATTTCATGTTAATTGGGTTTATCTTAGGTAGTTGGAAGAAATTATTGTTATTCTCTCCACCAAAGTTAAATTCTCGCAAGTGACATAATGCTTCTAGGACTTGGTGTTCTATGCCCTTGTGCCCTATATAATATCTTAGCCTTTACTATGGGTTGGAGGGTGGGGTTGTTTTCTGCCTGAATAGATAAAAACAAAATTGTGATCATGTCACCAATTAAATAAATAGTGTTTCTAACATCCTCACAATCGTTTGGATTGATAAACACAAGGTAGTGATCAACTGTCTCCTCGGCCCAAGCCCATGTTATTTAGTCCCAACACCTCCTAAATAACCAAGGGAGGAGTCCCTAAATAATCTCCAACAACTCTTGTACAATACCAATGCCTCATGTGGATTCAAATGGAGGGAGGTATTCACATTGTACTTGTTTCCCATTGGTAAAAATTTTCACAATAGTAGCATAATTATAAACAACAAATGTTAATAGCCAAAACTCAAATAACCATAGCATATGACCTATGGATTTAGGTCAACTCTAAAATCCTAATTATTTACGCAAAAATATTTTAATTTTACTAATTGGTTGATGAGATAAAGTTGAAAACAACTTACTGTCATGTATTCCAAACTATAAGGTATGTGTAAAATGCAGTGACAATAACTTAATTTAATCCAAACATTCACCTAATGAGTGTTAAAACACTCCTAGAGAGTTAATCTAGGTGGTTCAATGGTGAGAGGATTTACGTGGAGGAATTTAAAGTCCTCCCCTCCACTAATAGTGAATAAAAACTTGATTTCCAAGATGCTAAAAATTGAATTTTAGATTTCTAGGTTAATTAATAGTAAGCTTAAGCGGCTAGAAAATTATAGATTGAAATATACAAAAAATTATGGTTGGAAATTGATTTAAATGACCCTAAATGATGAAAAGTATTACCCTTTAAGTCATTTAATGTACAATGTAAGGTTCTAGGGTAAGAGAACATGCTTGGATGTTTTGTATACCTTGTTGTAGGTTGATGTAAATTGTAGATCCAATAAAATATAACTTTGTAAAAATGTTTATCTATAACACATATACCTAAATACAAGTGAAAAATATAAAATAATATGGACTTGTATCAAATCCTAATTAGATGTAACAATTATCACACTTTTATCAATGTTTCAACTTGATAAATAGATATAAAAATAAAAATCAACAAGAAATTTTTCCTAATCTAACTTTAAAAAAAAAAAAAAATTGTAATAATTTTGGATTTTATAGTTGTTGCAATAATTCTTGTTCCCTCAGAGTCTCACCACTCACTGAAGTCTAATGTTGATATTCTCTTAAGTCATTATGAATGGTTCTGGTCCTTCTAGAAGTCACCCCCACTATTTCTTAATCTTATTGAATATTTTTTAATCCCCCAAAAGGGTATTTTCTTCACTTGGTGGCATCTATTGAACAATAAAATATAAAATACAAAATCACAAAGAGAAATAAATCCTTCCCTTGAAGTATTCCAAGAGCTCAGATTGATTCTACGTGCAAAAAAAAGAAAAAAACAAGTGTAGTTGTGGTATATTTGTAGATAGTTCTAAGCAGGGGAACTATGTCAAAGAATCTAAATCAAGTTTTGATTTAATTGTACCACAAATGCATTAAAACTTTAAAATTTTTTAAATTATAATTATTTCCGAGAAGACTAAAGGGTTGATTTTCATTCTTAACAAAATTAATGTTTGAATTGATTTGAAAAAGAAGAAATTAAGAAGGTATATAATTCTTTAAACATTTATAAATAATATGTAATTAATCATATACAGTGGATGCATGTAGAAGCTTTCTACAACCAAAAAATACATATCCAAGAGATGAAAGAAGGCAACAATTAAAATATTTAGAGGAATTAACTAAGACAAACTTTATAGTTAATTAATATATTTTAATAATAATAACTTTGCAGGGGCTTTCAGGGAGATTGACATTCAATCTATCCTTAACCAAAATTCCATGTTACCTTGAACATGTGAAGAAATAAAAATGGAAAACATAATTGAATAAAAAGAAAAACTCACATTGATACACAAGTTGTTCAAAATGAATCCATAATCCTTCAATTATCTTAAGAAATAACGTAGGATATTACGATCATGTCACTAATTCATCACAAGGGTTAAGCCATGTCTTCTTTGAATCACAAAATATTTCTAGATTTCATCTCAGAATATCTGAATCTAAAAAAAAAATTATTACAAACTGAATTATTATCCAAAATTTATTTGGATATTTACAAAAATAGAACATAAAAATAGTTATTCGAAACTAAATTGAATAGATAACAAACATTTCGAGGTTGTTGTTTGATGACTGTTGTTGGAAATTGGATTTTTTGTTTACTACCCCTACTATTTTTTCATCTACTCCTATTTTTTTGTCTTCTATTCACTGATATTTTTCATTATGTTCTATTTGACGAGCTCAATTAATTTATCCCATTTCTTATGATCTAGGATATAAAAGTTGGTTAACTTCCAGTCTGAATCATCAACTCTTGTGTACTTTTCAAAAGTATACCTAGTTAAAAATAAATTCTGAATTTCATGTTGAATAAACAAATCATATTTTATGCCCTCCATGAAATCTTTACCCCTAATTATCCCTTTGGCTTTGGAAAACTTGGTTTTATCTTTTTATATCTCATGTAAACCATGTTGATAATTCTCTAGTGGAATTAATTGACAAATAGATTCTCATAGATTTGGGAGTCCTTTGTGGCGCAAAGAATTGAACTTTTTATGGAATTTTGTAATTTGCACTTCTAAGTTTTGAATTTTTTTCTCTAACTATAACATTGTATTTATATTTGTCAAAAATTTCCTTATCTCTAGGATTGCATCAGTACCATATTCAATTCCAAATTCTTCAAGTTATTCCTTTATTTTGGAGTGTTAGACTTTGGTTATTCTAGTAGCCTCTCCTAGATTATAATCTAGATCTTCTTTAATCTCTGTTACTGCATCCTTTTATCTCTGCAATAAATATTCCTACTAAAAAATAATTTCAGGTGATGGCCATAGTTCAATTAAATATGGATTAATATCAATCCATATTTTATCTGTGGCTTGAGATAAAGTCTGTGCAATCAATGATTCATTTTCATCGATTTCTAATTTCTTATTAAACATGATTTTTTTTGTATTTCAGCCAAATATGCATTATAATTTTTAATTTTATTGTATTGAATCTTCTCAAACTGCACTCTAATCTTCTCAATTTCCATATCCTTCAAAGATAATCTCCCATGCCTTTTGACAACTGTTTGGGAGAATTAAATGTTTCAAATTTTGGCGGGGAATTAAATCCATAAATGGTTATCTGATAATTTTATTGGGGATGTAGCAATGGTAAAATGTAGTGGAGGTTTTAGAGATAGGTGAAACTGGCAGGAAGTGTAGCGAAGGGATGAGCGGGATGAAAGGTGGTTTTAGTGGGGGGTAGGAGTGGTTTTTGGTATTAGACAAGAGGGTACTAAAATTGATGCAGGGCTACCACGTTCCTGAAGGTGGGATTGAGAAAACTGCTTTGTGGAATCCCCCCCGTGTTAACTGTCGAAATTGTGGGGTGTTACACGCAGTTTTGTCACCATGATAATTGACCATTAGAATGGATCTCTCACTATCCATAAGTATGTGTCAAAGCACTCCCTTGCGAGTCAAAAAATTAAACCCCTTGAAGAAAATAATAATTTTGGGTAACAAGATCCAAAAACCTAGTTTTTATGACCTGTGTGCTTTTCCTACTCAATTTCTATGCATTCGTTGTTTATATCATTGTTACCTACACCGAAATACACTCTGTATTCCACTACAGACCACACAAATGACTCAATGAAAAGTAAAAATAAAAAGTGAGTTCTCGAAGCCTTGTTGGGCGAATATATCCCAACAGAAAGCTTTGATATCATGTATATTCGAGCATAACGCCTCCCATCATGAAGCTAATTCCCTTTATTCAAGGAACCATAATCCCACTATTAGTGGATCTCATCCTCGAGTTATGTATAAGAAACTTCCTCTTCTTGGCCTATAAATTGACTACAAGCTAGAGGTTTAGGGGAGTTCACCGAAGGTAGACTTATGTTGGTCAAATTAGGTTGGAATGTTTATCATCAAAGGAAAGGATTGTAGACTTATGGGAGGAGCCTCACTTCATCAGGGAAAAGGTTGTGAAAATATTCTATATTTCTGAATTAATATAACTGAGATTTTTTTTCTCACAACATTGTTTTATTGACATGATGAATGATTTATGTTATTTCTATTTATCCATTGACATTATGCTAGTTACTAATTTCCTTGTTCATTTTTTTGAGTTTGTTTGAATCATTATATTGCATATGCCTTTGATCCTTTTGTTTCTATGTTTGCAGGTTTGTTTCAAGCATTAAGGAAATTCATCGAAGCATAGCAAGGATCTCCATCAAGCATGTCATAAAAATTAAGGGTTTCATTCTCCTTCTTTCAAATTTATGATTCAAATAAAGATAGAATCAGGGAAATAATATTTCAATTGTTTGGTTGTTGTGAGGTTTGATTAGGAATCTAGGGAGATTTATCTTGTCTGCAAGAGGGATTAGTACAATATAACGAATTGGCGGCCATATTGTGGGAACATCCTATTCTCTTCATTTTACTTTTTTTTTTTTTTAATTTCTGATCCTTCTTTGATAGCTTTATCCAACTTTTGTAAAAATAGTGACTCTTCAGGTTTTCTGATTTTTTTACCCTCATTTTATTTTTTCTTGAAACTTTCTCGACCTGCACAATTTTTTTTCAATAACAGAGCGCAAATCTACACAATTTTTCTTCAGCAACAGAGCGCATGTGCACTAAACGTAACTGTTCACCTGCACACCCCCTAGAAAGTTTTGAAAAAATAACTTCTCTTCTCATCAAAATATGATTTTTTGTTTAGTGCTTCATTATGTTTAATGTATTTTCCTTCATTTAACTTCTATGAGTTTGTTTGAGTGCCCTAACAAAAGTTTTGTTGAGAATTATTCATTTTCGAAAATTTGGGTAGGGTTTCATTTGGTTGTTTGTTGATTAATCAAAAAAGAGATTGGTTGTTGTTAGATTACTGTATCTTTATTTTTTTTTTTGTTAAACATGCTAGGTTTAGTGTCAATATTACTTATTTGTGAAGAATCGTTTTATTAATAAAAGGTATGGTTTCTCAAAGATAAGTGTTTTGTGAAGTTTTCTTATCTTCCTAAATTCAAGTGAAAATCATTTCTCTTTTATTACAGAAATAGTTCATAATTTCACTTGTAGACATTATTGAGTTTAAAGCATTGATTAGAACAAATTCATTTTTTCAATTTTTTGATTGATTTCTCCATTCATCTTGAGATTTTGAGTGATTAATTGTAAAAGGACATTTCATGGTTGTTTGATCTGTTAAGTGAAATGAAATCTTAGTTTTATTTCTCCATATGGATTAGCTCAAAGTGAAATTGGATTTTTACGGAAAAGAATTTTGTGAAGTTTTGAGTTTTGCATTTTATTTCAAGAAATAAAAAAACTCTTACCTTCACGTAAATAGAATTTCATTGAACGAAAAGATTACAAGTTTAATATTAGACTGCATTAGAATTTTGAGTCGGTTCATAACATTATAATTTTCACCTCAATTACCTATTGAGTAAAAAATAGCTTAATAACACAACGTTAATTAAAATCAATTATAGTTTTTACAATTTTAGGGATATTTCCACCTACATTAGATCAGGTTGTAGGTATTTGGAATAGGAAAGTGAGTAAACTTTTCAAAGATGGAAACAAACATTAGAATATTGCAGTAGGGAGTAAATCCAGTTATTATAGTTTTTCCCTAAGAATCTCTTCTTACAAGAGATTTAATCATGAGGTCATATCAAACCCAGTGGAGTGATCGACCCTATTTCATTGGTAACGGTAGAAGATTTTCATGCATTACAAATGGTGCCAAAAGGTATTTGGGAGTCACTTAGAAGTAAACCTCAGATTTAAAATGTTGATAAACATGCAAGGGGATTGAGATTTGTTAATCTGTTCTTGCGTGTACGTCGGATCTATGATTGTCCCCCTGGGTTAAATTGTTGTAAGTGGTGACCTTAGTGACTATAATATTAGGGCTTCTACCCGAGGTGACAACGAAGTGGAAGTATCTGTTGTACCTAGAAAAAACATTGGCTAGACTTACTTGGACCTTTGTTTAGTGTAATATTCACTGAATATGTCATAAGTCGAGTTACGTGCAACATATCATGTTCATTAAGGAGGTTTTCAACATAAATAGTTCAACCCGCTCTATCTATATACACTTTTCACCTTGATTTCTGTGACGTTGGGTTTAATCACGAACTAGTGATTTCGCTGTGAAAAGGTTGTTTACATGGTTTGACTGTTTAGATTGATTAGCATGTGTTATTTTTTTTAAACTTTTTAGAGGCTTTAGGTGTGATTTTTGATATCGTGTTAATTATTAATTAAAATTCATAGTGGCTGACTTACCAAGGAAACCATGTAGAATGCAAGGTAAACCCCCTGAAAATACACCAAGTTAGTTAGAAAAAAGTAAATTTGAAAAATCAATATCAATAGGATATAATGAGACTTCATATCAACAAGAAACATCTACTATTCTAGAATCTGAAATAATAGAAACTAAAGTGAATCAACCTCAAAGACTAGAATCATACTTAGAACAAACTGAACCAATAATTACTAAAATTGTTCAAACAAAATATGATACTGGAGAAATTTCGGACTCACAATTTACTGAACTGGATATTGAGGAACCTCAGTCTGACATTTCTGAACCTAAGTCACCTTCAGCTGTCAGAGTCCCTATTCCTAGTCCACATTCACTATGAGTGAAACTTCTTATTACTGATATTCTACCGCCTGGTCTCATTAGTATCAAAGAAATTGATGAGAGCGAAGCAGAAGAATCACCACATACTCTAGTTTCTATCGATGATCAAATAGTTTTTCCAAAACTTCATTTTTTCTAATTTTAGACTAGATCCTTGGTATTTTACACCTTTGAACTTCTTTCGTCAAGGTACTCCACATTACACCACTTATTACTCTTTTGTACTAGGATTTGATATTTCTAGGATGATTTTTGGAAGTATGTCTACTAATGCTTCTATGTTTTATATTTCTCCAGAATCATTATTATATGGTGGTTTGTCAGCTCCTCCTGGATACCAGTCACTTTCTGAGACTTATTCAAGAGTTTCTCCTTCACTTCAAATTTCTAATATGTCTGCTATTTTAATTTCTTCTACTGTCCAAGGCTTGACATCAGATCAATACATTAATATGATTTCCGTCAATGTAGGTAATCCTCAAGTTAACCCAACAATTGGTTATTTTATGCCTTGGGGGAAATTGTCTTATCGTCCACCTGGAGGACAAAATTTATCTAGATCCTATACTATGATTGGAGGGTACCCTCTCATCGTAAATTATCCAAGTTATGGTCAGATACTTCAAGCTGGTATAGGTCAACATGTTCTGTCTCAACCCTTTGTTGGTACTCCATATCTTGGAATGAATACCATTTAGAACCCTTCATTTTTTCAACATCCAATGAAATTTTCTCTGTAAGTGCCATTTTACCAACATTTTCAGCCTACTGGACAACCTATTCACCAAATACAAGTCCAAAATCCTGTCCAGGGTCATCCTGAAATGCCTTCTCAGAAACCAACTCAATAGCTTGTTTCATGTAGTCCACAAAATCATGTCCAGTCTGCAGTACAAATGTTTTTTCAAAAACTTGTTCTGAGTTCACCTAAAAGTCCCATCCCATGAGTATCTCAAATAGTTGTTCCAATTACCCCTCAACTATCAGTGCAACAAACTATTCAGGCTATCCCACAAGAGTTTTCTTATCAAATTATTTCTACAATCAAGTTTATACCACAAATTCTTGTAGTACAACCTAGTATGAGATACATGTAGACACCATATCAAGGGGAATATTTTTAAGGTCAACCCTTCCAGATTCAATTATTTCAAGGTCAACCTTTTCAGAATCAACTCTTTCAAGGTCAACCTTTAGAAAGGAAACCCTTTTTGGGGAATTTTTTTCAGGGTCAAATGGGTCAAAGTCTTCCTTTCAAGAATCAACCATACCCCAATCATACTTATCAAATACTGGCTCAACCACATTTTTCTAAGGCTCATCTAGGTTACCTCGGAGGAATGTAAATTTCAACTGCAAAAGCTATTCCAAGATATCCTATATATACTCTTCGAGGAACTGGACTTGTCCCCCAAGGTTATAAATAACCGTAACAAGATCCTAACTAACAGTTACCTTTTATAGAAACTTTGGATTTACCGAATTTGTCTTGGCTAACGAGCAATCCCATTTATTATTTTTCATTTTGGCCATAAATTCTTATGAAGTTGCCCAGTGAAATTCCAAAATTTGAAGGAAAACTAGGAGATGATCCATCAAACAATGTCATTACATATCATCTTCGGTGTGCGTTGGACTCATTAATTGATGATTCCATTATTTTATGACTTTTCGAGAAAACTTTAACGATTTCTGCTGCCAAATGGTATATCAAATTATCGCGAGACTCTTTTCATAATTTTAATGCCTTAGAAACTGCTTTCTTGACACATTTCAATTATTGATACGATATGATACTAGTACAAAGCTTTTAAATTCTTTGATACAATCCTCATCTACTCATACTTCTGATCATATACATGAATGGAGACATAGACGTCGTTTAGTCAAAGTTTTTATTCTAGATCATATTTTCGCTTAATGGTTTATGAAAATATACTCCCATTCATTACTGAACATGAAACCAAAGGTGGTGTTGTACCTGGAGAGTAGGTAATTGCTTTTTCCTAGTACTTAGATCTTGTTTACACTCAGTTTGACACTTTGTATGATAAAATTATAGATTTTCCTTGCCTCAGTCAAACAACATTATCTCCTACAAGATATCACATCGTTGATGGTGTGATTGGTTCTGTTAGCCAACAATATAAGACTAAAAAGAAGAATCCCAAAAAGAATCATAATTTGGCTTTATAAGATTCACCCGAAGAAAATCCTTCTGTAGAAGTTACTTCTCACATCAATGTTTTTGATTCATCTACTGGTAAGAATAAATAGTCTAGAGGTAAAAATAAAGGAAAAGTTAAATAAAATAAAAATGCTTCTCTAGAGGAGAAATTAGACAAAAATGAACCATCTAACAAAAATAAAAAACCTCGTTATCCTTGCATAATCTGTGATTAATATCATTACACCAAGGAGTGCCCTAATCGAGCTGAGGTTTCTAAATCCATTAAAGGTTCTCCTACACCTGCTATTTTGAAGGACCCATTTCCTTCTCAAGATAGAAAAATGGTTTCACGCAACCCGTATTATTCTTTCACTTCCATGGATAGCATGATGATTTCCTCATAAGTTATGCTACTCACGAGATCTAATATTACAGATCTAAGAGTCTTGTTGTATATGGAAAGAATGCTATTTCTCTTGGTCAATCTTCCACATCAACTCCTCCTCCTTCTGAACATTTATAGATTGAAAAATATAATCTTGAAATGGTAATTAAACCACCTCTTAAATATTTTCTTCGGAAGTCATCTTTTAACCCTCATGCTAGAGCTTCCCAGAATTACAATATTGTTGAAGATATGGCATTGTCGCCTTCAACAATGTTGGCTCTTGAAATGTTGCAGACTTTTCTAGCACAAAGGAAATTTATATTGTCAGTGATAGGAGCAGTTTATCCCCAATATTTTAATCTAATTATCTTCGATCTTGAAATTCATGTACCTAGACTCCCGCACCAACTGGAATTTCAAATACTCGTTTTCATCAAAAGTGAACGATTTTTCTGAATAGTTATTGAAAAAGGATATTCTACACATATCATGTCCATTTCTTGTTGGAGATATTTAGGTTATCCAACCATCAATTAGTCTCCCACAATTTTGAAAGCCTTTGACGGAAGAGGTTTTCGTCCATCTGGAATTTTGAAGTATCTGCCCATAGAATTAGACGGTAAGATAGTTGCAATTGAAGTTGAAGTCATTTATGCTCATATTTATTATAACCTTTTACTTGGTTGAAGTTGGACCTATGCCATGTCAGTAGTGATCTCATCATTTTTTCACATGATGATGTTTCCTCATCGAGGAAAAATTGTGAAGGTGGACCAACTGTCTTGTTACACTTTAGACCCTAATTCTACTGGTAGTGTTCCTTTTATTGGAAAATTTATTACTTATTATGAGGATTTTGGTGTCGGTCTTCTTAAATATTTGTCCCTCACGGGAAATTTTGTGCTCCCTCCACCAAATCTTCTTAATAATGTTTCCCAGGTCAATATGATCACATCAAGCACATTTGAATCTTCTCATCCTGGGATTGTGCCTTTAGAATCAGAATTGTGGTCGTATCACAGTGAGATGTCTTTGATCCCTTTTGAATTGGCCTACTAGGAAGTTCAATCATTTTCCAACCCACTACCATCTGATATTTACCGAGTGAATGTGATCATCGATGATTATTCTCATTTTTCATGGTTAGCACCAATATCAGTTCTTGATCCCTTCAATAAAGGGTTTTTTAGCTGATGAAACTATCATGGAAGTCATGACTTTGGATGAAATTCCATGGGATGATTCTCATCATCATTCATCTTTTCTACCTAGCTTTGATAAAATCAAGAATTATTTATCATATATGTTTTCATCTAAGATTGTAAATTTTCCCAAATTTCCTATGTTAATCCTTCATTTAGAATTTGAGAAGAATTTATGAAACATATCAACAACTTTTTCGATCAACATATCAGTAAAAATGTTATGAAACTAGCTCCAAAAATAGAAGAAAAGAGAGATCAGTGCCTTAGAAATCGGTGACTTCAAGGGGGAAACCTCCTTTACATTACATAAATGAACAATTCTTGGATGAAACAAATGACAAAACCTCCTTTCTATATATAGGAGTCCATGGGGTCACAATATAATCCTAGCCGCCCTAACAATAATAATGTAAGGGAACAATCATAACAATATGGGGACTACAGGGGTACAACAATAAAAATAAGGGGGCTATACTAACAAGAATAAAGGAATACACTAGTAATATAGGGCCCTAACATGCCCCTCTCATTGAAAAAAGTGTTGTCCTCAACGCTTGAGTATTTTTAGATGCTTTCGTATAAACTTCTCATCCTCCCATGTGGAATCTTCAGTGGGTAAGTTCTTCCACTTGATGAGTGTTGACTTGAGGGGTCGTGACCCAGGTTCGGAATTGAGGTTAACCAACAAAACCCTCTTACTACTGGCCCTTTCGGTAGTGATCTACTTGTGCAAGTCAAAATCTCACCCGAAGTAGTATGGGGGGGTGCTGGAACTAGGTTTCCGCACCCCGAGAGAGGTTTGAATGATGTGGATGCCTTAATATCCCAAACAACCATAAACAAACCTTCACAACAATAGCCCTAACCAGTAAACCATTTCAGACAGATTTAGGTCAAATATGCAGAATATCTTACGCAAGTTAACACAGTAATTATAAATCAAGTAATAAACCTTAACACATCATATCAGAGTTGTATACCATCACATCTATCTAATAAGAATTCATATAAACCCAAAAACAGTTGCCCAAGAGATATTTTTACAGAAAATACAGAAATAAGAAATAAGATGCAGAAATATTCATAAAAAAAGATACAGATGCATACAGAACTCATCTATCCACAACAAAATTCCTTTATTCATATCAGTTCAGATCCTTCATACAAAACACTTCCACAACCCGCGCACACAGTCAGCGGGGTCTGCACACAACAAGACTAATATCTCCGCGCACACAGCCAACAGGAGCCTTCTACCCAGAAAATTCTGCACAAATATACCACAAAGTATCCAAATCTATCATCCACGTTCAAACTTATCCAAAAACTTACTTCTCTAGACTCGATCTAGCCATCTATTTATACTATTAGCCTACGCTACTCTATGGGCCACAAACTGTGCTTTGCGACCCCTTGATCTACCCTTTGACCCATTACATTCATGAGGGGTTTTTACCCATGCCAAAACCCCTACGCATGACTAATCTATTACAAAATATAGAAAAAATGGTAGGACTAAGGGGACCCCACTCCAACAGCCCCCCAACACAATCTTGTGACTCGTCCCGAGTCACACTGGTAATGAATTCTTCATTTAGGTCTGGAGCTCCTCAATAGAAGTTGCAAGTGGTGCCAAAACACCTATGCTTTGATCTGCTGCACTCTGAGTGGTCTCCACTATTTTTTCTAAATTCGGTCCTTCAGTGGCCAAAGTGACGTTCTACAACGTTTGATTCAGGTTCCAGACTGTCAATTCAAGGTCTTGGGATAGTTTCATGGTCTCATCTGCCCATGTCTTCATATGATCTATGCATATTTTATTCTTGTGGCAGATCTCACCTTGTCGCACAATGCCTAGATAGTCTAAAGGCATGCCATTCTCTGAGAAGGGATAAATGTAGGCAAAGCCTCCTGCAAGTCGTCAAACTTCTACTTCTTTGCACGCAAATCCTGGGCAATATTCTTGACTAAGGGATCTATTTGCATATAATTCCATAGTCCCATGTATTTCTCTAGGAGCATCGAATCCTTCTCAAAATCCATGAAGATGCTGGAGAATTTTGTCTTTACTAGCGTGGCCCGTTGCACGCACACCTCCAGAGGGGTCTCAGGCTGCAGATTTTCCCGCAATGCAGTAATTTTCTGCTCAAAATATTCTTTGACAGTCTGAACCAGGTGGATATTGGTGGCCACCCACCTATTCCACTTGGGGCCCCACCATTGTCTCTTTCATTTTTTCAGTTTCAGCACAACTTACTATTTTTAGCAGTTTTTTGGGTCCTGAACTTCCAGAGTTGTTTTGAGGCCCTAAACGACATTTTTTGGGCATCGTTTGTCTGGAAAATATGATTCCATTCCAAAATATAAATTGTTTATTTTCAGTTGCATTCCTCGGATAGATATTTCTAACAATGTATCATGTGCGTCAAACGGAGATAGTATGCCAAAGTTACGACCCTGGGAAATTGATATACCATTTTACCCCGACAGGGCCCATATTCTGGCATTTCATCTCCTAGGGTTAGTTTTTTGGATGTTTATAGTTTTCCATTGTTTCTCAATAATATATAGGTCTTTGAGCCTCATTGGAACACAGAGTTCAGAGGACTGTAGCTGCCACATCTCTTCTCAGAGATAAGCTACCAGTGCCCTAGCTAGTTTATTTCCATTCTGTCTGTAAGCAAATTTCAGTTCTTTGATATTAATGAAATTAAGTGTTATATCTACTACATATTTGTATTTATGGTTATATGTGTATTATGTTGCGTGCCTGCATAAATCCAGATCACAGTCTGGATCTCAGACCTAGAAACCTTGAGGGTTGCAACCAGGCTCTAAATTTTGGCTTGTGGTGCTGCAGATATCAGGATAACTACGTCTGGAATCTTGCCACATAGCCTGTCAATGAAACTATCTTTCTCCACACATTGAGATTCAATTGCTTGTTATGCTGTCTAAGCCTAGGTAGACTCTGCTGTCTTGGTTGATGCAATCTGCTCATCCTCGTTGATCTGCTGCTGCGCATGAGCCTCTCTGCTCTGTAATTATGCTAATATGAATATATGTAGCGCATATACCATGGCCAATCCTTCCCTTTCCATCGTTGAGTATTTTTTCTCTGCACCGGAGAGCTTTCTACTAGAAAAATCTAATGGGTGATCAATTTCTCCTTCTCCTGGTGGTGCTAAAACAGCCCCAAGTGCTATCCCAGATGCATCCACATGCACATGAAAACCTTAGACCAGTATGGAAATATAAAAAAAGGTGTAGTGAACATTTTATCCTTTAGAATCTCAAAGCTCTTCTGACATTCATCATCCCAAAAAAGCGCTACACCATTCTTGAGCAACTTCTCCATCGACGCAGTGATTAGAGCATACCCTCTGATACACTTTCTGTAGTAACCAGTGTGTCCTAGGATGGAGCGTAGATGTTTCTCATTGGTCAGAACTTCTAAGTTGATGATAACCGTGATCTTGGCTGGGTCTACCATCAATCCTTGCTAGGATAATATATACCCTAGAAAAATCCCAAAAGGTACGCAGAATATGCACTTCTTTAGGTTGAGAGAAATCTGGTGCTTCCTATAGGTGTCAAGCTTCATGCGCAAGTTCGATACATGTTTCTTTACCAATCTGAACATTTTCCAGTCATCAAAATAGACCTCCAAGAACTTAAGAATGAATTCCTTGAACACGGCCATGACCACGCGCAAGAAGATGGCAGGCACGAGAATCAATCCAAATAGCATGGCAGTGTATTGGAGGGAACCCCATTCAGTGGCGAAGGTGGTCTTGTTGCGGTCTTCTGGCGCAATTCGAATCTAATGATACCATGAGAATCTATCAATAAATTAATAAGCTTCTTTTCCTCCTACATTATCTAGGATTTCATTAGAGAAAAGAGTAGGGAAGGGGTCATGCACACAGGCATCATTCAACTTGCATAGATCTACACAAATCCTTATTTCTCCTTTGGTATTTTTCTCCTAAACCACCATTGGGATTACCCAATCAGGCTATTCGACCGGTTCAATGATGCCTACAGCCACCATATTTTATAACTCCTCCTTTACTTTCTTCTTATATTTTTGGTTCAATCAATATGGGCGCTTCTTGACTGGGCGCGCATCTAGTTTCAGTGTGATATTAATAACACCTTAGTTCCCTACAATTCCCTTCAGTTCAGAGAACTTTGTAGGAAACAGATCCTGATACTCTATCAGCAACTCTGTAATATTTCCTACTATATCATCATCCCAGTAGTCTCCAATCTTGGCCAACTTGGGCTTCTCTTATGTTCCAATGTTAACTTCCTTCAATTTCAGAGGTCTAGTCACATCCACCGTCCTTGATGTAGGTCCTAAAACTGCGCGCTCTCCTTCCAACTCCGGAATATTAACGTTCCTTGGGTCATCTTCATTATCCTCGGTTAACAGATTTCTACAGTTGATGATGTCTTGCATCTGCGCAACCTAGGCTAGTGTAACACACTCCCTATGAGGTCGAGACTCATCAAATACCAGAGCATTGATGTCCTGTAGGGCTTCATCCAATTTCTCCGAGCCACACAGAGAACCAAAGGTTTCCAAGAAATCTTCAGTCATTGCATGCTAGTCTCGAGTACCTCGGTGTAGCTCAACTTCTAGATACCAGGTAGTAGGTACCGACCCCAATGAGTGGAAAAACCTATGAACCCATTGATTCCATGTATTTTCATCCGATACCTCCATCCACATGGCCAGGTACTTGCGCGAGTCTCCCCGAACATAGAATAACTCAATTGGTGTAGTGGCTGGAGTTTCAAAGAACATCATCATCATTTTTATACATTCCTCTCAGCCCTGGAAATTTCCCTTTTGCGTCTCCCACCAACGCGCTGGAGTTGTGTGCATAGAAAAATCAAGCGCCTAGAAACTTCGTTCCTCTGGGAAAAAATTTTCTAATGCTTCCAAAAATTATTTGACACTACCAGACCCATCAAATTAGGGTATTTCACTTACCTCGAAGGAGATGCATCGGAAGTTCTTTATGACCTTGAGGGAGCACAGCGCAGAGACATTGTGCAACCGGTTCTGCCGATTCTCCATTTCACCATCAAAATTAGAAAAATAGGAGTCATTTTTCTTCCAGTTCAACATGCCATTCGCTTAGGGTTGATCCATTCTTCGTTCTATGTAGTTATCTTATAGATATGTTCAACATCATCCCCCTCACGCACTGGTTCAGTGTACCATTCTACTTCTTCTGGATCCAGTGGGACTATCACCCACGTATCATTATTCTCAAAAATCATACTATGCTTTTCAGATTGATGATGCCTCCCATATCAATGGCCCATTCCAATCCCAACAGTAAAGGGTAGGGGACTGCATCATCCACAATTTGTATTACTTCAAAATCAGTGCATACCTTTACTCTAGCGATGTCTACCACAACTTGTGGAAGTCTGCCAAGTGGAATGATCTTTTGTTGATTGGTCATGCGTAGCTGAATGGTGGAATGATGAAAGAGAATTAAGGTATATCCAAAAATGTGACAAGCTCGTCACATGTTGTGGCTTGGGAAGAGGACTAACAGTCCTAATAATTTGAAGACTTTAGTTTTAAAGTATTTTGTTTAAAGTTAATGTGGGCTAACATAGCCATTGTAATTTGTAGGTTAAAATAATAGTTAGATTAGGATTATTTAGGCATTTAGTTGAATAAACTGTTATGAAACTGAATAACAGTTTCTCAACCATATAGGGATTTTGGGAAAGGCATAAAACAAAACCTAATCCACCATTATGGGGTTCTGTCATCCATAGGGAAAAGGAGAGAGAACGAGAGGGAAATATTTGTGAAACAGGGTTGAACAGAGAGTAGGAACAAATGTAAAACCAACCATCCCAGGGCTTGGGTTCTATGTATTTTCATTTTTAAACTAATTTCAAGGGTTTTGGATTTTGATCAAGCACTTTGTTTCAATGTGTTGTTTTATTTCCCTGTCGAAATAAAGTATTGCATTTATGTGTGTTTTATTTCTATTAATGCATAGACATATTGAGTGAAAGAATGAAGTTCCTGTGAACTTCGCATAGGAAAAGCTATGGTAGAGACTGAAGGCTGAGATATGAAGAACAAACCTAGGAGGGTTCCGCACGTTTGCAGACTGGACAAATATTAGGAGAGATAACGTTGAAAGATTTCAAAGAAGGCAGAAGGAGTGGCATGGAGGAAGAAACATCGTAGATACACGATAGCTGGAAGAAGAGAAAATCGACTAAATATAGAAATAATTAGAAGAATTCCAAGTGAGGAACCAACAGCGAGGATCATTGCGCAGAACCAAAGATTTAAGGTTTGATAGCAGAGATGAGTGAGGATAGAGGAGGGGAAGCAGAGCCGTGAGAAGGTGAATGGACGGTTGCGATTGAATCATAGATCCGAAGACAACAGATGGATAATTAAGGTGATTTGAGGAAGTACGAAATAGACGCATGTTGGTAGGGTTCAATTTCGCATCGAAGATTGAAGTATTTAAGAGTTAAGGATTTCACAAGGTGAACAAGATAACTTGCGATGTGGAAGGACGGAAAGATGAGATGCGATGTGGGGAGGCCACGTGTCTTCGTTACACATTAGCGCACATCGGTAGTTTCAAGGTTTAATGCTAAGAGTTCACACAGTATAGTTTTTTGGTTGTGACGCGATGCGAGGAGGAAGAAGGATGTGATGCGACAAGGAGCAGCCACATGTTGGCTTGGCGCAATAGTGCACACAGTGGATGATAAGGTTTAACTCTTATCGGTATAACCTTAAATTTGCGGGAAAGTGTTTTGCGATGAGACAAATACCATTGGATCTGACGAATATTGATGGTAGGGATTGTGTCACGGCTTCGCATCGGCGGAAGGAAAAGTTGTTGTTAAGGTTATTCGGTAAACTTGAAAAAATGTGAAGAGTTCTGATTGGCCAATATTTTGTGGGACCCTGAGAAGTCCGGTTCCATGTAAATGTAAAGTGATATGGGTTATATGCATTATATTATTAAGAATGTTGTTGATCATTTCACGTATGTATGTATTTAACTCTGATATTTGGCCCTGCTGCGTATAAAGGAAGTTTATGTGGGTCCTAACCCACAGTCCACGAGTATTTTCATTAAATTGCAGTTACGGCTGCATCAATTGGTATCAGAGCAACAAAATCTAAGAGGCAGTGTGAAGGACTTTGAACCAAGCAAATTTGAGAAATATTTCTCATTGATTCTAATCGAGTAAACCTTAAGAGGTAAGACTGTGGACTGAAGGCTAATGAAAAAGCATAAGAGCTACAACAACATGGATGAAGTAGTAGCACAAAAAATAAGGTAAGAATGTTTTGTTTCATTTTTATTTTGGATTATGGAACTAAAAATTAAATTCTCACACTTAGAAGAGGAGCATAAGAGTTTTATAAAGGTAGCAGCAAGAGTGAAAACATCTTAGCAAGAATATTACAACCTTTAAGGGAAGTGATGAAGCAAGCTAGCAAGGTTTTCTAGGAGGAAAAAGAAGTGTGGTCAGAACCTAATATTTCAGCTGAGGTTGAAATATAAGAGGACAAAAGTGTTCTCAAGTGCAGATGAGTTGTGAGGGTGAGCCTATAAGGATCATAGAGGAGTGCTCAAGGAGGGTTCTAGATTGAGGACCCATACTTGCCAAAATACCAAGAACAGAGAAATCTTAGTGAGGTAAGCTGTAGCAGGAGGGACTATTACTGTAGAGGCTAGTGCAGCTCATAGAGGGTGAAAGAACTCGAGAATGTGACTATTGAAAGTCATAACAGAGGTTCAGGAGGAAACCACAAAGTGAAGAAGGAATATTCCAAGACAAATGGCATATGGAAGAAGATGATTGATGATGAATATAAGAGAGAAATAGCTGAGATGAGAACCCATCTTGATCTATTGATGGAGTTGCTACAGAGGAGTGATGAATACTAGAGGTGTGGATGGATTATGAGGAAGAAATTGAAAATGCATGGGTTGCAGATGAAGAGGGAGCATAGGTTGAATTCTCAAGAAGAAGAAGCATTACTCAAAGCAACAGATTATGAAAGGAAAGTTCTTGCATATGAACTAGAACATGGATTATTTTTTTGAAGAAAATGATAATAATACTAATAGGAGGTCTATTGAAGAAATTTCAAGTATGGAGGATGAAGTACAACCATTAGGAATTTTCATGGAAGATGGAGGCAAGCATGAATATGCAGTAATAATAACATGTGATGAAGAAATGGAGTTCCCAGAAGAGATGACCACTGATAGTTATTTGAAAGGTTTAAGGATGAGTTACAATCAAAAGAAATAAGTCAGCAGAGATGCTAGTAAAAGACTAAGCATGGAAAATATTGGTGTGGTATCTAAGGACAGGTTGATGAAGTTAGCTTGTATAGATGGATTTTTTGTGGTCCATGATGAACAAAGAGGAGTTCATAAAGGAAAGAAGACTATGGCTATTGATAGTCATAGTAAAATTTCCAAGGGAGATGATGAAAGATCAAGTAAGAATAAATTTGAAAAAGAATTAGTTGAGATAAAAGTGCAGCTAGAAGTGCTGAGAGAATTGATATAGGGGAATATGGAACACCAAAGGTATGGTTAGGTTTTGCGGAAGAAAAGAGTCAAGTGGATTCAGTTACAGAGTAGGCTGAGAACTAACACAAGAATTCAGCTAGAATAAGAACTCAGAGGAGCTAAGTTACAACATAGGATGTGTGCTAAGGAAGAGGTATAATGAAGATGAAGACATGAGACCAGCTGATGGTTTCATGGATCCTTGGAAGGATGGGAACGAGCAGAAAGAGCTGATGTTTGAGACAACAAGAGAGGCTATGGATCCTTGTGGTTTTGAAACAAATGATTATTGTATGTTTGTAGGTGAAATCATTAAAGAAAGACAATTTTCTGATGTTGTCATAAAGGATGAAGGGGGAGGATAGAATCTAAAATCCGTTCATGAAAAAAATGAGACAATTGAGTCTCATATACATGCACATGCACAACTAAGTGAAGGAAATGATTTCCAGCCTACTGTGAAAGCTAAAAACAAGGAGGACTTGGCTTATGATGATGGACAATAATAGAAAGTGGAAAAATATGATATCAAGCATTCATATGTTATGCTTGAGAAAGCTGAAAAGAAGACAAGTGAATACTTTCTGAGTCGTGAAAGAGACTTAGAACAACAAGAGAAAGATTTTGTGATTGAGTCATCAAATAAGACCATTGGGTCTTGTGAGTTTAATGTTGACAATTTGAATGTGTTTTCAGGTTGTGTAGAAGACAATCCATCTCTTGGAATTGTCTCAAGTAAAGCTGAAGTTTATCTAGAAAAGTATAATGAGGAACAAAATTGTCAAGCAAGGTATGATGAAGAGTGTCTTTCTGATGAAAACCAATTTGAGTTGTTGCAGCAGAAGGAATTCATAAGTTCCTCATTTAATGAAGGGAGTAAATTTAATGGAGATGAAGTAGTAATGGAGAGTCACAAAAAGGTTTTCTTAGTAAAAAGGAAGAATAAATACATAAAGATGACAGTGAGGCAGTTATGTCTCAAGCTAAAGGAAAGTTAGTCCTAGAAGTGGAAAAGACAGAATTTAATATTAGTACTAGTCAAGAAGAATAAGGAAAACAATGGAGTGTTGTCAAGGAAGAGGAAAATATTTACGTTGAAAATATAATACAACATAATAAAGAGGTACTTGAAGAGAAACAAGTAATTATTGAATGCTTGAATTTCTTACTGAAAGCATTTGAGCAAGAGAAAAATATTGCAGACAATAAGATGGGAGCATTTCAAACTGTAGTTGAAACAGAGATAGATACTATTTTCCAGAACTTAATTGTGTTAACTAGTATACATGAAAGAATGAATAAATATATTACTACAGTCAGAGAATTAGAAAGAAATTTACCTTTTGATAGTAAATTTGCAAACAAGGAAAAGAAGAGGGATGTTGCAGAGGGAGATATATTCAGAGATACTCATAATTTTTGGTGGCAGAAATGTCCGGAGTAATATTTGCAACAATATCTGGGACAAAGTGTGGTAGAATGTGTTGGCAGAGTACTGAAAATAAGCAGAGAAGGTGGAGGTAGTGGAGCACTACAACACAAGGTATGGAAGCCTAGAAGATTGCAGATAAAGAATGGGGAAGAGAATGCAACTTATGGAAAAAAACAGAGTTTGGGATCCTGGAAGACTCAAGCATTGAAGGCACATGACTAGGATGTCATGAATTATTTTACCTCGGGAGTCTTATGCAGGAGAATTTAGGTAGAGCCATCAATGTGACAAGTTGGTTATATCTTGTGGCTTGGGAAGAGGACTAGCAGTCCTAATAATTTGAGGACTTTAGTTTTAAAGTATTTTTTTTAAATTTAATTTGGGCTAAAATAGCCATTGTAATCTGTAGGTTAAAATAATAGTTATATTAGGATTAGTTAGGCATTTAGTTGAATAAACTGTTCTCAAACTGAATAACAATTTCTCAACCATATGGGTATTTTGGGAAAGGCATAAAACAAAACCAAATCCACCATTGTGGGGTTCTGTCATCCATAGAGAAAAGGAGAGAGAACGAGAGGGAAATTGGTGTGAAAGAGGCTTGAACAAAGAGTAGGAACAAATGTAAAAATAGCCATCCCAGGGCTTGGGTTCTATGTATTTTCATTTTTAAATTAATTCCACGTGTTTTGGATTTTGATCGGGCTCTCTGTTTCAACTTGTTGTTTTATTTCCTTGTCGAAATCAAGTATTGCATTTATGTGTGTGTTCTTTCTGTTAATTCATATATAGTTTGAGTGAGAGAATGGAGTTCCTATGAACTTTGCATAGGAAAATTTGTGGCAGAGACCGAAGGCTGAGAGAAGAAGAAAAATTTGAAGAGGTTTCTGTGCGTTTGCAGAGTGGAAAAATCTCAGGAGAGATAGCGTTGAAATATTCCAAAGAAGACATAAGGTGTAGCATGGAGGAAGCAATATCTCAGAGCGGCGATATCTGAAAGAAGAGAAAATCGACTAAAGATCGAAATACTTAGAATGATTCCAAGTGAGGAACCAACAGCAAGGATCGAAGCACAGAACCAAAGATTTAAGGTCTGACGACAAAGATGAGTGTGGACAAAGGAGATGAAGCAAATCCACAAGAATGAGAATGTATGGCTGCGATTAAATCATAGATCCGAAGACAAGAGATGAACGGTTAAGGTGAGTTGAGGAAGTGCGAAACGGACGTGTGTCGGCAGGGCGCAAATTCTCATCGGCGATTGAAATATTTAAGAGTTAATGATTTCGCAAGGTAAACAAGATAACTTGCGATGTGGAAGGACATAAATATGCGATGCAATGCGGGGAGGCCGCGTGTCGTCATTGCATATTAGTGCACATTGGTGGTTTCAAGGTTTAACGTTAAGAGTTTGCACAGTATAGTGTTTTGGTTGCGATGCGATGTAAGGAGGAAGAAGGATGCGATGTGATAAGGAGCAGCCATGTGTCAGCTTGGTGCAATAGCACACATCACATATGATAAGGTTTAACTCTTATCAGTATAACCTTAAAGTTGCGAGAAAGTGTTTTGCGATGAGACAAATACAGTTGGATCTGGCGAAGATCGACGGTAGTGATTGCGTCACGGCTTTGCATCGGTAGAAGGACAATTTTATATTAAGGTTATTTGGTAAACTTGCGAAAATGTGAAGAGTTGTGATTGGCTAATATATTTTGGGACCCTGAGAACCCTGGTTCCACATAAATGTAAAGTGATATGGGTTATATGCATTATATTATAAAGAAATTTTTTTATCGTTTCGCGTATGTATGTATTTAACTATGATATTTTCCCTCACTGCGTTTAAAGGAAGTTTATGTGGGTCCTAACCCATAGTCCACGAGTATTTTCGTTAAATTGTAGTTATGGCTGCATCATGGACCATTCCAACTTTGGCTCTCCCATCTTCTGCCAAGTTTTATTAGGTAAGATATTTGCATCAGACCCCAGATCCAAGATTACTTGATACAGCTCATAGTCTCCAATCTGCACAGTCATGCACATCTCCCTACCAGTTCTCTTCTTCTGCTTATAAAATTTGTTCACATCCTTGTATTTTGTTCGAAGCACCTCTTTCTCTGCGCAGCTGTCTATCAGGGCCCGGAGACTATATATTTCCTTCTGGTTGCATAGTAGCTTAATGTAGGTGTTGAGGAGGTAAATTCCCTCTGCGGACAGAGGCGATCCCTACTAGCCCAGCAGGTGTCTAGCAACAAAC
>CM076578.1:327781580-327902405 GCA_034641835.2 Pinus albicaulis
CCTAATATCATAAACAAAGCATAAAGTTATATCCTTTGAAAACACTTATATAGAGAGATCCCTCTCTGAATACAGGAAGGCTAGGTCCTAGGATTCCAAAGTGGTTTTGATGTTGCCTTGCCATTTGGTATGCCAATATGCCAAATCACAGGACACCAACAGTCTGCAAACCATGGTTTGTGGATTCCAAATCTACCCTTTAACCCATTAAAATGCTTTCGGGGCTTTTTCCCACGCCAAAACCCTACATTAGACTAAATATAACCAAAATTATACAAAATCAGACCAGTTTTGCAGCTTGTAGGAGACCCTGTTCCAACAGTAGTGGAGCCTTTCTAATGATGGGCATTAAAATTTGTTGGAACATTAAAACCACCATCAAACCAGAAGACCTACATACTGGTGGCCATAGATTATGCGACGAAGTGGGTAGAAACAATGGCTCTATCAAGAGATACAGAAGAATCTGTGATCAATTTTCTTTTTGAGATATTTGTGCGATATGGCTTACCCTGGGAATTGATAACTGATGGAGGGGCACAGTTTGTAGGGAATAAAATTATGACCACTCCGAAGAACCACCATATCACCCATAGAGTCACCTCTCCCTACCACTCACAGGAAAATGGGCAGGTTGAAAGCACCAACAAATTCCTTGAGGCGTTTCTCACTAAAACAGTCTCAACACATCGTTGGGATTGGGCTTCTAGACTACCAGAGGCCTTTTGGGCTTACCACATGATATGGCGAAACACCACTGGATATTCTCTGTACCATCTTCTATTTGGAAGGGAACCAATTTTTCATATCGAATTCGAAATAAATACTCTAAGATCAAACTAGGAAGTGGGGATGAATTTGAGGGAGGCCCAGATTAGAAGACTCCAACAAATAAATGAATTGGATGAAACATGGCTACTTGCTCTACAGCGCACTACAATATTTCAACAACAACAAGCTAAGTAGCATGACAACCTCATAAAAAATAAGACATTTCGGAAAGGATATTGGGCACTTCTCTATGACTCCGGATTTCAATACTTCCCCGGTAAGTTACAAATACGGTGGCTCGGTCCATATGAAATTCAGGAAGTACACAACAATGGTACCATCACCTTCAACACCATAGATGGGTCTAGCTCCACCTTCCAAGTCAATGGACACCGGGTGCACCTCTATCGTAAACCACTTGCAAAAGAGTCTTTCTGCCAACAAGTACGTGACGATCCCACCATCCAACTTTTAGCTCCAGGGGGTGATGGCCCCGCAGCTTTAAGTTCATGAGAATTTTTTATTTCCTCTTGTAAATATTGTATATATGTCTCTTGCAATTTATAGTTTTTCTCATTGTTGTACATTCCATTTCTTCTTCATGATCATAGCTGCATTCTTTTTCTCTTATCCTTTCTTTTAGGCTGTTGTTCATTTCAATTGAACGACCATGTTTTTGGTGTTTATTTGTTGCTTTTCAAACCTTTGAATGGTTTCTATTCAATCCAATTGAGTAGCTACTGTTCAATCGAATTGAACAGTTGTTGTTCAATCCAATTGAAAATTTTTTGTTCAATTGAATTAAACAACTATTGTTCAATTGAATTGAACAATTATTGTTCAATTCCATTGAACGACTATGTTTTTTGAGTTTACTTGTTGCTGTTCAAACCTTTGAACGACTGTTGTTCAATCGAATTGAAAAGCTGCTATTTAATTCCATTGAATGACTATGTTTTTTGTGTTTACTTGTTGTTGTTCAAACCTTTGAACGACTACTCTTCAATCCAATTGAACAACTGTTGTTCAATAAAATTGAACAGCTGTTGTTCAATTCCATTGAATGGCTATGTTTTTTGTGTTTACTTGTTTTTGTTCAATCAAATTAAATAGATGTTGTTCAATTAAATTGAATAGCCATGTTTTTGGTGTTTATTTGTTGCAATTCAAACCTTTGAACGACTGTTGTTCAATCAAATTGAACAGTTGTTTTTCAATTGAATTGAAAAGCTAATGTTAAATTCAATTGAACAGCTGTTGTTCAATTCAATTGAACGACCATGTTTTTCGTGTTATTTGTTATTGTTCAAACCTTTGAATGACTATTGTTCAATCAAATTGAACAACTGTTGTTCAATTCAATTGAACAACTGCGTGTTTGTGTGATTTTACTTTTTCTTGAACCGTTTTCGTCCAATCCAATTGAACAATTGTTATTCAATCCAATGGAACGGCCAATTTATTTTCCAAGCATGTTTTTTCCTCTTTATGATGATCTCTTTTTGAATTACCACTTCCTTTTACAAATACTTGCCATAAAAGCCATTTTTAGAAAGGAATTTCCACTGGAAGAGGAGAAAAGTAGTGATATTACTAAAATGGTGATCCTTCAAAAATTTGATGGAAATATCTACTCTGAAAGCTGACAGGGTTTATCTATACAATGAAAGGCTAGACATCTCCTATTAAAACACATTATTACACAATTCATTCCCATATTCTTATGCTGGTATATCTTTTTACACTCTCAAGTAGTAATTATCCTTGACATGGGGATATAGGAATAAAGAGTATTAATGACATTGGCATTCTTTTTACACCATCCCTAACTCTTGAGTCAATAAGCCTCCCTCCCTGTATAAATGACAAGAAAATATTATGTTTATGTGCAATTTTTTTAAGAGAGAATAAGAGGTCTCATCACGATCCAGCCTACCATGATCATGAGGGTTTTAACATGTGACATTCCCATAATGGCCAACACACTAGGGAAGTGACCTTCTCGACAGCTCAAACTATTTGAAGGATAAGAGGTATCATCACGAGCTGAACTGATCACTCTGTTACAATCCCCGTGAATGGCACTATGACTAACTGGCCACAACACCAGCATAGTGGTATCTCCATAATATAAGCAAAATGTCTACTGTTCAAAAAGAAAATATTATGTCTATATGGAAATTTTTAAGAGAGAATAAGGGGTCTCATCACGAGCTAGCCTACCATGATCATAAGGGTTTAACAAGTGACATTCCCACAATGGCCAATACACCAGGGTAGTGACCTTCTCGACAACTCAAACTACTTGAAGGACAGGAGGTCTCATCATGAGCCGACCTAATCACTCTGTTACAATCCCAATGAATGGCACTTTGATTATCTGACCACACCAGCACACATATCTCTCCATAAAATAGAAAAATGTTTATTTTTAAATAGAAGATTTTGGCTCATTTCTGGGTTAAAATAACAAATCTGTCAAGGATATGAATGCCTGCTGGTAGCAGTGGCTCTTCTTGTGGTATGGAAGTATTTTTCTAACAATAGCCAATTACTTTTATATTCCCTATTTCCTATTAATCCATTTCCAAGATAAATTCATTATTTGAATAAGTGTTATCACTACCTACCCTCATAATGGACTATGAATGAATTATCTTTTCATGTTTTAATTAAGGGATGGAAGCACCAATCATAATTTGTCCTTTTTCGTGCTTCCTTCATGCTACACCATCAAAATAGGACACCTTGTCATAATAATTTCTATTTTTCTTTTCTCCCTTTCTTTGGTCATTTCCACCTGGCGTACAATTGCGATGATTATTAACTTCTGAACTTTGCCTCCTCTGAATTCATGATTGTTGCAATATTTCCTCTTTTATTGAGCTCCAAGGCCATGGATGCCCTTCCCTCGTACAATTGTGATGATTACCGATTTTTGACCTTTGCCTCATATGCATTCATGATTGTTGCAATCTTTTCCCTTCTCTTAAGGTTAAGGCCGTGGATGCCCTTCTCCCGATGGAGGGGGTACAAATATCCATAATGAATAATCATGCTAATTACCCACGCAGCTCCATTCAGAAACACTGATGGGACTAATAGATCATTTCATTTATGATATAAGGTTGCATTTTTGTAATATATGTGGAAAAAATGCATGCAGGGTTTTTTTTTAACCAATAGGGCTGAAACAGACGCATACAGAAGAAGAAACCAGTTCAGATAACACATTAGACATGGGGGGTAATTCTCTATACAATCAACCACAACCTTCCAAGTCTCAGAATCAACTCGCAGCATTCTCCATAAAGTTGGCTGGATTCCATATCCACAAATACTTCAGGAGTTTAACACAGAGATAGCAGTTGAGTTCCTGCCAAACCCTTGGGAAGGGCACACCACAGTCAGAGGAAGAATCATACTATTTGCCAAGGAAACCATCGTTCAGGTATCCAGACTACCAATAGAGGGAGAAATATGGACCGAAAAACATGTCCTACAAGAAGCAATCTCAGTGTACCAAGACCTATGCGAACCATTAGAAAGAAAAGGGAAGGGTACTAATCTCGCGTCCTTGCAGTAGCCTTGGCAAGAATTGGCAGTGTTCATTCAAAGATATATCACATGTGATAGATACCAAGATGTGGTAAATTCTCACCAACTAAAACTATTAGCTATTCTCAAGCGAAAAATTTCAGCTAACTTGCCTTTTTTTCTAAATTGTATATTGCACAATACTACTATTCGAATTAGAAAAACCAAAAACCCCATCGCAGTTGTCAACCACCATGGCTTGATTAAATTTATCATCATTCATGAGCTAGACAAACACCAGAGAACTTTGGACAACTTTGTTAATCCTCTCTTGCCTTCCCCTGAAGAAAACCCTGTGAGAGCAGAGATTGAACTCCCTAGAATAACCATACCGAGGAGAGCAAGAGGGAAGAGGGCCCATGTTTTGACCTCAGAACCAGGGAAATGGAGACAGTCTAAAAGGCTGCAACTACAATAAGACACCTCTGAATTTCTACATGAGGAAGGACCATCCCATACACCACCTTCAAGCCCTCAAAATATTTCTTTACAAAACTATGAAGAAGAAGTGGCTTAAGTAATTGAGCAAATGAGAGCATATCGTGAAATTGGAAGCCCATATGAACAATTTGAAGAGCAGAGGGACCTGTTGAACCAGTCTGCCACTGCTAGCATCTCTAGCCACACTGAAATATTACCTCATTATGATGAATTGCAAGTTTTGAGGGTTTTACCCCCCTCTGATAATGAATGGATGAGTAGGGAAGACCAGAGAGAAAGAATAGATGAATATGGAAACCAGTCAGGAGACACTATTATATTAGAACAAAATACAAGTATTGAGACAGTTCCCTTCACAGCTAAAGGAAATATTATTTCACCCAGTTAGGACGTTAATGTTGAAATAAACTCTTGGACTCCTGAAGAAAACACCATTGTTGATAACCTTAGAACTGGCACAACCATTTATGAAACCGAAGCCACTGCTCCTCCTTCTCCTACCAAAACTTTGCCAAAAGAAAAATTAGTTGAGATTAAGTTCAGAAAAATGAGCAAGAAGTGCAAGAAATTGAGAAAAATGATAAAAACACCAAAGGAGACAGTTGGAAGAAGCAAACAAGGCTCGAAAGCCTGAGAAGTAAGTGGCCACCATGGGTACCCAAACAGATTTTGTTACCCAAACGGTAGATACTGCTAAGATTTTTTTGCAGGCTTATTTAATATACAATGTTGAAGCCTCTATACAGACGAATTTAATAGATACTACTAAATTACCTGTACAGACAGATCTAATAGAAAATGCTGAAGCCTTTGCACATATTGATTTAATAGATACCAATGAAGTTTTTGTACAAACTGATTTAATGAATGAGGTTGAAGCCTCTGTACAAATAGATTTGATACATACTACTGAAGCCTTTGTGAAGACTAATCTGGAACTTACAGAAGATAAAGGGACTCAAATAGAGGTGATACCTGCCTACACCCCCTAGTAGAAAAGGCTACCGATCAGAAGTTGTGCAACGAATTAATTCAAGTCTAGCATGAATTGGCCCAGTTCATAAAGGAAGTAGTACCTTTATAGGAACATCAAGCGCTACTAAAGTGATTCAAGGAAATTTCTGCAAATGAGGACGAAACCTTTGCCCAACTCAGGGAAGAAAGGAAAAAAGTGAAGAAAGCACATGAGCAAGTGGAACAAGCTAAAGAGAAAACCAGTATGGTTTGCTCGCTTTACTGAGATGTATTGAATTATAGGGCACCAACCACTAACTATGCTTTCTTCTTAGTGGAAAAATATTTATTGTTGAAAGTCAAGGCTGTTAGGGCAGGGAAGCTTTCCACTTTTAAAACCATTGAGGAATTTTTCCAGTGTTGCAATGAGCAGGATGAACAGGTCCAACATCTTTTGTGTAAATTATATTTACACAATTTCTTTCTAGAGGAGGATAGGGAAAATAACCCCGGCCCCTTCATAGTGGACATTTAGTTCCAGGCCTTCCTATCTTTTTCTAAGAACCAAACTTGGTGGGCTAAGGTGTATAGTACATTTTAGAAAAGAGAGCATGACCTAGACCTATGGGTCAGAGGGGAACCTACTAAACCCATGTACCTGTTTACCCAAAATAATAAATTCATGCAGTGGAAGGGAGTGATATCCAAATTGGGACCGATTCACAAAGATATTGTGCAGAATGTGCGGGCATACTTCCAAGACATTCAAGAAGAAGCATTAGCAACAACCAAACGGAGATGGCTAGACTCTACAAATAATGTGAAGAACATAGAGCCATTTGGGTACAGGAACTTTAAAGTTTTTTCTTCCAGGTTCCTTCTGTAAAAAAACCTAATTTTGAACATGGGTCCTACATGGATATGATGCAGATATAGATGCCCCCTCATCTGGTACCCCCTTGAAGACTATCATCACGATTATGAGTTACTAGAGGGGCACACAAATGCAACATTTGCAAATATTAAATGGAGACATGGCTTTAAACAATAAAAAGAAGAGGTATACCCTGCATATGCTTTAACCCAACTACATCTCAACCATTTTTTTGCATGAGGACCTGCAAAAAGGTAAGCAGGGGAGTATGTTGGGCCAAGAAAAAGGTATGTTTCACCTCCATCTTTACCACTATTTTTCATGCACTTTTATATATTTTCCCTTCATCTTAGAAATAAAGTAAAGGAAAATAATGCAAAAGTGAGGCAGAATGGATAAGTGATAAAATGAGTGTTTGATAACTAAAAACTGATTTGTGACTACCTTTCTTGAAAGGGAAGAAAAACAGCCAAACTACTGACTAGATGACTGAAAGACAACAAACAAGGAAGGCGGACGGAATAATATCGATTCCTACAAATTGGCAGAAGACAGAGAGGTATGACCACGCTTGGAGTACTCAATCGATAGCCATGAAGAAGAAGGGTCCCATAATGAGAAAGATCTGTTACTACTTTTGAATTCGCCTTTAAGCTATAAAAGGCTGAAGAATGAAAAATACAAGGACAATTTCTGTAATACAATCTTTCTGTAATAAACATATTGGGATAGAATCGTCAAGTTTTGTACTAATGTATTGCTAGGCGGATTAATGAAGAATTTGGCCTTTTTAGAATAGACAACTTTTGAGTATTCTTTAGTAGTAGGCTTCTAGTGGCTTTGGGCCCAACCCCGGGGGTTCTTCTGCTACTTCTGTGCTTTACATTTATTTACAGAATTTGTGTTTCCAAGTTATCCATCACGTTTCATAATATATCATTTGAATTGGTTAATTTCGAGCAAGGGATGTTATATCTTCCTTTTTACTAGACTAGTTTACCATTCATGTTCTTTTATTTGAAATCAATGCTTTTAAAATTGTTAGATTAGTTCCAACGCGGTTGTTGTTCAATTCTGCATATAGTTAACATTTGGGTCTATTCATCATCATTGAGAGAATTTGGTTGATGTTTAATTCAGAAGGATGTTATTACTTTATTAAAAGAAAATTCCATTGAACAATATAGAATAATTGATTACTGCTCAATTTTATTAGAATTGTTGTTCAATTCATTACGGTTGTTGTTCAATTCATCAAAGTGTGTTTTTCAATTGCAGTTTATTATTTTCAGTCTTGAATAGTTATTTCTACATAGGCTTAGAATAGACTCAGCTCCCTTAAATATTCAGAAAATTTTTATAATTCACTTCCAAGTTGGTTTGATTGAACTTCGAGAATTAGACAATCTTTCTTATGACAATTTAGAGTATTTAACCTCTGATGTCACTTGCATATATTTTTCTTACACTCTTTAAATAACAAGACTTCCCCTGGGTTGATAATTAATGAAAATCATTAAGGTTACCTTTATATAGTCACCTTCATGACCCAACACAACCACCCCAAATATTAAAGAAACTTCAAATTCTATAGGGTAAGGCCAACTTGTTACAACGCTTTGTCCCTAACTATGCCATTTGGGCGCAGGGCTTCCTGTCTCTTCGTCGGGAAATTCCTTTCAAATGGGATGAACAGGCTCAAAAATCATTTCAGGCACTAAAAGACACCTTGTCTTCATCCCCATTGATCATCCCACCAAATTAAAAAAAATTACTATAGCTTATACTTATCTGCTTCATATAAAACCGTCATGGGGGTACTAGTCCAGAACAGACCAGACAACAAAGAGCACATAATTTATTATGTATGAAAGAACCTAGCCAGGCTTGCCTTGAGGCATGAGCCAGAAGAGAAAAAAAACCTAGCCCTAGTACAAGCACTACAAAATATTTGGCTTTACATCATCCTCAGAACCACTACAGTCATAGAAACTATCAACTCCATGCGAAATTTTCTAAACTGTCACATGATGAACCATAAGTACGCCAAACAGATAGTTATACTACAGGAATTTGACCTATAGTTTAGCTCCCACAAAAGAAAGAAATCACTCATCCTAACTGATTTCACTATTGATCTCCCTAATGAGACCCAAGGATACCTTATTAAATGAATCACTACCTGATGAAAATTTGTTCTTAGTAACAACAGAGGACCCTTGGTATGGTGACATTATTATTATTTTTTGAACCCAAAAGTTCAAACCTCATCTCACCTAGGATGAGCGAAGGCACATATGCCATCAGACCCCCCGAAACCTTCTAATGTGGGATGTCCTTTACCAACGGGGCGTCGATACCATTTGCGTCGATGAATTACTTGCTACCAATATAAGTAGGTCCTAAATGATTTCCATAGCGAGGCCTGTGGGGGCCACCTCTCCGATATGGCCACTGCCCAAAAATTCCTATGTTACAGTTATTTCTGGCCTACCCTATTTCACGATTGCATTAAAGCAGTCAAAATGTGTGAGCGATGCCAATACTACGCTCACAAGGCAAGAGCCTCTCCAACTCCTCTGCACCCTCTCACTTTCAACCCCATGTCGTTAGGTAACCACAAGTACATCATAGTGGTCATCGAATATTTCACTAAATGGGCAGAATCCATGCCCACGTACAACAACACCGTAGAAACCACAACACAATTTTTCTTCAACCATGTCATAACATAGTTCTGTGTAACCAAGGAGTTAATATCCCACCATGGAAATCATTCTAAAATGAAATATTCTATGAGCTATCCCAACACCTTGGTTTTACACACGAGTTTGCGTCACCATACTACCCCCAGTCCAATGTCTGGGTAGAAGTTATACAAAAATTACTCAAAATGATGTGACAACGCATGGTAAACAACCAAAAAACCAACTGAAATCATATGGTGTTTTCAGCCTTACAGGTATACCACAAAGTGATCAATTCCTAAACAGTATTATTAGCCTTCACGTTAGTATATGGGGTGGAGGTTGTGCTTCCCATCGAACGCGAAATCCCCACCTTACATGCAACCATCGAAATTATCACTAATCCTCAGCCTTTAGAGCAATGGTTTGTACAACTAGAACTCATCGACGAAAGCCGACGAGAGTCTCTCCAACACAATGAAGCCCACAAGAAAAGGGTGAAAGCTTCATTAGACCGCAACATCACCCCTCGCTCATTTAGCGAGGGGGAACTAGTCCTCCACTATGATGTTTCGAAAGAGACCGTAGGACCCAGGAAGTTCGAAACATTATGGAATTTCGCTTACATTATTAAAAAATATCTCCTCAAAAGAGAATACATTTTATCAGATCCAGAAGACACATATTTAAATAAACCTGTTAGTTAGCTCTACTTCAAGAAGTTTCACCCATAAAAAGGAAAGTCTCAGTACCCTAGTGTAAATATGTATGTACCATAAATTTTTTATGATGATCTCAATAATTATGGACTTAGTCTAAAAACCATGCTCTTGTGTCGTAAATGGATCGTCCGCCCATATAATATTTTGGATTTGCTGATGGAGCCTCTCGATGGTCACAAAATTTAGCTGTTGTTGACTGGGCCATATACTCTTTTGATCTATCACCGTACCTCACCAACAAAGTGTGTCTCAGGTCAGCCACAAACAATCAAGAAGAATATGACACAATCATTGGACTATTAAGTGATGCCTCCAACCAAGGCATCAACCATTTACATGTATTTCTTGATTCCTAGTTACTGGTATCACAATTAAGCAAAACCTTTCAAGTATGGGATTCACGCCTACTTAGGAAGTACCTGCATGCACGAATATTGGTCCACTACTTTGATCACATTACATTTATAGATATACTAAGAGATCAAAATCAAGTATCGGATCACATAGCTAACCATGTCCTAGACTATAATGCATCTTTTATATACTATCAACCATGAGAAAAATACCATCATTAGCAAAGATTCCATCATAAACATTGTTAGCGCTCTGTAATTCCGAGGATGAAGGCTAAATCCTGGAGGCAACATCAAAACTGCTTCAAGCCTAGGATATAGCCCTCCTAGACTTAGAGAGGGATCTCTCTATATGTTTTAGCTTTATTTACTATTTTTTATTTTAGACTAATTATGAGGTAAGAGAGGTTTGTTGAAATTTATGGTTGAGAAAACGGAAGAGGGCCATTGGGCTAATGGAGACAAAAGGTCAAAGAAGATTTCGATGAATGAGTGAATGAGATCGTGTGTAACCAGGCGAGATAGTCATGTTATTGGATCTTAACAATTTGTGAGTGGTAGAGAAGAAAATATTAGGATTCCATCTAAATGTAGAGCAGACCTTATCTGAATTCTAGATTCAAACTTTAGAAGAAAAAATGAATATTGTTTAAAGCCTGAGCAAGGTGTCCTAATGAAAAATACTAAACAAAATTTTCTTATAAACAATAATTAAATAGATCAACGAAGAAATAAAAGAATAGAATATTGCATCAAGAAGAAATTCACCATTAAAACATGACACAAGAATCTGGAAAACAACAAGGTCCTTTCATTCATTCAAGAAAAAATTTCTTATAGCCAGTTGAACATCTTTACAATAGCCTTCCCTTGAGGTCTAGCCATTTTCACATAATACATCCTATCTTCTACAATATTTCCCCATTACATTTCAGATCCTATAGATCAGGATGATTCAAATCTTTGCTTTAACTCTATCAGATATTTCTGGAAAATGTCTATTTGTGTTCTATTAGTATCTGATAAATCATTGGATCTCAAGGTGATTAGATATTTCATCTTCCTTGCAATTTCATATTGAAAATGTTTTTTAATATTCAATTGATTTCCAAAAAAAATAAAAAGAAAAGAAAAGAGGGTATAAAAAATAGAGAAAAAGAAAAAGAAAAAATAAAAAAGAAAAAATAAAAGAAAAGAAAACCCCAAAAAAAAGAAATAATACTGAAAGTGCTGCAAATTAAAATTCCACTACTCATTAAATAGGTTTGTTTAATAATATAGTTCTAGCATGATTGTACCATTTTCAGTTTCTGTTGATAGGTTAGAAAATAAAGATTTTCCAAACTATTTAATCTTGGCATATCAGTAGATAGGTAGAAATGAATTGACTCAACAGTTTAATCTGAGTCAATGGAATAAATAAGGATAGATGTTAGGTTACAAGTTCAAAAGAAAAAGATGTTTTACGGTCCACAATTCCAAATGCACCCTGCAAAAGAATACAAATGTTAGATTAGTGATATGGGTAGGTAGATATGCTGAGAAGAAAGAATGGAGGAAAAATGCAATTTTTCCTATAAAGTGAAGTTTAAAGGTTTTAGGTTTTCTATGGTTGAAGGAGAAAAATAAAAAGACAAAGGGTGTTTTCATTCTAAAAAGTTTAGACAACGTGTTTGTTCCTAAGTTAGGAAATTTATGTTCTTTGAAAGGGGGCATATCTATGTTATATTCTATTTTATCCCAAGTCCTAAACTTTCTATTCACCCTTATCGTAGACTATGAAACATTTCATTCTCTATATTAAGTCCTAAACCATACTCGGCTTCATATCAAATTAACCCGATCACACCATCACATCCCAAGTCATATCTACACTAACCACCCCCCATCTTCACGTCATCTCCGCACACCTCCTCATCATCCGACGACCCCATGACATTTCGGCTCCCCTCAGCCTCTAAATGTTAACGTCAAGTGGGTGGGGGGGTGGGTGGGTGTCCGAAAGAGATGGTATCCAATACCACTGTTGCTGCTATGTGTCACGCCCGGAGAATTTCGCAGCCCCCCCCCCCCCCCACACGTCCCTTACCACTTACCGCCGAGACCGCCACTTTGAAAAGTGGTTTCCATTGTATTCTAAATTGCTGCGTCTTTGACCCTTGAACTAACCGTTTCCCTATGCCATTGCACAACAAATTTGCTTATATATCCCCTCCATCCTATCAAATATGCTCCCGTCAAATATCCTTTGAGCATTCAATTGGTTGGGTCGTTTTCAACGGGTCCGTGCCAAACCAAATAGTTTCCCAATCACTTGTTAAAATCCAAATTCAACACAGATGGAAAGGTTTACCATGATAATTCTATTCAACTGATACAGGTGATCGAGTTTCAGAGGATTAACAACAAAGGTTAGTGAAGACAGCCTCTGGTTATCAACATACAACTCACAGCGCTCTACAAGCTTGTTCACATCTACCCTGCTATTTTTATCTCCCCATTCCAATATGAGATTCTTCCTTTCTAAGTTCCCTTCTCTTTTTACTCCCATTATTATCTGCAAACTGTGAAGTTTTTTATAGTTTACAGAATTCCTCCAAAGCCAGATCAACAGCCATTCAATCCTATGGTCTACCCTCAAGTGGACCTAGATGACTTGGGCTTGGATAATAAAGATTTCAAAATCCACAAAACAGATTCTAACTTCAATCTATTCGATGTCTACTACTGGCTCGAGGATAAATTGCTTGATGAAGTTGGTGACATAGGCCCATGAGAAACTAAACTCCCCTATTATATTTTCCCCAAAACCCATATCCTAAGTTCATTAGAAATTTCCAATCCTATTATGACATAAACCAAAGATCTATGGTGACTTCAGTAGGAGAGGTCTTGTTTTCTATTAATGCCCAATCTACCCAATAGATGATGCAATCCCCCAGTATTGATAAAAAAATTCCTTTCTCTTGTGAAGCCCTTAGGGAGTTATAAAAGAAGTTGGACTTTGCTAGCAGAGCTAAAACCTTAGAACTCTTCATGGCCACTGATGCCCCAATGCCTCAAAAGAATCCCCCATATCCTTCATCTATTTTTCCTAATAGGACCTAGCATATTGTTACTATCTTGTCCTATTTACTAGGATATCATATAGGCTAGTGGGTTTATGAAGCTACGATCAGTTTTCTATCAATCCTTTCAGCAGAATCTAAACCCTCAATTATGTTTAATTATACCCAATTCCTTGCTGATGCCATCCATAATCAGTTCCTCAAGTTTCAAACCAAGGAGATGTTCAAATACACTTTAGTTTTGGTGTATATATTTGTTTATTTTCAGTCCAACAGGTTTCAATTTGAGATGATAAAATTAAATGATGACTCTCAGCCTCAATCAATCATCTTCTAGACCACTTTATTGATGAAAGAGAAGAGGAATTACACCTACAAGATTTTTGTGGATTCATTTGTACATCCAACAATCAATGCACTCTGCAGTTCAACAGAGCCAAGGGTTAGTCAAGAAATCAAAAATATTATGCAGTTAATTAATCAAGTGAGAACAACAGATTGGTATTTGTACCAAAATTATACAGAGATCAGAGTGTATGGGTGTGAGTTTCCCCCCTAAAAACTACCAAAGTTCCTGTCCATGAGGATATTTGCATTAGAATATACAATACAAATGATAAATACATATGAGGTTCATTTTGTCTCTGCAAAGAAGAAATCTCAGTTCAGGATTAAATCACAAATTGGTCCTTTTATTTGCAAAAACAGAGCAGCAACGGAGGAGGCAGATAAGATATCGAGGGAGATGAAGTTTAGTCATAGTTTTACCTGGTCCTATGACCCAATGGGGATCATCTCCAAGAAAATGGTGGAGAACAATTCAACACCATACATTCATACACATAAGTTGGAGATAGAACGATTCATGAATCAAGAAGAGTCGCAGCCAATACATTGGATGAGGCTGAAGAAGAGGTGATTTCCACCTTAGGCATTCAAACCCCAACTCCATAAGAGAGGAAAGCTATATGGGCTAAAGAAGACAAGGGAAAGGAACTAGAGAAACAAATAGGAAGCAAGAGGACAAGAGAAGATCAGTCTGGCATGGATATTGACACATCAGTCAAAGAATTCAAGATGAAATACCAAAAGAGAGCTAGAGTCCATATGGATATAGACCAGAGTAGTGAAAAGGATAAACAAACAGTCATTACAATCGAAGATTCACCAAGCTCTTCTCTAGCAAGTGGCCAAAGAACATTTTCAACATCTTTTGCCACCATTCCATTCCAGTAGCAGAGTTTGTAGACTCCTACATCTACTGCGACTAGAAGGAAAAAGGAGGAGAATATATATGAAACATTAAAAGAGATCAAAAGAAACAATGAGATACTTAAAACTAGTACCTACAATCAGTTCTGGAAACAGATAAGTAATTCACAGAGCAGGATTTTATCAGCCTTTGACCCCGCGAAGGGAAGAATGAAAATGGTTTACTTGGAAGCACAAATCCCTCAACCCAAAACAACAAAAGACTACAAACAAACTTCTTTTGAATTTAATGTGAAGAATATTCATCCAATAGATCAAATGGAGATGCATAATCAGACTAGAGAAATGATCTTCTCCACATTGACTAGTACAACCACGAGTTTATCTAAGTTGCAAGTTTCATTGTCCAATGCACAATCACAGCTTAAAATGGAAAAGATTTCCTCCATGGCCAAAGATACAAGAATTAAATCCCTGGAGGATTTAGTGATAAAAATTGGGTATGGCCTAACAAACATAGTAGTGTTAGAAGAAATTATAAGAAAAAAGAATGCAGATATAGCTGCTTTGAGGAAGCAGCTAAAGATGCTAGCAATGAAAGATCCTATAACAAAGGATATAGAGGAAAATGAGACACAAAAGACTGAAAAGATGAAGCTGGTCATTAAACAAGATGAACAGATCAAGAAATGGAAAATGAGATGGAGAAACTGATAAAAGAGAAAGAAAAAGTAGTAAGAGAAGCAAAAAAGGAAACAACAACAAAATAAACCAAAGCTATGATTCCATTACAAGCAATCCCTCTTGTTTTCATTCATTCAGAAACATCTACAGCTTCAGGTACATCAAGTGGAGGCACTTAGCAGTTAGCTAAGGCCATGGAAACCATGTCTTTATAGATAGCAGAAATAAAAAGTCTGCAAAACCAAGTCACTACCCTACAAAATCAGATAAAGAGAAATGATTCGACACATGCTATAGAGTTGCAGATAAGTAAGAAATTGACAAAGAGTCTACATAAGTCTCTTTAGGAGTCTTCAATTGGGAACATGGTAGTAAGAGTCAAAGAAATCATCTGGTTGAATATAATTGACTCCATGAGCGAGATATGGCCATCCATCCAAATAATTTTTGAGCAGAGAGATCTAATTGTTCTGGTAAGGGTTGCAATAGAAAAATAAAATGAGCAATTGGGAGATAAGCCTGCAACTGCTAACAATATCATCAATTTTTTAAACTCCAAAAGTAGTTTTCAATTAGAACCCCTTGGAGTAGAAGATAGGACTGCAACCATACTTGAAGTCAAGAAAGTATTAAAAAAGAAGAGTTTAGTTACACAGGTGGAAGATAAGTGTCATTAGCTTTAGATTGGAGTAAGCAGATTCTTCAATAGGATTGAACCTCTGAAAAAAAAAAGGATTGCCTTCCTTATTTGTGACAAATGGCAAGCTTATGGCTAAACTAGATTATGTAAATAAGCTTATTGAAATTTCCAACGATGTATCCAAACATGCCAATATTAAGAACACTATGACATGATAGGCTTTATATGAAGTTCTCAGCAATGAAATTTTCATATAGCATGAAACCAAGCACATTTTTCAGCTAAAACCAACATTCATGAAGTATACATAGACTGATGAAATCTACAAAAATTTAATCAGAATCAAAATTTTGAATCCACAGGAACGGGAGAAATTATGTGACTATCAGGAAGGGTGACATCTCAGCATGACAGTGGAATATCCATCTCAGCTTATCAATTAATTCTACATGCTAGTGTATCAGTTCTTCATATCAATCTAGGATCTGTGAGCACATTAATCCACTACAATACCTAATAACATCTTTATGAAGAATTCAACCATCTATCAAAACTATTTTAACGTGTCCACGAAGTGGTCACAATTGTCAATAATCAGTTACTATTGTAATAAATAGCAGATTTCCTCTGTTGATATGACAATAATTAGGAATTAGTTTAAATATAGCAATTTTATTCAGTATTAGGGGTTGGACCCTAGATTGTAAGAATTTTTCATTGGAGCAGTTGTAATTTTGGAGCTGGAGCATCAATATAAAGGACTATTTTGCAAGATTCATGTGTTGTATTTTCCTGGTGATGTCTTTTATTTACTATGTTTAATGTTTCCACTGTGTTTTCTTTCAATGTATCATTTTTCTAATGGTAAAATAGAAATATGAAGATTAAGATTTACTACACTAAGCACCTTAAGTATGGTTGTTTTTAAAATTCAAATGTTTTTCCTATGGTGTCTGGTTTAAGAATACTTAATTTCTTTTAAACCACTAGTGAAATCATTTTTCTTCATTCCATATTTCACTTTGTTATAAAGAAATAGTATATATAGCTAGCTTGTATTGCAAATTTATCTGGAAAATTGATGTATACACCCAGCCTGTGTTGACTCCATAGCCCAACGGAAATATTTTAAAGAGATCCATTAATCTAACCAAAAATATCAATAAAAAACAACTCTCACAATTAATTTAACTAGCCTAACATCAGAAAACTTAAAAACTAAGCCAAACCTTATAGAGAGATCCCTCTCTGAGTCTAGGAGGGCTAGATTCTAGGCTCCAAAGTGGTTTGATGTTGTCATTTTATGATTATTCTTGCCAATATTAAAATTATAGGACATTAACATAGTGGAGACCATACTGGGGAACATCAACTAAAAAATTGTTTTTCCATTCGAATTCAGAAACCCCAGTTAAAATAACTGTATGATAGAATTACTATTTAATATTGGTTTCTTTTAGTTTTTAAATAATCAATTTTTCTATGATTCTAATCTAAATTATGGCTCCTAAAAGAGTATCTACTATATCCCATCCTGATCTAATATACAATCCTGAGAAGATTTTGAGAAGGAATCCTAGAATTGAAAGTCAAACAAGTAGCAGAGTTCTCCACAGATATAACTCCCTACCTAAAAACTTGTCACTTTGAAATACATTCAATTTGATTTAAATTTTGAACAAGGTCTATTTAGGACCAAATCTGAGAATTGGACTGACCATAAAATTTTCGATCCATCTATCCTACATCAAATTCCAATGAGAGAAGCCTACTCCCAAATTCAATCTGATATCCAGCTTCTCCATGATTTTGATACTCTCCAAGATTTGGTAACAGAATTTACCTCAATTGTTGACAATGCCTATCTCCAACAATCTGTAGAGTTAATTTCATTAACCATAGCAGCTTCTTCAATTACATCTCAAACAGTCCATCTTAGGTCAGTTAGTCCTACTGCTTCCACAATCCATACCACTATTTTTTCTAATCCCCATAATCAAACCATTACACAAACATATTCTCCCACTACCTCTACCCATCCTACTTCATCCACTACTCACCTCCCTCCACCACCTCCACCAATCAAATCAGCCAGAAATGGTCCATTGGTGCTCCCAGCACCTTTACCCCCTACGACCCAGGATTAGCAATCTAAGATTCCACAATTTGATGGGACTCGTCCTATGACTACCCAACAACATGTAGATAAAATGAATGATTGTTTTGACCTACTAGAAATTGATGAAGAGAATGTCAAATTGAGGATGTTTGCTCAGATTTTAAGGGGTGAGGTCAAAAAATGGTTCAAGGGTTTAAATGCTAATAACATTCATAATCTCCATAAATTTCACCAAAAATTCATTAATAGATGGGAAATTAAGAAAAATCCTCTACATATTTTATCAGAATATGAGAGTATCAAGAGGTCTCCAGGAGAGAGTGTCCAAGACTACTGCACTAGATTCAACATTATATACAAAACGCTTCCTGCTCACATGAAGCCACCACAAGGGTTAGTCCTGGTTAAATTCACAGATGGTTTTGACCCAGACATGGCCTATCAACTTAGGGAGAGAGACTCGTCCACTTTAGAAGAAATGCAAAGAGATGTTGTGAGTGTAGAAGGCAACTTGTTAGCAAAAAGAGCTAGGAGGAGAACTGAAAGGAGAGTTACAATAAGGGAAGAACCTATAGCCTCTACATCTAATGCTAAAATTAATAATTTGGTAAGGACTATGGAGAGGATGATGGAGAGAATTAGTCCGAATGAGAGAGCTATTCCCAGAGAAAATCAACCATCTCCTCAAAATAGAAATCAGAATCCAAGAAGAAAACCTCCTCAAGTTGAAAGTTGTGGCATAACTTTATTTGCTGAAGGGGAAGAAAATAAATGGTACATTGATAGTGGATGTTTAAAACACATGATAGGTGATAAAAATAAACTCGTTTCATACAATGCTCTAGAAAAAGAAAATAATATTACTTTTGAAAATGTACTCCCACTGTCATTAAAGGAAATGGCTCTATTTTTCTAAAAGAAAAGGTAAAAGCTAACAATGTTATGTATGTGTATGGATTAAAACATAACCTGTTGAGTGTGAGTCAAATGTGTGATCAAGGAAATGAGGTTGTCTTTAGTTCAAAAGAATGTGTGGTACATGAACTTGACATAGGAAAAACGGTAATAAAAGGAACACCAAGCAATCTATATGTATTGAAAGGGTGCAAAGAACAATGTTACTTAGGTAAATCTTCAAAAAATTGGTTATGGCACATAATATTGGGGCATTTGAGTTTCTCTCAAATCAGCAAATCTACCAGACTCAAAGTTGTTCATGATCATCCCAGCATCACTCTACCTAAAAGTACCATATGCAAATCTTGCCAATTCGGTAAGAAAACCATAGTGCAATTGAATGCCAAAGAAGGATCAACAAGTAAGCCTCTTGAACTTATACATACTTATTAATGTGGTCCTGTAAGGAAAATTTCACCTCGTGGATAACAATACTATATTTTATTTATTGATGGCTTCTCTAGAATGTGTTGGATTGATTTACTGAAACATAAAGATGAAACATTTGAAAATTTTAAGATCTTCAAAGATTTGGTTGAAAATGAGTTAGATCTAAAAATCAAATGTCTTATATCTGACTTGTTAAGTGGATAAGTTGTTCTTGCGGACAAGAAGGATCTCCCTAGTATCACAAGGATAGCTAGAAACAAATAGGACAACTTGTAAACTATTTTCTCTAGATTACATATGATTAAGAATTTCTTATGATGAAGAAAGGACCTACCTGTGATCCAATGCTATTTGATTTCTTCTTTTCTGTTGCTCCAAGAAGTCACCTCTTAAGATCTGCAAACAAAGACATAGAAGAGGATCAACAACGCCTACAACATATACTAATTCAGAAATCACAAATCTAGCTTAATGATCAAGGAATTTAAGAAATAAGCTATTTAAGTAAATACATAAACAACTTATTGAGAAAACAGGATCCAATTGTATTATATTTAAATAAAAGAAGGAGTCTTACAACCACGTTCACCTTGATGTCGTACAGGTCCTTGGGGTTAAATGATTTTTAGGTTTAGTCGACAAGCCCTTCCACTCTTTTAACTAGCCTAACTATGAGTATGTAATTGTTCTCGCAGTTAGCAAAAGAGTATGTTTCTTCAGCAATTCCCTTCTCTATCGTAGCTACCGAGTACAAAGCAAGTACTAAGTGTATACAAAATGGATAGAGAAGTTTTACATATATAAGCATGTACCCTTGAGACTAAACCAATGCTTCAATTTATAGCAGAAGGAAAGTGGTTACAGCTCCAAAATGGAAGGGATAGAGTCCCTTTATCAAGGGATTAAGTTCAAAAATCCAAGGAATAGGATCCTTTAATGAAGGGATGAATGTTCATGAATGGAGGGAGTGAAGCTTCAACCAGATAACGCCTTCTAGAAGCTTCCAGCTGCGAGAATATTCGACTAGTTGGGCTTCTAGAATTTACTTTTTCGCTCATTTTACCTTTTACAGGGGTCCATAAGAATGTGCAGTAGGTATCGCAGTTTTTCTTTACAAAAGGTGCGGTACTGCAGGTAATGGCTAGGAAAAGTGTGGAGTTAGGTTTTTTATGATTTTTATAAGCTTTTCTCCAAATCCAAGACTTGGTTTAGGAACTTTGGGGTTTTTGACTTCTAAGGGTGCATGATATAGGTGTTGATAGACCCATATGAACAGCTAAATGTCATGGTGAAAAAATTTAGTGTAACAGATTACCCCCTAAAGCGTGAAGTCTGAGATAATTCGAAGAGTGAAGTGATTTATCATTCTGAGGATTTGCTCATGGACACACCGGTTGAGACCTGTAAAAACATTCAATGCAGACATATATATATATATATATATATATATCATCACTGAGGTAGGCATTCCCATACTCAGATCAAAACTAACTAAAGTGTTCTGATATAGAAATGATTCTAATATTACATAAATAGTAGACACAATATGGACGCAACCATCTGTTATGAATAGTCTACTACATAATGAATAATAAAACTCCTTGCAGCCTAGATGGTGGAAACTAGATCCATGGTCTTGATTTCCACTACCCGAACTAGTATGATTCTATCCATGTGATTGATTGTGTTGAAGTCAAACATGGTAGAAACAACGATTTACCGAGTCAACGTGTGAGCTGATATAAAAAAATACTGAGAGAGAAAAAAAATATATATATAAAAAAAAAATATATATTTGGCTACGGGGGGGTCAGAAAGCATGTGATGGGCTATATATATATCTGCCCTCGAAAGCGAGAAACCTTCCATTAAGGCATGCAGATTCCAAGGTACTGAAGGATTATAGATCAACTTCCTAGATGATATGTTGTCGTTGATAAAAAGTGACCCATCGTAGGAAAGCCCACAACATGAAACCATTAGATCAAGTTTTGTAGAAATATTTTTGCAAGGACTGACTCAGGGATGGTCAACACGAATGGAGACAATTTTTTGCAAATTAATGGTTTATTTGAACTATCCTCTTGAACACATAATGACACTACAGATGGTTTGGTAACAATTGACCTAAAGCTAATACCCAGAAACTGGCTGAAGACTTTCAATATGGTTTGATTAACTGATAGGCAAAGGATTTTCCCAACCCAGGTAGAAGTGTGAAAAAAAGTGTCGTGTTCAAGAGTGGTATACCACTTTTAAAAAAAGTTTAACAACTGGATCAATTTTCTCTCTTTTTCCCCCACCATTTCTGGCAAGTACCTCTTTATTTTTGACAAGCTTGAGGAGGATAACATTTGCTTGTTATATAAGCTCATCCTTTGGATGGGTCCAACTTAGTATAAAATTGAACCCTAAGAAGGAGTGGTTCGTTCCTATTTGTAATCAACAGGTCCTTTACTGTTTAGTTTTAATGAGTCCAGTATAGGAGAAACTCGGTGTTTTTCAATTTTAGGGAGTCAGAAGAAAAACTTAAGGAAACTTCGTGGGTGTACTTTTTCGTAAATTTAGTCTCTCAAGCCCAAAAAAGGATAAAATAATACAGGAGAGAACTCTAATGACCATGATTAGTCAACGTATACCTTTTTCATAAATAGTCCATTTCAGTCCGGAAAAGGGGTAAACATATACTGAAGGGATGACTGTTCATTTCCTTTAATGAGTTTGAATACTCAAGTGCTCGGTAATATTTTCATGTTTAGAGAGTCTGAAAAGGGCTTAAAAGAGAACTCCAAGATTTTGCTTTTTTGTAATTTTTAAGAGCCCGAAAAAGTAATAAAAGTATACTCATAATTTTTTATTTTTTGTAAGTTTTAATGAATTCGAAAAAGAGATAAAAATGTACTCATATGGCCGAATTTCAATTTAATTTACGAGCAGGAAAAGATGGAAAGAACTCGACATTTTCATGTGTTTTACAAGAATGAAAGATAGCAAAATAATCTTGGGATTTTGATGAGTTTAACGAGTCTTGAAAATAAATAACCGAAATGGACTCGAGATAGGTTTCATTTTTACACAAGCTTGAAACAAAGAAAAATTTGCTTGAGATGGGTTTCATTTTTACACAAGCTTGAAACATAGGAAAACTATGCTTGAAAATGGTTTGTTTCATTTTACACAAGCTTGAAACAAAGGAAAAATCATGCTTGAAAGTGGTTTCATTTTTACACAAGCTTGAAACATAGGAAAATTGTGCTTGAAAATGGATTTGTTTCTTTTTTACACAAGTTTGAAACAAAGGAAAAATCATTCTTGAGATAAGTTTTAATGCCCCCCCAAGCGTAACTTTCTAGAGCACACGTAGGAAAACTATGCTTGAGAGTGGTTTCATTTTTACACAAGCTTGAAACATAGGAAAATTGTGCTTGAGATAAGTTTTAATGCCCCCCAAGCATAACTTGCTAGATCACATGCCCCCCAAGCTTCATTGCATTCAACTAAGAAGACTACTAGTTACTAATAGCTCGATGGAATGAAGGTGCATTTATGAGATCAGATGAAAGACTCAACTTTGACTAGGAGAGGATTTGTTTTATTTTTAAATGAGCTTGACATAGGAAAAGAACTATGCTCATGATATTTGTTTCATTTTTTAACAAGGTTGACACAGTAAAAGGAACTATCCTCACACCTGATTCATTTTTTAACGAGGTTGACTTAGTAACAGGAACTATCCTTAGAAACAACCATCTCTAATCTATCAATCTACTCTCTACAATCTACATACATAACCCACTGATTCATTTTTTAAATGAGGTTGACATAGGAAAATGAACTCTCCTCATGCTTGATTCATTTTTTAACGAGGTTGACTCAGTAACAGAACTGTCCTCATCTAAGACATGTTTCATTTTTTAATGAGGTTGACATAGTAAAAGGAACTCTCCTCGTCTAAAACATGTTTAATTTTTTAACGAGGTTGACACAGTAACATGAACTTTCCTCTGACCAACTGATTCATTTTTTAACAAGGTTGACACAGTAAAAGGAACTATCCTCATGACCCACTAATTCATTTTTTAATGAGGTTGACATAGTAAAAGGAACTTTAATCTTATCTACTCTCGATAATCTATCTACATAACCCACTGATTCATTTTTAACGAGGTTGATACAGTAAAAGGAACTCTCCTCTTGGGAACCTGTTTCATTTTTTAACGAGGTTGGCACAGGAAAAGAACTATCCTCACACCTAATTCATTTCTTAATGAGGTTGGCTTAACAACATGAACTATCCTCTAGGAAGTTGTTTCATTTTTTAAGGAGGTTGACACAGGAAAAGAATTGTCCTCATACCTGATTAATTTTTTAATGAGGTTGACTCAGTAACAAGAACTATCCTCTGGGCACCTATTTCATTTTTTAACGAGGTTGACACAGGAAAAATAACTATCCTCATGGAACCCTGTTTCATTTTTTAACGATCTTAACACAAGAAAAGGAACTATGCTCATAACCCACTGATTCATTTTTTAACGAGGTTGACACAGTAAAAGGAACTTTCCTCTTACCAACTGATTCATTTTTTAATGAAGTTGACACAGTAAAAGGAACTATCCTCATGACCCATTGATTCATTTTTTAATGAGGTTGACATAGTAAAAATAACTTTCCTCTTTAATCACTGATTCATTTTTTAACGAGGTTGACACAGTAAAAGAACTGTCCTCATGGGTCTGTTTCATTTTTTAAGGAGGTTGACACAGTAAAAGAACTGTCCTCATATCTACTCTCTACAATCTACCCACATAGCCTACTGATTCATTTTTTAATGAGGTTGACATAGGAAAATAATTGTCCTTATAGGTCATTGATTCATTTTTTAACGAGGTTGACACAGTAAAAGGAACTTTCCTCTTTAATCACTGATTCATTTTTTAACGAGGTTGACACAGTAAAAGGAAATTTCCTCTTACCAAATGATTCATTTTTTAACAAGGTTGACACAGTAAAAGGAACTATCCTCATGACTAACTGATTCATTTTTTAATGAGGTTGACACAGTAAAAAGAACTTTCCTCATATGGGTGTGTTTCATTTTTTAACGAGGTTGACACAAGAAAAGAATTGTCCTAATATGGGTCTGTTTCATTTTTTAACGAGGTTGACACAGTAAAATAATTGTCCTCATATCCACTCTCTACAATCTACCCACATAGTCTACTGATTCATTTTTTAATGAGGTTGACATTGGAAAAGAACTATCCTCATAGCTCATTGATTCATGTTTTAACAAGGTTGACACAGTAAAATAACTATCCTCATGGGTCTGTTTCATTATTTAAGGAGGTTGAAATAGTAAAAGAACTGTCCTCATATCTACTCTCTACAATCTACCCACATAGCCTACTGATTAATTTTTTAATGAGGTTGACATAGGAAAAGAACTGTCCTCATAGGTCACTGATTCATTTTTTAACGAGGTTGACACAGTAAAAAGGAACTTTCCTTTTGACCCAGTGATTCATTTTTTAACGAGGTTGAAACTGTAAAAGGAAATTTCCTCTTATTGACCTTGTCATGGCTTCCAACTAGAAGAAAGACATGTCAAGGGACACTCCTCGATCATGGCTTCCAAAAGGTCTTCATTAGATGGAAGAACAATTCTATGGAAGAAACACATGTCAAGGGACTCAAAAGGGATAGTAACATCATGTTCAAATAATCCCATAGAGTTTTCCATGTCAATTACCGAATCTAAGTCAAAGGAATTCGAGCAAACAGTGAGAGGCTCGCTTTCATCGGTAAATTGAAACATGGGATTGGTTGCCACATAATTAACTCGTGGCAGGGTAGATACCACCTCTGTATAAGGGACATTTAGGGGTGTCGAATTATTAGTATTCGAATCAAGACTAACGAATGAAAGCTGGTCTATAGTCATAATGTTTCCATTGTGAGGGAAAGACATCACACGAAAGAGTGTTGATACGACAGCTTTCATTGCATAGACATAGTCTCTCCCAAGGAGTAAATTGAAATCCAAGGGGCCTCGAACTACCATAAGAACAATACATGCAATTTTACCTTCCAAAGTAATAGAAAACTTAGGAAGGATCCCTAAAGGTTCACTAATGGTTCTGTTAAAAGCTGACATATTATGTGTAACAGGGACAAGCTGAGGGGAACCAAAAGCTTTCCAAGTAGTTGAGGATAAAATACTAATAGAAGCACCTTCATCTACATGTGTGCGGTATACATTCATAGCATAAGCCTTCACAATTATTTTTAAAGGGATGTAGGAAGGAAGACGAGTTTCTGTCAGTTTATTCCAATCAAAGGAAAAGACCTCTGTACTTGGAGGGGGTGTTGTACAAACAGGTGAAATGCCCCCTGGCGTAGAAGAATATGATGTAACATGAAGAACCTGAGTGGTATGAATTTCACTCTCTTCAGGGAGAGTGAGATCGACCAAATGTGAAATCGAGTCGACCACTTGATCAACTAATGGATCATCAACCTCAGTGATATGCATTTCACTCTCCAATGGAAGAGTGGGATCGACTGTATTTGGAATTAGATCAATCACTCCGTCAGATGACGGTAGGTTGAGAGAAAGTTGACGGTAACCGGTTAGAAGTTTTTGCTGTGGAACAGTAAGGTTTTCCAACAATTTTGAGGCTTCATCCATGTGAGGGAAAATGTGAGTTTGATGACTCCATTTGCATAACCTACAAGGAAACCTAACTTTACTCTTTTTCCTAGGAACCTGACTATCATTGGTTGATGGATCAACAGTAAGTTGATGGGATTTTTCTGACCATACTTCCAAGACCTTTGGAATAATAGGAAAATTGATAAGGAAGTGGTCACCCTTACAAAGCTTGCAAGGGAATTTGGGTTTACGATGCATGTTGGAGGTTTCCTCAACATTACTAACACTTACAACCATGGTTGGTTGGTTGGCTTATTTCTTATCTTGGTTCTTCTTCTTCCTCTTCCCTTTCTTCTTCTTCTTGGCCACCTGGTTACTAGCGTCAAGGTTTTTACCAAGCGAAGAGGAAGAAAGGGAGGAAGAAATATTGGGCGAAGAAGGTAAAGGGTAAACATGAGGTTGGTGATGTTGAGATGGTGAACTTTGTTGAGGTGAAGCATCCGGTTGAGGTGTAACAATTGGAGTATTCAGGGCCAACGAAGTTGAAAATAACCATATCGGTAAACCTATTGTAAATCCAGGTAATGATAATGTAGCCATATAAGGAGGACCAAAATTTCCAAAGCAAGGAAAAGTACTAGGATTCTCGTTAAGAGGGGTTCCTTGGTTGGTAAAGTCTGGAACAGTTTCCATTAGATTCAACTTCAATGAATTTTATTAACAATTTAAAACTAAAATTAACAATTCACAATTCACACCTAAACAATTAAAATTCACAATTCACACCTATGGTCTCTAAAAGTAAAAACAAACAAATGAACATGTGCTATTAAATCTTGGAGTCAAACCACACAAAAATAGTAGATTCCCACACTAAAAACACTAGTTGGTGATGAAATCCAACATCGTATAATTTTAATGCAGAAATGGCGGTTGGAACAGTTACCCCGACAACCTTCTTAATGAAACAGACCGGTGCAATTTTATCCACTTAAACCATATCGAGTGAAGAGAACCCTTCAGAGAATCCAAGTGAGTCTAGCCAACGTCTGCTCTAGGTATAATGGGATCTTCCCTCCACCATCATCTTGGGAAAGAATCCTAAAGCTTATGGCCACTAAGGTCACCAACAGAAAAAAATATACCTGGGGGAATAGTCTACGATCTGATACACACGCAAGGGCAAAGTAACAAAGCTCAATCCCCTTGAAGGCTCCTTGACATAATCCAAGGTTTACCGACAAGTGACCCCAGGCTCCTTGACAATGGTCAATCCGAGGTTTGCCATTTTTAATATGTGTATATATTCTATCATTCCCAATGAGGAAGGATTGATTACCCCACTGGTTCGAATATGATCTCATGCTTGACTCCTTTAAGAGGAGCTTCCCAAAGCATACATGCTACTATTGCAATTTTCCCACCGCAAGATGCTACTGTTTGTTTAGTTGCTTTGGAAATTTAACTACAAGCTATTTCAAAGCACTAATCCTGAGCTCGATTGCTGGAAAGAACCCTAAAAATGTAAAAATTACTAGATGAATTTTTTTAAGCACTGTGTTATTTAGGTTGTTATTACTAAAAGGGTAAATGGATACGAAACCAATGGTGTTATGACCCGACCCAAAACTGAATGCAATCGAATATGATAATGTAATCTTTTCAATTCAATGAATCCTAACTAAAGTAAGGAGAGAGTTTCCATTCACTTCCAACAATGCAAAAATTGATAAATAAGAGAAAATATAAAAAATTCTCTAATGGACTAATTTCATCAAGAAAACTAATTCTTATCAATTCAAAACAATATATATATTTTTTTAATGTTTAAAAACAAGCATAAAAACATGTAAATTCAAATCAAAGAAAACGAACTAAATCTACGATTGATTTTTCCAGAATGTAAACTATGCAGTTGTAATCTATGCACAATTCACTTGAAAAGCATGAAAATGTAACCTATGCACATTTTTCATTCATATTCTGAAAATGAGAATTCTAATTATGCAAATGTGATCTATGCAAGAGAATTCTCAAACACAAGATGATTCTAATGTAATCTAAGAACCAATCAAATGTAAGTAAAGAAAATTGGGTGAGATTTCCAAAGATCAAAAAATAAAAAGACTCAAAGGCGATTAACACTCAGACAAAAGCAAAAAGATGAAAAATGGTTAAGATACTGAGACAAACCTCGAAGTAATGACCAAAGGAAATCAAATTAATAATTTCTCCAAAAAAGAAACTCAAAACACCCAATTAACTTAACGGAGACTAATGAGATTGTAAAACTGCTGAAAATAAATTCACACAAGGCTTCTGATAGTCAAGACAAGTCTGGGAAAATAAAGAGAATCATGTAAGCTGGTTCTAGAAAAGAGAATCTTAAAATTTTCAAAAATTTTCTTGGGTCCGCAGGTTTCAGTATAAAAATGTGCGGTGCCGCACTGTTTACACATAGAAACTGCGGAGGTTACCAAACTGTTTTCAAAGAAAAAGTGCAGAGACTAGAAAACATAAAGAAAAATAAAAAATTCTAAAGTACTTTTCAGGGATTCTACTGAAATAATTGCCCAAACTAGTGTAGAGTAATCAAAATCCAAAAAAATGGTTTCAAAATTCAAACTCAAAGAAAACTAAGTTCAAAACAAATCTTCCCCGGTATGCTCGCCATTTTGTTAAGTGGATAAATCATTCTTGCGGACAAGAAGGATCTCCCTAGTATCACAAGGATAGCTAGAAACAAACAACACAATTTGTAACCTATTTTCTCTAGATTACATATGATTAAGAATTTTCTATGATGAAGAAAGGACCTACCTATGATCCAATGCTAGTTGATTTCTTCTTTCACACTGCTCCAAGAAGTCACCTCTTAAGATTTGCAAACAAAGACATAGAAGAGGATCATCAGCACTTGCAAGATATACTAATTCAGAAATCACAAATCTATCTTAATGATCAAGGAATTTAAGAAATAATCTATTTAAGTAAATACATAAATAACTTATTGAGAAAACAGGATCCAATTGTATTATCTTTAAATAAAAGGAGTCTTACAACCGTGTTTGCCTTGATGTTGTACAGGTCCTTCCGGGGTCCAGAACAAGCGTTTTCCTTTGGTATAACAAGCCCTTCCACTCTTTGAACCAGCCTAACTACAAGTATGTAATCATTCTCATAGCTAGCAAAAGAGTATGTTTCTTCAGCAATTCCCTTCTCTATCATAGCTACCAAGTACAAAGAAAGTACTAAGTGTATACAAAATGGATAGAGAATTTTTACATATATTAGCATGTACCCTTGATACTGAACCAAAGCTTCAATTTATAGGAGAAGGAAAGTGGTTACAACTCCAAAATGGAAGGGATAGAGTCCCCTTATCAAGGGATTAAGCTCCAAAATCCAAGGAATAGGCTCCTTTAATGAAGGGATGAATGTTCATGAATGGAGGGAGTGAAGCTTCGACTAGATAATGCCTTCTAGAAGCTTCCAACTGGGAGAATATTCGACCAGCTAGGCTTCTAGAATTTACTTTTTTGCTCATTTTACCTTTTACAGGGGTCCATGGTTTTAATGAGTAGAACGTGCATTAGGTACCACAATTTTTCTTTACAAAAGGTGCGAGACCACAGGTAATGGCTAGGAAAAGTGTGGAGTTAGGTTTTTTATGATTTTTATGAGCTTTTCTCCAAATCCAAGACTTGGTTTCGAAACTTTGGGGTTTTTGACTTCTAAGGGAGCATGATATAGGTGTTGATAGACCCATATGAACAGCTAAATGTCATGGTGACAAATTTTAGTGTAACATGACCGAGGAGGAGAATTTATATCAGATGAATTCTTTAATTTCTATGAACATCATGGCATAAAGAGACATTTTTCTATAGTTGGAACCCCACAACAAAATGGCATGGAAAAAAGGATGAATAGAACAGTTCAAAAAATGGCTTGGTCTATTCTTGATGAATCTCGAACTCGGGAAACATTTTGGGGAGAAGCTACACATACCACGGTAAATATTATTAACAAGGCTCATGTTCGTGTGAACAATGATACAAATCCTTATGAGCTTTGGTATGGTAGTCTTCCCACTGTAAAGAATTTTAGAGTTTTTGGAAGAAAATGTTTTATCAAAAACAATGATGAAAAACTTGGTAAATTTGAACCTAGAGAAGATGAAGGAATTTTTCTTGGCTACTCTTCAAGAAGTAAAGCATATAAGTGTTACAATAAAATACTTCGAAAGATTGTTGAATGTGTTGATGTTGTAAATGAAGACGATGACTATGATGTATATTTTCTTTCATCAAGCAGCAACAATATAGAAGGTGAAACCAATGAAGAACCAGAAGAAGATCTATCTGAAAAGGCTCCATCTAGGTATGTTCAAAAGAATCATCTAGAATCTCAAATTTTGGGAGAAAATGGATCAAGTGTCCAAACAAGAAGAACTATTTTAGGATCCCCTAGCTATCTAACATTCTTATCCACTATTGAACCATGAAATGTAAATCAAGCTAGTAAATATGAATGTTGGATTCAAGCCATGAATAAAGAGCTTGACCATATTGAAAAGAATCATACTTGGGAATTGGTTCCAAGACCTAATGATAAAAATTTTATTGGAACAAAATGGATATTCAAAATTAAGTTAAATTAAAATGGATATGTTATTAGAAACAAAGCTAGACTTGTTTGTAAAGGTTATGCTCAACAAGAAGGTATAGAATTTGAAGAACCATTTTCTCCTGTAGCTAGACTTGAAGCCATAAGAATGTTTCTTGCCTTTTCAAGCTTTCAACAATTCAAAGTTTATCAAATGGATGTTAAATCTGCTTTCCTCAATGCTGATCTAGAAGAAGAAGTTTATATAGAACAACCAGAAGGATTCATTTTTGGAAATGACGAAAACTTTTTTGCAAACTTAAAAAGGCCTTATATGGTCTCAAACAACCTCCAAGGGCGTGGTACTATCATCTTGACAAATATCTTCATCAACAAGGTTTTTCAAAGAGATCTGTTGATAGTAACATATACACAAAAATTGAGAATGATAAACTATTAATTGTAGTTGTATATGTTGATGACATCGTTTTTGGAAGTAATGAAGAGACCATGAGTCAGAAATTTTCTTATGTCGTGCAGCAAGAATTTGAGATGTCTCTACTTGGGGAACTAACATTTTTTCTTAGTTTACAAGTACAACAAGCAACATACGACATATTTTTATCACAAGCAAAATATCTTAAGCAAATTTTGAATAAGTATGGGAGGAAGACTGCAAACCTGTGAGTACGCCAATGGTAACTAGGCGTAACCTCAGTTCTCATGATGATTCTCCCATAGTGAATCAACCAAAATATAGATCCATGATTGGTATTTTGATTTATCTAACTGGGACAAGACCAGACATTATGCATGAAGTTGGGATTGTTGGATGATTCCAAGCTAATCCAAAAGAGTCTCACCTTTAGGCTTTAAAAAGAATATTCAAATATCTACAAGGGACTCAATACTTTGGTCTATGATATCCAAAGAATGTTGATCTAAATCTTCATGCATACAGAGATGCGGATTGGGCTAGAAATTTTGATGATTGAAAAAGCACTAGTGGTGGTGCATTCTATATGGGGCCCTGATTAGTGCCTTGGTTCACTAAGAAACAAAGTTCTATTGCATTATCTATAGCAGAAGCAGAATATGTGGCTGCCACATCATGTTGCACACAAATCCTTTGGATGATGCAAACTCTACAAGACATTCAAATCAAATTTTCATCTCCCATCTCCATTTTATGTGATAATACAAGTGCTATTATTATCTCAAAGAGTCCTGTTATGCATTCCAAGACTAAGCACATTCATATCAAGTATCACTTCCTATGAGAAAAATTTCTTGAACAAAAGGTCAAATTGGAGTATGTTCCTTCCAAAGAACAAGTTGCTGATACATTTACTAAACCTCTGCCCAGGGAAGCATTTGAATATCTCACACATAAGTTGGGAGTTGTCTTTGCCTCTCTAATCAAATCTTCTTAAATTTAGAAGATTAAATTAGATACATTGGTTTCATAAAGGAAAATAACGTATATACGCGAGTTTCTATGCATAAAACCGTGTATGGGTTTTGCTGACAGATATTCTTTGGGTCATCATTCAGAACAGATGTGGTTTTGTTGGGTAATCTCTGTCTTGATTGGTGCTTCATCTTTCTGTATCATTCTCTGATATTTATCACCTTCATGAAATTGCTTTGATGAATTGGTTGTTGAAAGTGTTCAGGATGCACAAGCTTAGGGGGAGCACCTACCTTTTTGAAGAGGATGCATTGTTGGCATTCTAATTTGGTTTCTGATTTATGATCTCTCTCTTGAGATTTTTTGGTATTGGTTATAAAAATCCATTTCTATAATTTGGTGAAAAGGTCAAGTTAAGACCTCTGATGTAAAATTTTTATATTCAGTGATGAAAGGACTTGTTCAATATTTGTAAACTCACTTTGGTGGGTAGTTGAGTCAATATTTGAAAACCCACTTGGTTGGGTAGATCAGTAAAATATGTAAATCCACTTGGTTGGATATTTGATGTAAGTATAGGTCATACTTGGTTGAGCTATAGAGTCATGTAATTCATTGAAAAATCTTTTTGAAGATTTAACATGAACTCAGGGGGAGAATGGTAAATTCAGTACCCATCAAATCTACAGGGCTCTTCTTTCTACAAGGAAACAACAACCTTGTTTTGGTGTTAATCCTCCCTTTTCCCTTGATGTCAAAGGGATAGAGTATTTTGGTTTTTGAATAATGGTTATGATTAATGTATTTATCTTTTGTGGTGATCAAACACCATCATGGTTTCCATCAAGTCCAAAGGGGGAGATTTTTTGCAATATGATGCATTATGTTGTCCTTGATGACAACCTACTTGATGAATTTGTCCTTGATGGAAACCTACTTGATGAGTTTACTTTTGATAGCAACCTTTTTGTTAAATATGTAAAAATGATGTTTCTACAGGTCAATTTAGATGTGAGAGAGAAAGGAATTCCAGTAAGTGCCAGAGGAATGAAACAGGAAATATTTCTCAATGTATGCATAGGTTTGATGAAGGAAACCCACATATGGAGGCAATGTATATGCTAATTTTATGAAGGAAACCCATGTATACATTTAGAATTAGTATATACATAGTTTTGATGAAGAGAAGTTGTGTATACATGCGGATAAAAATGATCCAAGTCGCGTATTCCTTTCTCACTCTAAAAGTATGATACTAACAGGTATTACCATGGTATTAGCCCACAGCTTTGAGCGCTGTGTCATTTATTTGATTTCGTCCAAAATAATACCATTGGCAGTTGTGTGGTTTTGACTCATGCTATTGATAAAGGATAAATCTATATAAGGAAAAGAAGATTTCTCGGCAATGTGTGTGTTGAACCTTTTTGTTCTCAAAATTGTGCTTTCTTTCATCTTATTTTACCTCATTTTCCTTTGTCCATTGCTATCCTAGACCCAATTGATCAATGAATTTAGTTAAAATTACTTTTAGAATGATTAACATGACTGACTTGCTAAGTTTTATGATTTTTGTCATTGTAATGCATTTTAACCGGAACTAGCTGCAGAATGCAGACATTCCGTAGCTAACCGGCAATTCTGCAGCTATCTTCACGTTTGGGTATGTTCCAGGTGGCCTCTCAAGAAAAACCGCATATGGGCATATTCCACGTCATGTCTACATTGTTCGTTGCTCACCATGAAGGAAGAAACGAATTCTGGATATGGTTTTGGTACGTGGGAACACATTTAGGAAGGCAAACTTCTATTAGGACTGTCTCAGTCCAGATGTCTTTTTCCTTTTTACGCAGCCACTTCAAGAGTCCTAATGTGATTCCGATAAGGAAAGACAATGTTCCTGAAATTGTTGCAAGTCTTGTTATGTGCATTTGTTATATAAACACTTGGGAAACCGAGAGCTAGGCTAGATTTTATTCCAGATTTTGCTTAGATTCTGTGCTACATTTCTGAAGACGCAGAGTGCTCTGTTCAAGTTATTTCACTTTTAATGAAGCAGACAGTGTTGTTTTGAAAGCGTTGATTTGATTTGGAGTTAGATTCCTTCAGGTGGTAGAGGGCCCCTGCCTCTTGCACGGATTTATTTGCGTAATTTAGATAAGTATTCTAGCTGCCTTTACGTTTTTGAATTTGAATTAGTAGTTGTTTTCATTAGCTACTGTGGTTATACTCATTCTAACTCTTCCAAAAGAAGAAGCTCTTCCAAAATATTATAATGATGAATGGGAAATGGCTATAGTATTGTAGGATTAGAAGTTGAATTTGTAGTTGTTTTTATTATCTACTGTAGTTATACTCATTCTAACTCTTCCAAAAGAAGAAGCTCTTCCAAAAGATTATAATGATGAATGGGAAATGGCTATAGTATTGTAGGATTTAATTGTAATTTTTGTTGTTCACTATCACAGTCACACTTGTTCCAAACAATCTTCCACAAGAAGAAACTCTTCCAAGAAATTCTTAAGGTGTCCAAGGCATGACCGTGATAATGAATGTTTTAGTTGTGTGTTTGTACTAAGTACCATCGTTGTTCTTGCTCTTAAACGCTTGTCCAAAATATCATAATGATGAGTGGGAGATGGCTATGATATCTTAGTTTTTCATTTCTTTCAGTCTTTATGTTTGCATTTGCACTCAATTACACAGTCAGGATTGTTCTAAAAACTCTTCCAAAAGAAGGAACTCTTCCAAAATACCAATCATGATAGACAAACAGACTGTATAATTCCATAGAATAATGCATGATAGCTTAGTTAGGATGCTCCGGAGTTTAATTGCATTTAACTCATGTTCAGTTATTTTGTTTTGAGTTTGATGATGACTTGTAGTTCAGTATTGTTTTAGATTAGTGACATGTTAAGTTCATTCTTAGCTTAACTCATTACATTTGCACTCCACATTCAGATTGTCATTCACTGCACATTAGATTACTTAAGTTGTTAAGATTAACAAAACATCCTTCATTATTTACAAACCTCTTCTTGTTCTAAAATCCATAATTGATCTATAACCATATGAAAGGAAGAAAATATCATTTTAAGGCCTGAAGTACCTCTGCAATTTCCTTATCATTTCATAAACAGAGCCCTCCCTCAAAAGACTAATTTGAAAAGAAATCAATAACTCTTGAGTAAGGTTTTGTGACATTTAATTAAATTGCAGAATAGAGTTAGGAACTAGTCCTAGAATAGAAGATCTTATGATGGTATCAATGTTTTTCTCCAAATATGCTTCAAATCTCTAATCAAGGACAAAATGTTGCATCGTTGTAAGTTAGTTGTTTAACTGTTTAGTTAGGAGGATTTGCATACTTAGTTGATCATTTCTCAAGTTGAGTTTATGTTTTGAATAATTTCCTTAGAAGTCATTATCAAGCTTTGTTTTTTCTTAGTCATAGTTTAGATTTGATTCTGTTTTTAATATTGCATTTGCATTTACCATTTGACATCAACCAATTAGATTTCACTCTGTTTTTAATCACTAGCTTCCTTCCATTAGCTTTCTAGTCATCTTTCTTGTGAACATAAAATCACCAAAAGACCAAAAACATCATAAATCATCACAAAAGACCAAAAACATCACAAAACACTACACACAATGCATTAAGAAACAAACACCTAGGTACATACAGTACACTTCACTTCAGCAGTTTACCAACCCTGGTTGACAATTAAATGAGCTCAATTTAGAAGACTAGATTGAGACCAAACATTTTGGCGCCGTTGCCGGGGAAGTGAAAACTAGGTAACCTTTGTTTCTTAGCATCCAAAAACAATTATATGCGTAGGGAGAGAGATTCAAGGGGAAGATTTATAAGCAACAGAGGCAGAAGTTTGATTTCTAGAACACCACTTGTTTCATCTAGATCCAGAGCTAGTACACCTTCAACTCAAACCCATCTTCCATCCTTTACTGATCCTGGACTTCTAGAAGACCTGAAATCAGATATCCCATTAGAAAAACCTTCCACTTCATCCACTGAACCTGCCATAGAAGAAGATCTAAAAACTCCTGTTAGGGATACAAACCTTTCCACTTCCACAGGAGAGTCAACCATGGCAGAAGAAGGAGGAGGAGGAGTTTTTAATGGAGAAAACACACTATTTGGAGGTAGAGGTAGAGGTAGAGGAGAAGGAGGTAGAGGTGCAAATGGAGGAAGAGGTAGAATAAAAGGCTCTTTTGGGTTCCCTATAATTGATGAAGAAACCAATACAACCATGAAAAACATTTCACCCTCTGTCCTTCCAAACTTCTATGGACTTAAAACTGAAGATCCTGAAACTTTCTTATTCGAATTTGAAGTGTTGTGTAGAAATTATGACTACTTACAAGATGCTCAAAAACTGAAATTATTTCCTTCAACTTTGAAGGGAGCAGCATTGAAGTGGTTTATGAGTCTAATCCGTAGTTCTATTAGAACATGGGAAGACATGAAACAAGCATTTCTAGAGAGATATTTGGATTATTGTATGCCGGTTAATCATAAGGAGGAAGTGTTCAAGATGTTACAAAAAGAAGATGAAAATTTGGAAGACTTGTTGGAGAGATTTAATTAAAACATCAAAAGGGCAAAAATGGAAAACCTAGATCAAGACACCTTAAAAGCTCTTTTGTTGAAAACAATTAGGGATGAATGGTTGGATATCCTTAACATGATGGGAAAAGGGGATATATCACAACTCACATTGCCTGAAATATCGGAGTTATGTATTAACCTTTCAAGAGGGAAATCTAAAACTGTCAAAGGTCCAAGAGATCCCGCTCTTGCAAGGGCTAGTAAGTCTGCTTCTGGGACAGTAAGTAGATCAGAAATAGGACACATGCTTGATGATTTTAAATCTGACATTTTAGGGAGTCTTAGTGAACAAATAGACACCCTTAAGATACAAAACAAGCAAAAGGCTGAATCTTATGCCTTGGCAATCTTTTGTCCCAAATGTAGAAAGAAACATGCCTTGAGAGAGTGTCCTTTGGATGTAAAAGTTGTAGAAACCTGTGTCATTTGTTCTGAGAAACATGAGACCAAGAATTGTCCTTCTCTTCCTGGTCTCAAAGCTGTCTTTCAGGAGGAAACTCCTACAGATTCCATAGAGTCTCTTAACTTTGTATCTAGAAGACCTTGGCAGGGACCTCAAACACAAGGATTCCATGATCAAATGTATAATCAACCTCCACCTTGGAATTCTTGGTAGCAACCTTGGCCCCAATTTCAAAATCAATCTCAATCTTGGGCACAAGGAACACAAAGTCCCTATGGAAGATACTCTCCATACTATCAGTATCCACCATCCTATCCACCATACCCACATTTTTATCCTCAAAATCCTCAACAAAATTTTCCTCAAAATCTTCAACAAAATCCTCAACAACATCATCAAAATCAACCACATAAAAATCAACCACTTTCATTACCATTCCCTCAAAAATCAAATCAATTGCCGGCTCAACCCATACCAAACCCCAATAATAAGAACCCTCATAATACATACATGATAGAAGGCCAACAATTTCCAACTTATTTAATCACTCCTTTAGACCTTAGTGATGTTCAACTGAGGTCTGGAAGAATACTTGAAAAGAGGAAACCTTCTGTGATCATACAAGAACAAGATAATTCCGAGGAAGACTCCCTACGGGTGAATAAAAGTCTTGAGGAAGACACATCCTTTCAAGACCCACACATTGAAAAACTAAAACAAAAAGATCCAATAAATCCAACTCCTGTATTAGAGCAACCATCCACATCTACTTCTATACCTCCCTTTCCGGAAAGATTACAAATTGATAAAGGTGTAGAAAAACAAATAATGGTGCCTAATTATGATTTCTTGGATGAATTGAGAAATGTTTGCATTAAAATTCCATTATTGCAAGCCATCAAGGAAATCCCAATTTTAGCCAAAACAATAAAGGAGTTGAGTATGAAGACAACAAGAAAAGAATAAGAGAAACCAAGAAAATTCAACTGGTAGGACAAATAGCAGACATTATGATGGGTAAGATTACTATTCCAAAGTACCTTGACCCAGGAAATCCAGTTGTCAAAATTCACATCAATGGAATTGAAATTCAAAACACACTCATTGACTTAGGAGCAGCAATAAATATCATGAGTAGACAAATCATGGACAAACTAAAACTTCATAATCTTCTCTTTACACCCACACTATTACAATTAGCAGATAGATCTGTGATCAGACCAGATGGGGTAATAGAAGACATTCCAGTGTCCCTAGATTCTTGGGAGTACCCTATGGATTTCATGATCCTAACTCCCAAGAATAATCTAGGAGGCCATCCTGTTATACTAGGAAGACCTTGGTTGGCTACAGCTGATGCTTTTATTAGTTGTAGGTCCGGTGATATGTATATCTCTAATGGTAGTTCAACTAAGAAATTCACTTTATATCCTCCATCTAGGACAATTACAGATCTAGATGACACTCAATGGATAGAGGATGAGGAAGATTTACAACCTCTCTTCACAATTTCAGAAATTAGTGAAGATAATCAAATTCTGAATACTCTAGAAAACTTTGAATCCTCTCCAGAACACAAACATGAATCATTTCAAGAGGGATCAAATATTGAGTTTTTTTCATCAAGGCAGATGTCTCTTCATTCTATGGACAAATTTGGCAGCTCTACAAGTGAAATTTTTCCAGGCAAAACTTTGAACATAAACAAGAACCTAGAAAAATCTCAACAAGAAGATTTATTCAAAGTATTACAGAGACATTCTTCTGCATATGCATGGGAATACACTCACATGAAAGGGATAAGCCCCAAGACTTGCACTCATCACATTTATATAGAGGAAAATTGCAAACCAATCAGCACTAAAGACGGGATGAATCCAAATCTAGGGAAATTGTTAAAGAGAATGGGTAAAAAATATAAATGTTAATTTCATCTATCCTATTTCAGATAGTCAGTGGGTTTCTCCTTTGGTGATTGTGCCTAAGAAAAATGGAAAATGGAGGGTGTGTGTTGACTACCGAGAACTGAATAAAGCTACTCTTAAAGACCATTTTCCCCTTACCTTTCATAGATCAAGTATTAGATACATTAGTTGGCAAAAAGTACTTTTCATTCCTAGATGGGTTTAGTGGTTACAATCAAATCCAAGTAGCACTTGAAGACCAAGATAAAACCACATTTACTTGTCCTTGGGGTACCTATTCCTACCGAGTATTGCCATTTGGATTATGCAATGCACCCGCAACATTCCAAAGGGCAGTATTAGGAATTTTTTCTGATCTAATACATGACTGTGTAGAGGTGTACATGGATGATTTCACAGTTTATGGGGACACATTTGAAGAGGCTTTAGAAAACTTGGAAAAAGTCTTAAAAGATGTCAAGAAGCAAACCTTTCACTTAGTCATGAAAAATGTTTTATGATGTTTACTGAAGGTATTGTTTTAGGACACCACATTTCAGGGGATGGGATTAGAGTTGATGAGGCAAAAGTTGAAGTCATTTCTAAACTATCCATTCCAAGTTGTCAAAGAGATGTTAGAAGTTTTTTAGGATTTACAGGGTATTATCGGAGATTTATAGAAAAATTCACCAAAATAGCATCTCCTCTCTTCAAATTACTCAACAAAGATTGTGAATTCAGGTGGACTTCTGATTGCCAGTTAGCTTTTGAAACCCTGAAAACCAAAATTTCTGAAGCACCTATATTAAGGGGACCTAACTGGAAGTTACCTTTTCATATCTCGACAGATGCTTCCGATACAGCTCTAGGAGCAGTATTGGGGCAAAAAGACTTGATTCCCTATGCCATCTATTATACTAGTAAAAATTTGACTCCTGCAGAGTTAAACTATACTGTAACTGAAAAAGAGTTTTTAGCTGTTGTTCATGCCATAAACAAATTTAGACACTATATAACAAGCTATGAAACTTTTGTTCACACTGATCATTCTGCAATTAGATATTTAATGAACAAATCAATCACTAATGGCAGAGTTATAAGATGGTTGTTGCTCTTACAAGAATTCAACATTACTATTCTAGATAGGCCTGGAAAACAAAACACAGTAGCTGATTTCCTATCTAGACTCCAAAATATCAAAGATGACACTCCGGTTGAAGATCAATTTCCTAATGAATATCCTTTTGCAATCTCTACTCAAACTCCATGGTTTGCTGATATTGCTAATTATTTAGTTTCAGGAAAATTTCCTTTGATTATGAATGCAAGGGATAAAAGAAAAATTATTAATGATAGTGCAAAATATTCATGGGTTGCTAATGAGTTGTACAAGACAGGTCTAGATTTGATCATTAGAAGGTGTGTTCGTGAAGATGAGATGCCTGAGATTCTCAAGGCATGTCATGATGAACCTTGTGGCAGACACTTTGCAGATAAGAGGACAGCCTATAAGATCCTTAATTTAGGATATTATTTGCCATCCTTGTTTAAAGATGCTAAAGAGTATGTCAAAAGGTGTGACAGTTGCCAAAGGGTAGGGAAACCTTCTCCTTCAGGTGAGATGCCATTACAACCTCAGGTACACATTGAACCTTTTGAAAAATGGGCTTTGGATTTTGTAGGACCTATTAGTCCTCCACCAAGACAAAAGAAATATATATTAGTTTGCACTGATTATGTTACTAAGTGGGTAGAAGCTAAACCATTACTTGTTGCTAATGAATCATCTGTAGTTACTTTTCTTTTTTAGGATATTTTTACTCGTTTTGGTGTCCCAAGGGAAATTGTTACAGATCAAGGAGCTCAATTTACATCAAGGCTAGTGGAGCAAATGATGGAGAGATACAAAATCAGGCATAGAAAAACTACTCCCTATCATCCACAAGCAAGTGGTCAAGTGGAATCTACTAATAAGGTCATTGAAGGAATCCTAACAAAGACTGTTCATTTACATAGAAGAGATTGGGTAGATAGGCTTCCTGAAGCCTTGTGGGCCTATAGAACTACATGGAGAAACACAATAGGCCATACTCCTTATGAGCTTGTTTATGGAAAGAAAGTTTTGTTTCCCATAGAGTTCCAGATTCAAACTTTCAAAATGGCAGTTCAGCTAGGACTTGATTTAACGGAGGCACAAAAGCATAGACTGGAGCAAATTAATGAATTGGATGAGATCAGACAAGATGTAGTTCAGAAAAAAAGTCTAGTCCAACAGCAAAGGGCTAGATGGCATGACAAGTACATCAAAGAGAAGAAATTCAAAGAGGGTGACTGGGCTCTCTTGTTTGATTCAAAATTCAAGGATTTTCAAGGTAAATTTCAGACACATTGGCTTGGCCATATGAAATTGTTGAAATTTTTGATAATGGGGCAGTCAAAATCAGAACTATAGATGAAGAAGAGGTCACTTTTCTTGTGAATGGTCATAGATTGAAGATATATCACAAACCACTCTCAAGAGAAGAATTTGTCAAGAAGTTCCAAGAAAGAAGTGATGTGAAGTTAATGAAGAAGATTTTCTCTTCTTCATCAACTTGATTAAATTTTCTGAAGAATTTCTTTTTGAAAAAAAAAAAAAAAAAAAGAGAAAAAAGAAGAAGAAGAAGAATAAAGGTATAAACATGAAAGCCAATCATTGATTGGCATGTTTATACAGAAAAGATAGGGTGAAAATCAGAGTCTCTCTGACACTCTAACTTTTCCCATTTTTGTTTTTACAAGCAGCTGTTACAAAAAATCATAAGTTCAGATCCATAGTGCTTATGATTCATCTCATTTCATTTCACTCCATTCACTTATCCATCCATACTCCATTTCATTCATTCATTCATATTCTACTTTATTCCATATTTCTTTCATCTCATTCCATACTCCATCCATCTCATTTTCATGTCAAAATTTAAAGTTTGATGTCTTGCTGTAAATGAATAAAACATGTCATGGATTACAGGGCAGTTTTTATGTTCTTTCACTCCATTTCATAAACTGAATCCATTCCATTTCATCATCCACTTCATACATATCATGTCTCATCATCCATCTTCATTCATACCATGTAACATTTCACCTATATTCCAAAAACACTCCATTCCATGATCAAAATGCTCTACAGGTACATTCTGCAGCTGATCAGCCTTTCCGCAGCTATCCAGACATTCCGCAGCTACAAATCCTGAAGGCATTAGTCAGCAGACATTAGAATTGCAACAAAATGATCCAGTGTATCCATTAATAAAAAGCATCAAGAAGGATTATGAAGACTCTTCCAAAGGAGAACAAAGAAGACAAAGACTACAAAAAATCAAATGAAAAGCAGAGGTAACAAGTTTAGATTATAATGGCATTTCATAAAGTTTAGCATAGTTTTAGTTATGAATTGTTTGAAAAGGTTGTTTTAATTATTTTTATTGATCATGACCAATATACCCTCCACAAACTTTGGATTAAATATCTCATTTCAAATTTCATGTCCGATATCATTTAAGCGCTTCAAATGGCCGAAGTGTTTGAATTCTTCACGTAACCCAACCAAATCATTCAATGATGATTCTCTTGCAAAAATCTCCGCCGTCTTTTCAATCATTAATTCTTTCCCTCCACCTCAGTCCATTACCTCATTCCGTGACTACTTCCATCACTCCATTCTGTAGCCAGCACTTCATTCCGCAAACAGAGATATTCTTATCACCGAGAGCAGAGAAAAAGGGTATATTAGTTTGAATCACCGTGGGCAGAGATTGAGCATTATCACTGTAAACGCAGAGGTATAGCAGTGAATAATTTGAAGCCATTTGTTACCAAGAGACAGAGATATAACAGTGTGAGAATTTGAAGCCATTTATCATCGGGAGGCAGAGGTCTAACAGTGAAGAATTTAAATTTATTTGTCACCAAGAGACAGAGGTATAGAAGTGAAGAATTTGAAGGCATTTGTTACCAAAAGACAAAGATATAGCAGTGTGGGAATTTGAAGCTATTTTCCACCGAGAGATAGAGGTATAGCAAGCAGGAATTTGGGGCCATCTCACACCGAGAGATAGAGGTATAGCAAAGGTGGGAATTTGAAGCCATTTTTCATTGCCGCGTAGGCATATCAGTCCAAAGTTTCATCGAGAAATGAGTACGAAGCCCTAAGTTTGAAGCTTCAAGCCATTGTCAACCAGAGGCAGATCAAATCTCGAATTCCAGTTTTTCTGTCACCGACAATCCAGGTATATCATTCCAAAGTTTGAAGTCATGGTCACTATCAACCGCAGGTATATCATTCCAAAATTTGAAGCCATTTGACCAAGTGAAAGTTATTATTTCTGTGGGTAGAAGAGTGTTAATCTGAACATTGAAGAAGAAATTATGGGTTTCATTGTAAGAACTGAACCAGTGGGTTCAAAATACCTAGAAGGCTACCTTCAATGTAAATAAATGTTGCAACAGATAGGATGGCTACAATTTTTGGAGAAATTTAATGGCTTCCACAAAGAAGTCACTAAAACATTTGCAAGATCATTTCAAGGAGCTGAAGTTGAAGTGGGAGATGTCAAATTCACAGCCACTGAAGTTTTCATTGCAGAAGCTACAGGGTTGCTTAGAAATGGAGAGATATGGTTCAAAAACAAAGAATTCCACAATGAATCCTGTAAGTAGCAAATTCTAAAATCACTGCAAGGGATGTCACCCAGATTTTAAGAAAGGAATTCCAAGTTCCGTATTGAAAAATAAATGGAGAAACATACTACTTCTTCTCGTAAAAAATTTATTACATGTGAGGGTAGATATGGTACATTTTATGTCTACCACATTAGACTGATAATGCATTTTCTGGAGGAAGACTTAACCTACCCTATTTCTTGCTTCAAAGCTTGAAAAAGATGGATTCCTGTGTTCAAAGAAGGGTTCAATTTTTAGAGACAACTGTATATCATCATGGTTTGGTTAAAATTTTGATTGAACATCATTTAGCCAAAACAAATGATACATGGGACAATTTCTTGATAAAAAATCATTTTGAAGAGCCAAAAGAACCCTCACCGGAACCACAACCTACAAGGAGAAGTAGAAAATGGAGAGCCTCAAAGTTGAAATCGACAAAACAGTCCAAGAAAGTAGTGAGAAAATCATCTCAGAGAAGTTGAATCAAATCAAGAGACAAATTAAGAAAGAAAAGGTAATCAGGAAATCTGCCATGGAGAAAGGAGAGGGATCTTCTCACCCAAGAAGAAGCCATAGACTAAAGGGGAAACTAAGGAAAACTCAAATCAAACAGACAGGGGTGATTAATATAGAAGATGAGGAAACATCCATTGAAGCAGATGTTGAAGAGGATTTTAATGAAGGAACCCCTAAAATTGACCCTGCTCAACAAGAAATTTATGACTATGTGGAAACTTTGGAAAGGAGAGCTTCAGAAAGTAGAGAGAGAGCCCCTAGTCCTCCACTGTCTAACATAGATGTATTAAGAAGGGATAGGTATGAGTTGGAAATCCTCAATAGACACATCAAAAATGAGAATGAAATTCTCAAGGATCAAGTCAAGCTCAAAACTGATATGAACTCAACCTTATCCCTACATATAGACAAAGTGGAAAAGACCAATGAAAAGTTGAATAAAAGGAACAAGAAGCTAATCAGGGCACTTACCAACCTAAGGTTCAAACTTGTTATCAGAAAACCCAGAAGATATCTAGCTTCCAGATAAAGGAGAAGGAGAGGATTAGATATTCTTGCAGAAGCCTCTGAGTTCATAGGATAATTTGCATGAGGACATGCAAGGAAACAGTAGTGGGGGTATGTTGAGCCTCAAAATTGTGCTTTCTTTCATCTTATTTTACCTCATTTTCCTTTGTCCGTTGCTATCCTAGACCCAATTGATCAATGAATTTAGTTAAAATTACTTTTAGAATGATTTACATGACTGACTTGCTAAGTTTTGTGATTTTTGCCATTGTAAAGCATTTTGACCGGAACTAGCTGCAGAATGCACACATTCCGTAGCTAACCGGTGATTCTGCAGCTGTCTTCACGTTTGGGGATGTTCCTGGTGGCCTCTCAAGAAAAACCACATATGGGTATATTCCACGTCATGTCTACATTGTTCGTTGCTCACCATGAAGGAAAAACCGAATTCTGGATATGGTTTTGATACGTGGGAACACATTTAAGAAGGCTGACTTCTAATAGGACTGTCTTAGTCCAGATGTCTTTTTCCTTTTTACGCTGCCACTTCAAAAGTCCTAATGTGATTTCGATAAGGAAAGACAATGATCCTAGAATTGTTGCAAGTTCTGTTATGTAAATTTTGTTATAAAAACATTTGGGAAACCAAGAGCTAGGCTAGATTTTGCTCTAGATTTTGCTCTAGATTTTGCTTAGATTTTGTGCTACATTTCTGAAGACGCAGATTGTTCTGTTCAATTTATTTCTCTTTTAATGAAGAAGACAGTGTTGCTTTGAAAGCGTTGATTTGATTTGGAGTTAGATTCCGTCTGGTGGTAGAGGGCCCCTGCCTCCTGTACGGATTTATTTGCGTAATTTAGATAAGTATTCTAGTCAGCTTTTACGTTTCTCAAGTCGAATTTGTAGTTTTTTTTATTAGCTACCGTATTATACCTATTCTAACTCTTCCAAAAGAAGAAGCTTTTCCAAAGATTATAATGATGAATGGGAAATGGCTATAGTATTGTAGGATTAGAAGTTGAATTTGTAGTTGTTTTCATTAGTTACTATAGTTATAACTCGTTCTAAAAACTCTTCCAAAAGAAGAAGCTCTTCCAAAAGATTATGAAAAGGAATGGGAAATGGCTATAGTATCGTAGGATTTAATTGTAATCTCTTTTGCTCACCATCACAGTTATACTTATGCTAAATACTCTTCCACAAGAAGAAACTCTTCCAAGAAATTCTTAAGATGTCCAAGACATAACCATGATAATGAATGTTTTAGTTGTGTGTTTGCACTAAGTACCATCGATGTTCTTACTCTTAAACGCTTGTCCAAAATATCTTAATGATGAGTGGGATATGGCCATGATATCTTAGTTTTTCATTGCTTTCAGTCTTTATGTTTGAATTTGCACTCAATTACACAGTCAGGATTGTTCTAAAAACTCTTCCAAAAGAAGGAACTCTTCCAAAATACTAATCATGATGGACAAACAGACTATATAATTCCATAGAATAATGCATGATAGCTTAGTTAGGATGCTCCGGAGTTTAATTGCACTTACTTCATGCTCAGTTTTTTTGTTTTAAGTTTGATAATGACTAGTAGTTCCGCATTGTTTTAGATTAGTGACATTTTAAGTTCAGTTTTTCATTGCATTTGCACTCCACATTCAGTTGTCATTCACTGCACATTAGCTTACTTCAGTTGTTAAGATTAACAAAACAACCTTCATTATTTACAAACCTCTTCTTGTTCTAAAATCCATAATTGATTCATCACCATATGAACAGACAATATCATTTTAAGGTCTAAGTACCTCTCGTGCAATTTCTTATCATTTCATAAACAAGAGCCCTCCCTCAAAAGACTACTTTGAAAAGAAATCAATAACTCTTGAGTAAGGTTTTGTGACATTTAATTAAATTGCAGAATAGAGTTAGGAACTAGTCCTAGAATAGAAGATCTTATGATGGTATCAATGTTTTTCTCCAAATATGCTTCAAATCTCTAATCAAGGACAAAAATGTTGCATCATTATAAGTTAGTTGTTTAACTGTTTAGTTAGGAGGATTTGCATACTTAGTTGATCATTTTTCAAGTTGAGTTTATGTTTTGGATCATTTGCTTAAAAGTCATTATCAAGCTTTGTTTCTGCTTATTCATAGTTTAGATTTGATTCTGCTTCAGTGTTTGCAATTGCATTTGTCATTTATCATCAACCAATTAGGCTTCACTCTGTTTTTAATCACCAGCTCCTTTCCATTAGCTTTCTAGTCATCTTTCTTGAGAACATAAAACCACCAAAAGACCAAAAACATCATAAATCATCACAAAAGACCAAAAACATTACAAAACACTACACACAACACATTAAGGAACAAACACCTAGGTACATACGGTACACTTCACTTTAGCAGTTTACCAACCCTGGTTGACAATTAAATGAGCTCAATTTAGGAGACTAGATTGAGACCAAACAAGAAGTAAAAACAGAGATGAAGAAAAGTGAAAGGTGTTCTTAAAAATTTCAGATCTTATGCCTTCACTATTTTTATTTAATTTTTCTGCAAATAATAATCTATGTGTAACTTGTTTTTATGCCATATATTAGCAACACGTTAGACTGTTCAATCCTGACTTGTATGCTTTTAAATTTCTGTTTTAGAAATTAGAGAATGAAAATTTGTTAGAATGTTTAATCCTAACAGATAATAGTTAGGTAGAGAAGCTTATGAACTCAACTATTTAATCTGAGTTCATGGAGAAATAATAAGTAGAAATAAATTAGATTTTTTCTTTCAAAAGAATAAAATGTTGTAAGAGAGTTTGCCAATCCAAGTGCACTCTGAAATGAAGAAAAAATGTTAGATCAGTAGGATTGGGTAGGTAGAAAGCTTGTTGATAAAGATCCACTGTTTTTTCATGACTGCTAACGTTTTGCAGAGCAAAGAAGGGAAGCCCAATGGACAAGGCACTGATAAGCCTCTCAGAGAATGTAGGTCTGAAGTTCTTGATGCCTTCAAGAAGGCACCATCCCCAAGTGGAGCCACTGTTGGCCACCTATAAAATTTGTTATATCAAAAGGTGGCCAAAACATTTTCGAGCCTTCAAGAAACACTTTTATTGCTAAAAATGTTATCTCTTGAATACTTATGGATACATCATGCCATTGGTTCAATCTTCACTACTGTTTCAAATTTAAACTCATAAATTCTGCTGATTTCATTTAGAAAAAACAGTTGCAAAAACCATTTTTTCCCTCCCTCCACCTCAAAACTAACCTTCATTTTGCCTCCTCTTTGCCTCATAAAATTCATCTATTTTTCGTTTATTCCATTCCCCCCTTCATAAAATCTCCTTTACAGAGTTCAAAACTCCTTTTTGAACTCTGCCGAAACCCCCAAATCCATTGAAAATTTTGGAAAATTTCATAAAAAATACGTTTTTGTATTACAGACTTAAGCCCCTTTGGGCTAAGTCTTAAACCACTTCCCCTCCATGTGCCCCGGCCCTAGGACCAGGCACTAAGCCATTTAAGCGCTCATCGCATCGCAAAAGACAGAGCACACAAGTCTTTGTGCCATGCCAAAAGTTTCGATACGATTAACCCCTGTGCTTATATCCTCCGGTCACATTATTATCTCATAAACCCTTGTGCCCGTAGTCGGGCGCTAAAAAATATTGAATAATTCATCTCCGGTCCATTATTTCCCTTTGTAAAGTTCATAAACCCACTTTTCTAAAGCTTTGGTCTAAACGCGCTGAAACCATGTTTTTTAATGTATAAATGGGTAGATTGAAAGACCCGCATCAAAAGTTATGATGCGATTGAGCGCCATTATATAAACCCCCACCTTCCACTTCACTCCATATAACTTCGCCCAGGACCAACAGTTAAAGTCCCAAGCGCCAATCGCATCGCAAAATCCAAATGGGTAGATTGAAAGACCAAGCCCAACCGCGGATTGTGATTGGCCCTCATACATAAGCCTCGGGCCTTTTGCCTTCATATAATCAAAGGCCCCGCAATCGGGCGCCAACCTTTTCATATATATACATTCCGCCCCGAAAAAACCTTTGTTTTTATTAAAATTTGGGTTTTTCATAAATATTAAAGGGTTTCCGCCGTGTATGATGTAAAAAAATCTCCGCCGTTGATCTAAAGCCGATCAAACGGCCCGCGCATGATCGCATCGCAAATTTTTGTCGAGCGTGATAAAAATAAAGCCACCCTCGATTGGTCAACCCACGATGAGTTCTCTATCGTCAATCTGATCTGCAGATTGACGGTCCACGATCAATCGCTCCATCGCACTACAAGTTCTTTGCCCTACCGATGCCTTTGCCTTCGATTGCATCTGGACCGTCCACGTATCCAGATTAGACTGTCCAGATCGCATCTTGTGACTTTGGTTGAATTTTATGAAGCCCTGCTCATAATGTTTATTGGAAAAACCCGACCGTTGATCTTTGCAGATCTACGACTCTCATTAACTCCTTCTCCGCCTTTGTATTATTTCTATTTTAACCCCTAGATTCAATCTCCGCCGTTGATCCTCACATCCAATGACCACGCTCCTCCCCATGCTCTCTGAAGTAGTTTTTCCAAAAAAACGCAGGATTTTATAAATATTGTTTGTATTTTGCAGGGTTTGATGATTTTCCGTTATATTGAAGAAAAAGCCAAAGGCAGGGAATGACGATTCCCGTGCCTTTGATTCATCAGAGGGAAGCCATTCACGGGTTCAAACTCCACGTATCATCAATACTTCATGGGCATTGATGCCATATAATCCCTGCACGGCCCTACACATCAACAAGACACAGAGTTAAATGAATCAAAAGAGTATCAATGTCAAATATTTAAACACGGCAAGAAAAGAAGATTGAAGACAATTTTGAGGGGATTACGGCTAAGATTGATTATCAAAAGCCTAATCCTCCAAATAAAAACACAGTTAAAGAAAATCATAAATATCTACAGACAGAAAGGCCTCCACCGCTACAACAGAGGCCAATTAATTCCTCTCAGCTACCACAAAGCCACCTGTTGCCTCAAAGTATTCAAACAGAGGCCGAAGTTATTGATCAAAAAATCAGATGTTTGCCTCATCGCAACCAAATAATTAATTCTGCCAAAGAACTTAATGCAAAATATCAGCAGAGTTATTATATCATGAAACAGAGCCTTAAAGTCAACAAAAGCTCCCATAGAGCTTAATTCTTAATGTAAAACATTTAATACAGAGGACACATCTGTAAACTTCTCCATTGAGCCCCTCAAAGGCCGAGAAGTATTAAGTCTGTATTAATTGACCTGGGAGATCTTTTATCCCCTCCCACCTCCTCATCTCTTCTATAAATACCATTGTAGAAGATGAGAAGTTGTTGGTTGGTTGGTTGATCACTAGTTGTAATACTGAGACTCTCTGAAAGAATACATAGTCTGTTGAATTTGAAGAAGAAATTGAAGTCTTAGAAGCCCTGATGATGTTGTTGCATGCTTGTTCTTGAGAAGGCTCTATTATTGGATCCATGAGCTTGGCTGTTGGTGAAGTATTCTGAACTGTTAATGTTTTCCCCTATTTTCATTTTGTTCCATAAATTCTCACTACAGTAGGTTGAAATTTTTAGGCTAAGAAATGACTCTTGGAAGCACCTTAGACCTGTTCATCCTTCACTGTTTTATGTTTTCTTTTGCTGAAGTATTTTAAAGTCTTTAATCTCTCTCTTTAGTCTTCATGCTTGTTTATTTCCTTAATAGTTCGAAATAGTTGGTTTCAGCATGGTTTATGGTTCTCCCTGCTTGTGTGTTGCCACTTAAAGGCTGTTATTGAAGTTTCCCTTTGAAGTTCCTTTGTTTACAGTGAGCCAAGGAGGTCTGTTCTGATCTGCCCCTTGTCCTTGCTTGAACAGTTGGCTTAAAGGTCTTTATAGTCGTGATCATAGATGTATTTAGGTGTTCCCTCTTCTATGACCGCAATTATCAGTGAATATTTTATGTTTTCTAAGTCATTTGAAATAAAATATTTGAGGAAATAGGGTGTTCCCTGAATCTTAGATTTCATTTTAAAATTTGTTTTGAAGTCATTATTGGCTTAAAAGTGTGTTTTGTAGAATTCATGGTTAGCCCTGTCTATCAAATAGCTCTTTATTTTTCAAGTTGTGTTTTCAAATTCCCTTCGTTGAGAATTAAACTTCTCTTTCTAAATCATTGATGTCCATCTCATTCCAAAACCAAAGGATCCTGCGGCCAAGTTAGATTTGCCCTTTGATATCCCATATCCATTGATAAGTTTGTCATGACCTTATTTTGACTCCATTGCCCAATGAAGCTGACATTTCCCCTTTCTACCTATCTTTCCTTGACCTTTAGGTTATGTTGTATCAATTCCAACCAAAAAAAAAAACAAACCCTTGCACTTAATAACTAGTCTAAAGCCTATACTCAAATCATACAAGATAAACCTTTGCAAAACAAATAGTTTGAGAGATCCCTCTCTGAGAGCAGGAGGACTAGATCCTGTAACTCTAAAGATTGGTTCTGATGTTGCCTTGTCTTTTGATTTTCCAAACTATCAAAACACAATACTCCAACAGGATACATCAGCCAGCATGCGAACGCAACCATTGAGGAAATTAAAAACGCATTGAAGAAAAAATTCAAGAAGCCTAAGTCCTACTCTAAAATAGTGGTTGATCTAAAAGATTTCAAGAAATGGCCTTCTGAGTCTGTGTGGGAGGCCGATCAATGACTGAAGAAGGTGATTAGGGAAGGAGGATTTCAATATGATGATAGACATCATACAGAATGGTTCATTTCTATGCTGCTGCCTCACCTGTGCGTACCTATGGGTCATCAAATGTTCGAATCATAGGATAAAGCCTTGGAGGGTGCTATGAAGTTAGAAGCCGCGCCTCGAGATGAGACCCAGCTGGGCGTCCAACAGATCTGAGGGTAGCTAGAAGAAATGCATGTGGAGATCTAGAACCTGCGAAAAGAGCGAGGAGCAGAGGCTAGCCCTGAAAGGTTGTGCATATGATGCAGGGTGAATGGTCACACCAAGGATAATTGTCCTCTATTATCAGACTATATGCAGGTCAGGGGTCCTAGCCCGTTGCGCCTAAGAGAAATTTCAGGGCCAAGTGGGCTAGCATTATGGTGTGATGATTGTCGCATTGCAGGCCTACACGACACAAACCACTGCCCCCGTCTTGCTGCGTATGTCCCAGAGATAAAACAACAATGGTGCAGGTTTTGTAGATCGGTAGGACATTATGAATACAACTTCTGGACATATGATTTGATGATCAATCGCGGAAACTTATATAGGGTACAATCAGACCCTGTGTCGCCAAGGTCCCCCACAGGCATAGGTGGCTGCCCAACCAGGGGCAGGGGGGAGGCCGAGGCAGAAGCACAGGTCAGAGACGAGGGAAGATAATCTGTTATAACTGTGGAGAGGTCGGGCACTTTGCGAGAGACTGCCCGAATCCTACGAGGCAGTCCTGCCGGTACTACAGACAAACGGATCATGCTATCAAAGACTGTCCAATATTGATAGCAAAACTGTAGGAGAAGCAACCAACACCTACACAGAATGTGCAGAGGGTTAAGGATGAGCTGTGTGACAAATATCCGAGCATAAACGTCGAAACACACAGTGGAATGGCCACCGGAGGACCTGGGGAGAAGGCTGCGACTGAATCTTTGATCCGGCAAGCTGTTACCAAACAAGAAGGTTTGGACCTAAGCAAGGAAAAAGAAACATTTATCGCAACTCACAAAGACTTTGCTAAGACAAAGGCATCTACTTCTCAGACACCTGCGAACCTTAAGGCGGACGAGGAGGTCAAGCCCTTTTTACAAGAATGTATGAAGCTGTTGCGCAACCCAACGGATGTAGAGAATATTTAGGCATTGATAGATAGTTGCGTAGCATGACCTGGCCTACCTCCAGAAATCAAGGATGTCCACAAACTATATAGATATAAGAAACACATTGGTAGGGAGATGCGGTTGACTGCGCAGATCGGTGATTATGAGATGGATCAGGTTATTTTGGACCTAGGATCAGATGTGAATGTATTACCTAAACAGACTTGGCAACGAATGGGAGAGCCTAAGTTGGAATGGTCCACTATCCAGCTGTGCATGGCTAATCAAAAAAAGATTACACCCTTTGGAAGATTATCGAAAATCATGGTGGATATCATAGGAGTAAAGACCCAGGTGGACTTTGAGGTAATTGAGATCGTAGAAGATGCAGACCCCTATCCTGCGCTCCTGGGCTTGGATTGGTCCATCGATATGGGAGGTATCATTAACTTGAAGAAGAGAAGAATGGTGTTTGAGAATAATGGTACAAGGGTGATAGTGCCATTAGATCCTACGGAAGGAGAACGATATACTGAGCTGGTGCGCGACGGAGAGGATGTGGATCATATTTATAAGCTGACTGCGTGGGAAGAAGATTGGATTAACCCCATAGCTGATGGTGTACTCTGTTGGGAAAAGGACAGTGAATGTTTCTCTGACTCCGATGGGGAGATAGAGAACTGGTAAAATCGGTTACATGATGTCTCTGCACTGCGATGCCTTTGGGTCACAAAGGACTTCCGATGCATTTCCTCAGAGGTAAGAGACTTACCCTATTTCGATGGTTCTGGTACTATTAAGGCATTTTTACAAGAATTCAAAGCTGAGGTTCCATGGGAACGAAGGCTATGGGTCCTTAAGCTGGTCATGCGTGGAGCACTTGCACGCTGGTGGGAGACACATGAGGAAGCATTCCAAGAGTGGGAGGATTGTTGGGGCATGATGCTCCTGCGATTTGAGACTCCGGCGGAGGTACGGGTCGAGACGTTCCTTGGCCCAGGGGACCCACGGAAACACCTGGTTGCATGGAGAAAGACATAGGCTGACTAAACTACAGAATAATGGGTCCACTTATTCATTGATTCGTTGGGTCCAATCCCTACTGCATGGTACCTGGATGTGGAGCTACATCAACGCACCCGCCAATGGGAAACTCTGAAGGATGACTTCATAGGAACATTCAGACTAATAGGGGATTCTGAGGCGCTTGAAGAAGCTCTGTAGGACATAGATACATTTGTGTTTGGCAAATTCGACACTCTGAATATTGCAGAAGGGCTGACTTGGGAATCCCAGATGCAGGATATTGTTGACTGCCGCAGCTTGGCGAGGGAGGAAGGTGAAGATGATCCGCAGTATGTCTCTATCCCAGAGTCAGAAGGGAAGCACGCCATTGCAGGACCCCCACTGCGAGAGGTAGATGTCACTAAGCCTCTCAATCTGCGCGAAGTCAACATTGGGACAAAAGAGCACCCTAAGTTGGCTAATATTGGGGATTATTGGGATGAGGACACAGTAGGAAAAGTGGCCGAGCTACTCACAGAATACTAGGACTTGTTCCCGACAAATTTTTCAGAGCTAAAAGGGATCACGGGAGACTTAGGGGTCATGCATATCACTCTCAAACCAGATGCGCGTCTTGTGAAGCAGCGACCCTATAGGCTGAACCCCAAGTATAAGCAGAAGGTCAAGGAAGAAATTGATAAAATGATCATTGCAGGTATCATCAAACCTGTTGAACAGTCTGACTGGGTCAGTCCGATGGTGGTTCAGGAGAAAAATAATAAGGGGGAGATTCAGATCTGCGTGGATCTGCGGAAGTTTAACGATGCCTGCGTCCATGACCCATTCCCTACGCCATTCTTAGATGTTATTTTGGATAGCGTAGACGGTCAGGAAGCATACTCTTTCATGGATGGGTTCTCAGGATACCATCAGATCATAATCGCACCTAAGGACCGTAGCAAAACCACTTTTTCCACTGAGTGGGGATCTTTTCAATATAATTTCATGCCGTTTGGTCTCAAGAATTCCCCTGCTATCTTCTCGTGGGTCATCGTCGCAGTATTCAAAGAGTTCATCCACAAGTTGTTGGAGGTGTATTTTGATGATTGGACTGTCTTCGGCCTAGTGAAGGCGCACGTATCGAACCTACGCATGATGTTGGATGCCTGCTGAAAGCACTAGATTTCCCTAAATATCAAAAAGTGCGTCTTCTGCGTACCTTTTGGAATCTTGCTCAGCCACATAGTTTGTCGGCAAGGATTGATGGTCGACCCTCCCAAAATCGAAGTTATCATAAACTTGCCAGTGCCAACAACGGAGAAGTAGCTCCGCTTGATCCTTGGACACACAGGCTACTACAGGAAATTCATTCAAGGCTAACCACTGATTATGGCCCCTATGGAAAAATTTCTCAAGAAGGATAGTTCATTCTTTTGGAAAGATGAGTGTTAGAAGATCTTTGAGTCACTTAAGGAAAAAATGGTCTCAACACCTATTCTCATCTTTCCTAATTGGGAGAAGGTATTTCATGTTCACGTCGATGTGTCGGGCATTGCTCTCGGGGCTGTCCTTACGCAACCAGGAGAAGGAGACATTGACCACCCAGTTTCCTTTCCAAGTAGGAAACTCTCAAGTGCGGAACACAACTACTCCACCACAAAGCGGGAGGGATTGCCTATGGTCTACGCGTTGCAGAAGTATCGGAATTATCTGTTAGGAGGGAACTTTAAAATGTTCATCGACCATTTGGCTTTGAAGTACATGGTCAATAAGCCTGTGTTGGGAGGGAAAATCTGCCGCTGGCTGCTACTATTTCAGGAATATGACTTTGAAATCATCGTCAAGCCGAGAAAGTTGAATGCTGGGCTAGACCACTTGTCCTAGATAGAGAGCGGCGAAGAGAAAACCAACCTGGAGGATGGATTTCCTGACACGCAGCTCTTTGCTGTTAAATTAGTGTACACACACTTCGTAGATATCATTCAGTTCTTAACTACTGGTGTGGCGCCTCCAAAGTATTCGGTACAACAGAAGAAAGAGCTAGTCACCCGGGAAGCGGATTTTACCATCATCGCAGGTCATGTTACACTGAAATTTGTCACCATGACATTTTAGTGTCTATATGGGTTCATCATTACTCATATACTACTCCCTTAGAAGTCTAGAACATCAAAGTTCCTAAAATCAAGCCTTGAAATTGAGAGAAAAGCTCATAAAAGTCTTAAAAACACTTGTACCGCACTTTCTCTTAACATTGCCTGCGGTGCCGCACCTTTTTGTTCTAAAGCATGCGGAGCTAAACGCACGTTTTCTTCATTAATGGTGCAGACCCCTGTAAAAAGTAAAATGAAGGCGGAAAGTAAAATTTAGAAGCCCAGCAGTCAAATCTGGAAGCTTCTAGAAGCAATTATCCGGTCGAAGGTTCGCTCCTATCATGTATGTTCATTCCTCCATTATGGGAACCTACCCCTTGATTTATGGAGCTCAATCCCTTCAAAAGAGAATTCTATCCCTTCTTATGTGGAACCATAACCTTCTCTCTTTTCCTATAAATTGAAGCCATAGTGCAGCTTCAAGGAAGGTTAGGGAGTGAGTTAGTGAGCTAGACTTTGATAATTTTTGAGGAGAAATGCTGTATAGACTCAAACTCTCTTAACTGATCATTATGTGGGAATGATTACACACCCATGTGTATTTTAGCTGAGAGAGTGCAAAGCTTGTCAGAGTAAAGGAAACGCCTATTCCGGACCCCAGGAAGGCCTGTAGACATCAAGGCAGACACGGTTGTAAGGATCTTCTTTATGAAAGATAATACGAATGAATACCGTTTTCTCAATGAGTTATTTAATTAAGTAGCTAGTTTATCATGTTTTATCAATGAGTTATTTAATTAATTAGCTTATTTATTGAATTCCTTGATCATCTTGATAGATATATAATTCGTGAATTAGTTTATCCTATGTAAGTGATATTGATTTTTTCCATGTTTGTGATTGCAGATCTTTGAAAACGACTCTTTCAAGCAACTGGAAAGAATATCATTACAAATAGCGCTGGACTACAAGTAGGTCTTCAAAACCTCTGTTGTAGCTAATTAATGAATTGAATATTATCTAGAGAAAATAGTTTTTGTTTGTCTGTTTGTTGCTAGCTGTCCGTAGGACACTTGGGAGGTCTGTCTTGTCCGCAAGAATGACTTATCCGTCCAAAAAAATGGCGACTCCGCTGGGGAATGGATTTTGAACTTTGATTTCTTTTATTTTTGACTTGTGAATTTATTTTTCTGATTTTGATTAATTTATACTGGCTTGGGTAGTTTATCCCTGTAGAATCCCTGAGAAATTTTTTAAGCGATTTTTATTTTTCTCTTAGTTTTCTGGTATCCACACTTTTCTTTTAGAAACAGTGCGGGCATCTCCGCTCTTTTATTGTATAAACAGGTCGGGACCGCACCTGTTTACACTGGAAACTGCGGACCCTGTGAAAATTTTTAAAAAACCTTAAAATTATTTTTTCTGGATCAGTTTGTTAGATTCTCATTGTATACCCAGACTTGTATTTTCTGTCAGAAAGCTTTGATTGAGAGTTTGCTTCAACATTTTTAAGTTTTGAATGATTTTCTGAAAGATCTGCATGTTATAGTGATTTCTGCTTTGTCTTTATCCCACTCAAAGATTAGAAGCCTTGGTATACCTTTAGATCACTGGTATTTCCTTGCTTTATTTCTGAGTTTGACTTCATAGCAGAAATTGTTTTATGAAATTTAGATCCCATTTTCTCATTTGCAAATCTTTAAAAAAAAATTGTTGATAAGTTCAGAATTTCACTTAAAAAACCAAAATTGGATGTTTTTAGAGTTCTTGCTTATCTAAGCAAAGAATTTCTTAGTTAGATAACAAGCTGATAAAAACATCCTCAAAATATTTAAAGTTTTAATTCAGATTTAATTTTTAGAATTTTTAGATCTCAAAATTAGTGTTTTTAGTTATTGAGTGATTATTTCTAGAAAATTGTAGTTTTCTTTTGGAGAAAATTTTGTTTGTAGTTTCGATCTTGAATGATAAAGGGATTTCTTATTGAGAAATTGATCATTTTGAGTTCTCATGAAATCAGATTTCTTTTCATTTATTCTTGTTTGAAGGAAAGAATTGTTTTAAAAGATTGCATTCTCTCAACTCTTTATTTTAGATAGAATTCATTGAAAGGAAAGGAATTGTTTCTCATATAAGATACATTTTTAGTGTGTTTTTGAGTTGGGTCACTACATATCATCAATTTCACTTTCGCACCTATTGTCTTAAGAAACAACCTATTAAAATCAACGCTTAAATTAAAATCAATCTAGTAATTTTTATATTTCTAGGGCTCTTTTGACCAATATAGCTTAGGCTAGTGTCTTGGAGTAGGGAGTAATTAACTCTCAAAGACAATTAAAACAAACAAGTAGTCGATCTTGCGGTAAGAAAAATCCAATAGTCACTTGTATGCTTTGGGAATCTCCTCTTAAAGGAGTCAAGCATGAGGTCATATCCGAACTAGTGGGATAATCAATTCTATCTCATTGGGAACAATATAAGATGTGCGTGTATTAACAACGGTAAACCTCGGATAGACCATTATCGAGGAGCCTGGGGTCACTTGTCGGTATACCTTGGATTATGTCAAGGAGCCTTCCAGGGGATTGAGCTTTGTTACTCTGCCCTTGCGTGTATGTCGGATCGTAGACTGTTCCCCCCAGGTATATTAGTTCCTGTTGGTAACCTTAGTGGCCATAATCTTTACGGTTTTTTCCTAAGGTGACGGTGGAGGAAAGATCCCACTGTACCTGGAGAAGACGTCGACTAGACTCACTTGGACTCTTCGGAGGGTTATCTTCACTCGAGATGGTTTAAGTGGAGAAACTTGCACTGGTCTGTTTCATTAAGTAGGTTGTCGGGGTAACTGTTCCAACCGCCTTTTCTACATTAAAATACTATGATGTTGGATTTCATCACCAACTAGTGTTTTTAGTATAGGAAGTTACTGTTTGTGTGTGGTTTGATCTCCTAGATTTTTAGGCGTGTGATTCATTTGTTTGTTTCCTTAGCGAATTTAGGAGTTTTCATTGAAATTTTCTTTGATTGAGTGTGATTAATAATTTTCAATCGTGGCTGAATTACCAAGACAATCGCGTAGACTCCAGGGGAAACCCCCTGAGTATACACCAAGCCAACTTGAAGGACTATGAGCACTGGTACCATCTAGTGTTAGTAGAATTAGATCAACAAAACTAGGAGAATCATCCATAATTATTCATCCTGATTATCAATCACAAACATCAGAATATACTCAGGAGCCAATTTCAATTTCCGAAGTTATTGGTAGTATTTCTCGAACCAGTGAATTAGCTGAAGAACCTGAAATTTCTGAGCCCGAAACTGAACCTGCTGTGTTGGAACCATCTTTAGGATTTGTTACTCCGACTTCTAGTGATCCTAATTTACCTAGGGTAAGACATCGCATTACTGAAAACCTTCCTTCTGATCTCATATGTATTGAAGAACTTGTTGGTCCAGATGAAGATGTAGTTCTTCTCGAAAACCAAGAAACTTTGAATCTTAGGGAACGTGAATCAATATTCTACAGTCCTTTTAGAACTGATGCTTGGTATTTATCATTGACAGATTTTTTACAAAACGCAGGTCTTACTTATTCACCACCCCGAATTCCTTTTCACCCTACACCGAGAGGTTATCATCCTTCATCAGCTATGTCAGGTGTGTCATCTATGTTTTCTCAATCTCCAGAAACATTTTTATACGATGGTCTGTCTGTTCCTTCGGGATACCAGTCACTCTTTGGTACTTTCTCGGGGGAAACTCCTCAACCAATTGAACAAGTGTTATCATCTGGTCTAAATGAAACTAAAATTGAAACGTTGAATGCAGAACATATTTTTATGATGTCTGGCAATATTCCAAATCCTCAACCTCAAGGAAGTCAGTTACCGCCTGGGGGGCAACCTCAAGGTAATTTTTTACCAGGACAAACTATAGCACAATATTACCTACCTGGAGAAGAACCTCAAGGACAGTACATACCCCAAGGTCAATATCAACCTCAAGGACAGTACATTCCTCAGGGTCAACCCCAGAGTCAATTTATTCCTCAGGGTCAACCCCAGGGTCATTTTATTCCTCAGGGTTAATACCAACCCCAGATTCAGTACACGCCTCAAGGATATCAACCTCAAGGTCAGTACCCAACTCAAGGATTTCAACCTCCTTCAGGACAACCATTGTTACAAGGAACCAGAACTTTGCCAGTTAATTATCAAACTTATGTTCAACCTGGTTATGGTCCTTCATATGTAAAACCTTCTATGGGTCAATACCCTGGAATGAATATGGCGTGGGATCCATTACAAATTCAATAGAATTTGCAACCCAATGTGCAGTTACCTAATCAACCTAGATAGCCCATAGGTTCTGGTCCAACCCAGCAACCTGTCCAGCCTACCGTTCAAGTCCCTGCACCTAGTTCTATTCAGCAGCCTGGGCCTAGTACACCTCAGACTCCGCCTCAGACTTCTGCTACTGCTGCAACTTATGTTCAACCTACCACACCTATTTCTAGAGTATCTGTAGCTCTTGTTTCTACTACCCCTGTGTCAGTGAAAATTCCTCAAGTATTTGTACCACCGTCAGGACCTACAATTCAGACTAAAGTCCAGATACCTACAGGACAAGATAGTACAAGTACGATTCTTACTAGTCAACCACAATTTACTTATCAACCATACCAGGGACAGTATCACTTTGGACAGACTACACAAATCCAGTATATCAGTATCAACCATACCCTTGGTATACTTATTAAATACCTCAACAACCCTAGTATGGTCAGGTTAATCCTGGTTATCCAAGAGGTTTCACGATTCCCAATGCACATCCAATTCCAGGATATCCTGGATATCCTCCTCCTGGAACTGGTTTGATCACACAAGGTTATCAAGACCCTAGCCATCGGTTACCGTTTATAGCAACTTTAGATTTACTTGATTTATCACGCCTTATGAACGATCCTATTTTTTATCTTCCGTATTGGCCGCCGATGCCTAACAAGTTGCCCAGTGATATTCCAAAGTTTGAGGGTAAGTCAGGAGAGGACCAATCTAATCATGTTATGACTTATCATCTCTGGTGTGCATCCAATTCACTAATCGAAGACTCGATTCGATTGCGTCTTTTTCAGAGAACTCTCATTGGTCTAGCTGCCAAATGGTACATTGAGTTACCACGAGGCTTTTTTAATAATTTTAATGCACTAGCTACTTCTTTCTTAACCCATTTTCAGTTGCCTGTTAGATACGACAATGGCACGAAATTACTAACTTCATTAAAACAATCTACATCTACGTACATATCCGATAACATTCATGAATGGAGACGTAGGAGGCGTTTAGTGAAGGTCTTTATTCCAGATCAAATTTTGGCTGAATGTTTTTTTAAATCGTTATTGCCCAAAATTACTGAAGATGTGGCCAAAGGAGGCATTGTTACAGAAGAGCAAGTCATTGCTCAGGCTTAGTACCTTGACCTTGTATATACCTAGTCAGGTACTTTGTGTGATAAAATCCCTAATTTACCAAGACCTGGTTAATTAACTACAACTCCTTCCGGCTCTCATGGCGCAGATGGTGTAATTGGTTCTGTTAGCACTGGTAAAAGTAAGAAAAAATCTTCCAAGACAACTTCTCCTATTATCACTTTACCCGATTCACCGAAAGGAGATTCTTCCGTTGAAACTTCCATCGATATTCATGTTGTAGAATCATCTACAACCAAACCTAAAACTGGTGGTAAGAAGAAAGGTAAGAATGAAAAGAAAAAATCTTCAAAAGATAAAAACGATAAAAATGAACCAACTAACGAAAAATGAAAACCTCGTTATCCTTGTTTCATTTGTGATGAGGATCATTTTACAAAAGAGTGTCCACGTAGAGTCGAGGTATCGAATTTTGTTAAGGGTTCACCCATACCTGCTATCTTGAAGGATCCCTTTCCTACTCAAGATAGTAATATGGTTGGATCTTCCTCAAATACGTTAGAGGATATTTTCATGGTTGCGACGCGATCACAAGATTACGATATTGAACATCCTGGTAAAGAAGCAGAAACATCTAATTCAACATCAAATACATCTCCTTCAGTTTCTGATCCGATACAAATCGAGAAACAAAATCCTGACTTAGCAATCAAACCACCTGTTAAAGGTGTACTTCATAAATCGGCTTTCAATCCACATGCGAGAGCTGCTGAGAATTACAATATTGTTGAAGACTTGGAAATTTCCCCTTCAGCAATGTTGGATTTGGAAGTGCTACAATCATGGCCAGCCTAAAGAAAATTACTATTGTTAGCCTTAGGAGCTGTAGACCTCCAGGATTCAAACCTCATGATCTTTGATTTAGAGAATTTTACACCCCGCCTACCCCATCAAATGGCTTTTCAAATTCCGGTGATAGTAAAAAACAAACGTATTTTTCATACTATTGTTGATGAAGGGGCTTCCACGTGTATTATGTCGTTAAAATGTTGGAAATCACTTGGTTCTCCGACAATAAACTAATCACCGACTATCCTCAAAGATTTTGATGGAAGAGGCTTTCAGCTGTATGGTATTTTGCAAGATCTACCAATAGAGGTTGAAGGAAAAAATGTTAATCTGGGCGTGGAAGTGGTTGATGCCCCTCTCGATTACAACCTTCTCCTGGGTTGCAGTTGGTATTACGCCATGACTGCTGTTGTATCATCGATATTTCGTCTCATCATGTTTCTTCATAAAGGCAAGATCGTTAAAATAGATCAAATTTCATATTATTCATCCGACCCAGCCTCTACTACTAGTATCCAGCATATCAAAAAATCGACTATCCCTTATAAGGATGTTGGGGTAGGGTTACTTAAAGATTCTTCTTTATTGGGAACTTTTTCCCTGCCTGCTCCCAACGTACAACCTCCTATTACTAATATCAATATGATTACATCAAGTACTATTTCCTTTGATGATCCTTGGATAGTACTTTCAGAATCAGAACTAGATTCTTTCGATGGCGCGATGCCCTTGAGTCCCTTTGAGTTAGCTTATCAGACTGCACAGTCATTTTCTGATACTCCTTCAACCGAATCTAATCTAGTGAATGTGATCCATGAGGAATCATTTTCAGTATCGAGCTCAGCTTCGACATCAATTCTGGATCTTGATCAACATGTATTTAATACTGATGAAAAAATTTGTGAATTCTTGTCTGTCGATGAATTACCATGGGAAGATCTACATCATCGGTCTTCGTTTTTACCTGATCTCGATCATTTTGAGAATAATTTTTCCTCTATTTTTACTACTAATTACGTCAAAGAACCTCAGAATCCTATCTCATCTTATGATTCTGAATTGAATTTAGAAAACATTTCTACAACGGTTCCCATTGACATTTCAGTAAAACCCAGAATTGTTGAAAACATTCATATAGGTGCTTCTTGTACGCCTGACGAAATCCAAGCATATAAAGCCCTATTTCAGGAATTCTGCAACATTTTTGCCTGGTCATATGAAGAAATGCCAGGAATCGATCCATTGATTGTTGTCCATGAAATTAAGACATACCCGGATGCTAAACCCGCCAGACAGAGATTACGTCAGATACATCCGAGAAAAGATGCCGCTATTAAAGCAGAAGTTGAAAAATTACTTCGTGCAGGTTTTATTTATCCGATTCTGTTAACAGATTGGGTGTCTAATATTTTTCCTATCAATAAAAAACAAGGAACAATACGAGTATGCATCGATTATAGGGATATAAATCGAGCTTGTCGAAAAGACAACTATCCAACCCCTTATATCGATCAAATTATTGATGATTGTGCTGGAAGTGAAATGTTTTCGTTCATGGATGGATTTTCCGGTTACAATCAAATCAACATACTCCCTGTAGATCAACCTAAAACAACTTTCATTTTTCCATGGGGGACTTTTTCTTATCGCAAATTACCTTTTGGACTTAAGAATGTTGGTGCCACTTTTTAGAGGGCAATGTCTTATGCATTTCATGACATTAAACACATTGTGCAACCCTACCTCGATGATTTTCCTGCTCATTCCTTGTGCACAGCAGATCATATTACTCATTTACGAGCCATTTTTATACGATGTAGACATTATAATATTCGTCTGAATCCTCACAAATGTGTTTTTTGCATTCAATCTGGACGATTGTTGGGATTTATTGTCTCAAAGGCAGGCATTCATGTCGATCCATCGAAGGTTGAGGCTATCATCAATTTACCTCCTCCTTCTACTCTTCGCCAACTCCAAAGTTTACAAGGGAAAGAAAAATTTTTACGTCGATTCATTCCTAACTACGTCGAGTTAATGAAAGGTTTTACCAGGTTGTTAAAACAAAATATTCCTTTCTTTTGGGACAAGATCGCTGATCGATCTTTTGATGCTCTTAAAAACGCGTTGACCCATGCACCGTTACTGCATCCTCCCAATTACAACCAAGATTATTTTTTGTACCTCACCGCATCCGATTCCACAATAGGCATGGTTTTAGTTCAGGAAGATGAATTCAATAGTGAACATGTGATTTACTATCTTAGTCGTAATTTTCGTCTGACAGAAATAAAATATTCACATGTGGAGAAATTGGCCTTGGCAGCCGTCCAAGCTGTCCAACGTTTTCGTCATTACATACTTTTACGTAAAACAATAGTGATTTCTGATTGTAACCCTATGATGTATATTTTGACCAAAAAATTGCTAGGGGGAAAATACTCCAAATGGATTGTTATCCTATAGGAGTTTGACTTGGAATTTGAAAAATCGAAATCAAGCAAATCATTGATATTTTCTGAACTTATGTGTGACTTCCCAAGTACTGATACAGAAACTATGGTGGAACAACCAATCGCAGACGAATCCTTGTTTCTTATTAGTACCATAGATCCTTGGTATGGGGATAACATTGTTTATCTTCAGACCCAATGTTTTTGGCCCGAAATTTCACGATCTCAATGACGTAAAATCCGTTTCCAGTCTCAACAATATCATATTGTTGGCGACACACTTTACTGTCGTGGTGCAGACTCTGTTTTTCGACGTTGTCTCACCCATGAAGAAGCCAAAAAGGTTTTAAATGACTATCACTCTCGAGCATGTGGCGGTCATATGTCTGGGTATGCCACAACCCAAAAGATATTGCGCGCTGGTTATTTTTGGTTGTCCTTATTTAAAGATTGTATTTATGCGGTCCAAAAATGCCATAATTGTCAAATTTTCGATCAAAAGATGCGTGCACCACCCACTCCTCTTCACCCTATAATTGCTATCGGTCCTTTTGGAAAATGGGGCATTGACTTCATTACATGTAACCCTCACTCAGCCGGGGGGCATGGGTATATTATTCTCGCAGTCGATTATTTTACCAAATGGGCCGAGGTGATGCCTACATTTACGGAAGATGGCAAAACTTCAGCTACTTTCGTGTTCAATCGTGTGATTGCTCGTTTCGGTGTACCCCAAGTGATAATTACTGACCATGGGAGTCATTTTCGAAACATCATGATGACTGAGCTAACTGACCAACTTGGCCTGCGCCATGACAGTTCTACACCTTATTATCTGCAGGCTAATGGTCTGGTTGAAGCAATTAATAAATTTTTAGTCACCATGATCAAACAAATCATCGAAATTCATAAATCGAATTGGCATACCATGCTTTTTTTAGCACTTTGGGCATATCGGACCTTAGCAAAAACTTCAACAGGCTTTACCCCTTTTCAACTGGTTTACGGTTTAGAAGTGGTATTACCGATTGAATGCAAGATACCGTCACTCAAACTAGCCATAGAGTTACTACCAGCTACCTCTGAGGAGGAAAAACACTTTTTGTACTTAGCTCAATTAGATGAGAATTGGCGTACCGTTGCATTAGCCACCGAGACTCATGCGAAATGAATGAAGGCTCAGTATGATAGAAGTGTTACACCTCGTATTTTTTCAAAAGGACACCTAGTTTTGCTATATGATCAAGCTAACGATAAGCTAGGGGCTGGAAAATTCGAACCCATGTGGCATGGTCCTTATATTGTCAAGCGACAACTTGCAAAATGGGCCTATGAATTGATTGATTTTGACGGAGTTTCTTTAGGAAAACCCAGAAATGGGATTTATCTGAAGAAATATTACACTTGATTTTTGTGTGAAGATCTTTACTATATATTAGTTAGTTTTTAGCTGGTGTGCTGTAGATTAGAAACGTGTGCCTAGCTTAAGTGTGCTTTTACTACTATTCCTACTTATCTGGATTACTCTTGATATTGTAGATGTCAATGTCTTTTCAAACATATATTGGTTTTGCTGATGGTGCTTGTCGTAGTACACGGAACGTTTCTTCCACAACCTGGGTTATTTATTCACCCACTGACGAGTTAGTATATATGCATGGGGTAAGCCTCGGTCAAAGGACGAACAATATTGGATAATATAGCGTAGTTATTGAATTATTGTCTGAATCCATTTCATTTGGAATTCGAAGTTTGATCGTTAGGTTAGATTCTGAGCTCGTTGCATTACAATTAAATCGAGTATATGCAATTAGAAACCCAGTGTTGTTAAGATTATTTTTGAAAATTCATCTATTGGAATGAGAATTTGATTATATTGAGTATCAACACATTCCAAGAAGATTAAACACATTAGCAGATGCAATAGCTTCTAGTGTTATAAACATACATTTGCGATAATGAAAGCAATAAATCAAAATAACATTAGATAATATGTTGAACAGGTAACTGGAAATAGTAGTATATCATAGTATAAAATAATGTTTCAAAAAATAGTACATCGTCCTCGATCATAGGTTTAAAATGCCTTATGAACGGGAAAAAAGTGATACAAAAATGATATGAGTCTATACAATCGATCATCCATTATCCGTGGTAATGATCATGATAATATACTACAGCTCGTGCCACTATACTTAGGAATCTTCTGAATGGTCCAGGAACACCAATGACATATCTCTGTAAACGAAGTGGAATGTCGTCTATGGTAGTCTCAGGGATGTCCATAGTCAGCCGCTCCAAATGGTGTTCCAAATCAGTAAGGATCTCTGCTGTCTGATCCTGTGGTGGTGGTGTTGCTGCAGCTGCATCCCTTTGCCTCCTCTCGAAGGGGTGGAGAGTGTCTGGTCGGCGTGGACCCACATCTGCATTTGAAATTTTTGTTATCAGTTTTGGACGATTTAAAAAACAAAATAAAAATTAGAAATTAGAGCATGTCAAAAATATTTTTTACCTGACTCATCCCACTAAAGTCCTGAAGGAAGTGGCATATCTCGATCGCCACAGAAATCTATACCCGCATAAGGAAAATAGTCTATCACAAATATTTGGTGCTCTAGCCAACGGAAATATGCCGGGGGAAATCGAAAAATCTCTATACCCTCGCTGTGACAGGCCATCAAAGCAACCCATCAAACCATCCGAGGCTCTTGAGCTCTACCAGCATCAACTGGAATATGTTGCGGGGCTAGTAGAGGAATCCTCTCCAGAGAAAAAGTGACTACGATCGATCCATATCCGAAGCTATTTAACTTCCCATTCTTTGCTCTATTTAGTTTGCCTTTGATGTTAGCCAACACTGCCTCGCACTAGTTGAATATGGTGCCTCAGAAACAATCTACTGCAATTCACATTTCAGATCCAGTAGCAACGTGCAAAGCAACACTTCCACAAAACTTGGTTACGGTAATTGTTACACTAAAAAATGTCACCCTGAAATTATGCTGACTGTATGAGCTCATTGACACTCATACTTACCTCCTCTGCAAGTCTTACAACCTTTGTTCCTCATTCCAAGCCCTAAAAATAGAGGAAAAACCCTTAAAACTCAAAAAATCCTTGGGTACGCAGGTAACATGAGACCTTTCTTATGCTAGCTAGGGCATACCAGGTGATTGTGAAGAGAACGTGTCAGAACGAATTTTTCCAGCAATGCCCGCGTACCCCCGTAAAGTCAAAAGCGAAATTTAAACCGAAACAAAATAACTTTGGTCAATTTAGAAGGTTTTGGATGAGATTTTTTGGGGATGAGTACGCTTTAGTAAGGTGCATGTATCCCACACCTTAAGGAACTAATCCCTTGATGAGGACTATCCCTTTGAAGGAGGGTTCTATCCCTTTAAAGGTGGAATCCTAACCTCCTCATCTCCATTTATAAAAGGAGGCAGCATTGGGTAGCCTCAAAAGGTTAAGTTTTTGAGGTTAAGAAAACTAATGGAGGATTGAAGAGGTCAAGCTAAGAAGATTGAAGAATATTTTGGGTTAACTAAGACTTCTTTTGAGGAGATCACATACCTCTATTTGTCTTGGTTGAAAGAAAGACTTATCAAAGTAGAGGAGACTCCTGCTTCAGACCCCGGGAAGGCCTTTCGAACATCAAGGCTAAGGTTGTAAGGTTCTTCTGTACATTTTAAGATTAATACAATCAAGTTCTGTTTTTCTCAATAAATTGTCGTTCGATTGTTTATTTCGATAAGCTATTGTTTGATCATTTATTTCATAGATTCCTTGATCACTATGATATGTATGTTTTATAATTATTTGTTATACAGGTGCTATTGATATTTTCTTGTTTGTGATTGTAGATCAACGAAAGATGATACTTTCTTGCGACAAAAGAGCTCTTGTTGCGACGAAGGATTATTGATGCGATGGAAGCACTACGACCGAAAATAAGCATTTGGATCTAAGGTAGGATCGACACCTTCACAGCATTTATTTGTAAAACAAATATATCTAGAGAAAGACAAACTTAGTTGTTCGTTTGTTGCTAGATTGTCTTCTGACACTAGGGAGATCGGTCTTGTCCGCAAGAATGATTTATCCGGCCAACAAATTGGCGACTCCGCTGGGGAAAGAACTTGTTGTTTTTGGTTCTCTTTTATTTTGATTTGAGGAAAAGTTTTTCCTGGTTTTTGATTGATGGATATCTGCCTGGGTAGCTTAGGTTTTATCTGTTTTTGAAAATTTTGAAATATTTTAAGTTTTTCTTGAACTTTTCTGGGGACCGCACTTTGTTCTTTTTCACAGTGCGGGCAGTTTCGCACTTTCCTTAAGTAAACAGTGCGGGACCACACCTGTTACTTCTGGGAGCCTGCGGACCCTATTAAATTTTTTGAAAAACTTCAGATTTCTTCTTTTAGTTTAGTTTAGATTTAATTTAGGATTCTTAGCATCTACCCAGATCTGTATTTTTCTGTCAAAAATTCTTGTTTCTGAATTTCTTTCATCAAATTCTTCATTTCATCAATCTCCATTAAGTTAATTAGGTGTTTTGAGTCTCTTTTTTGAGAAATTCTTAATTTAATTTCCTTTGGTCATTACTTGGAGGTTTGTCTCAGTCTTTTCACAATTTTGCATCTTTTTTCTTTTGTTTTTGGTCATTATTTTGGAGGTTTGTCTCAGTCTTTTCACAATTGTGTATGAGTGTTAATCGCCTTTGAGTGTTTTTTTGATCTTTGGAACTCTCACCCGATTTTCTTGACTTGCACTTGATTGGTTCTTAGATTACATTAGAATCATCTTGTGTTTGAGAATTCTCTTGCATAGATCACATTTGCATAATTAGAATTCTCATTATCAGAATATGAATGAAAAATGTGCATAGATTACATTTGCATACTTTTCAAGTGAATTGTGCATAGATTACAATTGCATAGTTTACATTCTGAAAAATTAATTGTAGATTTAGATCACTTTTCTTTGATTTGAATTTAGATGTTTTTATGCTTCTTTAAAAAAAAAACACACAAAAATAAAAAAAAATTTGGGATTGATTTGCATTAGTTTTTCTTGATGAAATTAGTGCATTAGAGAAGTTGTTATATTTTCTCTTAGTGATCAATCTTTGCATTGTTGGAAGTGCATGGAAACTCTCTCCTTTCTTTAGTTAGGATTCATCGAATTGAAAATATTACATTATCATATTCGATTTCATTCAGTTTTGGGTCAGGTCATAACACCATTGGTTTCATATCCATTTACCCTTTTGAGTAATAACAGCCTAAATAACACAACGCTTAATTAAAATTCATCTAGTAATTTTTACATTTTTAGGGCTCTTTCCACCAATCTATCTTAGGCTAGTGTCTTGGAATAGGTTTTAGTTAACTCTCCAAGACACTAAAACAAACAAGTAGATAAATATTGCGGTAGGAAATAAATCCAATTGTAATTGGTACAATCTGGGAAGCTTCTCTTAAAGAAGTTAATCACGAGATCATGTCTGAACCTTTGAGACAATCAATTATGTTTCATTGGGGAAGATAGAAGATTTTGCGCGAATTAAAAACGGTAAACCTCGGATTAACCATTGTTGAGGAGCCTGGGGTCACTTGTCGGTAAACCTCGGATTGACCATGTCGAGGAGCCTTCAAGGGGATTGAGCTTTGTTACTCTGCCCTTGCGCGTGGGATCGGATCATAGACTATTCCCCCAGTTGTATTTGTTACTGTTGGTAACCTTAGTGTCCATAAGCTTAAGATTATTTCCTAAGGTGACGGTGAAGGAAAGATCTCACTGTACCTGGAGCAGATGTCGACTAGACTCACTTGGACTTTCTGGGGGGTTCTCTTCACATGAGATGGTTTTGTGAAGAAACTTGTGCCAGTCTGTTTCATTAAGTAGGTTGTCAGGGTAACTGTTCCAACCGCCCTTTCTGTATTAAATTCTACGATGTTGGATTTCATCACCAACTAGTGTTTTTAGTACGAGAAGTTACTATTTGTGTGTGCTTTGACTCCTAGATTTGATAGCGCGTGTTAATTTGTTTGTTTTTAGTTTTAGAGACCATAGGTGTGAATTGTGAATTTTAATTGTTAGGTGTGAATTGTGAATTGTTAATTTTAGTTTTAAATTGTTAATAAAATTCACTGAAGTTGAATATAATGGAAACTGTTCCGGAATTTATCAACCATGGAACCCCTCTTAATGAGAATCCTAGTACTTTTCCTTTCTTTGGAAATGTTGGTCCTCCTTATATGGCTACATTTTCATTACCTGGATTTACAATAGGTTTACCAATATGGTTATTTTCAACTTCGTTGGCCTCGAATACTCCAATTGTTCCACCTCAACCGGATGCTTCACCTCAACAGAGTTCACCATATCAACATCGCCAACCTTCTGTTGACCCTTTACCTTCTTCGCCTAATATTTCTTCCTCCATTTCTTCCTCTTCGCCTGGTAAAAGCCTTGACGCTAGTAACCAGGTGGCTAAGAAGAAGAAGAAAGGGAAGAAGAAGAAGAAGAAGAAGAAATATAAGAAATAAGTCAACCAACCAACCATGGCTGTAAGTGTTAGTTGTGTTGAGGAAACCTCCAACATGCATCGTAAACCCAAATACCATTGCAAGCTTTGTAAGGGTGACCACTTCCTTATCAATTGTCCTGGTATTCCAAAGGTCTTGGAAGTATGGTCAGAAAAATCTCATCAACTTTCCGTTGATCCATCAACCAGTAATAGTCAGGTTCTTGGGAAAAAGGGTAAAGTTAGGTTTCCTTGTAAGTTATGCAAAGGGAGTCATCAAACTCACATTTGCCCTCACATGGATGAAGCCTCAAAATTGTTGGAAAACCTTACTGTTCCACAGCAAGAACTTCCAACTAGTTACCGTCAACTTTCTCCCAACCTATCGTCAACTGACGGAGTGATTGATCTAGTTTCAAGTACAGTCGATCCCACTCTTCCATTGGAGAGTGAAACTCATATCACTCAGGTTGATGATCCATTAGTTGATCAAGTGGTCGATTCGATTTCACATTCGGTCGATCCAATTCTCCCTATAGAGAATGAACTTCATACCACCCAGGTTCTTCTTGTTACATCAGATTCTTCTACGCCGGGGGGCATTTCACCTGTTTCTACAGAACCCCCTCCAATTACTGAGGTTTTTTCCTTTGATTGGAATAGACTGACAGAACCTCGTCTTCCTTCCTCCATCCCTTTCCAAATCATTATGAATTTTGGTGGTAGGGACATACACCACACACAGGTAGATGAAGGTGCTTCTGTTAGTATTTTATCCTCAACTGCTTGGAAATCTTTGGGTTCCCCTCAGCTTGTGCCTATTACGCGGAATCTGAAAGCTTTTAACAGAACCATTAGTGAACCTTTAGGTATCCTTCCTAAGTTTTCTATTACTTTGGAAGGTAAAACTGTCTGTATTGATCTTATGGTAGTTCGAGGTCCCTTGGATTTCAATTTACTCCTTGGGGTTTATGCAATGAAAGCTGTCGTATCGACACTCTTTCGCGTGATGTCTTTCCCTCACAATGGCAATATTGTGACTGTAGACCAGCTTTCATTCCCTAGTCTTGTTTCGACTACCAATAATATGACATCCCTAAATGTTCATGATTCTAAAGTGGTATCTACCCCGCCACGGGTTAATTATGTGGCAACTAGTCCCATGTTTTCAATTACCGATGAAAGTGAGCCTCTCACTATTTGCTCGTCTTCTTTTGACTTAGATCCAGTAATTGACATGGAAAACTCTATGGGATTATTTGAATGTGATGTTCTTATCCCTTTTGAGTCCCTTGACATGTATTCCTTCCAGAGAACTATTCTTCCATCTGATGAAGACCTCTTGGAAGCCATGATCGAGGTGTGTCCATTGACATGTGTTTCTTCCAGTTGGAAGCCATGAATAAGTGAGTTTGAGGATAGTTCCTTGTACTGTGTCAACCTCATTAAAAAATGAATCAGTGAGTCCGAGGATATTTCCTTTTATTGTGTCAACCTCGTTAAAAAATGAATCAGTTGGTCAGAGGATAGTTCATTTTACTATGTCAACCTCGTTAAAAAATGAATCAGTGCATCTGAGGAAAGTTCCTTTTACTGTGTCAACCTCGTTAAAAAATGAATCAGTAGTTTTTGAGGAAATTTCCTTTTACTGTGTCAACCTCATTAAAAAATGAATCAGTGTGTCCGAGGAAAGTTCCTTTTACTGTGTCAACCTCGTTAAAAAATGAATCAGTGTGTCCGAGGACAGTTCCTTTTACTGTGTCAACCTCGTTAAAAAATGAATCAGTCGGCGATGAGGACAGTTCTTTTCCTATGTCAACCTCATTAAAAAATGAATCAATAGGTAGATTGTAGAGAGTAGATTGGTAGATTAGAATAAATAGTTTCTGAGGACGGTTCTTTTCCTGTGTCAACCTCGTTAAAAAATGAATCAGTTGGTCAGAGGATAGTTCCTGTTACTGAGTCAACCTATTAAAAAATGAATCAGGTATGAGGACAATTCTTTTCTTGTGTCAACCTCATTAAAAAATGAATCAGTAGGTTATATAGGTAGATTGTAGAAATTAGATACGAGGATAGTTCTTTTCCTGTGTCAACCTCGTTAAAAAATGAAACATTTAGCTGAGGAAAGTTCCTTTTACTGTGTCAACCTCGTTAAAAAATGAATCAGTGAGGGTGAGGATAGTTCCTTTTACTGTGTCAACCTCGTTAAAAAATGAATCAGTGGTCCGAGGATAGTTCCTTTTACTGTGTCAACCTCATTAAAAAATGAATCAGTGGTCCGAGGATAGTTCCTTTTACTATGTCAACCTCGTTAAAAAATGAATCAGTGCGTCCGAGGATAGTTCCTTTTACTGTGTCAACCTCGTTAAAAAATGAATCAGTGCATCCGAGGAGAGTTCCTTGTACTGTGTCAACCTCGTTAAAAAATGAATCAGTGAGTTTGAGGAGAGTTCCTTTTACTGTGTCAACCTCGTTAAAAAATGAAACACGTTTCCATGAGCATAGTTCTTTTCCTGTGTCGAGCTTGTTAAAAAATGAAATAAATCCTCCCCTAATTGAGTCGAGTCTTTGAATAGACCTCGTAAATGTTAAGTCATATATTTATGTTAGTTTTTAGGTCGGGTATTTCATATGATCTCGTAAATGAACCTTCATTCCATCCAGCTATTAATTACCAGCAGTGTACCTAGTTGAATGAAATGAAGCTGTGGGGGCATGCGTTCTAGCAGTTACGCTTAGGGGGCATCAAGCATAGTTTTCTCTCTGTTTCAAGCTTGTGTAAAAATGAAACCACTCTGAAGCATATTTTTTCTCTTTGTTTCAAGCTTGTGTAAAAATGAAACCTATCTTGAGTCAATTTCGGTTATTTTCAAGACTCATTAAACTCATGAAAATCCCAAGATTATTTTGCTATCTTTCATTCTCGTAAAACACATGAAAATGCCGAGTTCTTTCCGTCTTTTCCTGCTCGTTAATTAAATTGAAATTCGGCCACAGGAGTACATTTTTATCCCTTTTTCGAACTCGTTAAAACTTACGAAAAAGTGAAAACCATGAGTACATTTTTATCCCTTTTTCGAACTCATTAAAACTTACCGAAAAAGCGAAACCTTGGAGTCCTCTTTTAAGCCCTTTTCAGACTCTCTAAATATGAAAAGATTGTCGAGTACTTGATTATTCGAACTCGTTAAAGTAAATGAATGATCGTCCCTTCAGTATAAGTTTACCCCTTTTACGGACTGAAAAGGACTATTTACGAAAAAGGTATACGTTGACTAATTACGGTCAATAGAGTTCTCTCCCGCATTATTTTATCCTTTTTCGGGCCCGAGAGACTAAATTTACGAAAAAGTACACCCATGGAGTTTCCTTAAGTTTTTTCTTCTGACTCCCTAAAATTGAAAAACACCGAGTTTCTCCTATACTGGACTCGTTAAAACTTAACAGTAAAGGACCTGTTCAATTTTAAAAACAGGAACGAACCACTCCTTCTTAGGGTTCGAATATTAAACTAAGTTGGACTCATCCGAAGGATGAGCTTATAAACAAGCAAATTTTATCCTCCTCAAGCTTGTCAAAAATAAAGAGGTACTTGCCAGAAATGGTGGGGGAAAAGAGAGAAAAACGAACTTGTTTGTTACATTTTGATTATTCGGAAAACCGTTGACCACTCTTGAACACGACACTTTTTTGTCCACCTGGGTTGGGAAATCCTTTGCCTAACAGTTAATCAAACCATATTGAAAGTCTTCAGCCGGTTTCTGGGTATTAGCTTTGGGTCAATTGTCACCAAGCCATCTGCAGTGTCGTTATGTGTTCAAGAGGACAGCTCAAATAAACCATTCATCTGCAAAATATCTGTCATCCATTTTGACCATCCCTGAGTCAGTCCTTGCCAATATATTTCTTCAAAACTTGATCTATGATTTCGTGTTGTGGGCTTCCCTACGACGGATCACTTTCTATCGACGACAGCTCATTATCTAGGAAGTTGATCTAGAAATCGTCAGTACCTTGAAATCTGCATGCCTCAATGGCAGGTTTCTCGCCTTCGACGACAGGTTGCATCATTGACCTTCGATCGAATGATTCCGTGAGATGTTCGACTTCAGCTCATTCATTCACATTTCATGGATTGTACTGGGTACTTTGAGAGCCATTGACATTACTGGTGGTTTCTCTCACACTTGTTAACAGTTTACATCATTGACTGGTAATCAAGTGGTTTCTACCATGTTCGACTTCAACACATTTATTCACATGGATAGAATTGTACCATTTCGAGAAGCGGAAATCAAGACCCTGGATCTAGTTTCTACCATCCAGGCTGCGAGGAATTTTTTTATCATTTATACAGTAGAATATTTATAAACAGATGGCTGCATCCATACTGTGTCTACACATGTCTATACTATGATGTATTCAAAATCATTCCTGTATCAGAACAATTTAAGTTAGTCTAGTTAGTTTTGATCTGAGTATGGGAATGCCTACCTAAGCGATGATATGATTACATATATATATATTTTGCATTGAATGTTTTTACAGGTTCCAAGCGGGGTGTCCACAGGATGATCCTTGAAATGATAAAGTACTTCACTCTTCATATATGACAGACTTCATCTTCATCTATTTCAGACTTCGCACTTTAGGGGGCAATCTGTTACACTAAAAAATGTCACCCTGACATTCTGCTGACTGTATGAGCTCATTGACACTCATACTTACCTCCTCTGCAAGTCTTACAACCTTTGTTCCTCATTCCAAGCCCTAAAAATAGAGGAAAAACCCTTAAAACTCAAAAAAGCGTTGGGTACGCAGGTAATGTGAAGATAAACTGCATTCTAGAACGCATTTTTCTAGTGTAATGCCTGCGGTACCCCTGTAAAGTCAAAAAAACGCGAAATTAAACTGAAAAAGTTGAATTTTGGTCAATTCTAGAAGGTTCTGGATGAGATTTTTTGGGGATGAGTACGCTTTAGTAAGGTGCATGTATCCCACACCTTAAGGAACTAATCCCTTGATGTGAGGAGCCTATCCCTTTGAAGGTGGGTTCTATCCCTTTAAAGGTGGAATCCTAACCTCCTCATCTGCTCTATAAAAGGAGGCATTGGGTAGCCTTAAAGGGTTAACAACAAGATTTTGATGTTAAGAAAAATAATGGAGGATTGAAGAGTTCAAGCTTAAGAATATTTGAGGTTAAGTGCTGTTGAGATTTAGACTCAGTTGACTAAGACTTTTTGTGAGGAGAGATTATATACCTCTATTTGTCTTGGTTGAAAGAGTGAAAGACTTATCAAAGTAGAGGAGACTCCTACTTCGGACCCCGGGAAGGCCTTTCGAACATCAAGGCTAAGGTTGTAAGGTTCTTCTATATATTTTAAGATTAATACAATCAAGTTCTGTTTTTCTCAATAAATTGTCGTTCGATTGTTTATTTCGATAAGCTATTGTTTGATCATTTATTTCATAGATTCCTTGATCACTATGATAGGTATGTTTTATAATTATTTGTTATACAAGTGCTATTGATATTTTCTTGTTTGTGATTGTAGATCAATGAAAGATGGTACTTTCTTGTGACAAAAGAGCTCTTGTTGCGACGAAGGATTATTCATACGACGGAAGCACTACGACCGCAAATAAGCATTTGGATCTAAGGTAGGATCGACACCTTCATAGCATTTATTTGTAAAACGAATATATTTAGAGAAAGACAAACTTAGTTGTTCGTTTGTTGCTATATTGTCTTCTGACACTAGGGAGATCGGTCTTGTCCGCAAGAACGATTTATCCGGCCAACAGTAATACAACCACTTTTAACTCAGGATGGATGAGAGTTTTGATATCAATATGTTTGTCTTTAGGATTGGCCTCATCATTGCAGAATTGTAATTGCAAGCTAGCGACAGACTGGACACCTGGCCTAGCCCCAAATAGAGAAAGTGGTTCACCTGTTTTAGACAAACCAGTCAAAAAATATATGTCCTCCAGCTCAATTTCGAGCCGGTTTCCTCCAATCATAAAACAATGGTCCTGTACATCCCACTTGTTTACCAACCAAGTGAGAAGGTCTACTTGAGCTCTCATGCCACTGATAGCTCAGAATTTAAGTAGCCCGCATGCTCTTAAAAATTGTAATGTAGGCGGATGAATCATTGCAGCTTCATCCACCTCTTCATGTTCACGTTCCCGCCAAATAAGCATTGTAAATATCCTACAATGAGCAAAATGAAAGATTAGAATCATTTTAAAACAAAAATTTTGGGTAATTTGGAAAGAAATTATGTTTTTAAATTCTTCACGACCCCCCCCGCACTTTTCGTTCATAGACAGTGCGTAGCTCCGCACGGGCTCTGTGCTAAAAGTGCGGGGCCACGACATTTTTCCTTGTAATAAAATGTCAGGGTTCATAGGTGCTGTTGATCATTTCAGCCCCTTATTAAATTTTGACAAGAAATCCCGCTCAAACCTTTCAAACCCCCTCTTTTTTCCCTAAAAAATCCTTTTTCTGCCTGTCGTTGCCATTCCCTACCCAAAAATCATATTATAAAAGGATGAAAACCCACATTTGAAAATATATAAGGCCTAGCCCCTTCGGCCCTAGCCCCCTCTATCTCCCTCTCCACGTGACCTGGGCGCTAGACCAAGTGCTAGCCCGAAGAGCGTTTATCAACCAAATGATCGGGCACAGTATTAACCGTCGATCTGTGCAGATCGGACGGTCTTCGCAGATCAGCGCCATGCTAGTGGCCCACTCTATTCATCGCCCAAACCGCCTATCTACCGTTCGATCAACCTGCAAAATCAGCGGTCAGTAACTCACCCGCCCTTGTGGTCCCCGTACCGCGCACTGTTCAAAAACCGGTGGTATCCATCGCACCGCATTTGGAGGATGGGCGGTAATTTTATTTTTGGAGCGATTCCACTCACCGCACGACACGTGGCTCCGTCACTATTTCAAAACCACCCCGCCATCGCGCGTTATCGTTCGGCATTTGACCCGGTGCGATATGCATATCACCCGTCCGATCTGGGCTCTCCATCCAACGGTCATCGCACCCCAAAGATGTGCGAAATTTAACCCAAGGTATCTGTACCCTTGGCCTGCCATCTGTCGCCCTCCAATACGTTTTCCACCGTCGATCTCCTCCTGAGATCGGACGGTCCAGATTTATCCACACACCCGCCACTAGCCGGTCCTGCCACATCACCATTCCACGTGTTTCATCACATCTTCCGCCCGGCCCTGTATATATATCCATTCAAAGGTCAAACGTTAATGTTTTACATTAAAATTTCCGTTCTTGCCACCCTCCAACTGCATTCTCCCACTGCATTTCCCATCGTAATCCCACACCATTCCATCATTTCACCAGCTGCACGTCCACTTTTGTTGTCCCCGCTGCATCCACCTTCCCATGCATTTGTTTTCTTGACGATTTTGCATGTCTTTCAGGGTACGAGCGGCGGTAAACCGTCATGATTCACAGTCTCAATTGTAGTAACAGAAGGGTCTGGGAGGCTGTTACGACATGACCGCCATTAAAGAAGCAGGGTTAAACCCTGTCAAACTTCCCAGTGTCATTCAAGATGCAGATTTTGCAGATGGAGACATTAATGGAGAGGCATAGAAATGTCAGTGAATGATCGAGGAATTCAAACTTCAGCATTCAAGATTTTAAGCCTTAATCCAGGGTTTAGAAGGCAAAGGTACCAGATCGAAGACATCAAGGATCATACAGAGGGTACCATGCACACAAAACAATACCCTCAAGGTTTCACTTCAGCAGAATTTTCTTTCAGGAAAGGACGGAATGTCTATGTGATTTTGCTTCTATACCATGTTCCTGAAGAGACTTCTACCCAGTGCATTTACTTCAGAAAGCAGGCCACATAGTACATATAGCACTACATAGTCATCAAGCAATATGGGCGTGCACGTTTCCACCATCCTGTCTTAATGAGGAAAATTAAATGTTCATCACCCACTTCCTTTAATAGTTTTCTTTTTCTCCTATAAAAATCCCTAAGAACAGATGATACAGGTTTCCTGATTTATCAGAAAATTATGCGGTGAGAGAATTTTTGTATGCATTTTGTAAGAACTCTCATATGAATGTACAGAGCCTGTTGGGTTTCAGTAAGGAGGAGTTCCATATTTAGAGAGGATTCTGGTCTTTGGTGTCTCACAGTTTGTAACTTTCTCTTGTAAGTACTAATTTAATTGTTCATTTCGTTTCATCCGCCTTTCTTGTATCATGTTATGGAATGCGAGCGGCTCACTGGCTTTTGGTATGGATTTATCCTAGTCGATACCCATGCTTGAATCAGTCAAGCACTTTAAATATGGCTCATGCATCATATATTGTTTCACTTTTCACTTCAACCATATTTCTGCTATATTAGCTTCTTTGAGAGGTTATTTTTAAAACGATGTTGTCATGTATGGATTCTTAAATTGGTAAGCCCATTACATGGTGATATTTTGTATCTGGATAGCATCTCAATGAAAGTTAGTATTATCTCAATCTTTCATACGCAGTAAACACCTTCTGATAATGTATTTCTGTGAGGTATTTTTGAACTGGCCCTCTTTACAGTAAGCTGCCTTTGAATTGTCTGATGCTTTTATATCAGAGTTTTTCACCTTGCCTCTACAGTATTGCTCTCTATGTATCTATTTTCTGGAAGTTTTGGTCCCATTCTAATTTAACCCCCTGTTTACAGGAGATAGAATGAGAGCCTCTTGTTGATAACTCCCCTTGTTATATCACATGCTCCTTGCTATATAAGATGTCCTAGGCACTGGTCTTTTACAACTCAAGGCTGTCTCTAGGAACAACAACATATTTTTGGCGCCATTGCCAGGGAACGAAGTTGAGAAAATTTAAATCCCTGGGCCTCGACAAAACCTAATTCACTCTTCAAATAGGTGAGCATGGAGAGTTGAGAGTTGTAGATCCCTCACCTTGGCGACTCCACATTCGGTTATTAGATAAATTTACTTGCAGTCCTGGCTCCTCGTAAGCCACACCTGAGGTCAGACACATCACAGCCAAAGACACCTTCTGTGTCTGACCCAGAAAAGATCATACATAGGAGAAGTTCGAAAGAAAGGCAATCAGTACACACTGAAATCCCTGGATTTTCTGTAGGAAACTTTCCATCCTCTTCCTCTCAAGTAGCCCAAGTGCTAGGTCCTGACTCCACTGTGGAAGATACCGATTACTACTCAGATAGTCCACCCCGGGGAGGTGTCAGAATTAAAGATAACTTTCACCCTACTCATGAGGTCGAAGAGGTCAAGGAAGTCACCGAAGTAGCTGCTATTAACTACCCGTTGCTCCCATCAACACCTCAAGCTGCTGTACAATACATTCCTATTGTCATTCATACTCCACTTCCACCTCCTCCTCCTCCATTTACACATCAAACTATTGCACTACCTCCACCTCCTCCAATGGCCAACGTTCCAGGCTTCTTGTTAAATAAATATGCCCCCCTGGCATTACCTCAAGTGTTGAACGATATGCCACAGGATTATCTGAAGATCTTACCCCGATTCAACAGGGAAAATGAGATTGATGCTCAAAAACATCTTGAGGTCTTCTGCTCTTTTGCAGAGAACTTTAATGTGGAACATTTAGATGTTTTTTTAAGGTTGTTTGTCCAATCTCTTGATGGTGAAGCCCGAAAATGGTTTAAAACATTGGGAGACCGTTCTGTCACCACTTGGGAAGGAATGGAAGAAACTTTTCTCAGAAAATGGGGAGAGAAGAAAGATCATGGGCACTATCTTATTGAGTTTAACACACTCAAGAAAAGACATAATGAAGGGGTGTCAGAATTTATCAAGAGATTTAATAAATTGTATTTGAGTCTTCCTGCTGATGTGAAACCTCATCAAACTGCTGCTAAAGTTGTTTTCGTAGCAGCCTTTGACTTAGAATTCGGTTTCTCTTTGAGAAAAAGAAAGCCTTCCACTCTGGATGATGCTCAGACAGATGCGCTAGAGTTGGAGGCAAATTTCTCCTCCACTGGTAAATCAAAGGGAAAATCTGAACACGATACTAGAAGAAGGGGAAAAGAGGAGGTATCTACCTCTAACCAAGAAAGAGACTCCAGTACTAACGAAATCGAAGAAATGAACAAAATGATTAAGAACCTTACTAATAAGGTGGTCAAACTTGAACTAGAGGCCAAGAATCCAACCCCAAAGAATTTCCAGAATGCTCCAAACAAAGGTTACAAACCTCAGTATAGGAAACCACCCCTGCAAATATTGCAAAGGGAACTAAAGGAACAACAAGATCCAGTACCAAACCCATTGTACTTGGAAGGTCTAGTGGATGGTCATACTGAAGACACTGCCTATGAGCTGGAGGATGCAAATATTTCTTTCTCGAATGGTGATGAAGAAGAATGCCCCTTGCAAGGAAGTGATGGAACTGCGTTTTCATTGCAAGAAGAAGAAAAGGCTAGAGACACAGAAGACTCAGAGGCTGATTACTATTGTAAGAAATTTTTTGATTTCATGCAAGCACAGTTCAATAGAAGATATGATCTCAGATCTTCTAGGAAGAGGACTCGTACTCAAGATCAAGAAGAAGAGCCACCCCATAAGGAAGCACCCGCAAAGAAGGAGTCAACAATGCAGAAAGTCACAGACAAAGGTAAGGGGCCTCTAAACAAACCTTTACAATATAATGATCAAATTCATTCCTCTTCAAAAATAGTCATTCCTCCTAATGCCAAGTCCGTGTCAAAAGAATTTAAACCCTCAGCCGAAAATAAAGAGTCAAAAGAGGTCGTAATAGAGAAGTCCTCTCCCGCTTTCAGTCTGCAAAAGGAGCTTAAGAAGGTCAAAATCCCAGTTCCCTTGAATGAACTGTTGAAGCAACCTGCATATAAATCCCAAGTCACCTCTTTCATGCTCCCTCCAGAAGCAGCACTCATCCCAGATAGTCTCAACCTTCAAGAAGAAAGACCCATGGTTGTATTTGGCCCACATGTTGAGGAATTATATGCTTCTACTCCTCCCTTCTATGCGTCTCTAGTGATCCATGACCTGTTATTACATAAATGTATGTTAGATTCTAGAGCTTCCCATAATCTTCTACCTTTGTCGGTCATGGAACAAGTAGGATTACAAATCACCCGTCCATACAAGGAACTCTATTAATTTGATTCAAAAAGAGTTAAATTCCTGGGGATGATCAAAGATTTGGTGGTCAATTTGGCCCAAATCGCAGTAAAAAGTGTGGTAATGGACATCGTGGTGGCTGAAATCCCAGCTCGCTTCGGCATGTTTCTATCAAGGTCCTGGGGAACAAAAATTGGTGGGTCGATCAAGTTGGACTTAACATATGCCACTATTCCAGTTTTTGGTGGCCAGGAAAGGAGGTTGTACAGGGAAACTAGATTTTTCAAGATGGTTACTAAGGTTGACAACTCTGTTAATTCACCAGTCTATAGTAAAGAAGGGTATTTTGCATGCTTGATACTGGAAGAAGATCAAGATTATGCTCATGAACCATCCTTTTGCCAAATCAAGGCTAATCAGCCCTTAGAGAGCCATGAATCAGAAATCTGGACTCTTCATTTTGACGGAGCAAATTCTAAAGAAGGCAATGGAGCTGGAATACTATTGATTTCTCCTACAGGAAAATGGGTACCATTGTCTTTCAAGCTTGAATATGAAGCCACTAATAATGTGGCTGAATATGAAGCACTTCTGTTAGGTTTGCAGACAACCAGGAGCATGAATATACAAAGTTTAAAAGTTTTGGGAGATTCAGAGCTGGTGGTTAGACAAGTCAGGAATCAGTGTCAAACCAAGCATCCTCGGCTGAGGGCTTATAGGAATGAAGTTTGGGACATGTTGGAGAATTTTTTCTTGGCATTTAATATTCATTTCATTCCCCAGGAACAGAATAGGATGGTTGATTCCCTTGCTGTGGTTGCTAGTACATTTCGTCCACATCAGAACCCTCTCTTAAGGTATGAAATTGTGGTACGTTATCGACCATAAATCCTAGATAACATCAAGCACTGGCAGGTATTTGAGGATGAAGAACAGGTGAAGAGATTCCTGGAAATAGTAGGGGAATTCTCCAATATGGAGATTGATGCTGGTGAAGAAGAAGAGGCTGAAGACACTTCAGAAAGAAATTGGGAGGAGAAAATGGCAGGTAATAAAGTGTTGCAATTGAAGGGAAACGTTATACCTAGAGGGCTGGTGCCTCTAGAAATATTATTTGACAAGAACGATGTCCCACTGCAGCCCAGCAAAGTGGTGGAAGAAAATCGGGTAGAAGACCTGAATCTTGGTACTGACGCTGACCCCAAAATTGTGAAATTATCCAAGAAGGTCCCAGAAGAATATAGAAAGCTATACCAGAAATTATTTCAGTCTTACAGTGATGTGTTTGCATGGTATTATCAGGACCTAAAAACTTTTGACATCAATATAATGCAGCATAACATTCCACTAAAGGAAGATGCGAAACCTCACAAGCAGAAGCTCAGACAGATAAATCCCCTACTGCTGCCCTCCATTGAGAAAGAAATCAAGAAGCTGTTAAAGGCCAAAATAATTGTGCCCCTGAGGTACTCTGAATGGGTGGAAAACCTAGTTCCTGTCCGAAAGAAGAATGGAGAAATAAGGCTATGTGTTGATTTCCGAAATTTAAATAGAGCATCCTTAAAGGATAATTATCCACTGCCTAAGATGGATCACATCCTGCAGAAAGTGGTTGGAGCCTCTCGGATGTTAATGATGGATGGATTCTCTCGTTATAATCAGGTGGTTGTACTTCCAGAAGATCAGAAGAAGACTGCTTTCACCACGCCATGGGGTACATTTATGTATGCCAGGATGCCTTTCGGGTTGATTAATGCAAGGGCCACTTTCCAAAGGGCCATGGACATTGCCTTTGTTGGGGAGCAAGATAAGTTTTTGGTAGTCTACCTCGATGATATCACTGTATTTTCGAAGGATGATACTGAGCACATTGAGCATTTGCGTAGAAATTTTGAGAAATGCAGAAGGTATGGTCTTTCTCTCAATCCACAAAAGTCTTTATTTGCACTAGAATAAGGAAAAATTTTGGGACATATTGTGACTAAAGATGGGGTAAAAATAGACCCTAAGAGGGTAGAGGTTATAAATGGTATTTCTCTTCCCATAAATAAGAAGGAAGTGCCGGTGTTCCTAGGGCGCATTAATTTTCTGAGAAGGTTTATTCCTAACTATGCTGAGATAGCTAGACATATAACTGACATGCTGAAGAAAAATAATGAGGTAAAGTGGTCCCAGGAATCACGAGAGGCCTTTACTAGGATAAAAGATGCTTTTGCAGAAGCCCCAGTGCTAGCTGGACCAGATTATGCCAAACCTTTCATGATCTTTTCATTTGCATCACCTCATACAGTGGCAGGAGTTTTATTGCAGAAAAATGAAGAAGGGTACGAGCAGCCCATCGCCTTCTTCAATCAGGTGCTCCATGATGCAGAACTGAAATATAACATATTAGAAAAGCAAGCGTATGCCCTGGTGAAATCCCTTAAAGCATTCCACATGTATGTCTTGCAATCTCGTATCACTGCATTTGTGCCTACATCAGCTGTAAAAGACATCCTTATCCAAGGAGATAGTGAAGGAAAAAGGGGGAAGTGGATTGCCAAAATACAGGAGTATGAGCTAGACATCCGCCCTACCAAACTGATCAAAGGACAAGGGCTAGCCAAAATATTATCCGAATCAAACTATCAGGCTCTGGGTATAAATCTGTCCATAATAGCAAGTGAGGAATCTGAGAAGAAGAAAGAGCAGCGGGGAGTAGAAATAACTACTCCGGAAACACATATAAAGTACCTCACCAGTCAGTGGTACAAAGAGATAGTAGAATATCTCCTCACACTCAGCTTCCCTCCAAGCTGTGATAAAGCTAAATACAGAGCGCTAAGGTTGAGATCACAGAAGTACATAGTCGCCAATGGTCGGCTATACTGGCGAGATCACTCAGGAATTCTACTCCTGTGTCTTATAGAGGATGAGGTAGAGAGTATAATGGCCGAATTTCATGAAGGAATATGTGGGGGTCATTACAGCTGGAGGGCCACTGCTCAAAAAATCCTGAAGGCTGGTTTCTACTGGCCCAAACTCTTTGGAGATGTTTTTTCCCGGATTAGAGCTTGTGAGAAATGTCAAAGATTTGCTGAAAGACAGAAGTTGGCACCTCTGCCCATGATTCCTGTTCACGTGGACGAACCCTTCCGACAATGGGGAATTGACTTTATAGGTGAAATACATCCTCTGTCGAGTGGTCAGCATAAGTGGATTTTAACTACCACGGATTATTTCACAAAATGGGTGGAAGCCATACCTGCGAGGAACGCAACAGATACTGTGATAATAAAGTTCATGGAAGAAAACATCATATCCAGGTTTGGCTGCCCTGCCAGAATAGTAACTGATAACACCCAGGCCTTCAAGTCTGCAAAATTTGTGAGTTTCTGATAGCAGTATAACATTACACTTAGTCACTCTACAGCCTATTACCCACAAGGAAATGGCTTGGAAGAATCTTCAAATAAAACCCTGGTAAGGGCACTAAAGAAGGCTATCAATGAAAATAAAAAAAATTGGGACTCCCAGCTGAAATTCGCTCTGTGGGCCAATAGGATTACCAGCAAGAGAGCAACTGGGAAGTCCCCATACGAATTAGTATATGGGAGGGCAGTAGTATTCCCTATACAATTAGCTTTACCAATAGCCCGGTTCATGCAAGAAAGTCAAGAAGAACCCGATGATATGACCAGGAGAATAAATCAACTGGTGGAGTTAGAGGAAACACGTAACCAGGTAAGTCAAAGGCTAACTGAATATCAAGAGAAGATGAAGTACCTTTTTGATCAGCATTCCAAGGACAGGAAGTTGCAGATTGGTGATTTAGTGCTCAGATGGGATATCAGGAGAGCTGAAAAGGGGAAACATGGTAAATTCGACCCACTCTGGTTTGGCCCTTTTAAAATTGTGGAACAAGGGGGCAACAACACTTTCAGGTTGGAGAATTTACAGGGAGACTTGATCGATGCTCCTGTAAATGGTCAGTTCCTTAAGCCCTACTTCCAGTTCTGATTCAGGCAAAGACAGCCTAGTGTATTATGCTGTATATTAGTTTCCGGTTTCATCTTTGTTTGAATAACATGGGTGTTGTGATGAATCATGAAGTGAAAAGTAGAAGTGCTGAAGAGAAGAGTACGCATAGAGGACTATCAGGTGGTCTGCGAAGTTCTCGACACACCTAGGGATGAACGTGTCGTCCCCAGGTGGAGCCAATGTTGATCATTTCATCCCTTTATTAAATTTTGACAAGCAATCTCGCTCAAACCTTTCAAACCCCCTCTTTTTTCCCTAAAAAATCCTTTTTCTGCCTGTCGTTTCCATTTCCTACCCCCAAATTATATTATAAAAGGCTGAAAACCCACATTTGAAAATATATAAGGCCTAGCCCCTTTGGCCCTAGCCCCCTCTATCTCCCTCTCCACGTGACCTGGGTGCTAGACCAAGTGCTAGCCCGAAGAGCGTTTATCAACCAAATGATCGGGCACAGTATTAATCGTCGATTTGTGCAGATCGGACGGTCTTCGAAGATCAGCACCGCGCCAGTGGCCCACTCTATTCATCGCCCAAACCGCCTGTCTACCGTCCGATCAACCTGCAAAATCAGCGGTCAGTAACTCACCCACCCTTGTGGTCCCCACGCCGCGCACTATTCAAAAAACGGTGGTATCCATCGCACCGCGTTTGGAGGATGGGTGGTAATTTTATTTTCAGAGCAATTCCACTCACCGCCCGACACGTGGCTCTGTCACTATTTCAAAACCACCCCCCCATCGTGCGTTATCATTCGGAATTTGACGCAGCGCGATATGCATATCACCCGTCTGATCTGGGGCTCTCCATCCAACGGTCATCGCACCCCGAAGATGCGCGCAATTTAACCCAAGGTATCCATACCCCTGGCCCGCCATCCGTCGCCCTCTGATACGTTTTCCACCGTCGATCTCCTCCTGAGATCGGACGGTCCAGATTTATCCGCATGCCCGCCGTTGGCCAGTCCTGCCACATCACCATTCCACGTGTTTCATCACATCTTCCGCCCGGCACTGTATATATATCCATTCAAAGGTCAAACGTTAATGTTTTACATTAAAATTTCGGTTCTCGCCACCCTCCAACTGCATTCTCCCACTGCATTTTCCACCGTAATCCCACACCATTCCATCATTTCACCAGTTGCATGTCCACTTTCGTCGTCCCCGCTGCATCCACCTTCCCATGCATTTGTTTTCTTGACGATTTTGCGTGTCTTGCAGGGTATGAGCGGTGGTAAACCGCCATGATTCACAGTCTCAATTGCAGTAACAGAGAGCACCGGAAAGGACCATTTTTCAGGGGTTAGAATTATGCAGAAGGGTCTGGGAGGCTGTTACGACATGACCGCCATTAAAGAAGCAGGGTTAAACCTTGTCAAACTTCCCAGTGTCATTCAAGATGCAGATTTGGCAGATGGAGACATTAATGGAGAGGCAGAGAAATGTCAGTGAATGACCGAGGAATTCAAACTTCAGCATTCAAGATTTTAAGCCTTAATCCAGGGTTTAGAAGGCAAAGGTACCAGATCGAAGACATCAGGGATCACACAGAGGGTACCATGCAAACAAAACAATACCCTCAAGGTTTCACTTCAGCAGAATTTTCTTTCAGGAAAGGACGGAATGTCTATGTGATTTTGCTTCTATACCGTGTTCCTGAAGAGACTTCTACCCAGTGCATTTACTTCAGAAAGCAGGCCACAGAGTACATAGAGCGCTACATAGTCATCAAGCAGTATGGGCGTGCACGTTTCCACCATCCTGTCTTAATGAGGAAAATTAAATGTTCATCACCCACTTCCTTTAATAGTTTTATTTTTCTCCTATAAAACTCCCTAAGAACAGATGATACAGGGTTCTTGATTTATCAGAAAATTATGCGGTGAGAGAATTTTTGTATGCATTTTGTAAGAACTCTCATATGAATGTACAAAGCTCGTTGGGTTTCAGTAAGAAGGAGTTCCATCTTTAGAGAGGATTCTGGTCTTTGGTGTCTCACAGTTTGTAACTTTCTCTTGTAAGTACTAATTTAATTATTCATTTCATTTCATCTGCCTTTCTTGTATCATGTTCTGGAATGCGAGTGGCTCACTGGATTTTGGTATCGATTTATCCTAGTTGATACCCATGCTTGAATCAGTCAAGCGCTTTAAATATGGCTCAGGCATGATATACTATTTCACTTTTCACTTCAACCATATTTCTGCTATATTAGCTTCTTTGAGAGGTTATTTTTAAAACACTGTTGTCATGTATGGATTCTTAAATTGGTAAGCCCATTACATGGTGATATTGTGTATCTGGATAGCATCTCAATGAAATTTAGTATTATCTCAATCTTTCATACACAGTAAAAACCTTCTGATAATGTATTTCTATGAGGTATTTTTTAACTGGCCCTCTTTACAGTAAGCTGCCTTTGAATTGTCTGACGCTTTTATATCGGAGTTTTGCACCTTGCCTCTGCAGTATTGCTCTCTCTGTATCTATTTTCTGGAAGTTTTGGTCCCATTCTAATTTACCCCCCTGTTTACAGGAGATAGCATGAGAGCCTCTTGTTGATAACTCCCCTTGTTATATCACATGCTCCTTGCTATATAAGATGTCCTAGGCACTGGTCTTTTACAACTCAAGGCTGTCTCTAGGAACAACAACAGGTGCCGTGTGTCTTACCTGCGGACCCCCGAGGGTGGAATTTTGAACATATTTTCTCCCCAAAAAATCATTTTAAGCCCTAAATTAAGAAAATGAATGGATGAAAAGCAAGGAAAAGAGGATGTGGATTAACTGGAGCAGACGATTTTCGATTTCAATGGTCGGTTTGTCCAGAATCTTCTCTGGAGCGTTTTTTTGCCAAAAGCTCTCAAATCTTCACTCTGAACTCAAACGGTAAAAATGAATTTGGAAAACTCCTTTATATAATTTTTTTCGAATAAACGAAATTTAAATTTGTTTATTTTTCACTTTAAAAAGATGGTTTTTCAAAATATTTTTATTATTGAAGCAGGTACGTTTAATTTTTTAAGTTTATGTGCAGAATACCATATTTTTCAAGTGAAATGATCATTTTTTACGAAGAGTATACTTTTATCACTTTTTTGGGCTCTTTAAAATTTACGAAAAAGTGAAACCATGGAGTTCTCTTTTAAGCCTTTTTCAGACTCTCTAAAGATGAAAAGATTTCCGAGTACTTGACTATTCGAACTCGTTAAAGGAAATGAACATTCGTCCCTTCAGTATAAGTTTACCCCTTTTCCGGACTGAAATGGACTATTTACGAAAAAGGTATACGTTGAATAATCATGGTCAATTTGTCAAAACGTAAAAAGTAAAATAAAGGCGGAAAGTAACATTTAGAAGCCCAACAGTCAAATCTGGAAGCTTCTAGAAGCAATTATCCGGTCGAAGTTTAGCTCCTATCATGTATGTTCATTCCTCCATTATGGGAACCTACCCCTTGATTTATGGAGCTCAATCCATTCAAAAGAGAATTCTATCCCTTCTTATGTGGAACCATAACCTCCACTCTTTTCCTATAAATTGAAGCCATAGTGCAGCTTCAAGGAAGGTTAGGGAGTGAGTTAGTGAGCTAGACTTTGAGAATTTTTTAGGAGAAATGATGTATAGACTCAAACTCTCTTAACTGATCATTATGTGGGAATGATTACACACCCATGTTTATTTTAGCTGAGAGAGTGCAAATCTTGTCAGAGTAAAGGAAACGCCTATTCCGGACCCCAAGAAGGCCTGTACGACATCAAGGCAGACACGATTGTAAGGCTCTTCTTTATCAAAGATAATACGAATGAATACCATTTTCTCAATGAGTTCTTTAATTAAGTAGCTTGTTTATCATGTTTTATCAATGAGTTATTTAATTAATTAGCTTATTTCTTGAATTCCTTGATCATCTTGATAGATATATAATTCGTGAATTAGTTTATCCTATGCAGGGGCTATTGTTTTTTTCCATGTTTGTGATTGCAGATCTTTGAAAACGAATCTTTCAAGCAACTAGAAAGAAGATCATTACAAATAGTGCTGGACTATAGGTAGGTCTTCAAAACCTCTGTTGTAGCTAATTAATGAATCGAATATTACCTAGAGAAAATAGTTTTTGTTTGTCTGTTTGTTGCTAGCTGTCCGTAGGACACTTGGGAGGTCTATCTTGTCTGCAAGAACTACTTATCCGTCCAACAGGTCATTTATATAATATGGGAGTTGATGAAGTATTGCGGCGATATGTTTTGGACCATGAAAGGCACGCTATCTTGGCAGAATCTCAGGACGGAGTAGCAGGAGGTCACTACGCAGGAAAAGCAACGATGCAAAAGATCTTGAGAGCTGGGTTATGGTGGCCAAACCTGCATAGTGACGCCCATGACTATTGTAAAGCCTGCGATATGTGCCAACAAAAAAGAAGGCCTTCTTGCAGAGATGAAATGCCGCTTCAACCACAAATGGCTCTACAAGCATTTGATAAATGGGCCATTGATTTTGTAGGACCCATCAACCCACCAGGAAAAAAGACAGGTGCACACTACATTATTACTGCCACTGATTATGTAACCCGGTGGGCCGAGGCACAAGCAGTAAAGGACTGTACTGCGGATACTGCAGTGCATTTCATCTTTGAAAAAATCTTGACCAGATTTGGATGCCTGAAGATCCTCATGAGCGACAGAGGTACGCACTTTGTTAATGAAACAATCCAAGCTTTGCCTAAGGAATTCCAAATCCATCATGCGAAGAGCACACTATATCACCCACAGTAAAATGGCGCAGTTGAGGCTTTTAACAAAATCTTGGAGCAGGCGCTGACAAAGGTCTACAACTCTGATTGCAGTGATTAGGACGTGCACATCCCCTCGGTTCTTTGGGCCTATTGAATGACCTGCAAGAAGCTAACAGGAAAAACCCCCTTCAGGATGGTCTATGGAAATGAGGCTATGATGCCAATGGAGTGTATTATTCCTAGCCTGCGTATTTCAGCATTCACAAACATGGCAGAACTTGATATCATGGAGGAGAGATTAACACAGCTTATGGCTTTGGAGGAGGATCGGTTTCTGGCCAATTTCCATCAGCAGGTTCAGAAGGCCCATGATAAAGCCTGGCATGACCGACATATTCGCCAAAAAGGGTTCACGGAAGGTGAATTGGTCCTCCTATATGATAGCGAGTTTTCCAAGAATCCAGGGAAGTTCTGTCAGCATTGGCTTGGTCCCTACACAGTTACAGAAATCAAGAATGGCAAGGTTGTTAGGCTAGCTACCCTGTGCGGTGATATGCTACTAGGCTACTTCAATGGAAGTCGGCTAAAACCATATCGGATAAAGTGACTATATGGCCAGAGCGGCCGCACCGATGCAGGTGAAGAACCTACCACCGCAGTGACTCGGGATGAGTCACAAGATTGTGTTCGGGGACTGTTGGAACAGGGTCTCCCGCAAGCTGCGAAATTGGTCCATTTTGTATATTTTTGCTTATATTTAGTCTAACAAAGGGGTTTTGGGGTGGGTCAAAGCCCTGAGAGCATTGTAATGACCTAGATTCTGCAAACCATGGTTTGCGGACCATAGGAAAGTTTAGGCTAGATTGTTATAAATAGAAGGACATTTTGAGTTGTAAAGGCAAAAACGAATAGAGATTGATGCTAAGTGCGAACTGCAGATCTGGTTAGGGTTTCTGGGGAAGGACTCCTCCTGCTGTGTGCACGGAGATTCTTTGTCCTATTGTGTGCAGACCCTGCTGCTGTGTGCGCAAGTTGGGTTTTGGGGTATTTTAAGTAGAACTAAAGGATTAATGAATGCAGAAGTGTTGTTGAATATCTGAATCGATTGGAATTACTATGATGTGAATCTATGATATTTATATACTGCTATGTTATTGAATTAAGTTGCGAACATACTTGTGTTACTTGTTTATGCTACGATCTGGGTCTGTTCTGTTGCACTTCATATAAATAGTTACATTATCGTTGTATGAGTTCATGATCTCTTGATTACTATGAATATCATTGTTGTTGCACAGGTGGATGCGAAGGGAATATGTAGATCTAGGCTCCGTGATATAAGATCTGGTCACTATAAGGTTGAACGCAACTCTTCTTGACTTACCTACCCTCTCCCAGGGTGCGGAAACCTGGTTCCAGCACCCACCCATACTACTTCGGGTGAGAAGTTGGCCTATGCAAGCCGGTCACTGCCGAAAGGGCCAGTAGTATAGGGGTTTGTTGGCAAACCTTGAACCTCTGAACCTGGGTCAGGACCCCTCGAGCCAACACTCCCTTTGCTCATCAAGGGAGTGGCCAAATTCAGAAATTTCGGTGGCCCAATGTTTTCCATGAGACTTGCAAGATATATGACTCCTCCTTGGAGTCATGGCCTACATACAAGTAGTGAAATAATGCATACAAACAGAAAATGAAACATGTTTTACATATGTATGTTCTTCACCCAAAATTCTCCTTATACAAGTGGAGGGGTGTATGGATCTCTCTCCTCCTTCTGAGGTAGTAAGATATGGATGAAATAACTTTGTCATAGAGTCTTGCTGCTGCCCCAAATCCACATACTTCATGCATTCTTGGAAATGATGATGTAGCTCTCCTCCAAAACCTTCCCATTCAAAGCATCTCATGACAGTGTTGTAGATCTTTATCGAATAGGTAGGGCTGAAACAAAACTCTTTGTAGTCCCTTTGTAGCATCCTCTCCTTGAGCTTGGAGACTCTAGGTAAGAAGATCCTAACATGATGATAGATGAATCCCTCATGGACTAGATAGCCCTCTTCATGCAGATGGTCATCAACTATCATGCATGTGTGAATATCTTTGGAATAATCCACTAGCAGTTGGGATTTCCAATACAGATCTACACTGCTCAATAATGATAGCGCTGATGATGCATCAAAAGAAATGTCTGTCATGTTACTGATCTCCTCCTTGACATATCCTATGCAAAATGTGTGCGTTGGAAGGCCATTCCTTCCATTCTCCTCCTCCCACAGCGCAGATCCAGAAATGAGAGTGGGTGATGATGATAAGGGAGAAAGATTTCCCTCCTCCTTGAGCTTACCCAAGTCTCCCAGCACTGTAGCTTTGTCTTCAAGTGCTCCAATCCCTCCTGGATCTAAGTTTGGAGCATCAAGTTGTGAGGCCTTCCCCACAAAATCTTAATCAGGTGGCCTCTCAGGTGGTTTTCCACTAGATAAGAGTGTCCCATGCAGAAATTTCATGAACATAATAGATGGGACTGTGAGGTCCTTGCGTCCACTGCACAAATCCATCTCTTTTTTTTGTGTGGAAGTGTTATGTGAGGGGTAAGTATGCATGCCTTTGATCATGTGAGGTTCACCACTCTTCTTGTCCACCCATTCAATTTTCAAAGCCTCCCAATCAGTGGTAACTTTCCCCAATGTAATTAACCATTGAACACCCAAGATAACATTGGTGTCTGGTATGTCAACTACAAAGCAGTGATCCACTAGGGTGTAGGATCCCATGGTGACTGAAAGTGATGGGACATAATGCATGCATTACATTGTTCTATCTCCTGGGACCAAAACAGAGAATCCCTCAAAAGTATCAGTGGGTATGGCCCTCCTTTGCACAAGATGGGCATCAATGAAGTTGTGGGTAGCCCCACTGTCAATCAATACAGAAACCCTCTGATTCATGATTGAACATTGAACTCTTAAGGTCAAGTACTTAGGTACTCCTCTCAAAGATGCAAGAGTTCCTCCAATAAGAGAAAATTATTCATTTCCATCTCCTGATGGTGTTGGATCTCCCTCAACATTGTCAGCGTTGTGACCCCTTCTTGGTTCATCATCTTCATCTTCTTCAAGATCTGAGAAGACCTCTATGTAATGTGATTTACCAGTAGCACATCTATGTCCAGGTACCCATGGTTCTTGGAAAGTGAAGCATAGCTTCTTCCTTCTTAGATCTCTTCGGACTTTAATATCAAGAGGCTTCTTGAATGATCTCTCCTTGGAAGGAAAAGCTTTCTCTTCCTTCCCTTTAGAAAGGAAAGATGACTTGTTTTGAAAGTTTGCCTTTGCTGTTGGCAAGGCATATTGAAGGTCTCTAGCCCTCTCAATGGTATCATGCAAGGTAGAGGGTTTGGTAGACTTTACCAACCCATGGAGAGGTTCATCTAGACCATCGATGAACATATACACCCTTCTAGTTGCAGACAAGTCAGGAACCATAACAGATAATCTCAAAAATTCAGAAATGTAAGATTATGTATTACCTGATCGCTTCAACCTTGCAAGGCTCATGAAAGGTGCCTCTAGATCTCTTCAGTAAAATCTCTCCACCACTCTTCTATTGAACTCAGAATAAGCAGTCACATTGGCATGACCCAATGTAGACAAGCCATGGAACCACCAATCATGTGCTTCACCTTCAAAGTGTAGTGCTGCAATCTTGATAGCTTCCATTTCATGGACCTTGTTCAGCTGGAATTAGATGTCAATATTTTCTACCCATGCTTTGGCAGAACATTTGGATGACCCATCCAAATTGGGGAGAAAGAATCTGCCCATAGAGTGATGCCGATCATGATTATGAGTGAATCCACCATCTCTATGCTGATGTCTTGGTCTTATTTTGTCCTTCAGGTGACAGAACTCTTGAAAACTCAAGTGATATTTGAATATTTGATTTTGAGATTCATATTCTTCAAAATAGTCTTCAAGGGATGCTTGCTCTTGTAACCCTTCATTTCCCACAGCCAAAAAGGTAGGCATAGTGGAGCGTTGGGAAACTTATGGCTGATTCACTGATTGATCATTCCAATGGTGATATATGCCAGATCTTTCTCAAAGATGAAATATATTAGGATATTCTTTGATTCTATCCATTATCATCTCTTTGATCTCTCTAACAAGATATTGCATGAATTTCAAAAGGATCTTTGCAAAATCCTTTCATTCTTCATCACTTCCAGATTCAGGGGCTTTACCCTTGTCTTGATCATCATTTGTGTAATAAAATTTCTTCTATATTCTTCTTAGATACCTCTTCTCTCTGTTAGTAAGAGGCTCATATTCTTCTAAAGACATATTTTCTTCTCAAGAAAGCACAAGCTGTGCCACGATGATTGCTCTGATACCACTGTAATATTCCCAATTTGGGACTGTCAGCAATGCATGCCTGAAAAATGCATTTTTCAGGAATGTATGCTACAGAAATCAAAATCAACCCTTGGATCCCTTATATCTGACAATATGACATCTAAATCCAAGAGGAGATCATAAACAAATCATTCTAGGTGAGGTAAACAAGTCTCCCACACCTAGTATGGGTAAAAAATACCCAAGAATGGGACTGCAACAATATATGAACAATACTGCAATAAAATAATGCAGTATTCACTTATGGAGGCCAATATGGAGGCTCAAAATTCACTTATACATCAGCAAATCAAATCTATAATGAGGCCCATATAATGTATAATAGGAAATAGAAGACTTAACCAGAAAGAAATCCTCAAAAAGAGGTGCTGCAACACATAGATTCTCTGCAAAAGGCTTGAAAACGTTATTTTATAGAGAATACAATAGCTAAAGATTACAACTCAGATGTAGAGCAGATCTGTGTACAAAAATTTAGATCTATATCATATCTGTACACTAGATTGTCTCTAATTTACATACCCCTTGGGGTTTTCAGCAATACATGAAGCATATGGAGTAAATATGAGATCTCGTGCAGCAGATCTGCAAATTTATTCAGAATTTATGAGTCAAATACAGGAGTATTCAGATAAAATCTGAATATGACATGGAATAGATCAGAAATCCATGGATCACCACAGTGAAGGGCAGATTCCCAACACCAGAGATCACTCCTCAAAGTTTGCCAAAACACCCTGCAACTTTCCTCTTGCAGATAACGCAGTTCTGGAAGATAAAATACATTTTAGACTAGATGGATAGTTTGGCCTGATGCCAAGATGTATATTTGGAGCTGCAATGATCCAATACACTCTTTCCAATGAGATAGAAGACTTCCCCACTGAAAATAGGCACTAGATTGGCCTAGATCTGGGTAGATCTAGCCTCCACTTGCTGTAGCTTACAAGGAAAACCAAACCCTCAACAAGATATGCATTGTAGTTTGAAGATGAAGCTTGGCCAAATTCCTAATAGTGGACAATATCAGCAAGACTCCTCCAAGAGATACTCAATGGAAGACGTGGGATTCCCAATCAGGAACACCCAGTGCTAAACAACACTATTCTCAGCTAAACAACAAGAGAATGATATATGTATAAATAGAAAATATATTCAGAAATATCATACCATGAAAAAAATTCTCTTGTTGTCCCCTCTTCCTTTTATAAGTGTGAGATTTTGCCAAACCCTAAACCATCTCAATGATTTAGCTCCTTTCACATGTGCCACCTCCAACTAAAACTGCGATGTGCATCAAGGAAGTTCAATGCATCTAGACAATGCTATTGATTTGGTCTTGTTGACCCAGTCAAATGTCTCAATCCATTTCACACATGAGGGTGTTTTATTAAGACAACCCAGATTTAGCCTTGTTCACAGGGGCATTGATTTATTTTGTTGTTTTAGGAGTTTTATTGATCCTCCTTTACAATTTTATTTATGAAAATAGAAAACAAAACAAAATTGAATATTCCCATTAGCTTGTGCTAATTGGGAATATTACAGTATTGATTATATTTTCCTCTAAATATGTGTTGCATGACCTAAGTACAAGATTGTTATAGTAGGTGCAGGAATCTTGTGGTAGTATTTTTGAAATTGCACCTTTCAACAAAATTTGATTTTTATCATAAGATTTTCGGCAGAAACAAGACAGGGAATTCATTTGAGACAAGAAAATGTGTATGTGTAATTTTCGTCATAATTTCTACTTTCGGTACCTGATATTCTTTTATCATTCCTACAATGGATACTTTCATTAGAATTGTAACACGGTTTTCGTTGGCATTTTAATAAGTTGTGTTGCAGGCTAATGAATCTTGTAAAATATCAAGCATCTTCATCCTTACTTGCTGAAATCTTTGTTGACACTTCCCCTGCATTCTTTCATAGTTTTATAGGTTTGGCTTGCACGAGGACGTGCAAGAAGTTCAGTGTGGGGGGATGTTGAGCCACCTTTTTGTCCAAATTTTTATGATTTTTATCAAATAATTCTGAGCTTGTACATAGTGTTTTAATTGTTATTAATCCATTATATTATTAATTAGAGGAATTTTTGAGGAAATCATTAGTAATTAATAAATGCTTGTTATTGATTAAATTTGAAGGATATTTTTGCATAATATTTTCATTAATAAATGTTTCCTTGTGCTGCAGAACGTAAGTAAAAAGAATCTAACATATGCATTTCATATTGTACAAATAATTTCAAGGCACAATTCGTAGTATTTGCATGCTCTAATTGTGCTTCCTACTCATGACCTTGCATTGCAGAACGTAAAAGAAGTCTTTGATGCAACAACAGAGGAAATGGGTTTTTTGCAGATGTCAGAATCCAAGAATATTTTTTACAACAAACAATCTCCCTTGCCGCTGGTACTTCTCTCCATCCTTCAGCACTGGCCAGAAATACATCTACAAAGGATCATACGATGCCTGTGTTTGTATTCATGATGTGATTTAGTGAGATCGATTGGATGTGTTCCCTTGATCACATTTTTAATTCCCACTACATCTATTGCTGAATCTGTGGCTCTTCCACCTACCAATAGCTTGAATTCAATGCCTATGCCAGTCATGCACCCTATTCTATATTGCCTCCAGTAGCTCGTATTATAGAATACAGAAGGAATTATGATTCTATGGCAGATAATTCATGATTATATTTTAGGTTGGCTGATGTGTATTGTGAATGCATTATTGAAGATCCGACATCTAATCCACTGCGAAGGAAAAACTCGAATAATTTGGAGTCATTGGGTACACCGGAGCACTCATCACTTTCTGCAAGTGAAGAATATTATGGAAGGATGCAAGTGAAAAATCATCGGTACCTATTTTGTAGAATATTGTTGCGCCCTCCACAAATGTAATGGCATTGGCTGCTCCTAGAACTCAAGAGACATTCTCACATTTTGACAGGCATCAGGATCCTAGAATCAGTTAGGGATTTTCAGTTCGACGAAGGTACTTGGAGGATTTTTTATTGACCATTCGTATGTGGAATGCACTGCATCAGTAATTCAAGCTCTTGCACTTTTTAATAAACTATATCTACAACACTGACGTAAAGAAATGGAAGCATGCGTTAAAATGGAAGTAGATACATTAAAAATATGCAAAGGCATGTTATGGTTCGTGGGGAGCACGTTATTAACTCCAAAAATTGTCAGATATACTGGACGATGACATGTCTCAGTATTACGATGGGTGTGCGCATTGGAAAACTCTTGTTGTTGAGTTTAGACGCTTCAAGACAACAACATTGTGCCCCAAGTATCCTGATAAAGATATACTTACTTTCTGTCCTCTACACTTTAACACTATAGTTCATTTCCGAACTTAGGGAAATACGATCTTCTTGCTTCTGGATTCATATATGTTTCAACAAATCGAGCTAAATTGAAAAGTATGGATTTGATCGAGCAAATGTGGCACCACTGCTATGTAATAGGGGAGGTGTGTTGAGATTAAACAAGATGATGAGCTTATTGAAAATTAAGCACCTTCACTAAGTGGGGCCCGCGGGCTATTTTTAGGTGTATGTCTATTTTTAGACATGGTGAGCATATTCTATAAGTTGCAGGATGCTATTTGTATATGGTTGGTCAAATGTGGAAAATAGATGAAATTCTATTTTAGAATATTGGGCGAAGTCTATTTATAGATCGTTGATCTAAAAATAGGTGCATGTCAATTATTATTAACCCTTAATAATAATCTGACAATAAACATCAAATTATTCTCTTGGAGCATTTTATTTTAGCGAACAAATTTGGCAAATCAGTGGGCTGAAGGAATTACGCAATTCCTAGGGTTATTGGTGGCTCATGCATGGAGGACTCAGTTAGAACTGAAATGGAAAAGCTATGACATAGTTGGAAGAGTAGTTACAGGAGTTTTTATTTAGTTTAACTTAGTTAATGGAGTTAAACTCAGTTGAGCTAGTTGTATATAGTCTAACTGAACAGATACAACAGTTAACTACAGTGCATGTCAGTTCCAGTGGAGAGATAGGTGAAAGGGTGAGATGGACTATCCATTGTGACTATAGTGATGCATTCAATGAATCTTACACACATTGGAGTTGCCAATGAGGATTGCGCAGTCAAGGCAAGGCCAATTCGAATTCATTCATGGGTCTTCTTTAGCAGGGATTGCGCAGTGGAGGCAAGCTGTCAAGATGCAATAAATTGGTGCATGGAGATGCAAATTTCTGCATGACAGTGTGTAATGAATCTATATTGTACTGAGAGCTTGATGTACTAATATTTGCATGAGATTATTACATGATTCCATTTATATACATAATATATTATAGTTGTGGTTTTTAGCTTTAATATTTCCCATTAAACAATTGTGTTATGTGCGACTGAATTTATTCACATGTGTTTGCAATTGAGTTTTAAATTTCCACAAGTTTAACAGTGGAAGGATTTTGTATTTAGAAAGAAGATAAATATTGTTAGATCATAAGAATCCGGTAATACATCATTATTAATAAATTTCCACATGGTATCATAGCAGTATTGATTACTGGAGATTATAATTATGAATAATTGCTAAGTTTTGTGCTAGTGGACAATTCAAATTTGCTGCAAAAAATTCTTGGTGCAACAGTTGAGTATTCATTGAAATGTCTTTCAATGGGGTGCGATTGGAGTATGCCCTTGAGGGTAGCTCAAATTACATAGCCTGGAAGGATAGGATGGAGGTGCTGCTTGAAGATAATGGACTGAAGGAGTTCATCGATAGCGATGTTCCTAAGCCTGCTTCTAGCGATGCTGCAGGACATGACGCATGGCAAAAGAATGTAGCAAAGACAAGAAGAATTCTATTGGAAGGTGTGAAGGACCATATTGTGTCAAGCCTTCACGAGAAATCCACTCCATTTGCAATGTGGAAGGCTTTGAAATATATTTTCCAAAGCAACAATGACCAGAGGAAGTTGGTGCTGAAAGATAAGCTTAGAAAAATAAAAATGGAGAAGGGCAACAGTATTCCAAAATATTTCACAAAGTTTGTCCACTATAGGGATGAAATGGGAAGTGTGGGGATTACTGTTGATGATGATGACTTGGTGATCTTGGCTCTCCTTGGGCTTCCGAAGAGTTGGCATAGCTACGAAGACTCTATCAATGGACGGGAGAAACTGCCAGGTTGGGAGCGACTCTGATCAGACCTTGTGGAGGAGGAGATAAGGCGAAGTACCAGGGATGGCTCTTCATCGAAGAATGATGATGAAGAGAATTGCGCTTTGGCTACCAAATCAAGGAAAGGAAAGGGGAAGAAATCCCATCCAAAATCAAAAGCTAAAGGCAAGAAGCTGGATTTATCCAAAGTGAAGTGTTTTCACTGTCACGAACATGGGCATCTCGCCACTAACTGCCCACAAAAAAAGAAGAAAAAGAAGGTTGCTGGAGCTATAGCTGGAGAGGCCTTAGCCTCGCAATTTGAACTTGATTTCTCTTTGATCGCATGCTTGGTTTCAAGCTATATGGGATTGGTGTGGTATCTTGATAGTGGTGTGTCTTTCCATATGACGAGAGACAAGGAGTTTATTAGTGACTTGGAAGAGAAGGATCTCCAAATGCCTATAGATATGGGCGACGATGGTCGATACAGTGCGATCGGAATTTGGACCATTACCTTTGAGAGGGAGTCTGGTAATCCATTCTTGTTGAAGGATGTTATGCATGTTCTAGGTCTGAAGAAGAACTTGGTCTCGGTCGCAATGTTGGAAGACAAAGGTTATGATGTTGTTTTCAGTGAGGGAAAATCTTTCCTTCGACATAAAACAACGGGTCGAACCAAGAGGATAGGGATTCAAGTTAAGAATCTCTACAAGCTGGAGGTAGATGGCTGCTCTGCAATGGTGGGCAAAGTAGAAGAAGTGCTGAGCCGGGATGAGGGCGAATTATGGGCCATCTTTACCATGGCGCCTTGAAGATTTTGCAGCAGATCTCTACTAGACTTCCCAAGGGAACTCTTGTGCAGTCATATCAGTGCAAGGGATGTACTATGGGTAAGTTTGTGAAGACCACATTTCATGAGAAGGAGAACCGTGCTTCAGTGATCCTGGAGAGAATTCACACAGATGTGTGTGGACCTTTCTTAGTTTCTTCAACAACAAAAAATAGGTATTATGTTATTTTTGTTGATGAATATTCTCGTAGATGATGGAAATTCTTCATGCAGAAGAAGAGCGAAACATTCTCAAAGTTCTGTGAGTTTAAAGCATTGGTGGAGAAGGAGTCAGGGAAACAAGTGAAGGCTCTACGGAGCGATAATGGTGGTGAATATATCTCAAACGAATTCAAATAATTCTGTAGCAAAGAAGGGATTCAAAGAGAACTCATAGCACCTCATAACCCACAGTAGAATGGGGTTGCAGAGAGGAAGAACAGAACAATCGTGGGTGCTGCACAAGCTATGCTGCATGACCAGGGCCTACCGATGCACTTGTGGGTGGAAGCATGCAACACTGCGGTTTACTAGTACTTGGCATGAGTACACCTGAAGAAGATTTTACTAGTAAGAAGCCTAATATTTCTCATTTGAAGATTTTTGGCTCATCTGTTTACATTCATGTGACAAAGGATGCCAGGAAGAAGCTAGAGCCGACTGTAGAAGTTGGGATATTTGTGGGGTACACAGAAACACCCCATAATTATCGTGTGTATTTTCCAAATAGTCGAATGAATATGGTGCAACGGGATATAAAATTCAATGAGGTGAAAGCCATGAATTTGTTGCTTGAAAGGGAGCTAGACTTTCATGCAGAGGAGGAACTTCTTGTTCCCAAAGATGAGCCTCTATATGTGGATCAGCCACAGGAGGAGATTCATGGATTGGAGGAGTCCACTCATGCAAAACCAAACATCAGAACTGGCAGAAAACTTACCATAGAAGCTGAGAGACTGAAGCTTGATGCGGCACAAAATGTAGGAGTCCCGACATCATAGCGCAGACAAAGACAGTCACCTGACCGATTTACTGGATACATGGCTCTTATGAGAAAGTGTGTCGTGACAGAGCCATCTTCTTTTGAACAAGCAGTTCAGGAGCCCACATGGGTAGATGCCATGGTGGAGGAGTATGACTCCATTGTAAGAAACAGTGCTTGGGATATTGTTCCAAGACCAGTGGGTAAATCAGCGGTAGATTCGAAATGGATCTACAAGGTAAAGCAAGCCACTAATGGGAGCGTCGAGAAGTATAAGGTAAGATTTGTTGCCCGAGGCTTCTCACAGATCGAGGGTATTGATTATGAAGAAACCTTTGCACCTGTCGCACGATATTCTTCCATAAGGACCATCCTTACTCTCTCAACGCAGATGGGTTGGCACATTCATCAGATGGATGTGAAGACTGCGTTCCTCAATGGGATCATTGAGGAAGAGGTGTACATTGAGTAGCCTGAAGTATTTGAGATCTTCAGCAACGAGTCACATGTGTGCAGACTCAAAAGGGCGTTGTATGGGCTGAAGCAAGCACCACGTTCTTGGTACACTTGGATCGACAACTATTTCACTGGACTTGGCTTCACCAAGAGTGAGGCAGATGCAAACCTGTACCAAATTGTGGTGGAGGGTAAGATTTTCATCATTGTTCTTTATGTTGATGATTTATACTAATGGGTGATGAGCAGTTGATACACTCATGCAAGGTATATCTTGCAAAGGAGTTTGGGATGAAGGATTTGGGCCTCCTTCATTATTTCCTTGGATTGGAAATATGGCAGTGAGAAGGTGAACTGTTTGTGTCTCAAGGAAAGTATGCTCGGGAGATACTTGGTAAGTTTCATATGGAGGATTGCAAGCCCATGGATACTCCTCTTCCAGGAAATTGGAGGAAAGAGGATGCTACATTGGCAGAGGTAGTGGATGCCACTGTTTATCGAGAGTTGGTGGGTTTGCTCATGTATTTAGTTAATACAAGACCAAACATATGCTATGTGGTGAACCAAATTTCACAAGCGATGGTTAAGCCTACCAATCTCTTTTGGAAGGCAGGCAAGCATGTCCTAAGGTATCTCAGGGGCACATCTGAGTAAGGATTATGGTACAGACAGACAGATGAGGTGAAGTTGCATGGCTTCACGGATGAAGATTGGGCAGGTAGCCCAATGGACAGAAAGAGCACATCAGGAGGGGTTTTCAGTATCGGATCTACAACAGTTTCTTGGTATAGTAGGAAACAAATATCTGTGGCACTCAGTTCAACGGAAGTAGAATACATGGCAACAAGTCAAGCTACATGTGAGGCTATCTGGATGAGGAAAATCCTGGTTGGTTTTTTCGGTTCTCATTTAGATCCCATAGTGATAAATTTTTATAATCAGAGTTGCATTAAAATCTCGATTAATCTTGTGTTTCATGATAGATCTAACCATATTGATATCTGGTATCATCATATCAGAGATTGTGTGCAGCGGAAGATCATGTTGCTTCAGTACATTCCTACAGAATATCACGATGCAGATATTCTGACAAAGGCGCTTGACAGGAGCAAACTCGAATATTATAGAGGCAGGATCAGGGTGAAGGATAATCCCTATCTTGTTGAGAGGGAGTATTGAGATTTAACAAGATGATGAGCTTAGTGAAAATTAAGCACCTTCACTAAGTGGGGCCCGCAGGCTATTTTTAGGTGTATGTCTATTTTTTGACATGGTGAGCATATTCTATAAGTTGCAGGATGCTATTTGTAGATGGTTGGTCAAATGTGGAAAATATATGAAATTCTATTTTTAGAATATTGGGCGAAGTCTATTTATATATTGTCGATCTAAAAATAGGTGCATGTCAATTATTATTAACCCTTAATAATAATCCGACAATAAACATCAACTTATTCTCTTGGAGAACTTTATTTCAGTGAACAGATTTGGAAAATCAGTGGGCTGAAGGAATTACACAATTCCTATGGTTATTGGTGGCTCATGCATGGAGGACTCAGTTAGAACTGAAGTGGAAAAGTTATGACAGAGTTGGAAGAGTAGTTACAGGAGTTGCTATTTAGTTTAACTTAGTTAATGGAGTTAAACTCAGTTGACCTAGTTGTATCTAGTCTAACTGAAAGATACACTAGTGAGAGTTAAGTGAATTAATTAGTTAATTAATTCACAACTAATAACTCACTAACAACTGAACAGATACAACAGTTAACTACAGTGCATGCCAGTTCCAGTGGAGACCCAGTGAGAGATAGGTGAAAGGGTGAGATGGACTATCCGTTGTGACTATAGTGATGCATTCAATGCATCTAACACACATTGGAGTTGCCAATAAGAATTGTGCAGTCAAGGCAAGGCAAATTTGAATTAATTCAGGGGTCTTCTTCAACAGGGATTGCGCAGTAGAGGCAGGCTGTAGGAGGAAAGAAATTGGTGCATGGAGATGCAAATTTCTGCATGATATTATGTAATGAATCTATATTGTACTGAGAGCTTGATGTACTAAGCTTTGTATGAGATTATTACATGATTCCATTGATGTACATAATATATGATAGTTGGGGTTTTTAACTTTAAGCTTTCCCGTTAAACAACTGTGTTATGTGCGATTGAATTTATTCACATGTGTTTGCAATTGAGTTTTAAATTTCCACAAGTTTAACAGTGGAAAGATTCTGTATTTAGCAAGAAGATAAATATTGTTAGATCAGGAGAATCTGATAATACATCAGTATTAATAAATTTCTACAAGCTGTGCACTCATAAGGGGGAGAAAATAGTAATATGGTAAGATGGATCCGTAATAGTGTAAGAAAGATGATTGCGTAGAGGTAGATTGAGGTTGGGAGCATAGAAGATAGGATATACTGGAGATGTTGGAGCTTGCTAGAGAATGCTTGATTATGAACAACCAGAATTGTAACTTTATGTTATTTAATTGAATGCTCATTTGTAATTCAATTCCCACAGTAATACCAATCTGCATTTAAATTATGTTTTTCAAATTTGCATTTAAATTATGTTTGTGATCTCCTTAATTTCTGAGTTAATGCGTTAATGTAGTTTTTTTCTGCAGAAAGATTGAGCTGGAAAATTGGGCCCATCAATTAGCTCATTGTTTGGATTGCTGAAGATTTGTTTAGTTTAGTTAATTTCATTTCCCGTTAAGAATGATTTATTCAGCTGCTTGATGGTGTTTGATTGCATTTTCTGAGTTGTGTGTTTCATTTCCTAAATGGTGTGGTGTGCGTCAATTTCATTTTTCCATTTCCTTTACATTATTTAAATTCATAGGTTTGAGTCATAGATTCATTTTAATTGGTTTGGAATTAATTTATGTGCAAGTAATTCAATTACAAATAGAATACAAATTAACAAACATCGTTGTTACTTAGGTTTTCCATTCTCACTGTTTTCCGTATTCATCTATTATCTAACGAAATATATTCGTATTTGTAGATATTTATAATGGAGATGATATGATGATTGAAAACTCTGATTTAATTGATCCAATGTTATTTGGGCATTCCCTAGAATTTTAAATACTTTTCATTGTAATTTCCAGAAATAGCATGAGGAGATTTCAGCAAATACTATTTGATAATATCTCCAATCAATAACTTAAGTTGAACACTGAAAAGCCATAATTTCCTTTAAGCTTGCATAGGCTAGATAAATTTTATGTCAGCGTTAATTTAGAGTTTATTTTTGTTCCAGTAATTAAGTAGAGGACCAATTAGTAAATGCTTCTTCCTCAATTTTCTTATCATGCCCTGTACAATTTATTTCACAACGAAACATATATTAAGTTGCAGGGATTCAAGGCAAGGATAAATTGGTATAAGAGCGATAATGGTTTTCATTTGATTTTTTATCCATATGGTTTGCACTTTAAGCAATTTAAATCATTACATAGAATCTATATTGATGTTTAAATACCAAGATCAGTTTGAAGACATTTTTAACATAAGAAAAGTGTCCAACAAATTAAAGATATCCTCGGCTAATTGATTTAAAAGTGTGAATTAAAACATTGCAATTCCTTTCCATCATTATTCAAAGAAGCATTTTTAAGTACAGATTTTAAATAGTTATTGATTTCATGCTTTCATATTTGTGAGTATAGTTGATTAAGAATTTTTTCATTTTTTATTTCTTGCATAGATTATTAATTTGCAATGTGTTCTCTTGAAATATCTTGTTTCTTTTCCCGCATGATTTCCTTTTCGAATTAGTCTAGGGTTTTGATTTTGCAAGACCCCGAGGACGCATTCTGGCATATATTATGCTACGTCTCCAAGTCTTACGACCCCAGATTGACAATTTAAATGTGGGTGTAAATCTAGAATTTATACCTCCCAACAAGATCTTTCACCTAATAATCATAAGCTTGTTGAGATTCAACAAAGATGATGAGCTTAGTGAAAAGAGTCGCCTTCACTAAGTGGGCCCGCAGGCTATTTTTTCCGCAAGTCTATTTTTAGACATGGTGATCATATTTCATAAGTTGCAGGATGCTATTTGTGGATGGTTGGTCAAGTTGGAAATATGAAATTATATTTTTAGAATATTGGATGAAGTCTATTTATAGATCGTCGATCTAAAAATAGAAGTGTCAATTATTATTAGCTCTTAATAATAATCTGATAATAAACAACAACTTATTCTCATGGAGCACTTAATTTCAGTGTATAGATTTGGAAAATCAGTGGACTGAAGGAATTACACAATTCCAAGGGTTTACTGGTGGTTCATGCATGGAGGACTCAGTTAGAACTGAAGTGGAAAAGTTATGACAGAGTTGGAAGAGTAGTTCATGGAGTTGTTATTCATTTTAACTCAGTTAATGGAGTTAAACTCAGTTGAGCTAGTTGTATCTAGTCTAACTGAATGATACACTAGTGAGAGTGGAGTGAATTAATTAGTTAATTAATTCATAAATAATAACTCATTAATCAACTGAAAAATACAGCAGTTAACTACAGTGCATGTCAGTTCCAGTGGAGACCTAGTGGAGAGATAGGTGAAAGGGCAAGATGGACTATCTGTTGTGACTATAGTGGTGCATTGATTGCACCACACACACATTACAGTTGCCGATGAGGATTTTGTAGTCAAGGCAAGGGTAATTCGAATTCATTCAGAGCTATTCTTCACCAGGGGTTGCGTAGTGGAGGCAGGCTAGCAGGTGGCAAGAAATTGGTGCATGGATTTGCAGATTTCTTTTGATTAGTGTGTGACGATTGATTGTACTAAGAGATTAATGTACTAAGCTTTGTATGAGATTTTTACATGATCTCCATGATACAAAATATATGATATTTGGGGTTTTCACCTTCAGGATTTCCCATTAAACAGCTGTGTTATGTGCAATTTTTTTTATTGCTTAATGTGTTTGCAATTGATTTTAATTTCCACAAAAGATTAACAATGGAAGGATTATGTATTTAGCAAGAAGATAAAATATTGTTAGATAAGGAGAATCTAGATACATACATGCATATTGTATATAATTTCTACATGTTATCAGAGCAGTGTTAATTCTTGAAGATTGCAATTGTGAAGAATTGTTGAGTTTGTGCTGGTGGACAATTCGAATTTGCTACAGAAAATTCTTGGTGCAGAATTTGAGTATACATTGAAGTGTCTTTCAATGGGTTGCGATTGGATTATGACCTTGATGAGAGCTTGAATTACATAGCCTGGAAGGATAGGATGGAGGCAGTGCTGGAGGATAATGGATTTAAGGAGTTCATCGATAGCGATGTTCCTAAGCCGGGATCTAGCGATGCTGCATTACTTGACGCATGGAAAAAGAAGATAGAAAAGACAAGAAGAATTCTGTTGGAAGGTGTGAAGGACTATATTGTGTCTAGCCTTCATGGGAAATCCAATCCATTCTTAATGTGGAAGGCTTTGACAGATTTTTTCCAAAGCAGCAACGACCAGAGGAAGTCGGCGCTGAAAGACAAGCTCAGAAAAATAAAAATGGAGAAGGGCAACAATATTCCAAAATATCTCACGAAGTTTGTCCACTATAGAGATGAAATGGGAAGTGTGGGGATTACTATTGATGATGGATACTTGGTGAGCTTGGCTCTCCTTGGGCTTCCGAAGAGTTGGCATAGCTACGAAGACTCTGTTAATGGACGGGAGAAACTGCCAGGATGGGAGCGACTTTGGTCGGATCTTGTGCAGGAGGAGATAAGGTGGGGTACCAGGGATGGCTCTTCATCGAAGAATGAAGATGAAGAGAATTTCACTTTGGATACCAAAGAAAGGAAAGGGAAGGGGAAGAAATTTCCTTCAAAATCCGAAGCTAAAGGAAAGAAGCAGGATTTATCCAAAGTGAAGTGTCTTCACTGTCACGAACATGGGCATTTCGCCACTAACTGCCCACAGAAGAAGAAGAACAAGAAGGTTTTTGGAGCTGCAGCTAGAGAGGCCTTAGCCTCGCAATTTGAAATTGATTTCTCTTTGATCGTATGCTTGGTTTCAAGCTATATGGGATCCGTGTGGTATCTTGATAGTGGTGCATCTTTCCATATGACAGGAGACAAGGAGTTGTTTAGTGACTTGGAGGAGAAGGACCTCTAGATGCATATATAGATGGGCGACAATGGTCGATACAGTGCGACCATAATTGGGACCATTACCTTTGAGAGGGAGTCTGGTAATCCATTCTTGTTGAAGGATGTTATGCATTTTCTAGGTCTGAAGAAGAACTTGGTCTCGGTCGCAATGTTGGAAGACAAAGGTTATGATGTTGTTTTCAGTGAGGGAAAATCTTTCCTTCGACATAAAATAACGGGTCGAACCAAGAGGATAGGAATTCAAGTTAAGAATCTCTACAAGCTGGAGGTAGATGGCTTCTCTGCAATGGTGGGAAAAGTAGAAGAAGTGGTGAGCCGGGATGAGGGCGAATTATGGCACAGGAGATTGGGCCATCTTCACCATGGCGTTTTGAAGATTTTGCAATATATTTCTACTGGACTTCCCAAGGGCACCCTTGCGTAGTCATATCAATGCAAGGGATGTAATATGGGTAATTTTTTGAAGACCACCTTTCATGAGAAGGAGAACCGTGCTTCGGTGATCCTGGAGAGAATTCACACAGACATGTTTGGACCTTTCTCGGTTGCTTCAACATCAAAACACAGGTATTATGTTATATTTGTTGATGAATATTCTCATAGATGCTGGATCTTCTTCATGCAGAAGAAGAGTGAAACATTCTCAAAGTTCTGTGAGTTTAAATCATTTGTGGAGAAGGAGTCGGAGAAGAAAGTGAAGGCTCTACGGAGCGATAATGGTGGTGAATACATCTCGGGCGAATTCAAAGACTTCTGTAGAAAATAAGGAATTATAAAAGAACTCATAGTGCCTCATAACCCACAGGAGAATGGGGTCGCTGAGAGGAAGAACAGAATGATCGTGGGTGCTGCACGAGCGATGCTGCATGACCAGGGCCTACCAATGCACTTGTGGGCAGAAGCATGAAACACTGCGGTTTATGTGCAAAACCATTTTCCTCATAGAGTACTTGGCATGAGTACACCTGAAGAAGCTTTTACTGGTAAGAAGCCTGATATTTCTCATTTGAATATTTTTGGCTCATCTGTTTACATTCATGTGACAAAGGACGACAGGAAGAAGATGGAGCTGACTGCAAAAGTTGGGATATTTGTGGGGTACACAAAAATACCCCATAATTATCATGTGTATTTTCCAGAGAGTCGGATGAATGTGGTGTGATGGGATATAAAATTCAATGAGGTGAAATCCATGAAGTTGTCGCTTGAGAGGGAGCTACACTTGCATGCAAAGGAGGAACTTCTTGTTTTGAAAGATGAGCCTCCAGATGTGGATCAACCACAGGAGGAGATTCCTGGAGTGGAGGATTCTACTCATGCAGAACCAAACATAAGACAAGGCAGAAAGTGTACCACAGAAGTTGAGAGACTGAAGCTTGATGCGGCACAGAATGTAGGAGTCCCTACATCACAACACAGACAGAGACAGTCACATGACCGATTTACTGGATACATGGCTCTCATGAGCAAGTGTATTGTGACAAAGCCATCTTCTTTTGAAGAAGCAGTGCAGGAGCCCACATGGGTAGATGCCATGGTGGAGGAGTATGACTCCATTGTCAGAAACAATGCTTGGGATATTGTTCCAAGGCTGGTGGGTAAATCATTTGTAGGATCAAGATGGATCTACAAGGTAAATAAAGCTACTGATGGGAGCGTCGAGAATTATAAGGCAAGATTTGTTGCCTGAGGCTTCTCACAGATCGAGGGGATTGATTATGAAGAAACCTTTGCACCTATCGCATGATATTCTTCCATAAGGACCATCCTTGCTCTCTCACCGCAGATGGGTTGGCACATTCATCAGATGGATGTGAAGACTACATTCCTTAATGGGATCATTGAGGAAGCGATGTACATTGAGCAGCCTGAAGGATTTGACATCTTCAGCAGCGAGTCGCATGTGTGCAGGCTCAAAAGAGCGTTGTATGGGCTGAAGCAAGCACCACGTTCTTGGTACACTCGAATCGATAGCTATTTCACTGGACTTGGCTTCACCAAGAGTGAGGCGGATGCAAACCTGTACCAAATTGTGGTGGAGGGTAAGAATTTAATCATTTTTCTTTATGTTGATGATTTAATACTAACGGGTGATGAGCAATTGATACAATAATGCAAGGCAGATCTTGCAAAGGAGTTTGAGATGAAGGATTTGGGTCTCCTTCATTATTTCCTTGGATTTGAAATATGGCAGTGGGAAGGTTAACTGTTTGTGTCTCAAGGAAAGTATGCTCAGGAGATACTTGAGAAGTTTAACATGAAAGGCTGCAAGCCTATCGACACTCCTCTTCTAGGAAATTGGAGGAAAGAGGATGCTACATCAGCAGAGGTAGTGGATTCCATTGTTTATCGATAATTGGTGGGTTTGCTCATGTATTTAGTTAATACAAGACCAGACATATGCTATGTGGTGAACCAACTTTCACAAGCGATGGTTAAGCCTACCAAGCTCTTTTTGAAGGCAGGCAAGCATGTCCTGAGATATCTCAGGGGCACATCTGAGTATGGCTTATGGTACAGACAGAGGGATGAGGTGAAGTTGCATGTCTTCACAGATGCAGATTGGGCAGGCAGCCCAACAGAAAAAAAGAGCACATCAGGAGGGATTTTCAGTATCGGATATACGGCAGTTTCTTGGTACAACAGGAAACAAATATTCGTGGCACTCAGTTCAGCGGAAGAAGAATACATGGCAGCAAGTCAAGCTGCATGTGAGGCTATCTGGATGAGGAAGATCCTAGTTGGTTTGTTCGGTTCACATTTAGATCCTACAGTGATACATTGTGATAATCATAGTTGCATTAAACTCTCGATTAATCCTGTGTTTCATGATAGATCAAAACATATTGATATCCGATATCATCACATCAGAGATTGTGTGTAGCGGAAGATCATGTTGCTTCAGTACATTCCTATGGAATATTAGGATGCAGATATTTTGATGAAGGCACTCACCAGGAGAAAATTCGAATACCATAGAGGCAGGATTGAGGTGAAGGGTAATCCCTATCTTGTTGAGAGGGAGTGTTGAGATTCAACAATATGATGAGCTTAGTGAAAATAGTCGCCTTCACTAAGTGGGCCCGCAGGCTATTTTGGCGCAAGTCCTTTTTTAGACTATGTCTATTTTTAGACATGGTGATCATATTTAAGAAGTTGCAGGATGCTATTTGTGGATGGTTGGTCAAGTTGGAAAAATAGATGAAATTCTATTTTTAGAATATTGGGCGAAGTCTATTTATAGATCGTCGATCTAGAAATAGAAGTGTCGATTATTATTAGCTCTTAATAATAATCCGACAATAAAAAACAACTTATTCTCTTGGAGCACTTAATTTCAGTGTACAGATTTGGAAAATTAGTGGGCTGAAGGAATTACGCAATTCCTAGGGTTTCCTGGTGGTTCATGCATGGAGGACTCAGTTAGAACTGAAGTGGCAAAGTTATGACAGAGTTGGAAGAGTAGTTCATGGAGTTGTTATTAAGTTTAACTCAGTTAATGGAGTTAAACTCAGTTGAGCTAGTTGTATCTAGTCTAACTGAATGATACACTAGTGAGAGTGGAGTGAATTAATTAGTTAATTAATTCATAAATAATAAGTCATTAATCAACTGAACAATACAGCAGTTAACTACAGTGCATGTCAGTTCCAGTGGAGACCTAGTGGAGAGATAGGTGAAAGGGAAAGATGGAATATCTGTTGTGACTATAGTGATGCATTGTTTGCACCACACACACATTGGAGTTTCCAATGAGGATTTTTCAGTCAAGGCAAGGGTAATTCGAATTCATTCGGAGCTATTCTTTAGCGGGGATTGCGTAGTGGAGGTAGGCTAGGAGGTGGAATGAAATTGGTGCATGGATTTGCAGATTTCTTCTGATTAGTGTGTGATGATTGATTGTACTGAGAGCTTGATGTAATAAGCTTTGTATGAGATTGTTACATGATCTCCATGATACATAATATATGATATTTAGGGTTTTCAGCTTCAGGCTTTCCCGTTAAACAATTGTGTTATGTGCGATTGTTTTTATTGCTTCATGTGTTTGCAATTGATTTTAATTTCCGAAAAAGATTAACAGTGGAAGGATTCTGTATTTAGCAAGAAGATAAAATATTGTTAGATCAGGAGAATTTTGATATATACATGCATCTTGTATATAATTTCTACAAAGTTCGCTCAACCAACACATTTTCATTCATGTATCATTAATAACGGTAAGTGTTATGAAACCCAGTCACAAAACAAAACAAAAGAAATATCAACAACTTAAAAATATCCTCTTCTAGGGGGAAACCTCCTTTACATCACATAAATGAACAATTATTGGATGATACAAATGACAAGACCTCCTTTGTATATATAGGAGTCTAAGGGGTCATAATATTATCAGAGCCTACATAACAATAATAATGTAAGGGCACAAAAATAACAATAGTGGGCTTCTATGGGGCACAATAATAACAATATGGGGGTTACATGGGCACACCAATAATAATAAAAAGGTTATACTAACAATAATAATAAGGGGCCTACACTAGTTTTATAGGGACCTAACATGCCCCTTTCCTTGAAAAAAGTGTTTTCCTCAACATTTGAGTAGTTATGGATGCTGTTATATAAAATTCCCATGCTCTCATGTGGAATATTCAACGGGTAAGTTCTTCCACTTAATGAGATACTCTGAAATTGATCGATTCCGTAGTCGTCAAGTTCTTGTTTCCATGACTGCTTCAGGCCAAAATAATATTTTTCCTTCTTCGTAAACTTCTAGAAACACTGTTTGGACTAGAATTTTGTCACCAATAACCTTTTTTTAAGCATGAAACATGGAAGACTGGGTGTACTCGAGAAGATCCAAATATTTTTCAACACCTTGTAAGAACCATAGTACTTGGGTGATAATTTATTATCCTTCTTAGCTTGCTTGAGGGACATTTTTTTATATGGTTGTAGCCGTAAAAATACCCAATAGCCTACATAAAAAATTCTTTCACTACGATGTTGATATTCCTGTTGTTTCATTCTATTCTGCGCCAAAGTGAGGTTATCCTTTAAGAGTTGGAGAAGTTTTTTTTATGCTTGATGTGATCTTCCACTGCTTGAACCTTAGAATTTTCTCTTAACGATGATGTGATGGATGGTGGATGATATACATAAAGTGCCATAAATGGGGTCATTTTTTCTTCAATATGGAAGGAAGTGTTATACCACCATTCAGCTAGAGGTAACCACTTGACCCATTATGTTTGTTTATCAGATACAAAGCAACACATATATCATTCCAAATATTTTTTTACCATCTCAGTTTTCCCATCAGATTGAGGATGATAAGATAAACTATGAGCTAATTAAGTGCCAAGATAATAATAATAAAAATTCCGTCCAAAAATTTCTAGTAAAAATGGGATCTTTGTCACTTGCTATAATCTTTCGGTTTCCATGAATATTTTGAATTGTTTCCATCAATGCAGGAGAAATTTTACTTGCTTTAAAAGGATGCGATAATGCGCAAAAGTGTGCATACTTGGTAAGTCTATCAACTACCACCATGATGAAACTCTTTCCTTCAAACTTGGGTAAACCTATGATAAAATCCATTGAGACTGTTAGCACTCAAATCTACCTCAGGCTGAAATGAAGTAAAACTCAAGGCTACATCAAACCACGCTCAACCTCGTAGCTAGCCCTACGAGGACAGGAGAGGGCTCTCTCCGTCAATCTCGAGAAAATGAGCAATAGGATGCGAGATGACTTACAATAAGAACTGATTTTAGGCTAGTAAAGAGATAGGTATGTTTTGATTTTTGGTTTTTTGGATTTTCGCTGGAGAAATGGGAAAACAAATTTTGGGTCCGGGGATAAGGTCAGACCTTTGCAGATTTCAAGTTGGGGCGAGGTAGGTGAATGTCTTGATGCTTTTGATTGGATATATGGACAGATTAGACCGACGAGGAGCTGAAGAGGGAAAATAAGAACTTGGATCCTCTCCAAACAGCTGAAAACATATAGAACTAACTGAATTCAAAGGCCAAGCACTGTAAACAATGGATTCAACCTTATTCACTCATTCAATTTAGTTCAGAAGCATATGAAAGGATGGCATACATTAAACATGAAGAAACTTACAGTAAACAAATAAGAAACACCATCAAGAAAAGAACACCACAAGGATCCCAACAAGTGCCGCAAAACCTCTGATCTTTCCTTAGCCAAAATGTGAAAAATATGTACAATGATATCAAAAGTATCCCAAGAGTCCAACCTCTCCAACCTCTGAAAATGATTGAGAAATTACAATATATAGAGCATCCTAACCCCTTCCCCACCTCTAGGGGTCGAATTCCCTCTTCAGGGATCAGTTTCAACCAATTCTATTCATGGAACTACAATCTAGGCAGCTAACAACTTGCCTCTAAAAGAGTGGAAACTGATCCATTACATGATTTTTACCCTTTTTGTGAGTGAATCTTCTAGAAGAGATAAAAATAAGCCAAATTTACATGCCCAATATACATTTACATCATAAAAACCCAAAAATTCCATCCACAAACAAAACTGGTCCATACTAGGCGAAAATCTGAGCTGGCAGTTGAAAATTCAGCAAAAATTTAAGTGGGTCGCATTTGAGCCGAGTGGGTCGCATTTTTTCCAGCCTGAATTTGAGGTACTTCCCAGCATCCAAATTGAGCTCATGATAGCTCGTTGGAAAGCCCTGGATGTTTACTATCCAACCCAAGTGGAATTTTCGAATTTGGAGCTCATTTGACCCTCCAAAACTTCTTTCTCCCAGAAGTACTTCCTGCTGGTGCAAAAGGTGGCAGCAAGGTGGTTTTCATGGTGTTTTTGAGCTCTTTGACCATCCAGATTTTGATGAAATGCTTAGGTGATGCCTGAGGATGCATAACTAACCATGAAAAATCCAAAAATGAAAAAATTTCCTCCAGCAAGTGTCCCAAAAAAAAGTGAGCATATGAGGGTGAGACCCACTTAACTGAAAAACCTGTTTTTTGACCCAAAAATTTGAAAATGACAAAATTTTCTCCGAATTTGCCCAAATTCGGAGCGGAGGTCCTCCATCATGTGTCCTGCCCAGTCAATGAAGCCTCGGCCAAAATCTGAAGTGGATTAGGCCTTTTCCGCCGTTTTAGTGCTTCGCTCAACCTCCTCTTCAGAATCTTCATCCTCGCTTTGCAAACATGCATGCGAGCCCAATAATGGCCTTTCATGTGACGAAGCATGTCTTTGTCTCTATCATGATCCTGTGAATGTACTTACACTGATGAAGAAGGCGAGACCCCTTCCACGCCATGTGGAGATAGTACTCGCGTTGCTAATGAAGTCAACGAGACCCCTTCCACCCCGGGTGGAGATAGTACTCGTCGTGATGTTGAAACAAAGCTCTGTGGCTTCTCTGATATGTTACCACTACTGGTGCACTGCTATGCTCCATCTCAGTACATCAACCTCAACGATTGAGTCACTGTCCGACTCCTGCTCATACTCTGACTTCTGTCTCTGACATGGCTTTGAACAAGCTATTGGCACTATGTATACTGATATAAATGCAGTGAAAACAAAGTTATGATGTGTGTTTTAACACCCAACAAATATCCCCCACCGTCAAAGCACCATAAGGAAACAAACAATGATAATATCTCTGTTTTAGGTGGATTGAAATAGAAGCACAGTCTCTGTTTTAATTGCAAGTGAAACTTGACCAAAGGAAGCAGGCAGCCTTTAGAATATTGAGCAAATCTTGTCAAAGGGAGCAATGCATCATATGACTGTGTTTGTCAATGGGCAGTAAAACAGAGTTATAAGTGTCAATGGGCAGTGAAAACAGAGTTATGAGAACGTTTTTATCATTGGGCAGTGAGATACAATATATCAATGATCATCATGGAACAAAAGGCACGACAGTGGTAAAACAATAATGATGACCACGGTGGTATAATAGGTGTGAAGACAGTGAGGCTTTGACAATACATGCAAAGGTATATATATCAACCATTCAAGGTGGGAAAACCTTCACGAAACCATCCATATGTATTTAAAACCCTAAGGAAAAAATCTGCCATGTATATAGGGTTTCACCTCTTCCTTTAAATAAATCATTTTTCCCACTTCAAGACATCACAACCATACTTAAAATCTACTGAGCATTGATTTGAAACCTGTTTGGAAGCAGCTGGAGTTGATTCAACACGAAACTGGGCACACAACATGAATTTTCTGAGCTCTGTTTTTAAGTGGGTCGCACCCCTCAAGTGGGTCGCACCCGTTCACTTTTACACTGGCTGAAATGCTCAAGTGGGTCGCATTTCCCTCTTGCCACATAGTGCATTTTTCAGGAAGCTTTTGGAGGCCTTCCTGGTGTCCAAATTGAGCGTGTGATAGCTCGTTGGAAAGCTCTTGGAGTCTACTTTCCAACACAAGTGGAATTATGCAATTTGGATTTGATTTACCCTGTCAAAAATCAAATCTCCCAACACTAGTCAAAATGAGCAGAATGAGGCTGCCTCAAGGCAGAGCGCTGTTGCAGTCAACTTTTGAAGGTCTTCCTCAACTCCAAATTGAGCTCATGATAGCTCATTGGAAAGGTATTTCTGTCTAGTTATCATTTGACTCATCATGCAAGTCATTTGGCCAACCATGCTAGGAGAAAACTTGATTTTCCCAAGGTCACTTCAGAGGTGCATTCAATTCTCCTGAGGCAACGGTATTTTTGATATTTCTCTAAAACCATGATACCTGTGTAAAAAGTGAAAGAGGTTTTTCTTTCTTGGCATGTTGTGAACATCTCTCATTTTTCCAAAATTCATCTTTGATTGCTCTGAAACATCTTTTTAGTGAAACTTACCCCAATGTGTGAAACAAGGAATTTTGTCGAAATGAAGCGACATGAAGGGGATAGGGGGCTTCTAAATTCTTGGGGAAACTTTTGGAAGTAGGGAGGGATGTTAGGAAGCAGGGGAAAGTGGAATCTCAGAGATTGAGTGAGGGGAAGGGGTCCAAAAGGGAAAAACACAGGCCTAGCCTAGAAAATTGCCAAGTTGTGGCAAGAAACTAGGGTTTGTGCAAAAATGAGGAATTTTGGGGATCTCAGTGATGGGAAGTGTTTAATAAGGTATATTAAGGATAGGGGAAGGTGTGTGAACATCAGGATACAAGTTTTTCCGATGATTTGACCCTCCAAGAGAAATTACCTCCAAAACCCTAGGAGAGGGAAATGGACCTTACCAAGGCACAACTGAAGCATGAACAAGATGCAAAATGACTCTTTGGAACCTGACATGATGATGAAAACCCTCTGAACGATGGTACACTCAGCTGATTGGTGACATGGACCGACATTTGGACAACTTTGGAAAGAGTGAAAACAAACCCTAGACCTAATGCTTAGTGAGCAAATTTTGCTTGAAAACTCTTTGAAATGACAAAATTTGACCTTGACACTTTAAAATCACTTTGTAAGAGCATGTTTGATCACTGGAGGAAGGCTGCAAAGGCTGACACTAACATTGGCTCCAATGGGGATGGTAGCTCCTTGGAGGTGCCAAGAACGGCAGATCTTTGGGAGAGCAGACCAGTGCCTTATCCATTGTGCCATGGAATCAAAAACTCAAACTGAAATGCATGACTGAAAACTGATGACTTGACGACACAAATTGACTCTCACTCAACTAAAAACTGACTCGATACTTAAACACACTTGACTGAAAACTGAATGAAACTTGACTGAAACTTGACTCGATGGCAAACTGAAATAACTTGAAAAAACTGACTCAACAGACCAAACACAAATGACTCATGACTGACTTAAAACAAGACTTTACAAATCTTTTGGAAAAAAGGCAGCAATCCATCAAGATTTGGAATCATGATGACAACCACCTGCATACTAATGAAATATGTACAATCATGTATAATTGGCTTTCCAATGTAACCAGTCAAGCAGATGGCTTCTTGACTGATTCTTCTGATCAGATCTCCTGGTCAACAATAGATACTGGTAACTGGGCATCCAAAAACATAATTGACCATGATCTCCTTCATCACTGAATAGTGCAATACTCACCTTTACTACTTACTGTAACAATTTTTCCAATGGATCATGAAAAACATGAAGATTTACCTCCTGCTGAAAGAACAAGGTGTATTTTTCTCCTACTTCTAATTTTGATCTTCCTTCATCATGTACTTCAGTAAAAGTATGCTCCTGGGCTTCAAAAAACTCTGAACAGGTAGATGAGCAGATCTCCTCTTGTAAAAACATTTCAACACATGAGACATATGAAGAAGAATCTGAATGGAAATCTTGAATGGTCTGATCTTCTGCAGTCTGAATATTTGGTGGGTCATCTTCATATGATAGGATAGCCGAATTTTCATTACAGTCATCAATCATAAGAAAAGAAACTTCCAATGATTCTTGAAGCTCAAACAAGACATTTTTATCATCTACCATAAATTCATCCAAAGGAACTGTTTCACTTACTTGAATGAAGGTCTCATCTTGCTGTTCATGAACTGACTGAATTACCTCTTTATGAAGACTCTGTTCTGATGAACTGAAAACATTTGGATCAAAAACTCCGTCTATGATCCCAACAGCAAAATTCTCCTTTTCAGAATTCAGCACAAGGTATGCTTGGTCATCACAATCTGAATCTGGATCTAAAATAGCTGACTGGACATTATCACAATCTGCTATTGAAACTTGAGTTCCCGGCATGTTGTCTTCTTCTGTGGGCAGATCTAAAATGAGACTTTCTCTTTCATCACTTTCAGCCATATAACAATCTTCAACCTGCTGATCTATAAAGCTGCTTACAGGACTGTCATCCTTTTCAAAAAAGGAAGAAGTTTCACCATCACCTTCTGGACCATGTGCACACTGCAGATCTGCGTTAACTTGAGCTGTAACATGACCTTTCAATAGCTGATCTATTTCGTCTTCAGATAGAGGAGATAATACCCTTTGTTTTCTTTTGCTCAAATAGTGATTGTCTTCATTGATTTCAAGTGAAGGAGTATACAAATTTTCCTCATACTGCTGATCCATTTCATGTAATTCCTGTTCACTGTCAAAATGCAAAATTCCTTCATCTTCCACCACACTAAGATCTTGATCCTGCTGCAAATTTTCATGATCGTCTTTATGCTACTGAAATGGATTTTCATACAGGGCCTCCATGATCTCATCATCCATAAAATTATCGTCTTCATAATATTTCTCAAGGCTTTCAATAAAAGTAGAAGCATGTTTGCAACAATCATGAACTAAATTTAACGATGGATAAGATACTTGATATCTTTCAATGAACAGGGCATGAAAATCCTTTAAACAATAAATACATGCCAGCGGAAAATTTTCATACCAAGATTGGGTTTCACCTTCTAGAGTGGCTAGGAATATCTTCATCAAACAATCTTCAGGAAAAGCCACCTTCAACTTGCGAATATGCATGTGAAATCTAATCAGATGTAAAGCAACATCTTTCTTACCATCATCGTTAAACGTAGGCAGATTCCTTGACCAATCTACCTTGGGCATCTTATTCGGAAAACCTGGAATGTGATCTCGGCTCATGGGAGCATATCTTCTCGTGATTCGGTCCATCTTGAAAATCTCACAGCTACTGATCTCCCTGCAGTGAAGTCACCATGAAGCATTGATTTCTGGATTTTTTCAGTGAATGAAGTCGCCAGGTGAATGATTTCAGCCTTGCAGTGTCTGATCGTTGTTCACCATCAACCATCAGATCTAAACTTAATACATATACTGGGGGAATTTACAAGTTAAATGCTACGATTACAAGTTAAACCGGAGATCGACTGAAGCAGCATTTATCTACTTCGCTGAT
>CM076578.1:327902505-328127989 GCA_034641835.2 Pinus albicaulis
GTTTGTTTTTTGGTTTTTTGGGTTTTCGCTGGAGAAATGGGAAAACAAATTTTGGGTCCGGGGATAAGGTCAGACCTTTGCAGATTTCAAGTTAGGGCGAGGTAGGTGAATGTCTTGATGCTTTCGATTGGATATATGGACAGATTAGACCGACGAGAAGCTGAAGAGGGCAAAGAAGAACTTGGATCCTCTCCAAACAGCTGAAAACATATAGAACTAACTGAATTCAAAGGCCAAGCACTGTAAACAATGGATTCAACCTTATTTCACTCATTCAACTTAGTTCAGAAGCATAATGAAAGGATGGCATACATTAAACATGAAAAAAATTACAGTAAACAAAGAAGAAACACCATCAAGAACAGAACACCAAAAGGATCCCAACAAGTGCCGCAAAACCCCTGATCTTTCCTTAGCCAAAATATGAAAAGTATGTACAATAGTATCAAAAGTATCCCAAGAGTCCAACCTCTCCAACCTCTGAAAATGATTGAGAAATTACAATATGTAGATCACTCTAACACCTTTCCCCACCTCTAGGGGTCGAATTCCCTCTTCAGGGATCAGTTTCAACCAATTCTAATCATGGAACTACAATCTAGGCAACTAACAACTTGCCTCTAAAAGAGTGGAAACTGATCCATTACATGATTTTTTACTCATTTGAGAGTGAATCTTCTAGAAGAGATAATAACAAGCCAAATTTACATGCCCAATATACATTTACATCATAAAAACCCAAAAATTCCATCCACAAGCAAAACTGGTCCATACTAGGCGAAAAACTGAGCTGGCAGCTGAAAATTCAGGAAAAATTTAAGTGGGTCGCTCTTGAGCCGAGTGGGTCGCGTGTTTTCCAGCCTGAATTTGAGGTACTTTCCGGCATCCAAATTGAGCTCATGATAGCTCGTTGGAAAGCCCTGGATGTTGACTATCCAAACCAAGTGGAATTTCGGAATTTGGAGCTCATTTGACCCTCCAAAACCTCATTCTCCCAAAGGTACTTCCTGCTGGTGCAAAAGGTGGCAGCAAGGTGGTTTTCATGGTGTTTTTGAGCTCTTTGACCATCCAGATTTTGATGAAATGCTTAGTTTATTTCTGAGGATGCATAACTAACCATGAAAAATCCAAAAATGCAAAAATTTCCTCCAGCAAGTGTCCCAAAAAAAAGTGAGCGCATGGGTGCGCGACCCGCTTAACTGAAAAACCTGTTTTTGAGACCAAAAATTTCAAAATGACTTCAAGAGTTTCAAATTTTTCATAAAACTGCCCATGCAATCTCAGAACCCTTATAGAATTAACTTGCATGTGAATGTAGGGTTTATACATTCTTCTAGCAAAACTGGCCTCTTTCCCAACATCAAAAACATCACAACATTGTTAAAAATCTCTTGAGCAATGATAAAAACTTGTTTGGATTGTTGGAGATGATTTGAATCAAAACTGGGCGCAAAACACAATTTTCTGAGCTTTGTTGTTTAAGTGGGTTACTCCCAAAATTATGAACGTTCGCTCCCATTCATTTTAACATTTGAAATGCTCAAGTGGGTCGCTCTTGCCTCTTGCCACACGTGCATTTTTGCGAGAAAAGATTTTGGGCAGCTAGGTGTCCAAATCGGGCGTGTGATAGCTCGTTGGAAAGCTCTTGGAGTCTAATTTCCAAAAAAAGTGGAATTATGCAATTTGGATTTAATTTACTCTGTCAAAAATCAAATCTCCCAACACTAGTCAAAATGAGCAGAATGAGGCTGCCTCAAGGCAGAGCGCTGTTGCAGTCAACTTTTGAAGGTCTTCCTCAACTCCAAATTGAGCTCATGATAGCTCATTGAAAATATATTTGTGTCTAGTTATCATTTGACTCATCATGCAAGTCATTTAGCCAACCATGCTAGGAGAAATCTTGATTTTCCCAAGGTCACTTCAGAGGTGCATTCAATTCTCCTGAGGCAACGGTATTTTTGACATTTCTCTAAAACCATGATACCTGTGTAAAACGTGAGGGAGGTTTTTCTTCTTTGGCATTTTTTGGACAAAAACCTCTCTCCGTTTTCTAAAATTCATCTTTTATTGCTCTGAAATAGCATTTGAGTGAAACTTATCCCGATGTGTGGAACAAGGGATTTTGTCGAAATGAAGCGAAACGAAGGGGATAAGGGGCTTCTAAATTCTTGGGGAAATTTTTGGAAGTAGGGGGGGATGTTAGGAAGCAGGGGAAAGTGGAATCTCAGAGAGTGAGTGAGGGGAAGGGGTCCAAAAGGGAAAAACACAGGCCTAGCCTAGAAAATTGCCAAGTTGTGGCAAGAAACTAGGGTTTGTGCAAAAATGAAGAATTTGAGGGATCTCAGTGATGGGAAGTGTTTAATAAGGTATATTAAGGATAGGGGAAGGTGTGTGAACATCAGGATACAAGTTTTTCCGATGATTTGACCATCCAAGAGAAATTACCTCCAAAACCCTAGGAGAGGGAAATGGACCTTACCAAGGCACAACTGAAGCATGAAAAAGCTGTAAAATGACTCAATGGAACTTGAAATTATGATGAAAACCCTCTGAATGATGGTACACTCAGCTGAATGGTGACATGGACCGACATGTGGACAACTTTGGAAGGAGTGAAAGCAAACCCTAGACCTAATGCCTAGTGACCAAATTTTGCTTGAAGACTCTTTGAAATGACAAAATTTGACCTTGACACTTTAAAATCACTTTGTAAGAGCATGTTTGATCACTGAAGGAAGGCTGCAAAGGCTGACTCTAACATTGGCTCCAATGGGGATGGTAGCTCCTTGGAGGTGCCAAGAACGACAGATCTTTGGGAGAGCAGACCAGTGCCTTATCCATTGGGCAATGGAAACAAAAACTCAAACTGAAATGCATGACTGAAAACTGATGACTTGATGACACAAATTGACTCTCACTCAACGAAAAACTGACTCGATACTTAAACACAACTGACAAACTGGAAAATATGCTCAAAGTAGAGCTTATTCACCTACTCTAATTGTTCTTTTCACCTGATCAAGTGAAATGAAACAGCCAATGCAACCATGTAAGAATCTCGGCTGCTGTTTGATTTCTTCCCAAATGCTTGCTTATAAACAACGAGAAATAACTACTAAAAGGAAACTCCCATGAAAACTTTGAACCAAGTGGACTGCTGATAAACTTGCAAAGCATAAATTCACTGGATGACTGCAAGAATACTGCGAATGGATCTTCATAAACATAGCTCTGGTCCAGATAATCTCCATACCTTGATCTTAAACTTTTCCTCACATCTGCGGTGGTTTTCTTTGGTGATTGCAGCAAGCTGTCAAAAGGATCCTAAAATTCATGAAAAATCAAACTCTGTTGCTGATTCCAGACAGAACAAAAGTCTCCTTCATCAATCTCCTCATATGAATGGAAATCTTGACATGTGCTATGCAATGAACAATCTGTTAAACAAGACAATGAAGGTGACCTTTGAACAAGATTATCATCAACATTCTTTTCCAGCACATGGTTAGCTAATGGAGCAAAATTTTTATAACAAACATCATCCAACACACGAGCAATGGGATCATAAAAAACTTGAGAAGAGTGTTGTAATGTATCCATTGAAACTGTATGACCTCCTTCTGGTTGTTCATCTTTTCCTTGAGATATATTATGAAGATTCTGCCTTATAAACTGAAATGCTTCAAAACAAAAGGGTATAGAATCTTCCTGCATCATCAAATTATGTATTTCATCTTCCACAACTTCATCTGTAATCTGACCTTCAATTTCATTAGATGGCTGCAAATCTGATGCTACAAGCTGCTCAAAAATCTCGTTATCTGTCTCATCCTCAACATTAACACCGAGAGATTGTTGATTTCCTATGGGCTGCTCATTTGAAGATTTACTATGCAATTTTTTTCTCAAAAACTGAAATGATTCAAAACATAAAGGTACGGAGTCACCTTGAATCATTAAATCATGTGTGCCCACTTCCAAATCTTCAGTTGCAACTTGACAATCAATGACTTTCGAGGGCTGAAAATCTGAATATGAGAAGTTTTCGTTGCCCTCAAGACGATCCAGATCAAGACTTGTTGACGTTTGATTTCTGATTGCATGAAAGTTATCTCTAATGAACTGAAACGAATCAAAACACAAAGGCAAAGATCCTTCACTCACATCAAAATTTTCTGCACTTTCCTCATCATTGCCATAGCTGATATGCATCGGTTGATCACTGTACTCGAGCTGCTGAAAGTGAACTTCCTCCTCGCACAAGCTAGCTGCTGATTTGTCTGCAAGATTAGATTCTTTTTGTAGAACATAATCATCATCATACTGATCAAACTGAGGCAATTCATCATCAAACATACACATCATATCAACAGCTCTCTCTTCTTCACAATGATCTATAAAACAATCACTATGACAACTGGGATCAGAAACAAAATGTTTTGGGTCAGCCGCTTGTTCTTAAATGTCATTTTCATTTTTTGCAGTCATTTTCTGCACCATCTCTTCTACTACATTTACGAAAAGATCAAGCTTTTCCTCTGAAAGTGTCAACTGCTCTGAAACATTCTTCTTTTCTTCTTCCTTCAACCTTGCCCTCAAGATCAGCAAATGAGCCTCTACATTCACTGCCTTGTTCTGCATCTCGTGAAGTGTTGCAATATTCTTTTCTCTTAGCTGAAACTCCATTTCCGGATCAAAGGCACACGGGTAGTGCAAGAGAGCAGATCTAGGAGAAGGTCTTATATCAACTGGCATCGAATAATAAACTTGGTTAAATCTAGCAGAAAATTGTTGTACTGTCTCACCTGGTAATCTTTTCAGCTGGTTATACTCCTCTATAATCAACAAAAAGTTATGTCCGATCATCCACCTGTCAAGGAAAACTTTGACAAACTGCTGGAAATCTGTGATGCTCGCATCAGGCAGGGCTTTGAACCAACTCTTCACTTGGCCTTGCAAAGAAAGAGCAAAAAGCCTAATACTAACATCTTCATCATCAACTTCAAAAAGATCTAGAAAAGTCTCAACATTCTGCACATGTTGCTCAGCGTTGACATTGTTACATTCACCATCAAATCTCGGTAGATATAGGTCATAATTTGCAAGAAAAGCATGAAGAACAGAAGGCAAAACAAGAGGTTTATACCGATCTGGAATTTTACAAGGTGTAGGGGCATGTACAAGAGCTGCGAAATCAGTTTTCTTTTCTTTAGGCTCATCACTCTGTAGAGAGTCAACATAAGATGTGGGAAAAGTGAAGAGGCCAGGATCAAAGGGAAACTCAACATTTACACTCTTTGAATAGGTCGAGTGAAGATTTTGATGACCTTTCTCATACAACAAACTTTGAAAAACTTTCAGGATAGCTTCAAGACCAGCAAAGAAGTAATTTACGAGAAAGCAGATTAGATTCTGAATACCATTCCACTTTAGATACCTGAACTTCGTGTAAGATCCTTCCATTTTCTCAGAGAAAGAGTCAGTCCTCCAGAATTTGAATTGGAGTCACCAGGTGAATGATTTCAGCCTTCTTATGTCTGATCGTTGTCCACCATCAACCATCAGATCTGAACTTGATACACGTCTTGAGGGGGAATTCGCAAATCGAGACATTCACGAAGCTAAACGGAATCGGCCAGACGACTTTTATCTCTTATGCTGCGCCGAGCGTGTACGGTTCGAAGGCTACCTGGCATGTCTTCAGACTCCGTCTATAACAAGCAAACGTTTTGAGTTTCTCCCCAGTATGGTCGCCACTATGTTAGCACTCAAATCTACCTCAGGCTGAAATGAAGTAAAACTCGAGGCTACATCAAACCACGCTCAGCCTCGTAGCTAGCCCTACGAGGACAGGAGAGGGCTCTCTCCGTCAATCTCGAGAAAATGAGCAATAGGATGCGAGATGACTTATAATAGGAACTGATTTTAGGCTAGTAAAGAGATAAGTATGTTTGTTTTTTGGTTTTTGGGTTTTAGGGACACATTCACAAGCTAAACCGGAGATCGACTGAAGCAACTTTTATCTACTATGCACTCGCAGAGAAATGTGCAGTTCGAAGGCTACCTGGCGTGACTTCAGACTCCGTCTATAGCAAGCAAACGTTTTGAGTTTCTCCCCAATATGGTCGCCACTATGTTAGCACTCAAATCTACCTCAGGCTGAAATGAAGTAAAACTCAAGGCTACATCAAACCACGCTCAGCCTCGTAGCTAGCCCTACGAGGACAGGAGAGGGCTCTCTCCGTCAATCTCGAGAAAATGAGCAATAGGATTGCGAGATGACTTACAATAAGAACTGATTTTAGGCTAGTAAAGAGATAGGTATGTTTGATTTTTTTGGTTTTTGGGTTTTCGCTGGAGAAATGGGAAAACAGATTTTGGGTCCGGGGATAAGGTCAGACCTTTGCAGATTTCGAGTTGGGGCGAGGTAGGTGAATGTCTTGATGTTTTTGATTGGATATATGAACAGATTAGACCGACGAGGAGCTGAAGAGGGAAAAGAAGAACTTGGATCCTCTCCAAACAGTTGAAAACATATAGAACTAACTGAATTCAAAGGCCAAGCACTGTAAACAATGGATTCAACCTTATTCACTCATTCAATTTAGTTCAGAAGCATAATGAAAGGATGGCATACATTAAACATGAAGAAACTTACAGTAAACAAAGAAGAAACACCATCAAGAAAAGAACACCACAAGGATCCCAACAAGTGCCGCAAAACCCCTGATCTTTCCTTAGCCAAAATATGAAAAGTATGTACAATGATATCAAAAGTATCCCAAGAGTCCAACCTCTCCAACCCTTGAAAATGATTGAGAAATTACAATATATAGAGCATCCTAACCCCTTCCCCACCTCTAGGGGTCGAATTCCCTCTTCAGGGATCAGTTTCAACCAATTCTATTCATGGAACTACAATCTAGGCAGCTAACAACTTGCCTCTAAAAGAGTGGAAACTGATCCATTACATGATTTTTACCCTTTTTGTGAGTGAATCTTCTAGAAGAGATAAAAATAAGCCAAATTTACATGCCCAATATACATTTACATCATAAAAACCCAAAAATTCCATCCACAAACAAAACTGGTCCATACTAGGCGAAAATCTGAGCTGGCAGTTGAATATTCAGCAAAAAATTTAAGTGGGTCGCGTTTGAGCCGAGTGGGTCGCGCGTTTTCCATCCTGAATTTGAGGTACTTCCCTACATCCAAATTGAGCTCATGATAGCTCGTTGGAAAGCCCTGGATGTTGACTATCCAACCCAAGTGGAATTTCTGAATTTGGAGCTCATTTGACCCTCCAAAACTTCTTTCTCCCAGAAGTACTTCCTGCTGGTACAAAAGGTGGCAGCAAGGTGGTTTTCATGGTGTTTTTGAGCTCTTTGACCATCCAGATTTTGATGAAATGCTTAGTTGATTTCTAAGGATGCATAAATAACCATGAAAAATCCAAAAATGCAAAAATTTCCTCTAGCAAGTGTCCCAAAAAAAAGTGAGCGTATGAGGGTGAGACCCACTTAACTGAAAAACCTGTTTTTTGACCCAAAAATTTGAAAATGACAAAATTTTCTCCGAATTTGCCCAAATTCGGAGCGGAGGTCCTCCATCATGTGTCCTGCCCAGTCAATGAAGCCTCGGCCAAAATCTGAAGTGGATTAGGCCTTTTCCGCCGTTTTAGTGCTTCGCTCAACCTCCTCTTCAGAATCTTCATCCTCGCTTTGCAAACATGCATGCGAGCCCAATAATGGCCTTTCATGTGACGAAGCATGTCTTTGTCTCTATCATGATCCTGTGAATGTACCTACGCTGATGAAGAAGGCGAGACCCCTTCCACATCATGTGGAGATAATACTCGCTCTGCTGATGAAGTCGGCAAGACCCCTTCCACCCCGGGTGGAGATAGTACTCGTCGTGATGCTGCAAACCAAGCTCTGTGACCTCTCTGATATGTTACCACCACGGGCGCACTGCTATGCTCCATCTCAGTACATCAACCTCAACGATTGAGTCACTATCTGACTCCTGCTCATACTCTGACTCTGTCTCTGACATGGCTCTGAACAAGCTATTGGCACTATGTATACTGATATAAATGCAGTGAAAACAAAGTTATGATGTGTGTTTTAAAACCCAAAAAATATCCCCCACCGTCAAAGCACCATAAGGAAACAAACAATGATAATATCTCTGTTTTAGGTGGATGGGAAAAGAAGCACAATCTTTGTTTTAATTGCAAGTGAAACTTGACCAAAGGAAGCAGGCAGCCTTTAGAATATTGAGCAAATCTTGTCAAAGGGAGCAATGCATCATATGACTGTGTTTATCGATGGGCAACGAAAACAGAGTTATAAGTGTCAATAGAGCGTTAAGAAACGGAGGTTATGAGGAACGTTTTTATCATTGGGCGGTGAGATACAATATATCAATGATCATCACATGGAACAAGGCACAAAGGCACGATAGTGGTAAAACAATAATGATGACCACGGTGGTATAATAGGTGTAAGAAGACGGTGGGGGCTTTGACCATATATGCAAAGGTATAGATATCAACCATTCAAGGTGGGAAAACCTTCACGAAACCATCCATATGTATTTAAAACCCTAAGGAAAAAATCTGCCAAGTATATAGGGTTTCACCTCTTCCTTTAAATAAATCATTTTTCCCACTTCAAGACATCACCACCATACTTAAAATCTTTTGTAGCAATGATTTGAAACTGTTTTGGGCATTTGAGTTGATTCAACAGCGGGCACACAACATGAATTTCTGAGCTCTTTTCTCAAGTGGGTGGCACCCCTCAAGTGGGTTGCTCTGATGCTCACTTTACCTTGCGGTGGATGGTTCCGAGTGGGTGGCACCCTCAAGTGAATTCACGCATTTCCTCTTGCCACATAGTGCATTTTACAGGAAGCTTTTGGAGGCCTTCCCGGTGTCCAAATCAGGCGTGTGATAGCTCGTTGGAAATATATTGGAGTCTACTTTCCAACACAAGTGGAGTTATGCAATTTGGATTTCATTTACCCTTTCAAAAACCAAATCTTCCAACACTAGTCAAAATGAGCAGAATGAGGCTGCCTCAAGGCAGAGCGCTGTTGCAGTCAACTTTTGAAGATCTTCCTCAACTCCAAATTGAGCTCATGATAGCTCATTGGAAATTTCTTTCTGTCTAGTTATCCTTTGATGCATCAAGAAAGTAATTTAGCCAAACATGCTAGGAGAAAACTTGATTTTCCCAAGGTCACTTCAGAGGTGCATTCAATTCTCCCGAGGCAACGGTATTTTTAACATTTCTCTAAAAAAATGAACCTGTGTAAAAAGTGAAAGAGGTTTTTCTTCCTTGGCATGTTTTGAACAAAAACCTCTCTCAGTTTTCCAAACTTCATCTTTGATTGCTCTGAAAAACATCTTTTGAGTGGCTTTAAGTCCCGATGTGTGGAACAGGGATTTTTAATAAAAATGAAGCGACATGAAAGGGGTTTGGGGCCCTAAATTCTTGGGAAATTTTTTGGAAGTAGGAAGGGATGTTGTTAGGAAGCAGGGGGAAGTGGATCTCAGAGATTGAGTGAGGGGAAGGGGGGTCCAAAAGGGCAAAACACGAGACCTAGCCTAGAAAATTGCCAAGTTGTGGCAAGAAACTAGGGTTTGTGCAAAAATAGGTAATTTTTGGGATCTGGGTGATGGGGAAGTGTTTAATAAGGTATATTAAGGATAGGGGAAGGTGTGTGAACATCAGGATACAAGTTTTTCCGATGATTTGACCGTCCAAGAGAAATTACCTCCAAAACCCTAGGAGAGGGAAATGGACCTTACCAAAGCACAACTGAAGCATGAACAAGATGCAAAATGACTCTTTGGAACCTGACATGATGATGAAAAACCTCTGAACGATGGTACACTCAGCTGATTGGTGACATGGACCGACATTTGGACAACTTTGGAAAGAGTGAAAACAAACCCTAGACCTAATGCTTAGTGAGCAACTTTTTCTTGAAAACTCTTTGAAATGACAAAATTTGACCTTGACACTTTAAAATCACTTTTTAAGAGCATGTTTTATCACTGGAGGAAGGCTGCAAAGGCTGACACTAATAGAGACCACCTCCCAACGCAGACTTGGAATGGCTAAAGGTTGTAATAGACCTGGGGTCTTAATTGTCTTAACTTTATTTTGTTGGAAAACCAAACATTTTGCCACAAAATTTTGAATATCCAATTTAAGGCCATCCCAAAAAAATTCCTTCTTGACTTGTAGTAAGTTTTTAAAAATAATGATTTCCCTCCTAAGGTAGAGGTATTAATTTCCAAAAGAACATTTTGTTTGATTTGGGAATTATTACAAAGATATAAGAAATCTTTGTACCATAATGAATAATTTTTCCAGCTAAATGTATCACATGTACTAGTATCTTGCTGCAAAATTTTGAATGAGTGTCCACACCTCTTCATCATTCTTCCTGTTATCACCAAAATAGGACCCTGATAAGCTGCTCATCAAGTCAATCTCAGTGTAACTATTTCAAACCAATATTTTAGCTGAGGCTTAGCCTCCTCAGCCTGAGAGGGCTCTCTCAAGGATTAATGATATTGATTAAAGATGTAGATAGATGGCTAACTCTATGGTTTATGATTTTGTATGTTTATAGGTTGAAAGATGGAGACTTGCTACCATTGGGCTATGGAGTCAGTGACAGGGATAAATATAACAATAGCTATTCTTATAGAAACTGAGGCTTGTATATACTTCAATGAAAGAGTGACACATTCAGGAAAATCCTCAATAACTTGAGGTTCAAAGGAAGTCAGAGCATGTGGTTCATTAATTCTGAGTAATGATACATCAAGGTATTGAAAAGGAAAGTATTAACAAATATTTATCAAATCTTAACACTTAAATGAAGTCAGAGCATGAATAACCATGAATTCTGAGTAGTAAGTATTAAAACATTGAAGAAAACCATCCACAGATAGGACCTAAAAACTCATAAGACCATAGTTCAACACTTAAAGGAATTCAGAGCATGATTAACCATGAATTTTGAGTAATAAGAATTGCAAGTATGAAAGGGAAACATTTCAAATATAAGATATGAACTCATTGAAATACAGTAAGAATCTCAGGTCCAGAAAAGTTAATTTGCTTCTGTATATATCAGTCCATCCAAAGCATTTACAAAAGTAGACTGTTCATAAAACATTTTCCAACATGTAGGTTGAAGCTAACATCAACATGTATACATTGGGCATTATGGAGTCAAAGTAGTCTTCAACAAAACATCATAATCAACTAACATGGAAGTTAAGACACTTGAAGTTTAGGTTTATAAGTGAAATAGTAACACAGTGAATAAACATAGTCTACAAGCATGTGAAGGAAGTTAGAGCATTATCCAATGAATTATAAGTAACACATGCTCATACCATTTCAAATAGGAAATTGAAAAAGGCCATAGAAATGTCAAACACATAAACCCCTTGTGAATCTTGAGTAGTAAAACTGATCTTTGTATTAAGTTGAAAGATCACAGTAACATACAATAACACAACTGCTTTGCTAATGAAAATGCCAACCCATTAGAATTCGACCTCATGCTTCATATAGAGCCTTTAAAATCTTGGATTCCATGATCCACCACTAGGATAATTCGAATTCCCATACATGACACCTAATCTAACCATAAAACAGACTTTTAATTACAAAATGACAAGTAAACAGTCTTTGAAGAGTCTTAATCCAAATAGGAGTGAAACTCCTAAATATGCTTGCAACAACTTGATCTAAAATTTAATGCTTCCTTTTCCAGCTGCAATCCCATGAGGTCGAATTTGGATGATGCCACCACCTTTGATGTATTCATGCTGATCATGACAAAAACTACCCTAAAAATCAGGAGACAGTTTTCCTGTTTTTTCCCTGAAAATTAGGTCTTGGGACAGAGCCTTTATCTTATCATCCATGATGTATTTTGAGAAACTAAAGGAGGCTTTTGGATACCATGATGTCTTTAACAAAAAAATCTCTTGGGTTTTTGAAATACCTTTCCTACTGCCCAGACAATGTCTTTGAACAACCTGTGTAAAACCGGAAAATTCTGATTTCTAAAACTATGGCTTCAAAGAAAGCCTTGTATCTCCCAACTGGTAACACTTGTGAGAAAAGTGAGATAGGTTATTTTAGCAGGAAATTTTAGAAAAATAAACCTCCTTCATAATTCCAAAATAAATTTTCTTGTGGCCATAAAATGATCTTGAAGTGAACTACTAAAACTAGAAAGCAGAGTTTTTCTCACAATGACTTTCAGCAGTTTCGTAGCGCAAGTTGAGTCATCAATTTCTCCCACCTCATAATTAATGTGAAGTAACTAAGAGAGGTTTTTGTAGCTAAGTATGTTAGGAAGAGAAACGTCTTTCATTTTTCAAAAATGAGTTTTCAGTTGCTTAGGAAACCCTTTGGAAGTTGACTACTAAAACCAGAAAAACAGAGTTTTTGATGAAAAAAAAAAGGTTGCTTCAGTGGTTTCATGGCGCGCTACGAAAATAGCAGTGTTTTCGTAGCACAAAAATGGATTTTTACACTGGATGCGTGATGAAAACGTGGTTTCGTGGCTTATTTCAAAAACATTTTTTCGTAAGTTAAAAAACCTAACTTCTAAATGGATGATGTGACTTTTAAACCATGAAATGAGACTTCTAAAATTAATTTGGAAATTGAAATGATAAATTTGAGACTTCAACCCTATCACTTACCCATTTCATAAATGAAATGACTCAAGACCTACTTGGCACCATGACTAAAACAAGGTAAACTTTCAGATTTTATTGATCATGGAGTGGACCTATGACCTTTAAAACTTATAGAACTATGACCTACCCTTTACCAAGACTTAAAATGACTTTTAGACCTCCTTGAAATCATGACCAAAAGCAGAGTTGACACAATGATGTTTTGAGAATTTTTGGGTGATAACGCTTCCACTCATCCCTTACTTTGTTTATCGACACAGGTTGGATAATAGAAATGACACAAATAAATGCTTCCACTGTAATATTCCTAAATTAGCATACAACTAATTGGAATATTAAAATTTTGATTTTCTATTTATTTGGAGGAATAAGAGGGCATGGAGACCCATAAATCTCCTTAGTAGGAATAAATACACTCCTAGTGTGAATGGAGGTCATCTAAAAAGCTGGATTGAAGACCCTTAGGTGTGAAAAGGGGCTGGAGCATTCCTACAATGATGAGTATTAGAGCCTTACTAGAGATGTAGTGAGCCTTACTATCGATGGAATATATTAGGGAGTGGGATTCTTGAATGTGGAAGTCTAGTGAAAACTCCTCCAAGATCTTCTCAATGGAAGAGGTGGGATTCCCTATCAGGAACACCCTATGTTAAACAACACATGCAATCTTAGCTAAACAACTAAAGAAAGCTATATGTCTAAACCACCCAATCTTTGTCAGAACTCCATATGTCACCAAGTCTAAACCAATGCCTGATGGTGAATTAAATACAACCCTCTTCCAAGAGGTACTCAATGAAAGAGGTGTGATTCCCGACTAGGAACACCCAGTGCTAAACAACACTTGTAGTCTTAGCTAAATAGCCAAAGAAAGCATGGAATGTCAAATGAAAATTCCAGATCTAAACATACCTTTACATGAATAATCAATGTAGTGAGACTTACTATCGATGGAATATATTAGGGAGTGGGGTTCCTGAATGTGGAAGTATAGTGAAAACTCCTCCAAGAGCTTCTCAATGGAAGAGGTGGGATTCCCGATTAAGAACACCCTGTGCTAAACAACACATGCAATCTTAGCTAAACAACTGACGAAAGCTATATGTCTAAACCACCCAATATTTGTTAGAACTCCATATGTCACCAAGTCTAAACCATGAGGTACCAAGTGACAAACATATGATTTTTAGAACTCCATATGTCACCAAGTACCACCTTACTGATTTTCTTAGATTGACAGATCCGAGAAATCCTTTTTGGGTTATCTTGGGTTGCCATCATAGAGCCCAGATCTAAAATATTGGAATCATTAGAGCTCCAGATTTCCATAGATTTGCATTTCCATCTTCAACCTGCAGTCATATATTCATTATCTGTTGAAGGGATAACGCAGTATTTACTTCCAGTAGCTCTCCAGTTACACAATGCCTACTTTGGAATCTTTCCAGGGTCATTCTAGGCCATCTCTTTGGCTATATTACCTCCTATTTTGTACACCGTTGTAACTGAATCTTATCCTATGAATAAAATGGCTCAGCTATTCTGTCTATATATATGTTGATCATAAATTTACATGTACATTTTCTGTGTTACAAATATTGTGTTTGTGTATCAATGCATTATTCCATTTTGGGATATTACAGTGGTATCGAAACATGATCTTTGGGTCAACTTATGGACATTTTTGACAACATAAGAAAAGAAGATAGTAGAGATCTACTATGGAGGGATTAAGTTTTTCCTCATATCCCTTTAGATATATGAATGATCTCTCTAAGGAGATCAATGAAACAAGAAGAGGAAGGAAAATAGAAACCTCAAGAAGGTTTCAAGATGAAGAAGGTCCTAACACTTCTTTTCAGCAACAAAGAAGACTGGAGAAGCAAAGAGCTTCACATTATTCCACTAGATCTACTTTCTTTGAGAAAGAGGACTGGTCTAAATATGATGAAGGCTTGGGGCATGAGACCCTAAGTGAATATCTGTCTGAATACAAGTAAAATCCTAGAGCATTGAAGGAGAATATCTCTCTCCAACAGTTTCTGCAACTCAAAGAAGAGAGGAGATCCAGAAGCAACAATAAACGAAAGAGGCATAGATTCTTCTTGCCTACATTTGATGGATCTTCCACAAGCACATTGAGGGCTTGGAGGGAATAATTATTTACATTCTTTCTGAATTATCCTATATCAGAAAGAGAGGCTGTGGATTTTGCAGCGCTACACCTTGATGGTGAAGCAAGAGTTTGGTGGTTCAGTCACTTGGCACACATGAAAGTGTCTGCTTATGAATATTTTATGCAAAGACTGAAGAAGATATATGGTAGGGAGAAACCAAAGAAATATCACATAATGACATCTCCCATCATCAAGGAGATAGTGCATGAAGATTCAAGTGAGGATGATCTCATTATCACTCAAGAAGAGGACCCTCTACCACCACCAGCTGCAGATGAGATTACATTAAGAGGAGGGTCACTTGCATCTTTGCAAGATGGTTCTGAGTTCTTGAAATTTGGAGCCCCATGCATGATTGATGAGATGCACGAGGAGGAGGAGACAGATACTAGTGCTGGTACAGTTGTAGAGATGGAGCCATCATCACTACCAGTAGTTGGAGACACAATTGCACCGGTTGAAGGAACTATTGTGATCTTGCAATATGTTTCTGAAAATTAGTTGATCCAAGGTATGAAACCACTTTCATCTCATATTGTTTCAGTACCTCTTATTGAAACTTATGGAGACATGCCATCAGGGATATTACATGACCAAGGGGTAGAACAAACTGCTGATTTGGAGCAGCAACATATCACTATGCAGAGAATCCTTGATCTAATCAAGGAAGAGATGAAGAGATATCCTAGTTCATCATTTTTGAGCTGCATTCAACCCTTTAAGTTGAAGTGTATAGTTTCAGAAGATGGGATGAGAATTATCCTATGTACAATGGCTAGCTATGAGTTCAACATTGTGCCTTGCTTTGAGACAACACATGTATCGCCATGCAGATCCACAATGCTGTGAATAAGCAGCAGTGAAAATAAGAGGAACCATTCCTTATGGGAGCAATCAAAATGCAGCTTCATTCATGAAGAAATGGAGAAGAAGATGATATATGGTAGACATCTTGAGATGGGCAATCTTTTCCCCTTTCAAGACGACTCTTTCTCAATGAGCATCTCACAGCTCAAAGAGAAACTTCTACCTACAGCAGATCTAGAACCTTATTGGTTTTGGAGGACCAATGATGAGAAGAGAATATCATGGAGAGATCTCATTGGAGGTGCACTTCAACATATCATGGAGTGCAAAGTTCTTCAACAGTTTGGGGAGATTGGTGTCCTACAATGGGAGGATGCCAAGTATTTGTAGAATGAGATCCATCATTTACATTGGGATGAATGGTTGATAGTATGGAGCAAGGGGTTTCCAACCACTTGCAGATCTATGATACAGGGCAGATAGAAGCATGGCTGCGTTGGTTGCGCTTGGGTGAGTATGGTTACCACTCAATGAGTCATATTTTCTGATTCATGCCTTACACATCACTAGAAGAATTCAAAAGAAGAAGGCATGGTTACTTTGGTTTTTGATGAGAGAGTTTGAACATCACATGATATATCTTATGTCCTTGTATTTACTCTTGTTTGGGATATGTCTCATGCCTTTGCATGTATTTTTTTTTGGGATGTATCTCATGTTCATGTATGTACTTGGGTTTGGGAGAAATTATAACTTTCACATGATGTGGCATAAGGGAGCTTGTTTGTATTATGTTGATGAGACATTTCACATGTCCACTACTATATTGTTGCTCCATGACTTGCACCATGATAATGTAAGGAGGCAGCAAGAATCCTTGTTGCTATGGTTACTATTGGGAGAGTATGGATTGAATTATTCCCATACATTGCATGACATTGTTGGAGGATGGAAACAAGAGGCCTTACAACATTGGCTTCTGTTGGGGGATTATGGTCATTGTACATGGTATGATGATGATGTGATGGGGCAACAAGATGCCTTGTTAAGGTGGCTTCTATTGAGAGAATATGGCCACTACATTTGGTAAAATGATGATATGGTATGGAAGCAAGAGGCATTGCTACGGTGGCTTCTATTGAGAGAGTATGGCTCTCACATTTTTATTGATTCAAATTTGGCATGGAAACAAGAAGCATTGTTGCGGTGGCTTCTTTTGAGAGAGTATGGCTCTCTTCTTTGCTTTCATGATGATCTAGCATGGTGGCAGAAGGCTTTGCTGCGTTGGTTGTTATTGGGAGAATATGGTTTGACACTATTTATATTTTCCCATATGTCTCTACTTCTTGTTTTTCACTATGATGATGTGATGTTTGATTCCTACATGGCCAACAGGGCTAATGATGACGGCATTCATAGATGTAATCTACTCTATGTATCATGGGTTGGAGAGATAGTTGATAAGTTGGGACTTTCCACTTTGGGAATGAAACACTTCATCTTATGTATCTCATGTGTAGAGAAGATATTTGGTCATCATATGGTTGCCACTTGGAGATTCATTGATGAGGAAGGGTATCTAACTTTTCAATTGGAGGCCATTCTAGACATTCTAGACATTCTAGAGAGGTAGCTTTGGAGTTGGACATGCATGACACATTGTGACAGATGGGAAGGCCTTCCACATGGGGATGCCATTTGGAGGGAGGATGTTTGTTGTAGCATCCAATTTTTCAGTTGCTTGAGGACAAGCAACATTTTGCCAGGAGGACTGTAATATTCCTAAATTTTCACATGATATTTGTAATATTAGAGTTCTTAATTTCTGTAATTAATTAAGTAAATAAGAGTGTGGAGGGACCCACAAACCCCAAAGCTAAATAAAATCCACTTTTGATGTGTGTATGTGGATATTTCAGATCTATATCTACATAATGGAGTAGTGGAGCAGCTACTTAATGTGAAAGGAGTGGAGATCATGTCTCATTAATGAGAAAGATCATGGAGGTTGAAGCAGTCAGCTAAGATCTAGGAAGGAATCAAATGTAAGATCATATAGAATTTATGATGAGAAGATGGAGGAAGTGATGCATTAATGCACACATGATGGAGAGGGTGATCATTACATTCACACATGATGGAGATCATGGAGAGACAACGTAGTCAACATGGAGACCTAAGTCCACATGTACATCGCAATTATGAGGTGGGCCAAGGCATGATAAGGTTCAAAAACTATATAATGAAGATGAAGGCAACATAGAAGGCATGTTTTAGATTATTATTGATGTATGATCTGTTTAGATTTGGAGTTGTCATTTGACATTCCATGCAATCTTATGTTGTTTAGCATAGGGTGTTCCCGAGCGGGAATCCCACCTCTTTCCTTGAGTGATCTGTAAGGAAGAGGGTTGTACTTCATCATCAGGCATTGGTCCATATTGTTCCTAATTTCTACAGAACATTTATATTCAGAAGTTGTACATTTCTAAAGATCAGTTTGAGAGGAGGAGGTTGTCCTTCAATATTTCAGTTGAGGAACTGGTGAAGAATTCATCCTATCACCTTCAGCTTCAAGATCAGCCTTCCAGTGCTTCAGATCTATATCAGGCTTCAGGCCATCTATTATTTATCCCCTAGCAGTAGCATTCCCATCAGGAATTGTGCAGTCCATTCTTGAAGATCCAAGGGAGAAGGGAAGTTGCTAGCATTTCAGCTAGTAATCTAGTGGAGGACCATTCCTTCAGATTGTATACCTTATTTCTATCAGTATTGAGCTTCATAGCCATATTTTGCAGTAGGATAGTGAGCCTCCTTCCCTTATAGTGTATTTTTCATGAGCAGTTGTGTAGCAGTAGCTACAATCTTCAGAGGAGGATTGAGGAGTTAGATCTTGAGCTTCCAGCTTGAGGATCTAGTGTAGGGATCAACCCTTCAAGCTTAGATATGATCTTGTGACATATTTCAGCCATCTATTTGTTAGATCTAGCTTAAGATCTACATTCCCAATAGTTGTATAGTTAAATCCCATGAGGGTGATTTTCTTATATTGACAAATCTGAGAAATCCTTTCTGGGTTATTTTGGGTTTCCATCATAGAGCCCAGATATAAAATCTTGGCATCATAAGAGCTCCATATTTCCGTAGACTTGCATTTCCATTTTCAGCCTGCAGTCATATATTCATTATCTGCTGAAGGGACAACATATTATTTGATTCCAGTAGCTCTCTATTTACGCAGTGCCTACTTTGGCATCTTTCCAGGGTCATTCTAGGCCATCTCTTTGGCTATATTACCTCATATTTTGTATACTGTTGTAACTGAATTTTCTCCTATGAATAAAATGGCTCAACTATTTTGTCTATATCTGTGTTGATCATAAATTTACATGTACATTTTCTGTGTTACAAATATTTTGTTTGTGTATCAATGCATTATTCCATTTTGGGATATTACAGTGGTATCATAGCATGATCTTTGGCTCAGCTTGTGGACATTTTTGACAACATAAGAAAAGTAGATAGTAGAGATCTACTATGGAGGGATTAAGTTTTTCCTCATCTTCCTTTATATCTATGAAGGATCTCTCTAAGGAGATCAATGAAACAAGAAGAGAAAGGCAAAGAGAAACCTCAAGAAGGTTTCAGGATGAAGAAGGTCCTAACACTTATTTTCAACAACAAAGAAGACCGGAGAAGCAAAGAGCTTCACGTTATTCCACTAGATCCACTTTCTTTGAGAAAGAGGGCTAGTCTGAATATGATGAAGGATTTGGGCATGAGACCTTAAGTGAATATCTGTCTGAATACAGGTCACAGCCTAGAGCATTGAAGAATAATCTCTCTCTCCAACAGTTTCTACAACTCAAAGAAGAGAGGAGATCCAGAAGCAGCAATAGAAGAAAGAGGCATAGATTCTTCTTGCCTACATTTGATGGATCTTCCACAAGTGACATTGAGGGCTTGGAGGGAAGAATTATTTACATTCTTTCTGAAATATCTTATATCAGAAAGAGAGGTTGTGGAGTTTGCAGCGCTGCACCTTGATGGTGAAGCAAGAGTTTGGTGGTTGAGTCACTTGGCACACATGAAAGTGTCTACTTATGCAAATTTTATGAAAATATTGAAGAAGAGATATGGTAGGGAGAAACCAAAGACATATCACATAATGACATCTCCCATCATCAAGGAGATAGTGCAAGAAGATTCAAGAGAGGATGAGCTCATTAACACTCAAGAGGAGGACCCTCTACCACCACTAGCTGTAGATGAGCTTACATCAAGAGGAGGGTCACTTGCATCTTTGGAAGATGGTCCTGATTTCTTGACATTTGGAGCCCCATGCATGATTGATGAGATGCATGAGGAGGAGGAGATAGATACCAGCGCTAGTACAGTTGTAGAGATGGAGCCATCATCACTACAAGCAATTGGAGACAATATTGCACCGGTTGAAGGAAATCTTTTGATCTTGCAATATGTTTCTGAAAACCAGTTGATCCAAGGTATGAAACCACTTTCATCTCATATTGTTTCAATACCTGTTATTGAAACTTATGGAGACATCCCATCAGGGCTATTTCATGACCAAGGGGTAGAACAACCTGCTGATTTGGAGGAGCAACATATCACTGTGAAGAGAATCCTTGATCTAATCAAGGAAGAGTTGAAGAGCTATCCCATGTGCCTTATATTGTGGGATCATTAGAGAATTTTGTATCAGAGCTATCCTTGTGCCTTCTATTGTGGGATATTATTCACATTCAGTCTTCCAGAAGCAGTAGATCTACATCCGACATTCAGGCCATTGGGTTTTACCTCCATGTAGGAGCAGTCCCTTTAAGGATTGCACAGTCCAGTCCTATAGATCTATTGGAGGAAGGAAGTTTCCAGTATTTCAGCTGGAAATCCTATGAGGGATCATCTCTCACATTGGATCTATTGTTCCCATCACTCAGGAGTTGATTTGACACATCTAGCAGTAGGCTATTGAGCCTTCCTCTCTTACAACACATTTTTCTGAAGCTGTTGTTCGTCCAGCAGCTATTTTCAGTGGAGGAGATTAGAGGAGCTAGATCTTTAGCTTTTAGCCCAAGGATCTAGAGAAGGGATCAACCCTTCTTGCATAGATCTGATTGTGCATCATTGCAGCCATCATATCATCAGATCTAGCTTCAGATCTGCATACCCAACAGTATATATGTGAAGCCCTAAGAGGGTGGTTTTCTTAGGTTGACAGATCTAAGAAACCCTTTCTAGGTTATCTTGGGTATCCATCATAGAGTCCGGATCTCTATTTTCAGCATCATCGGAGCTCCCATTCTGCCTAGATATGACTTCCTATCTTTTAGGTAGTTGCAGTGCCAACAGTTGCAGCAGGGACAATACATATATATGACACAACTTTCAGGTAGTTGCAGTCCCAACAGTTGCAAAGGTTGCATGACCACTTGCATATATATGACACAGGCCAGAAAGAAGCTTGGTTACGCTGGTTTCTCTTGGGTGAGTTTGGTTACTACCCAAAGGCTCCTATTTCTTTGATCCATGTCTTGAAAAACACTCATCTAATGCAGAAGGAGGCATGGCTGCACTGGCTTCCCTTGGGTGAGTATGGTTACTGTTAAACACCATGTTGAAGCACACACATGGTGTATGAGAGAAGAATACACACAAGAGACTCAACACACAATGAAAGATAAGCGTGAGGCTTTCTTATTTTCCATTATACAAAGATGTACATTTATAGTACAATGGTGTGAATCTTGGTTTCACATTCCAAGGTCACTTGGACTCCATTGTGACTTTTCGCATTCCACACCTACCCATGTAGGATTAGGTGTTCCAACATCCCCCTTAATCCGAAGGGGTATGTGTGAGTCCAAGAAAAGAGTTGTAATACAAATCTGCAAAGTATACATGGCAGCACTTGGGCTGAATCAACTCTCTGAAATGTTGGAAAAAGAGATGGTTTAAGGATGACCACCAACACTGGAACGCAAAACTTGTTGCAGTTCCCAGAACTCTTCCAAAAGTGTGAGAGTGAAGCTTCTTCTAGAGGAATTGTCCCTCATAAAAAAGGGAGACCTTCGACCTAAAAGAAGGGAGGTCTACGACCTGTGATGGTTTTAGGATTACCAACAACTATGGAATGCTTTGAAGCATTTCCTGGAACTCAACCAATGCTGGCAAGAAGCTGAAGGCTGCTAAGCTGAAGGCTTCTGCTAGAGAAAGTGTTCCTCATATATGAAAGGGAGACCTTCGACCTAAAATAAGGGAGGTCTACTACCTGTGGTGGTTTTAGGTTCTCCACCAACCAAAGATGATGGTTTTAGGTTATCCACCAACCGAAGGCATGCTCATGGGAATCCGTGTCTCTGGCTACATCTCTGAATCTGGAATGACGAATTGTAGCTCAGGCTCGCTTGAACTGCTGGCTACAACTTTGAACATGGAATGAGAGATTGTGGCTCAGGCTCGCTTGATCTGACGTCGAAGCTTGTACATGACCACCATTTTCCCCCCTGTCAGGGACAAGGTGAGATGATGGTGAAAACTCAACTGCAAGTTTGCTCAATATGCGTGAACAAGTTCTGACATGTGTCGTAAACATATTCTTGGCTGTTGATGCCCATTGCCAAGAAGCGATCCATCCAAGATTAATCTTTGTTCTTGCAGGAGGCTTGTGTCTGAAGCATCTATCTGAAGAATGAGTGTGCCGACCACAGTGCTTGCATGGATGAAGATCAAAACAGTGATCTTTCATATGGCCAACTCGATCACAGTGTTGGCATGTCTCAATCTGTTGTTGTTGTGGAACAAGATCTGGAATAGCTACAGGTGAACTGTCATACAAGAATCCGGCACTCTGAAATATGATGGGCTTTGTGTAGTCTAGAATATGAAATGACACATCCTTGTCATATCCAAGACCAGTTCGGTGCTTGTTGTGGACAAGCTCTTCCGAAGGTCTGATGATGGGCTTAAGAAGTGCAGGTTGAACTGTTGCATCTGCATGTACATCTGCTCTAGTGCAATGAACTGAATGTGGATCAACTGCAACTTTGTCTTCTTTCTTCTGATGAGAGTCATTCAAAATCTTCTGAACAGAAACAGGTTCAGAATGGTGACTCTTTTGCTGAAGTTCATCTTGTTGGAGCTGAGATTCCAACTGCAAAAACTCAATCTTTTCTTGTGCATCTTGCAAACAACTGTGAATTTTACAAAGAGCATCCTTTCTCATTTTTATCATGTCATCAACATTTGAATGAATGAGGTTATTCAACAACAATAATGCCTCATTGATTTTGGCCATTTCAACAACTTAGGCTCAAAATAAATGAAAGGGTGTCGGCTTCAACCGAAAATGCACCCGTTTACAATGTGATGCAACAAGAAATACAAATGACTCAAAATAATTTCCAACTATGGAAATCTCAAGTAAAAAGTTTGCTCCTCAAATGATGGAGGGAAATCAACAATTCAACAACTCAAATACTGATTTCAACTATGAAGAAGCTACAAATTCCACTCAAAATACAATGTCAGCTCAATACATATCTCTGCAAAATATTTGTAAATGTGTAGCTGAAAACACTTGTGCAAGAATCGTTTTATTGCAGCTGAATTTTCTTCTTCAAATAGCTGTTTTCAATGATGGCAAACTTGTCTTCAAATGTGAAATTCTTCAAAAAATCAATCTTATGCCAGAAATCTGCAATTTTCTCTATGTGTACAGTCCTCTTTTCTCTTCATTTACTACTGTTCATATTCTCTCTCTTTCTCTCTCCTCTCTCTCTGCTGTTTTTTTTTTTTTAATTAATTAAAAATTAATTAAAAAATAAATTAATTGGGATTAATTAAAAAGTGGGAATGAGAGACTGTACTAAAGATGAAGGAGGGGGATTTTTATTAACAAAAAGGATTTAATTTAAGAGGAGAGGTATTATATAAAGGGGGGCTAATATTAAAAATGGAGAATGTATTATGGAGGAAGGGGATATTAAAATATGGAGGACTTATTAATGGTGGGAATTTAAAAATGGAAGGGGCGGTATAAATTTATTAAAAAATTTAAAAAACGAATTTAAAAAGGGAAACGATATTAATGATGTGGGTGGTATTAATTTTGTTGAAATTTGTGTGCATTCGAGCGGGAGAGGGAGCGATGTAGTCGAGGGGGAGATAGAAGGGCCGCGTGGGAGAGATGGCGGAGAGCTGGAGTGTGGGATATGGCCGCGTGGGAGGGAGCGAGGGGGATGGGCAGTGTAATGAGCATGGGAGGGTAGTGCAGTCGGATATAGGATTTATGCCGTGGGTGTGGGGAGTTTTCAGAGAGCGCAGGGAGATGTGAGTTAGATTGAGGGCGTATGCCGCGGAATAGGCGTAGGGAATAGCAGTGAGGGGGGTAAGGGAATCGTTGTGTAGTGAGCGTAGGGACGAAGGCTCAGAGTTGTATGCAGCTAGGGTTGGGGGCGGCGTTCAGCAGTGGTAGGCTGCGTAGTGGATAGGAAACGGGAGGTTGAGTAACGCAAGTGTGCCGTGAGGGGAATACGTTTGAGAGGTGAGGGCATAAGACAGATGTGGGAGGAGCGTATGGGTAGTGTTGGGTAGGCGTAAGATTTTTTTGGGTGAGGCCGATTTGGAGTGTGAGGTGTGAGAGTGAATGAGTGGGATAATTTACAGTGAGGAGGCATAGGGGCAAGGGCTGAATGGGATGTGTGCAAGGAATGGTGGAGGGCCGAAAGGCCTAGAGCAGTAAAATTTTTTTTATTTTTTATTTTTGTTTTAAAACAGCAGAGAATAGAGAGCAGAGGATTTTTCCTTCTAGCAGTAGGATATATTTTCCAACAGTAAAAAACTAAGAATTGCAGAAAATTTTAATGGAAAAACTCAGAAATTTTACTTGAAAACCAAAAACTTTTCTTCAAAAACTCACTTTGAACAGTATTCCAGCAGCTCTTCCAAAGAAGAATTAAAGGCAGAAAATGCAGAGAAAAATTAGAATGAAAACCTTTAGATGGGCAGTGATGCCTTTCCTTCAAAACCAAAGCCGGAATGCTGCCAATTTCTGAATGCTGCTCCTTCTCCAAAATAAACTTCTGAATGCTGCAAAATCATTGAATGCTCCTCTTCAAAACACTGCTGCTCTTCTCAAAACAAATTCCTGAATGCGGAAAAATGTCTGCTGCAGAAACTCTGAGTGCTGCAAAAATTATCAAAATTTTTGCAGATATGCACAGGCCATGTTGAAGCACACACATGGTGTATGAGGAAGATGAGCACAGCTGCTTCTCTTCAAAACCAATGCCAGAATGCTGCCAATTTCTGAATGTTGGGATTTTGAATGCTGCTCCTCTTCAAAACACCTCTGAATGGCGGCAAAAACATTGCTGCAGAAAGTCTCTAAATGCTGCAAAAATGTCAAGAATTTTGCAGATATGCACAGGCCATAAACACAAATGGCTCACTCAATTTGAAGCAGGGCCAGCAATCGCCCACTCTGATACCATGTTAAACACCATGTTGAAGCACACACATGGTGTATGAGAGAAGAATACACACAAGAGACTCAACACACAATGAAAGATAAGCGTGAGGCTTTCTTATTTTCCATTATACAAAGATGTACATTTATAGTACAATGGTGTGACTCTTGGTTTCACATTCCAAGGTCACTTGGACTCCATTATGACTTTTCGTATTCCACACCTACCCATGTAGGATTAGGTGTTCCAACAACTCATATTTTCTTGACTCATACCTTGTGTATGAATGATAGTATGCAGCAAATAAAGGCATGTTCTTTTTGGTTGTCCTTGAGAGAGTTTGGCCATCACATGACATCTCCTATGTCTATGTTTTTTGTATTGTGTAAATTTTGGCATGATGCTCTCATGATGTGTATTAATGGTGCTTACTTGTATTGGGCTGATGTGACATTTCACATGTCTATTAGTATGTCGTTACTCCATGATGCACATGAGGAGGAGAAAAGGCAACAAGATCTCTTGTTGCTTTGGTTGCTTTTAGGGGAGTTTGGCTTGACCATCTTACATGGAGGAGATGGAGGATGGCAGCGAGAGGCCCTACTCCAGTGGTTACTATTGGGAGAATATGGTTTGACACTTTGGTCTACCCATATGTCTCTACTTCTTCTTTTTTCATAATGTTGGAATGATGCTTGGAATCAACAAGGCCAAAAGGATTAAAGATGAGGGCATGTCAATGCTCAATGTACTTCATGAAACATGGGATGAAGAAATTATTTGTGAGATGGGACTTTTTCTTTATGAGAAGAAACACTTTGTTTGATGTATCCGATGTATTGTTGAAGATTTTGGACATCATATGGTTGTCACTTGGTACCTCTTGGAGAAAGAAGGACATCTAACCATATAGTTGGAGGTCATTCTATGCATTTTTAAGAGAAAACTTTGGAAACAAACATGCATGACACATTGCAGCAAATGGAGGAGTCCTTCCTTATGTGGATTCCATTTGGAGGGGAATAGGTGGCTTTGCATCTAATTTTGTAGTTTCTTGAGGACAAGCAACGTTTTGCTGGGGAGGACTGTAATATTCCCAAATTTTCACATGATATTTGGAATATTAGAGTTCTTGATTTTCTTAATAAATTAAGTAAATAAAAGGGTGGAGGGACCCAAAAACCTCAAAGATGAATAAAATCCACTTTTAATATGTGTATGTGGATATTCTGGATCTAGATCTAAAATCATGGAGTAGTGGAGCAGCTCCATTAATGGAGATCATGTCTCATTTATGAGATAGATTATGGAGGATGAAACAGTCAAATAAGATCATGGATTGTGATTAAAATCTTTCGGTGAAAATCACATTAGAATAGATTTGGTCGACGCGTTTCGAACCAGCCAGTGTGGTTCATCATCAGGACAAGATTTAAATGAAAAATCATGAGGATATTTGATAAGGTCAACTGAGATCATAGTGAATTCAAAGAAGGTCATAGAGCACTTATGATAAGTTAGTGGACGAAGTGATGCATTTAATACACACATGATGGAGAGGGTGATCACCCCATATGAACATGATGGATGACATGGAGAAACAATGCAGTCAACCATGGAGACTTATTTCCACATGTAAAACGTAGTTTTGGAGTAGGCCTAGGCTATGGAAGGCTCATATCTATATAATGAAGGTGAAGGCATAATAGAAGAAATGATTTGGATTATTCATTTCTTGATCTGTTTAGATCTAGATTTGTCTTAGGACATTTCTATGCATTCTTGAGATGTTTAGCTAAGATTGCATTGTTGTTAGCACAGGGTGTTCCCAAGTGGGAATCCCTCCTCTTTCATTGAGTAGATCTTGAAAGACGGTTGTACTACATTCCTTATCAGGAATTGGTGCCATCTTTAGGAGGTTGTTTCTAGCATTTAGCTAGGAAACCAGTGGAGGATTCATCCTACCACTTTGTTCTTCACATTCAGTCTTCCAGGAGTAGCAGATCTACATCATCACTATCAGTAGTAAATAAAAATTCCAGATCTAAAAAAACCTTTACATGAATAATCAATGTAGTGAGAAAAATGGACAGCGAAGTATTGCTTCCTGTAAGCTCACTAGTTACGCAGTTCTAGTTGTAGCATGTTTGCAGGGTGATTCTAGGCCATATCTTTGGCTAGATCCACTCATATTTATACATTGTGTAACTGAATCCTCTCCATATAATAAAAAGGCTCAGCTTCTCTGTATATTCTGATGTTTTCTTTATATTTATTTTTTACTTAGTTGCAGTTCTTATATTGTGTTTCAGTATTACTGCATTCTCCCTTTTGGGATATTACAGTGGAAAATTCTCCTACAATGATGAGTATTAGAGCCTGTAGTTAGCCTTACTATCGATGGAATATATTAGGGAGTGGGATTCCTGAATGTGGAAGTGTAGTGCAAACTCCTCCAAGGGCTTCTCAATGGAAGAGGTGGGATTCCTGATCAGGAACACCCTGTGCTAAACAACACATGAAATCTTAGCTAAACAGCTGAAGAAAGCTATATGTCTAAACTACCTAATATTTTTCAGAACTCCATATGTCACCAAGTCTAAACCAATGCCTGATGGTGAATGAAGTACAACCCTCTTCCAAGAGATACTCAATGAAAGAGGTGGGATTCCTGACCAGGAACACCCAGTGCTAAACAACACTTGCAATATTAGCTAAACAGCCAAAGAAAACATGGAATGTCAAATTAAAATTCCAGATGTAGTGAGCCTTACTATCGATTTAGTGAGCCTTCTTATCACACCTAAATTAGCATACAACTAATTGGAATATTAAAATTTCGATTTGCTTCTTATTTGGAGGAATAAGAGGGTATGGAGATCCATAAATCTCCTTAGTAGGAATAAAGAAACTCCTAGTGTGAATGGAGGTCATATAAAAATTTGGATTGAAGACTCTTAGGTGTGAAAATGGGCTGGAGCATGAATACTGGGTCAACTTTGACCAAATCAACAACGTTTTCATGGAGTAGTGGCATTCAATGAAAGACAACGCAGGTTTAGATGGAGACTCTTTGCATGGAAGTAATGCCATTATTGGATGGGGCTTAGGGTTTGGAAGCTCACAACTTATATAAGGAAGAGGATGGTAGCCATATTTCACAATGTTGATGTTTATATTTCTGAATATATGGTATGTTTAGACATATAGCTTTCTTTGGCTGTTTAGCTAAGATTTCAAGTGTTGTTTAGCACTAGGTGCTCCTGATCGGTAATCCCACCTCTTTCCTTAAGAGGCCTCTTGGAAGAGTTTTTTACTACATTCCACTATCAATAATTTGGCCAAGACTTCAGTCTTAATGTACAGTACAGTTCTGTTGAGGATTTGTGTTTGTGTTGCAGGGCATAAGTTGTGGAGGTTTGATTTGGGAGATTTCTGAGCTAGATCTCATTGGAGGGAGGTTTATTTCTCTTTGGAGGCTAGTAAAGAAGGCCTTGGAGCATCATTGATACATTTTGCATCTGTCCCTAGTGTTTTTATCCCCTAAAACATAGTTCCAGTCCATGACTGTGTAATTTTAGTGAGCTGTTGCAGTAGGCAGCCCAAAAAGGGTTGAAAATCCAAAATTAAAATCTGGCCAAACCATTTCTAGGTTTTTCGGGGTTTTTTTTAGTAGAATCCATGGTTAAAATACCATATTATTCTGAGTAGTATAACAACCTTCCGCACATGGTTCTTCTTCATAATAACAGTAGTTTCCAACAACAACAATAGTAGCAACACACATTTCCAGTGCTTGGTTTCTTTGGTGTATTTCAGCCATCTTGTGGCTTGAGTGCATTCCTTTTGGAGCACTATGTACTTTCATTTGATGTTGATGTGTAATGATATGGCTCAGCTGTTTTATACCCATATTTATGATGTCTTGATATATTCTGGCATTTTTCCAGTTCTACATGTTTAATTCTTATTTTACCGTAGTTGGAATTGTGCATATGTTCTATATTCATGTCTTTTCTATTTTGGAATATTACAATGGTATCAGAGCATAATCTTGGCTCAGCCTGTGAGTTTCAACCAATATGCTATAAGAAGAAGAAAAGAGATCTACAAATATGGAAGGAATGAGCTTTTTCTCATCACTTTTCAGATCTATGAAGAACCTCTCCAAGGAGGTCAAGAAAATGAGAGAGGAGATATGTAATGAGACGTCTAGAGGGTTTCAAGATGAGGAAGGACCATGCACTTCCTATCAGCAGAAGAAAGAACTGGTATTGCATAGAGCTCCAAAGAAATATACTATTCCCTTTTCTTTTGAGGAAGAAGATGAAAGGCATGGAGATGGAGGACACTTAGATCATGAGATTCTAAGTGATTATCTTGCAGAGTACAAGTTTCAACCGAGGGCTTTCAAGGAGAATCTAACTTTCCCACAGTTCATTCAGCTCAAAGAAGAGAGGAGACCTTGCAGAAGAAAACACAATAGATTTCTATTGTCTACATTTGGTGGGTCATCCATATGCATAACAATGGCTTGGAGGAGGAAGTTAGATGCATTATTCTTGCTACATCCTGTAGTAGAAAGAGAAGCAGTTGAGATTGTAGCACTGCACCTTGAGGGTGAAGCAAAAATTTGGTAGTTCAGCCATTTGATTCATGCAAGAGTGACTACATATGCATATTTTACTCAAAGGTTGATTAAGGAGTTTGACAGAAGAATACCAGAAGAAGAAAAAATTCCACCACCACTTGCTATAGGAGTACTTGCATCAGGAGAAGGAAAACTTGCACCTTTGCAAAGTGGTCTTTCTCTCTTGACATTTAGAGTCCCATGTGCTATTTAGGAGATGCACGAGGAGGAGGAAACTTATATGAGCGCTCAGTGCAGTAGTAGAGGAGCAACCATCATCATCAAAAGCAGTTGGAGAAGTCATCACACCAATGGGAGGAACCCTTGTAGTAGTACAAGATGTTCCCAAGTAAAACCAAGGTATGCAAATGTTTCCACTTTCTATTATTTCATCACATGATATGGGAGGTTTTGGGGGCATACCGTTGCATGACCTAGGGTCAAGACACACTGCTGATTTGGAGCAATAGACTATCACTGCGCAGAGGACCCTTGATAGGATCAAGGAGGAGATATATGTTCATCCTAGTGTGTCATTGTTGAGCTACACACAACTCTTGGGGTTGGAGTGTGGATTTTTGGAGGATAGTATGAGTGTTATCCTAGTCAATCCAATGCATAATTGTATGTTCAACATTTTTCATGATTTTGAGATATAAGATGCACCATCATGGAGATCAACAACGCTGTCATGGAGCAACAGTGATGAGTTGGGGGCCCAACCATTATTTGAGCATTCCAATGACCATTCTACATGTGTAGCAGAGGATAGGAAGATGGTTGATGAGAGACATCTTATCTCCCATTACTATGATGGATCCTTCTTGTTGAGTACTTCACAGCTTAATGAGAAGTTTTTTCCTACATCTTATTTGGATCCCTATGGGGTCAACTGGGTCATTGATGAGTGGTCTTCATTTGGAGATCTCCAGGAGATTTCATTTCAACATCCCATGGAATGCAAAGATAGAAATCAGATTTGCGAGGATGGTGTTCTCCATTGGAGGGATACCAATTTTGAGCATGGTAGGAGACACCCACATTTGGATGAATGGGTGCGGATGGTGAGCAAGGGGTTGGTGAGCCACTTGCATATCTATGACACAGGGAAACAAGAGGCATGGCTAAACTAGCTACTCTTAAAAGAGTTTGGTCAGCATGTGACATATCTTATTTCAGAGGGTATGTTGTTGGTTGGGACTTGGCATGGCATTTGCATTATATGGTAGCAAGGAGTTTGGTTGTATTGGGGTGATGTGACATTTTTTATTTCAATCATCATGTTTTCACTCCATGGTCTATATGATGGAGGTGTGAGGAGGCAGCAAGAGCTATTGTTGCTCTGGCTACTCTTGGGAGAGTATGGGTTGATTTTCTCCCATTCATTACACTATGATTCAGAAGTGGTCGGTGGAGACATCGACTACTAGGATATGATCTTCTTGACTTGGATCTCCAAGCACAAGAAGAAGGATTGGCATGCATCACATGAGGATACTCTCTCCATTCACATTGATTTCATGAGGACACATTGTACTATCTTGGAGGGATCCACTTGGGAAGGCATAAAAGAGGAGATACACCATCACATGAGGAGAAGCATGGATTGTTGGGAGGAGGGACATAAATCTTTGATATAGTTAACACAACCACTTCTTACTTCATTAGGGATCATGAGAGGTTCATATATGAGCCACTTCACTAACTTGTTCAAGGTACATGGTAAGGTTTGTGTTTATGTGAATCATGATTCACTTACTATGTTCTTGTATTTCTTTGCCATCCATGTATAGAACATTGCTCCAATATGGGGCATTCTTTCTTATAGACCTCATGATCCATTTGGGGAAATAAGCAGTGATGGTGATGGCCACTCCCTAGGAGATGTTGGGGAGATGATATCTTTTTCAGAGAGTGCTCAATGTGCACCTCACATCATACACCTTCTCCAAGCATGTGAAAGGATTGGGGCAGCAAGCAAGTGGTTGGGAAACCACTCATCATATCCTATTCTGAGGAAGTTTGGAGTAAAACTGTGTTGGTTTCTCTTGAGAGATCATTATCCTTCTCCAATTTTATACATGGCAACCAATATAACTCTAATTATGATCCCATATATTGATGATGCCCATATCATTGTTGTGGGCATGATTGGAGAGGTGACACATGGATTGGATGTTCTTATTAGAGATGATATTATCCACATTACTTATGTTTCATATTTCAAGGAGAGCATTGGACCATCCATGATTGCCACATTAGGTCTCTTTTTTCCTCATGGGATGAGCCATTTGGGTAACTTGAGGACTTGGAAGGTGCTTCTCATGAGAATTTGGGAGGAATTTTGCTATGGATTACCACACTAGAGGGTGATTCATTTTGTATGGATGATAGCTTGGAGATTGGAGCTTCACATGGGGAGGAAGGTTCCTAATCATTTTCTGATTCCATGCCTCAAGGAGGCCTCTAGACCACATATAGTTGCCTCCATGGATATCCCACTTGTTCATGATGAGAGCCATTTGGATTTTTCACCAAAGGCATACTTATACACTTGGGAGGAGCAACTTGGGGACATATTGATGAGAGAGCATCTTGTTCATTGGAGGAACTTATCATATAATGATGCTACAGGAGGAGGAGAGGAGGCTCTTAAATTCTATCCTTCTAGTTGCTTGGGGACAAGCAACATTTGGGAGGGGAGGATTATAATATTCCTAAATTAGCATACAACTAATTGGAATATTAAAATTTTGATTTTCTTCTTATTTCGAGGAATAAGAGGGCATGGAGACCCATAAATCTCCTTAGTAGGAATAAAGACTCTCCTAGTGTGAATGGAGGTCATCTAAAAAGATGGATTGAAGACCCTTAGGTGTGAAAAGGGGCTGGAGCATGAAGACTGGGTCAACTTTGACCAAATAAATGGCGCTGTCATGGAGTAGTGGCATTCAATGAAAGACAACACAATTTTAGATGGAGACTCTTTGCATGGAAGTAATGCAATTATTGGATGGGGCTTAGGGTTTGGAAGCTCACAACTTATATAAGGAAGAGGATGGAAACCATATTTCACAATGCTGATGTTTATATTTCTGAATATATGGTCTATTTAGACGTGTAGATTTCTTTGGCTGTTTAGCTAAGGTTACAAGTGTTATTTAACACTAGGTGTTCCTGATCAGGAATCCCACCTCTTTCCTTGAGAGGCGTCTTGGAAGACTTTTGTACTACATTCCACTATCGGGAATTTGGCCAAGACTTCAGTCTTAATGTACAACGCAGTTCCTGTTGAGGATTTTTGTTTGTGTTGTAGGGCAGAAGTTGTGGAGGTTTGATTTGGGAGATTTCTGAGCTAGATCTCATTGGAGGGAAGTTTATTTCTCTTTGGAGGCTAGTAAAGAAAGCCTTGAAGAATCACTGATACATTTGGCATCTGACCCTATTTTTTTATCCCCTATAGTGCAGTTCCAGTCCATGAATGCGTAATTTTAGTGAATTATTGCAGTGGGCAACCCAAAAAGGGCTGAAAATCCAAAGTTAAAATCTGGCCAAACCATTTCTGGGTTTTTGAGGGTCTTTTGAGTAGAATACGTGGTTAAAATACCGGATTATTCTGAGCACTATAATAGCCTACTGTACATGGTTCTTCTTCATAATAACAGTGGTTTCCAGCAGCAGCAGCAGTAGCAGCACACATTTCCAGTGCTTGGTTTCTTTGGTGTATTTCAACCATCTTGTGGCTTGAGTGCATTCCTTTTGGAGCACTATGTACTTTCATTTGATGTTTATGTATAATGATACGGCTTAGCTTTTTTTTCCCATATTTATGATTTTTTTATATATTCTGACATTTTTCCAGTTCTACATGTTTAATTTTTATTTTACCATAGTTGGAATTGTGCATATTGTTTGGTCTCAATCTAGTCTCCTAAACTGAGCTCATTTAATTGTCAACCAGGATTTGTAAACTGCTGAAGTGAAGTGTACTGTATGTACCTAGGTGTTTGTTTCCTAATGCGTTGTGTGTAGTGTTTTGTGATGTTTTTTGTCTTTTGTGATGATTTATGATGTTTTTGGTCTTTTGGTGGTTTTATGTTCACAAGGGAAAATGCCTAGAAAGCTAATGGAAAGGAGTTGGTGCTTAAAAACAGAGTTAAGCCTAATTGATGGATAACAAATGACAAATGCAATTGGAAACACTGAAGCAGAATCAAATCTAAGCTATGACTAAGTAAAAGCAAAGCTTGATAATGAATTTTAAGCAAATGATTCAAAACACAAACTAAACTTGAGAAATGATCACTAAGTATGCAAATCCTCTAACTAAACAGTTAAACAACTAATCTTACAATGATGCAACATTTTGTCCTTAATTAGAGATTTGAAATAGATTGGAGGAAAAACATTGATACCATCCTAAGATCTTCTATGCAAAACCAATTCCTATCTCTATTCTGCAATTCAATTGAATGTCACAAAACCTTTACTCAAAAGTTATTGATTTCTTTTCAAAGTAGGCTTTTGAGGGAGGACTCTGTTTATGAAATGATAAGGAAATTGCAGAGATACTTCAGGCCTTATAGTGATGTTGTCTTCTGTTCATATGGTTATGGATAATTTGTAGATTTTAGAACAAGAAGATGTTTGTGAATAATGAAGGCTGTCTTGTTAATCTTAACAACTGAAGTAATCTATTGTGTAGTGGATGACAATCTGAATGTGAAGTGCAAGTGCAATGAGTTAATCTAATAATGAACTTAAGATGCCACTAATCTAGAACAATGCTGAACTACAAGTCATCATCAAACTCAAAACAAAGTAACTGAACATGAGTTAAGTGCAATTAAACTCCGGAGTATCCTAACTATGCTATCATGCATTATTCTATGAAGTTACACAATCTGTTTGTCCATCATTAGTGATATTTTGGAAGATTTCCTTCTTTTGGAAGAGGTATTAGAACAATTCTGACTGTGTAATTGAATGCAAATGCAAGCAAAAAGGACTGAAAGCAATGAAAACTAAGATATCACATTCATATCCTACTCGTCATTATGATGTCTTGGGCAAGCGTTTAAGAGCAAGAACAGAGATGATACTTAGTGCAAACACACAACTAAATCATTCATTATCACGGTCATGTCTTGAAATTCTTAAGAATTTCTTGGAAGAGTTTCTTCTTGTGGAAGAGTGATTAGAACAAGTGTAACTGTGATAGTGAACAACAAAAACTACAACTAAATCCTACAGTACTATAGCCATTCATCATTCATCATTATAATATTTTGGAAGAATTTCTTCTTGTGGAAGAATTAGAATGAATATAACTACAGTAGTTGATTAAAAACAACTATGAACTCAATTCCTAATCCTACAATACTATAGTCATTTTCCCATTCATCATTATAGTTTGTTGGAAGAGCGTCTTCTTGTGGAAGAGTTAGAACGAGTACGACTACAGTAGCTAATTAAAACAACTATTAATTTAAATTCAAAATGTAAAGGCAGCTAGAAAACTTATCTAATTTACGCAAAATAAATCCGTGCAAGAGGCAGGGGCCCTCTACCACTTGACGGCATTCAACTCCAAATTAAATCACGCCTTCAAAACAACACGGTCTGCTCCATTAAAGATGAAATAGTTTGAACATAACACTCTGCGTCTTCAGAAATGTAGCACAGAGTCTAAACAGAATCTAGCATAAAATCTAACATCAAATCTAACATAGCTCTCGGTTTCCTAAGTGTTTATAAAGCAAATGCACATAACAAAACTTGCAACAATTCAGGAACACTGTCTTTCCTTATCGGAATCACGTTAGGACTATTGAAGTGGCTGCGTGAAGAGGAAAAAGACATCTAGACTGAGACAGTCCTAATAGAAGTCTTCCTTCCTAAATGTGTTCCCACGTTCCAAAACCGTACCCAGAATTCGTTTCTTCCTCCATGATGAGCAACGAACCATGTAGACATGACGTGGATTATGCCCATATGCGGTTTTTCTTGAGAGGCCACCTGGAACATACTCAAACATGAAGGCAGCTGCAGAATCGCCGGTTAGCTATGGAATGTCTGCATTCTGCAGCTAGTTCCGGTCAAAATGCTTTACAATGGAAAAAATCACAAAACTTAGCAAGTCATTCATGTAAATCATTCTAGAAGTAATTTTAACTATATTCATTGATCAATTGGGTCTAAGATAGCAATGGACAAGGGAAAATGAGGTAAAATGAGGTGAAAGAAAGCACAATTTTGAGGCTCAACATACCCCCACTGCTGTCTTTTTGCATGTCCTCATGCAAATTATCCTATGAATTCAGAGGCTTCTGCAAGGACATCTAACCCTCTCCTTCTCCTTTGTCTGGAAGCTAGAGATCTTCTGGGTTTTCTGATAACAAGTTTGAACCTTAGGTTGGTGAGTGCCCTGATTAGCTTTTTATTCCTTGTCTTCAACTTCTCATTGGTCTTCTCCACTTTGTCTATATGCAGGGATAAGGTTGAGTTCATATCATTTTTGAGCTTGACTTGATCTTTGAGAATTTCATTCTCATTTTTGATGTGTCTATTCAGTAATTCCAACTCATACCTATCCCTCCTTAATATATCTATTTCAGACAGTGGAGGACTGGGGGTTCTCTCTCTACTTTCTGAAGCTCTCCTCTCCAAATTTTCCACATAGTCATAAATTTCCTGTTGAGCAGGGTCAATTTTAGGGGTTCCTTCATAAAACTCCTCTTCAACATCTTCTTCCATGGATGTTTCCTCATCTTCTATATTGATTACCCCTGTTTGTTTGATTAGTGTTTTCTTCAGTTTCCCCTTTAGTCTGTGGCTTCTTCTAGGCTGAGAAGATCCCTCTCCTTTCTCTATGGCAGATTTCGTGATTACCTTTTCTTCCTTAAGCTGTCTCTTGATTTGAGTCAAATTTTCTAAAATGATTTCCTCACTGCTCTCTTGGACTGTTTTGTCAATTTCAACTTTTGAGGCCCTCCATTTCCTACTTCTCCTTGTAGGCTGTGGTTCTGGTGAGGGTTCTTTTGGCTCTTCAAAATGATTTCTTATCAAGAAATCGTCCCATGTATCATTTGTTTTAGCTAGATGATGTTCAATCAGAATTTTGACCAAACCATGATGATATAGGGTTGTCTCTAAAAATTGAACTCTTCTCTGAACACAGGAAGCCATCTTCTTCAGACTTTGAAGCAAGAAATATGGTAGGTTTAAGTCTTCCCCTAGAAAATGCATCATTAGTCTAATGTGGTAGACATAAAATGTTCCATATCTACCCTCACATGTAATAAATTTTTGTAGAAGAAGTAGTATGTTTCTCCATTTATTTTTCAATGCAGAACTGGGAATTCCTTTCTTAAATATAGTAACATCCATACCTGGTGTTTTTAAAATTTGTTTCCAGGAGTCATTGTGGAATTCTCTATTTTTGAACCATCTCTCTCCAGTTCTGAGCAACCCTGTAGCCTCTGCAATGAAAACTTCAGTGACAGTAAATTTTACATCTCCCACCTCAACTTCGGTTCCTTGAAATGATCTTGCAAATGTCTTAGTGACTTCCTTGTGGAAGCCATTAAATTTCTCCAAAAATTGAAGCCATCCTATTTGTTGTAACATTTCTTTGCATTGTGGGTAGCCCTCTAAATATTTTGAACCCACTGGTTCAGTTCTTACAATTAAACCCATGATTGTTTCTTCAATGTTCAAATAAACACTCTTCTACCCACAAAAACAATGACTTTCACCTTCGAATTGAAAGGACTTCAAGTTCTAAATGAAAATAGCTCCAAACTTCATAATGACATACCTCTGATTGATAATGACAAATGTCTTCAAAACCTCGGACTGATATGCCTCTGTTGACAATTGAACTTTGGACTGATATGCCTTTGTTTGACAATGAAAGCAGTTTCAAATTTCGAGCTGATATATCTCTGATAGACAGTGGCAAATGGCTTCAAATTTCCCACACTACTATGCCTCTGGCTCTTGGTAGCAAATGGTTTCTAATTCAACACTGCAACACCTCTGTCTTCTAGTGACAAAAAGACTTTAAACTCCACACTGCTACACTTCTCTGTTTATAGTGAAAATTCTCAATCTCTGCCCACAGTGATACTTTGTCTACCCACGGAATCAAATGGCTTCAAATTCTCATGCTGCTATGCTTCCAAATTTACCCTTCTGCTCTGCTCTGCGTTTACAATGCTCAATGCTATTCAAACTGATATCCTTTGGCTCTGCTCTCGGTGATAAGAATATCTCTGTCTACGGAATGAAATGCCGGCTACAGAATGGAGTGATGGCAGTGGTCACGGAATGAAGTAGTGGAGTGAGGTGGAGGGAATGAATTAATGATTGAAGAGACGGCGGAGATTTTTACGACGGCAGAGGGAATCATCATTGAATGATTTGGTTAAGAGACGTGAAGAATTCAAATACATCGACCATTTTAACCACTTAAATGATATCGGCCATGAAATTTGAAATGGAAGATTTTAATCCAAAGTCTGTGGAGGGTTTATTGGTTTTGATCAATAAAAATAATTAAAACAACCTTTTCGAACAATCCATAACTAAAACTATGCTAAAATTTTATGAAATGCCATTATAATTTAAACTTGTTACCTCTGCCTTTCATTTGATTTTTTTTTTTTGTAGCCTTCGTCTTCTTGTTCACCTTTGGAGGAGTCTTCATAATTTTCTTGATGCTTTTGATTCATGGATACACTGGGTCACTTTGTTGCAATTATAATTTCTGCTGGTTGATGCCTTCAGGGTTTGTAGCTGTGGAAAGACTGTCTGGCTGCAGAAAGGCTGATCAGCTGCAGAATGTTCCTGTAGAGAATTTTAATCATAAAAATGGAGTGTTTTTGGAATATGGGTGAAATGTTATATGGTATGAATGAAGATGGATGATGGATTATGATATGTATGAAGTGGATGATGAAATGAAATGGATTCAGTTCATAAAATGGAGTGAAAGAACATAAGAACTGCACTGCAATTCATGACATGTTTTATTCACTTACAGCAAGACATCAAATTTTGTATTTTGACATGAAAATGAAATGGATGGAAGATGGAATGAGATGAATGAAATGTGGAATGGAGTGAAATATGAATGATGGATGAGATGGAGTATGGATGAATAAGTGAATGGAGTGAAATGAAATGAAATGGATCATAAGCACTATGGATCTGAACTTATGATTTTTTGTAACAGCTGCTTGTAAAAACAAAAATGGGAAAAGTTAGAGTGTCAGAGAGACTCTGATTTTCACCCTATCTTTTCTGTATAAACATGCCAATCAATGATTGGTTTTCATGTTTATACCTTTATTTTTATTTTTATTTTTTTATTTTTTTTATTTTTTATTTTTCAAAAAGAAATGCTTTAGAAAATTTAATCAAGTTGATGAAGAAGAGAGACTCTTCTTCATTAACTTCACATCATTTCTTTCTTGGAACTTCTTGACAAACTCTTCTCTTGAGAGTGGCTTGTGGTATAGCTTCAGTCTATGACCATTCACAAGAAAAGTGACCTCTTCTTCATCTATAGTTCTGATTTTTACTGCCCATTATCAAAAATTCGAACAATTTCATATGGCCCAAGCCAATGTGTCTGAAATTTCCCTTGAAAATCCTTGAATTTTGAATCAAACAAGAGAGCCCAATCACCCTCTTTGAATTTCTTCTCCTTGATGTACTTGTCATGCCATCTAGCCCTTTGCTGTTGGACTAGACTTGGTTTCTGAACTGCATCTTGTCTGATCTCATCCAATTCATTAATTTGCTCCAGTCTATTCTTTTGTGCCTCCGTTAGATCAAGTCCTAGCTGAACTGCCATCTTGAAGGTTTGAATTTAGAACTCTATGGGAAACAAAACTTGCTTTCCATAAACAAGCTCATAAGGAGTATGGCCTGTTGTGTTTCTCCATGTAGTTCTATAGGCCCACAAGGCTTCAGGAAGCCTATCTACCCAATCTCTTCTATGTAGATGAACAGTCTTTGTTAGGATTCCTTCAATGACTTTATTGGTAGATTCCACTTTGCCATTTGCTTGTGGATGATAAGGAGTTGTTTTTCTATGTCTGATCTTGTACTTCTCCATTATTTGCTCCACTAGCCTTGATGTAAATTGAGCTCCTTGATCTGTAACAATTTCCCTTGGGACACCAAAACGAGTAAAAATATCCTCAAAAAGAAAATTAACTACAGATGATTCATTAGCAACAAGTAATGGTTTAGCTTCTACCCATTTAGTAACATAATCAATGCAAACTAATATATATTTCTTTTGTATTGATGGAGGACTAATAGGTCCTACAAAATCCAAAGCCCATTTTTCAAAAGGTTCAATGTGTACCTGAGGTTGTAATGGCATCACACCTGAAGGAGAAGGTTTCCCTACCCTTTGGCAACTGTCACACCTTTTGACATACTCCTTAGCATCTTTAAACAAGGATGGCCAATAATATCCTAAGTTAAGGATCTTATAGGCTGTACTCTTATTTGCAAAGTGTCTGCCACAAGGCTCATCATGACATGCCTTGAGAATCTCAGGCATTTCATCTTCACGAACACACCTTCTAATGATCAAATCTGGACCTGTCTTGTACAACTCATTAGCGACCCATGAATAATTTGCACTATCATTAATGATTTTTCTTTTATCCCTTGCATTCATAATTTAAGGAAATTTTCCTGAAACTAAATAATTAGCAATATCAGCAAACCATGGAGTTTGAGTAGAGATTGCAAAAAGATATTCATCAGGAAATTGATCTTCAACCGGAGTATCATCTTTGATATTTTGGATTCTAGACAGGAAATCAGCCACTGTGTTTTGTTTTCCAGGCCTATCTAGAATAGTGATGTTGAATTCTTGCAATAGTAACAACCATCTTATAACTCTGCCATTAGTGATTGATTTGTTCATTAAGTATCTAATTGCAGAATGATCAGTATGAACAAAAGTTTCATAGCCTGTTATATAGTGTCTAAATTTGTTTATGGCATGAACAACAGCTAAAAACTCTTTTTCAGTTACAGTATAGTTTAACTCTGCAGGAGTCAAATTTTTATTGGTATAATAGATGGCATAGGGAATTAAATCTTTTTGTCCCAATACTGCTCCTAGAGATGTATCGGAAGCATCTGTCGAGATATGAAAAGGTAACTTCCAGTTAGGTCCCCTTAATATAGGTGCTTCGGAAATTTTGGTTTTCAGGGTTTCAAAAGCTAACTGGCAATCAGAAGTCCACTTAAATTCACAATATTTGGTGAGTAATTTGAAGAGAGGAGATGCTATTTTGGTGAATTTTTCTATAAATCTCCGATAATACCCTGTAAATCCTAGAAAACTTCTAACATCTCTTTGACAACTTGGAATGGATAGGTTAGAAATGACTTCAACTTTTGCCTCATCAACTCTAATCCCATCCCCTGAAATGTGGTGCCCTAAAAAAATACCTTCAGTAAACATCATAAAACATTTTTCATGACTAAGTGAAAGGTTTTCTTCTTGACATCTTTTTAAGACTTTTTCCAAGTTTTCTAAAGCCTCTTCAAATGTGTCCCCATAAACTGTGAAATCATCCATATACACCTCTACACAGTCATGTATCAGATCAGAAAAAATTCCTAATACTTCCCTTTGGAATGTTGCAGGTGCATTGAATAACCCAAATGGCAATACTCGGTAGGCATAGGTACCCCAAGGACAAGTAAATGTGGTTTTATCTTGGTCTTCAAGTGCTACTTGGATTTGATTGTAACCACTAAACCCATCCAGGAATGAAAAGTACTTTTTACCTGCTAATGTATCTAATACCTGATCTATGAAAGGTAAGGGAAAATGGTCTTTAAGAGTAGCTTTATTCAGTTCTCGGTAGTCAAAACACACCCTCCATTTTCCATTTTTCTTAGGCACAATCACCAAAGGAGAAACCCACTGACTATCTGAAATAGGATAGATGAAATTAACATTTAACAATTTTTGTAATTCTTCCTTGACAATTTCCCTAAGATTTGGATTCATCCGTCTTTGAGGCTGTCTGATTGGTTTGCAATTTGCCTCTATATAGATGTGATGAGTGCAAGTCTTGGGACTTATCCCTTTCATGTCAGTGTATTCCCATGCATATGCAGAAGAATGTCTCTGTAATACTTTGACTAACTCTTCTTGTTGATATTTTTCTAGGTTCTTGTTTATATTCAAAGTTTTGCCTGGAAAAATTTCACTTGTAGAGCTGCCAAATTTGTCCATAGAATGAAGAGACATCTGCCTAGAGGACAAAAACTCAATATTGGATCCCTCTTGAAATGATTCATGTTTGTGTTCTGGAGAGGATTCAAAATTTTCTAGAGTATTCAGAATTTGATTATCTTCACTAATTTCTGAAATTGTGAAGAGTGGTTGTAAATTTTCTTCATCCTCTATCCATTGAGTGTCATCTAGATCTGTAATTGTCCTAGCTGGAGGATATAAAGTGAATCTCTTAGTTGAACTACCATTAGAAATATACATATCACCGGACCTACAACTAATAAAAGCATCAGCTGTAGCCAACCAAGGTCTTCCTAATATAACATGATGGCCTCCTAGATTATTCTTAGGAGTTAGGATCATGAAATCCACAGGGTACTCCCAAGAATCTAGGGACACTGGAATGTCTTCTATTACCCCATCTGGTTTGATCACAGATCTATCCGCTAATTGTAATAGTGTGGGTGTAAAGAGAAGATTAGGAAGTTTCAGTTTGTCCATGATTTGTCTACTCATGATATTTATTGCTGCTCCTAAGTCAATGAGTGTGTTTTGAATTTCAATTCCATTGATGTGAATTTTGACGACTGGATTTCCTGGGTCAAGATACTTTGGAATAGTAATCTTGCCCATCATAATGTCTGCTATTTTTCCTACCAGTTGAATTTTCTTGGTTTCTCTTATTCTTTTTCTTATTGTCTTCATACTCAACTCCTTTATTGTTTTGGCTAAAATTGGGATTTCCTTGATGGCTTACAATAATGGAATTTTGATGCAAACATTTCTCAATTCATCTAAGAAATCATAATTAGGCACCATGATCTGTTTCTCTACACCTCTATCAATTTGTAATCTTTCCGGAAAGGGAGGTATAGAAGTAGATGTGGATGGTTGCTCTAATACAAGAGTTGGATTTATTGGATCTTTTTGTTTTAGTTTTTCAATGTGTGGGTCTTGAAAGGATGTGTCTTCCTCAAGAATTTTATTCACCCGTAGAGAGTCTTCCTCAGAATTATCTTGTTCTTGTATGATCACAGAAGGTTTCCTCTTTTCAAGTATTCTTCCAGACCTCAGTTGAACATCACTAAGGTCTAAAGGAGTGATTAAATAAGTTGGAAATTGTTGGCCTTCTATCATGTATGTATTCTGAGGGTTCTTATTATTGGGGTTTGGTATGGGTTGAGCAGGCAATTGATTTGATTTTTGAGGGAATGGTAATGAAAGTGGTTGATTTTGATGTGGTTGGTTCTGATGATGTTGTTGAGGATTTTGTTGAAGATTTTGAGGGAAATTTTGTTGAGGATTTTGAGGATAAAAATGTGGATATGGTGGATAGGATGGTGGATACTGATAATATGGAGAGTATCTTCCATAGGGACTTTGTGTTCCTTGTGCCCAAAATTGAGATTGATTTTGAAATTGGGGCCAAGGTTGCTGCCAAGAATTCCAAGGTGGAGGTTGATTATACATTTGATCAGGAATCCTTGTGTCTGAGGTCCCTGCCAAGGTCTTCTAGATACAAAATTAAGAGACTCTGTGGAATCTGTAGGAGTTTCTTCCTGAAAAACAGCCTTGAGACCAGGAACAGAAGGACAATTCTTGGTCTCATGTTTCTCAGAACAAATGACACAGGTTTCTATAACTTTTACATCTAAAGGACACTCTCTCAAGGCATTTTTCTTTCTACATTTGGGACAAAATATTGCCAAAGCATCAGATTCAGCCTTTTGCTTGTTTTGTATCTTAAGGGTGTCTATTTTTTCACTAAGACTCCCTAAGATATCAGATTTAAAGTCATCAAGCATGTGTCCTATTTCTGATCTACTTACTGTCCTAGAAGCAGATTTACTTGCCCTTGCAAGAGCAGGATCTCTTGGACCTTTGACAGTTTTAGATTTCCCTCTGGAAAGGTTGATACATAACTCAGATATTTCAGGTAATGTAAGTTGTGATATATCCCCTTTTCCCATCATGTTAAGGATATCCAACCATTCATCCCTAATTTTTTTCAACAAAAGAGATTTTAAGGTGTCTTGATCTAGGTTTTCCATTTTTGCCCTTTTTATGTTGTAATTAAATCTTTCCAACAAATATTCTAAGTTTTCATCTTCTTTTTGCAACATCTTGAACACTTCTTCCTTATGATTAACCGGCATACAATAATCCAAGTATCTCTCTAGAAATGCTTGTTTCATGTCTTCCCATGTTCTAATAGAACTACTGATTAGACTCATAAACCACTTCAATGCTGCTCCCTTCAAAGTTGAAGGAAATAATTTCAGTTTTTGAGCATCTTGTAGGTAGTCATAAGTTCTACACAGCACTTCAAATTCGAATAAGAAAGTTTCAGGATCTTCAGCTTTAAGTCCATAGAAGTTTGGAAGGACAGAGGGTGAAATGTTTTTCATGGTTGTATTGGTTTCTTCATCAAGTATAGGAAACCCAAAAGAGCTTCCTATTCTACCTCTTCCTCCATTTGCACCTCTACCTCCTTCTCCTCTACCTCTACCTCTACCTCCAAATAGTGTGTTTTCTCCATTAAAAACTCCTCCTCCCCCTTCTTCTGCCATGGTTGAATCCCCTGTAGAAGTAGAAAGGTTTGTATCCCTACTAGGAGTCTTTAGATCTTCTTCTGTGGTAGGTTCAGTGGATGAAGTGGAAGGTTTCTCTAATGGAATAGTTGACCTTAGATTTTCTAGAAGTCCAGGATCAAGGGAGGATGGAAGATGGGTTTGAGTTGAAGGTGTACTAGCTCTGGATCTAGATGAAACAAGTGGTGTTCTAGAAATAAAACTTCTACCTCTGCTGCTTATAAATATTCCCCTTGAATCTCTCTCCCTACACATAAAATTGTTTTTGGATGCTAAGAAACAAAGGTTACCTAGTTTTCACTTCCCCGGCAACGGCGCCAAAATGTTTGGTCTCAATCTAGTCTCCTAAACCGAGCTCATTTAATTGTCAACCAGGATTTGTAAACTGCTGAAGTGAAGTGTACTGTATGTACCTAGGTGCTTGTTTCCTAATGCGTTGTGTGTAGTGTTTTGTGATGTTTTTGGTCTTTTGTGATGATTTATGATGTTTTTGGTCTTTTTGGTGGTTTTATGTTTACAAGGGAAAAATGCCTAGAAAGTTAATGGAAAGGAGCTGGTGATTAAAAACAGAGTTAAGCCTAATTGATGGATAACAACTGACAAATGCAATTCGAAACACTGAAGACAGAATCAAATCTAAACTATGACAAAGTAAAAGCAAAGCTTGATAATGACTTTTAAGCAAATGATTCAAAACACAAACTAAACTTGAGAAATGATCACTAAGTATGCAAATCCTCTAACTAAACAGTTAAACAACTAATCTTACAATGATGCAACATTTTATCCTTATTTAGAGATTTGAAATAGATTGGAGGAAAAACATTGATACCATCCTAAGATATTCTATGCAAAAACCAATTCCTATCTCTATTCTGCAATTCAATTGAATGTCACAAAACCTTTACTCAAAAGTTATTGATTTATTTTCAAAGAAGGCTTTTGAGGGAGGACTCTGTTTATGAAATGATAAGGAAATTGCAGAGATACTTCAGGCCTTATAGTGATGTTGTCTTCTGTTCATATGGTTATGGATCATTTGTAGATTTTAGAACAAGAAGATGTTTGTGAATAATGAAGGTTGTCTTGTTAATCTTAACAACTGAAGTAATCTATTGTGCAGTGGATGACAATCTAAATGTGAAGTGCAAGTGCAATGAGTTAATCTAAGAATGAACTTAAGATGCCACTAATCTAGAACAATGTTGAACTACAAGTCATCATCAAACTCAAAACAAAGTAACTGAACATGAGTTAAGTGCAATTAAACTCCGGAGCATCCTAACTATACTATCATGCACTATTCTATGAAGTTACACAATCTGTTTGTCCATCATTAGTGATATTTTGATAGAGTTCCTTCTTTTGGAAGAGGTATTAGAACAATTCTGACTGTGTAATTGAATGCAAATGCAAGAAAAAAGGACTGAAAGCAATGAAAAACTAAGATATCATATCCATATCCTACTCGTCATTATGATGTCTTGGGCAAGCGTTTAAGAGAAAGAACAGAGATGATACTTAGTGTAAACACACAACTAAATCATTCATTATCACGGTCATGTCTTGAACTTCTTAAGAATTTCTTGGAAGAGTTTCTTCTTGTGAAAGAGTGATTAGAACAAGTGTAACTGTGATAGTGAACAACAAAAACTACAACTAAATCCTACAGTACTATAGCCATTTTCCATTCATCATTATAATCTTTTGGAAGAATTTCTTCTTGTGGAAGAGTTAGAATGAATATAACTATAGTAGCTGATTAAAAACAACTATGAATTCAACTCCTAATCCTACAATACTATAGTCATTTCCCATTCATCAATATAGTCTTTTGGAAAAGCTTCTTCTTGTGGAAGAGTTAGAATGAGTACAACTACAGTAGCTAAAAACAACTATTAATTCAAATTCAAAATGTAAAGGCAGCTAGAAGACTTATCTAATTTACGCAAAATAAATCTGTGCAAGAGGCAGGGGCCCTCTACCACCTGACGGAATTCAACTCCAAATTAAATCACGCTTTCAAAACAACACGGTCTGCTCCATTAAAGATGAAATAGTTTGAACATAACACTCTGCGTCTTCAGAAATGTAGCACAGAGTCTAAACAAAATCTAGCATAAAATCTAACATCAAATCTAACATAGCTCTCGGTTTCCCAAGTGTTTATAAAGCAAATGCACATAACAAAACTTGCAACAATTCAGGAACACTGTCTTTCCTTATCGGAATCACATTAGGACTCTTGAAATGGCTGCGTGAAGAGGAAAAAGACATCTGGACTGAGACAGTCCTAATAGAAGTATGCTTTCCTAAATGTGTTCCCACGTTCCAAAACCGTACCCAGAATTCGTTTCTTCCTCCATGATGAGCAACGAACCATGTAGACATGACGTGGATCATGCCCATATGTGGTTTTTCTCAAGAGGCCACCTGGAACATACTCAAATGTGAAGGCAGCTGCAGAATCGCCGGTTAGCTACGGAATGTCTGCATTCTGCAGCTAGTTCCGGTCAAAACGCTTTACAATGGCAAAAATCACAAAACTTAGCAAGTCAGTTATGTAAATCATTCTAGAAGTAATTTTAACTATATTCATTGATCAATTGGGTCTAAGATAGCAATGGACAAGGGAAAATGAGGTAAAATGAGGTGAAAGAAAGCACAATTTTGAGGCTCAACACATATGTTCTATATTCTTGTCTTTTCCATTTTGGAATATTACATCCACATCATAACCCAACATATTTTTGACCCATTTTTCTGCTCTTATGAAGATAATATTTATTACAAAAAGTATTTAAGACTATCATGATCTATTTTTACCTTGAAGTGTCTTCCCATTAGGTAAGGTGACCATTGCTTTAGTGCATGTATTATTACCAACATTTCCTTCTGATAAATAGGTTTGTGTAAATAATTTCCTTTGATTTGATAACTTTCAAAAGAAATGGGTCTTCCATCTAGCATTAAAACCGCACCAATTCCATTTCATAAGGCATCACATTCCACAATAAAGGCTTTTGTGAAATCGGGCATAGCTAAGACCTGTACTTGGCACATTTACTCTTTAAGATGTTCAAAGGCCTTAGTTTCTTCTGGAGTCCAAGAAAATGCATATTTATTCAGTAATTATGTTAGAGGTGTCACTATTCTCCCATAATTATTAACACACTTGTGATAATACCATGACAACCCAATAAATCCTTGAAGATTCTTTATGGTTGTGGGGATTTTCCTCTCCTTAATGGATTTAATTTTGTTAGGGTCTACCTTAATACACTCATGAGATACAATATAACCCAAATATTCCATGTCTTGTACTCCAAAGAAACATTTGGAGGTTTTTGCATATAATTGTTTTCCTCCATAGTTTTAGCACCCTGTCAACATGTTGAACATGATCCTTCTAGGACTTGTTGTAGATTAGTATATCATCAAAAAACACTAACACAAATTTTATAAGGAAGGGTTTGAAAATGGAATTCATCAAACCTTGAAATGTGGAAGGTGCATTAGTAAGGCCAAAAGGCATGACTAAAAAATCATAATTACCTTCATGAGTTTTGAAAGTTGTTTTTGGAATGTATCTAGTCTTCATTCTAATTTGATGATATCAAGAACGAAGATCTATCTTGGTTAAGTAAATTTCTCCATGTAATTCATCTGAAAATTCATCAATGATAGGGATGGGTTTATCTTTAATAGTGAGCTTGTTGATATCCCTATAATACGGAAACATATGAAATGATCCATCCTTCCTGTGCAAAATAATACTGAAGCATATAAAGAACTTTGACTATGTTTAATTATACTAGCCTCTATCATTTCTGCAACCATACTTTCAATCTCACTCTTTTGGGAATAAGGATATCTGTCAGGACTGATATTTGGAAGAAATATTCCTGGAATAAAATGAATAGCATGATCATGATCACAAATAGGTAGGAGGAATTTGGGAGTCTCAAACACCTTGTAATTATTGTCCAAGACTTTTTTGAGATTTGTAGAAATAGAAGATTTCAATGTTTGAACCTCTACTGAGAATAATTTTGCAATTATGCCTCGTTGTTCTTTATTCATAATATCTTTCATGAAATTAGAGTTGATTATATTTTCTTGTTTCCCTTTGATACCCCTTAATTTAACTTCCTTTCATTCCCAAAAACATTTCAAGACAAATTCTTGAAAATTAAAATCTATTGTCCCCAAATATTGTAACCATTGGATTCCTAGTACAACATCAATACAACCTATTGGAATGGAAAGCATTGGAATATTCAATACATATTCTCCCATGGTTAGAATTATATTATAACACTTTAATGAGAAATTTATAGTTCCCCCATTTGCAACCATCACTTGATACTCGGGTGTTGGATATAGGAAGAAATTCAATTCCTTGGATATCTCACAAGGAATAAAATGATGGGTACTACCAGAATAAATCAACACTATTACCTTTTTCTTCTTCGTATATCCTTTTATCTTGAGAGTTTGAGGAGTGGTAATTCCTGCCAATGAATTACAATATATGGTTGGATTTATTTCTTCTTTCTCTGGGGTTGGTTCCTGGTGTATATCCTCCTCGTTTTATTTTTCTTATTCCTTTTCTTCCTCTTCACAATCTATGTAAAATAATTTCTTCTTAGTGCTCTTATGACCTTTAGTGTATTTTCTATCACAACTATAACAAATCCCTTTTGCTATTTTTTCCTCCAGTTGTTGTGGTTTCAACCTTGTAGGTTGTGGAAGGCTAGGAGAAGCAACACTTCCATATTTATAGTTGTGAGTGGTATAATTCCTTGATGCCATAATTATTCTTTCAAATTTTCTTTCCACCCTAAATTCCTTCTCCAATGAATTAGGTTCCCAAAGGAAAACCTCATTTTGGATGTTATCCTTTAAATTTCCTATGAATACATCAATCCTATGCTCTTATGGAATATTTTTTACCCTGGTATTCAGTTTTTATAAGTCCTCAATGTGCGTCTCCATTGAACCCTTTTGTTTGAGATTTATAAATTGAGTAAAGAAGGTGTTTCTCTTTGTATATTCATGATGTGCTATCATTTCATCAGTAAAAATTGATCAAGTGACAAGTGTTTTATGATAAAAAATCCATCGATACCATACAAATTGATTCGGTTCTAAATATAAAGTTTCAATGTGTACCTTTTGTGAGTGTTTCACATCATAGAGATAAAAATCTTTCTCCATCTGTAGTATCAATGTTACCGGATCCTTGCCATCAAAATCACTCATATCGATATTTGGAATGTGATGGTTCTTAAACCCAACATTGGATTATCTAAAATCATTATTCCTTTCTCTCTCATAATTATTTTAGGGATTACCTTGTCAGCATCGGGAATCCTTCTTGCAACAACTTTGTAAACCCTCCCAACTTGACATTCATTGCATCCATGTCTACTTTAAAAACACCCATGTTGCATTTTATACAATCCATGTACCCTTTTATTCTATCCATGTTTCCTTTTATACCATCCATGTCCCATTTAAGGCAACCATGTCATCTTTGTTTTCTTTTTATGAGAGCGAAATTTGTTGCACTTGGTCCCATAATTTTGATATATCATGTTACAATTCTTCCTCTTCATGTATCATAATATAGATTTCTGAGGGTTTAACGGGTGTATAATTATTTTTTTTGGGAGGAATTTTAGAACCGAATATTGATATATATGCTTCAATATTCACTTTGAATCACTTCAAACTTATTTTTTAAACAAACGTTATGAAAAAGATAAAACATACATACCTTTTTCTTGATTTTTTGGATATCGATATTGAATCTATTTTAACTCTGTAATTTCAGATCCCCAAGGTCTAAAATCTCATCCTATGGTAGCCCTATGACTTTTCTTTCCAACCCCACAAGTCATACCAAGATTTCATTCCTCAAGAAAGAGTTATTCCCAATCTCCCACGATGACCGAATTATAGACTAGTTCAGTAGAGAAAACTTGTATGGCATTCCACATGTCACTATTTTGACCTTTGCCTATGAAATTAATATAAGAAATACCATAGTCCATGCTATTTCAGCCACTTTTTATAGAATTCAAATCATATTCCTGAAATGAAAATTACGACGATTTTCCCTGAGTTACCTGTTTGAGACTGAAATTTGGATCCTCTAAAAACCATAAATTTCTCGGATCATATCTCTAAAACTGTAACGAATCAAAATCTTAAATTTTTACACGAGTTTCACCATGATTGTGGTTGTACATGGTAAAATTTTCATCTTTTTAAAACTCATATAAAAAAGTGTATAGTGAAAAGTTCAATATGGTCTTTTTGAAGAAGCGAAACCCTAGAATCCAAAGCTCTCATTCCAAATGTTATGAAACCAATTCACAAAACATAAGAAAAGAAAGATCAAAACCTCTTCGAGGGGGAAACCTCCTTTACATTACATAAATTAAGAATTATTGGATGATACAAATGACAAGGCCTCCTTTGTATATATAGGTGTCTAAGGAGTCACAGTATAATCAGAGCCTACATAACAATAATAATGTAAGGGCACAACAATAACAATAGTGGGCTTCTATGGGACACCATAATAAAAATATGGGGGCTACATTGGAACAACAATAACAATAAGGGGGTTATACTAATAATAACAATAAGAAGGTTGCACTAGTATTAAGGAGGCTAAAATAAGACTATTCTTTAGATATTTGCAGTATATGTTTTGTTTATATGTACTAAGGAAATTGAACTACCTCATTAGATTTGGTACTTATCTTGTTGAATTTGTCATCACCCAAAAATTTTCAAAATAGCATTGTGTCAACTCTGTTTTAGATCATGGTCTCAAAATGGGTTTGAAAGTCATTTTAGGATTTGGTTAAGGGTAGGTTAGAGTTTTTATAAGTTTAAAGGTCATCATTGAATTCAAATAAAGTCTTTTAAAGGTCCATTCCATGATCAAATACTCACATTTTCCATTTAGGAGTAATTCCATAAGGTTTCAGGTTAATTTTCTGCAATTAGCCAAGAATCCTCCATTTCGTAGCGCCGCTAGTTCAAAAAAGTGGATTTGAGCTATGAAAGCGCTAATACTTTCGTAGCACAAACTGGGAAAAACACACTGTGGGCGCTACAAAAGTGTGATTTCTTAACTGTCTTGTCAATTGAGCTAAAATTTGTCAAAATCCATTAGGAAATGATAGGATAGTGGTATGGTGAGTCAGTTAGTGATAAGATTCAATGTAATTACCTATCTCACAGTCATCATCGTCATGATAGGACATGAATGAGGCATCATTCAGTTATGAGATGACATTTCAAATTCAAAATATTGCCTAATTTGGTCATTCTCGTTTTCATTTGCCTCCATATGAGTGTTTGAGATCTGAAGCAGTTCAGCTAAGCCTGTGGTTGTTCTATATAAAGGATATATTCATCCTAATCAAGAGAGGATGTTCCATATACTCAAGCAAGGTTGTTCCATATACTCAAGCGAGGTTGTTAATATCCTAATCAAGCGAGGTTGTTTTATAGATTCAAGAGAAGCTGACAGGTTTTTCTAAGAAGCATGGCAGAGGAAAATAAAGTCCACAGAGGGGGACATTTCTTAAGATATGAGCCTAAAAATTTGAAGGCTATAATTGAAGATCAAATAGTGATGGAGGCTTTTAGCAGAGCAGGTTGTCTCCGATTTTGTGAAAAGCTGCAAGGTTTCCATACACAGGTGTCTAAAGAATTTTCCTTGCACTTCAATGGAACAACTACCAAAGTTGGGATGTTAAATGTGCCAATTACACCTGAGATTATTGCTTTTGTGAAAAAAATACCAAGGGGGCAGGAAACTTGGTTTAAAGGTTTTAAATTTGACATGGAACCATGCAAGGAATTCATGAAACCTGAGTATGTAGATATGGACCTAAGTAATGCAATACCTAGAGGTTGTATCGAAGACACCTATGCAAAGCTATTGTTCAATATTCAAAGATAATTTACATGTGATTGAAAATACCATAAAATTTATACTTATCATTTCAAGCTGCTTCTGCGTTTCACAGGTATGATATCACTAGATTTTCCCTTTTATTTGCATAGGAGCCTTGCCAAAATGGCTGATAAAGTACAATCCAAATCTGATGGTTATGAAACATCTTTGTTTCACTGTGGTTTGATAAATTTATTGGTTTTGAATGAGCTTCAGAAAATAAGCAGGGATTTTTCTTCCTTTTTGTTCATGAATGGTTTTGAATTGGAAACCGTAACCCCAGCTAGAAACCCTAAAACTAAAGGAACTCCTTCCCCACGAGTAGCAGAGTCTAGTCAACATGTGGTTTCAAAATCAAAGAGGTTTGTAAAGTTGAAACCAAGGAAACAAGTTGAGAAAAGGACAGAGAAGACACAAGTGCTTGTTGCACCAACTCCATCACCTACAAAATAGAGGTCAAAAAGTGTCAAAGAGGAAAAAAAAAAACAAGTTTCCAGCAAGCAGGAAATCAAGAGAGTGACAAGAAGCCAAGCAGTGGCATTTAAGGGAAAAAAAGTTGCTACAACTACAGAGGATAACCCAGAGATAAAGGGAAATTTATATGACATCCTTCATGCAATTGATATAAAGGAGTCACCCATTGTGCAAGATGATTTCATTGGAGTAGATGAACACAAATAGAAAAAGGTTAAGTGAGCAAAGAAACTTGAATTTGAGGGTAAAAATGCAGCCTTTATCTTTCAAGCAAGGAAACCTTTAACTAGGCATGTTAAGAAGGTCAAGGAAGGTAGCAAGGAGGTCCAAGAAACTATTGAAATAGCTAAAGTCCCCGAAGAAGTGGTTGATCTCTCATCACCAACAGTAGAACATGCAGCCAACAGAACAATGAAGGAAAAAGAAGAAATGACAGAGTGTCAACATCTTGAGGAGAAATTGAGGTTAGAAAATCAAGATATTTCTATGATGAGAAAGAGGGCCAGAAAGCATATTATTGAGAAAAAATATTTCAAAAGAATGAAGGCAGTATGGGAAGGTCAAACTGGTTCTAGGTCTGAAATTTCAAGCAGTGCAGAACAATTTTTCACATGGACAGTTCCAACCATCAAGGAAGCTAAATTTTTCAAAGTAATCAATACTCACTTGAGAGCCAGTAATAGAAGACTTAGAGATCAAGTGGAGGACTTGGATCAGCAGCTGAAATTGACTCGGGATGAGCTAAAAAACAAAGGTGCAGAATGACATTCATTAAAAAGGTCAAAAGCTAAATCAATTGAAAAAATTAAGAAGGAACCTCATGAAAACTGTGTTTTTAAGTTCATATGACTTTTTTTTTTTATGAAACCAGAGGTATTTTGAGTTTTGGCACATTTTTGGTTTTCATTTTGAAAAAATCTGGGCAAAGCTGCTCACTCAACAGTTTTGTAGCGCAAACAGTGCAAAAAGAGTGAAAAGCACTACGAAACTACTGTAGCAGCTTTTTTCACTCTTTCTCATAAATGTTTGAAGGGAAAATGTATGGATTATGACTTGAAATTTCCAGAGGAGTTGTGTTAAATGATAATGAAGATAATCCTGGAGGAAAGAAACCAAAATTTTGAAGGTAAAAGGGTAAAAGGGCTGCACTACGAAAAGCGCTACGAAACTATGTTGTTTTCGTAGCGCAGGTCTATTTCAGCTATTTTGAATAGTTTGATGGTGGTTTCGGACAACTGGGAATTAAAAATTATTTTTGGCAGGTATTAATTCAGTTTATAACAGTAAATAACCTCTAAGTGATGGTTTCATGATGGTCAGAGTGTCTCAAGAATGCAAAGAATCCTATGCATAGAAACAGGGGACAGTTTCCTAGTTTAATGGAGATCACCATTGAGGTCATAAAGAGTTGGAGCTTATCATATGGATTCAACCTTATGTAAATACACTTGGAAAATTATGTAGTCTAGTTTAGATAAGGTTGTTATGATTAAAGTTAAGGAGTTTGAATCCTATTTGTAATAGGACTGTTTATTAGGTTTGCTGCTGTCATTTTGTAATAAATACCATGTCATATGGTTAGGAAAGGTGTCAAAAAGTAGTAATTCGATGTATCTAGCTCAGGATAAGGTTATCCTATGTTGTAAATGATCTATAAAATATGAAGAAGTCGAATATGCTAAGGGTTGGACATTTTTAGCAAAATACTGTGTTTATTGTAAGTGACTAGTTTTTTTAGCTTAATACAGAGTTTTCTACTTAGCCAACTTGAGATTCAAAAAGAGTTCTAGTTTTTTCTTGTTCTAATTGCATATTTTTACTATCCTATTGCAGTGGTGTTTTCTTATGTTACTCATAATTCATCATTGATGCTCTGACTTCCTTCATAGACAAACTGACTATGTTTTTTACAGTTTCACATGTATATCTCTTGACTAGAACTCTGATATGCCTGGACTTCCATGCTAAGTATATTTTTTGGTTTTACTGAAGCTATTTTGACTCCATAAGCCCAATGTGCACTTTCTAATGTGATTTACAACCAATATCTATCATTTATCTGCTTATTACCCCACATAGAGTTAGCCATCTATATTTCTATAAAAAATCTTTAACCCTTGAGAGAGCCCTCTCAGGTTCAGGAGGCTAAGCCTCAATCAAAAGATTGGTTTGAAACAGTTACATGAGATTGATTTGATTGGCAGCCTATCAGGTATGATTTTGTGATAACATTTTGGTGCGTCTGCCGGGAACCTGAAGATTATACTTTCCCGAGATTTTGAATCTGAACTTCTGAAGGTAGCAGGAGCTCAAAAAGCTTTTCGAGGCTGCATCTACCTTGGTGACTCCATTTAAAGTTTATATGATCAAAGGTGGCTTCAAGAAGGAGATACACGAGGATTAATCTTGACCCAGATCCACCTACTATCGTGGAAAATCGAAACATCATTTCAAGAGGCAGTTAAGGCATTTCTGAAATATCAGGTACTCCATCTCATTCGAAATCCTTGTCCTCTGAAATATCAAGAAGTCTTGAAGATAAAAGAGTTGATGATAAAATTCATGAAGTTTTGTTTAGATCAGAATGTGAAAAAGAGCTAACTGAAATCACCTTAGACTTGCATAAGAGAGGAATTGATACCTCAGCTCTAGTAACACAAGAAGACAAAGAAGAGTTTTGGGAAGCTGTTACTTCTGAGTTGTTGTTGGAAAGAGAGTCTTTAGATAAATTGAAGGAGTTTCATCCTTTTGAAGTCTTGTTGAAAAGGAAATTTGGTTTACCTCTTCCAAATTGGAGCTCAATGGTTAGTGGTCCACAAAGACCAAACAATCCTCCTCATAGCAGTTTGTCATCCTCTATTTCTGCCATTCCTAAAGCTACTACAGTCTCTCTAACCATGGCTATAAATCCACCTGCTGCACCTGCTAGATATGCCCCTCTTGCTCTTCCAGCTGTATTACATGACCTCCCTAGCAAATATGCTGCTAGAATACAAACTTGGGGAAGTGATGAAGACATTACAGGAGAAGAACATGTGGATCAATTTAATGATTTTATAGACAGGGAGGAGGTTGATGATGAAGATGTTAAGTTGAGGTTGTTTGCTCAAAGTTTTACTGGTGAGGTTAGGAAGTGGTATAAAGCTCTTACTACTACAAGTATTCATAATTGGAATGAATTTGAAGATCTTTTCCTGAGAAAATGGGGAAATAGAACTAATCTAGTACAAGCCCTCACTGAGTATAGTACTTTGAAGAGAGCTGCTGATGAATCTGTTCAAAACTTTTCAAAAAGGTTTAATAAGGTGTTAGACTCTATTCCTGCCCATTTGAAACTACCACAAGGCTGAGCTCAAATGAGGTATGCTGAAGCTTTTGACTATTAGTTTTCCATACCGCTGAGGGAAAGAGAATCCCCTACACTTGTTGAAATGAAAAGTGATGCAGTGAAGGTGGAGGTTAATTTGATAGCAACTAAACAGTCAAAAATGGGTAAGACTAAGTTGAAATAAGAAGAGAAGCCTTCCTCCTCTACCTCTCAAGATAAGCTGGATTCAATGATGAAAACAATGGAAAAGTTAATGGATAGACTAGCTCTTTGGAATACCTCTGCTCCTCCTACACAACATGAACCTCAATTTAGAAACCATCAGTTCAGGAGAGCTCAGAATCAACAAAGACCAAGGGAGAATAGAAATCAGTAGCCTGATCCCCCAGTGAGACCTCATTTCCAGCAGAATTTGGTTGATGAAGAAGATTATCCTGAAATTCCTGAGGAGTCTATTCATTGTTTTGATGAAGAAATGTCAAGAATTTTCTTGACCAAAGAAGAACATGATCAATCAGACCAAGGTAATCATGAAAAGGAAACGTTAGACTATCTAAAGGGGTATCAACATGTTATTTTCGAGATGCAAAAACAATACAATCTCAGAAATAGAAATGTGCTTATCATTGCAAACAAAACACAGCCTAAGAAAGATACACCTAAGGTTGCTGATGGCAAGAAGGATGCTCCTAAGGTCGCAGAAGGTAAGAAAGATACACCAGCTGTTCCTCCTATCAAAGAAGCTAAAAAATCTGTTTCTGTTTTCAACCTTGAGAATGAAATTTCTAAGATTAAAATATCAATCCCTTTTGGTGAGATTCTCAAGGTAGATGAATATAGAAGTAAGATCGTTAAAATGTTGAATTCACAACCAGGAGCTGTTGATATCTTGAATGTATTAGAAGATAATCCAACCATATATTTGGGTCCAAGACTAGAAGATGAACGGAATGAGGAGGTCCCTCCTTTTTATGTAAGCCTTAGCATTCACGACATGACATTGCATAATGTTATGTTGGATTCAAGGGCCTCTCACAATCTTATGTGAAAAGTAATCATGGAAAGGATGGGGTTAGAAATAACTAGGCCATATAAAGACTTGTTTTCTTTCGATTCGAAAAGAGTTCAATGCATTGGTTTAATCAAGGATGTTGTTGTTGGTCTAACACAAGTTCCTGCTAAGATTGTAGTCATGGACATCGTAGTAGCAGACATTCCACCAAAGTTTGTATGTTGTTGTCAAGGTCATGGGCAACGAAAATTAAAGGTACAATGCAGATGGATCTTACTTATGCTACCAGTCCTGTTTTTGGGGAGCAAAGAATATTGTATCAAGAGACAAGAATGGCCTACATGGTGAGTAGTAAAGACAAACCCCAAAATTTTCCAATTTATGCTCTTGATACTGAACTTGGTTCTGATATTATTTTCAATGATTTGACTTATGAAGTAGAAGAGGAGAGAAAAGCAGAAAATCAGAGTTCTGAAATTCAGCAGTCTGAAAATCAGCAAACAGAAGATCAACAAGTCATCGATAAGGAGGTGGAAGGTTGGTGGTCATTGCATTTTAATGGATCAGCAGGCAGAGAAGGAGCAGGAGCAGGGATCTGGATTAAAAATCCAAGTGATGAGAGTAAGTTCTTTTCCTATAAACTGAACTTTGATTGCAAGAACAACATGGCTGAGTATGAATCCTTGATTTTGGGTCTAGAAGTTTTGAAAGAATGAATGCTCAAAACATTTTTGTTTTTTGAGACTCAGAATTAGTCATTAAATAAGTTGAAGGTGTTTATCAAACAAAATATACAAGGATGAGAGCATATAGGAACTTGGTTTTGGACATGTTAGAAAACTTTCAAGCCTATTTATTCATGGTCAAAACTAGAGAACAAGACTCCATTGCTGATTCTCTTGCTGTCTCTGCAAGTCTTTTCATTATTCCTATGCATTCCACAGAAAAATATGAGGTTGAGATTTTCCATAGACCAGCTATCCCTGATAATATTACTCATTGGAAAGTTTTTGAGGATGATCAACAAGTGAATAACTTTATTGAGCTGAAAGAAGAGTTTGAAAATATACAAGTAGATCAACAAAACATGCTAGCTGAATCTAAAGGGAATTCTAAAGTTTTGCAACTAAAGAACAATTCTATACCAAATGGACTCATACCTCTAGAAAAACTTTTTGATTAGAATGATGTCTTTAAATACCCTAAAATACAAGCTGATGATGAAGAAGTTGAGAGCTGTAACCTTGGTACAATAGTTATGCCCAAAATGATTAAACTTTCAAAGTTTCTTTCAGCTGATATGAAGTTTAATTATGTTGAAATGATGAAGATATTCATAGATGTCTTTGCTTGGAACTATGTTGATCTGAAAGAATATGATCCCACCATTATTAAACATACTATTCCCATAAAAGAAAATGAAAAGCCTTTCAAGCAGAAGTTGAGGAGGATCAATCCACTTCTCATGCCATTGATTGAGAAGGAGGTCAAAAAACTCTTTGATGCCAAAATCATTGTCCCAATCAGATTTTCAAATTGGATTTCAAACTTGGTTCCAGTTAGGAAAAAGAGTGGAGAAATTAGAATATGCATTGACTTCAGAAATTTGAATAAAGCTTCCCTGAAGGACAATTATCCCCTCCCAAAGATGGATCAAATTTTGAAACTATTGTTGGTTCTCAGAGAATGTCTATGCTTGATGGTCTTTTAGGTTATAATCAGATCCTTGTACATCCCAATGAACAGGAAAAAATAGCCTTTACTACACCATGGGGCACTTTCATGTACGCCAAGATGCCATTTGGTCTCATGAATGCAGGAGCTACCTTTCAGAGGGCAATGGACATTGCTTTTTCTTAAGAGAAGGACAAGATGGTGGTTGTTTATCTTGATGACATAACAATCTTCTCAAGGAGGGAAGAAGATCACTTGAAACACCTAGAAAGAATTATGTTGAAGTGTAGAAGGTTTGGCATTTCTCTAAATCCCACTAAAAGTATTTTTTCTTTAAATTCAGGTAAATTACTTGGACATATCATTTCTAAAGATGGGATTAAGATTGATCCAAACAGGTTCAATGCAATTCAGAAGGTGGATTTTCCAAGAAGTAGGAAGGAGATTCAATCTTTCCTTGGAAAGGTAAATTTCGTAAGGAGATTTATTCCTAATTTTGTTGAGATTGTGAAGGACATAACAAGGATGTTGAAGAAGGGAGTTGATATTAAGTGGACAGCAGAATCAAGACACTCATTTGAGGAAATCAAAAGAGCACTCACACAAGCACCGATATTGATTAGTCCAGATTTCTCAAAGGAATTTCTTGTTTTTACTTTTGCATCAGAGAATACTATTGCTGGAGTTCTGCTACAAAAGGGACAACAAGGTATTGAGTAGCTGATTTCTTTCTTTAGTAGGACATTAGCCAACTCTGAGCTGAAGTATAATATCTTAAAGAAGTAGGCCTATGCCTTGGTGAAAGCTATCAAAGATTTCAGAATTTATATTCTACATTCTCATATTGTGGCGTTTGTTCCTAATGATGTTGTGAAAGACATCCTCACTCAAGCCGACCCTGATGGTAAGAGGGGGAAATGGATTGCCAAATTTCTAGAGTATGATATAGAGATTAAGCCAACGAAATTGGTCAAAGGGCAAGGCTTAGCAAAGCTGATGGCGCAGTCAAACTTTGATTGCCTTGACATAAATTTGATTCTAGAAATATCATAAATTTCAGATGATGAAGAAGAATTAGTTCCTATTGAAGAAAAATACATCACTTCAGATTGGTACAAGGAGGTTTTTTTTGTCCTACAACACCATAAAGCACCTGCTGATATAATAAAGTCTAAAGCAAGGTTTGTTAAGCTGAAATCCTTGAGATATTTTATTTTTGACAGAAATCTGTTTTGGAAGGATATTGGCGGAATTTTGTTGAATTGTTTGTTGGAAGAGGAAGCTGATAAAGTAATTGAGGAGTTCCACAAAGGAGATTGTCAAGGTCACCATTATTGGAAGGCAACAATGAACAAGATTCTAAGAGTAGGGTATTATTGGCCTACAATGTTTAAGGATGTTTATAAGAAGGTTGTTGCCTGCCATGAATGCCAGATTTTTGAGGGTAAGAAGAAGCTTGTGCCTTTACCTTTGATGCCTATCTATGTAGAAGCACCATTTTAGCAGTGGGGGCTAGATTTTATTGGGGAGATTCATCAATCATCATCAGGTCAGCATCGCTGGATTCTTACAGTGACCGATTACTTCACCAAATGGATTGAAGAAATCCCAACTAGGCAAGAAAATGATTATGTGATTATTTCTTTCTTAGAAAATAATATCTTCTCTAGGTTTGGTTTCCCCATGAAGATTATAACTGATAATGCATAGGCATTTAAGTCTAAGAAGCTGATCAATTTTTTTCATCAATATCATATTACTCTTGGGCATTCTACTGCATACTATCTGCAAGGAAATGGTCTTCCTGAATATTCTAACAAGAGCATTGTAAGGATCATTAAAAAGGTGTTGCAGGAAAATAAGAGGGCTTGGAATTTGAAGCTGAAGTATGCCTTATGGCTAATAGGATATGCACAAAGAGGTTAATTGGAACTTCACCATATGAATTGGTATATGGCGCTAAGGCTATTTTTCCTACATCAATAGGGGTACCTATCATGAAACTGATTCAAGGGCTAGAAGAGGAACCAAATGCAGTCTAGAGGAGAATTAATAAGCTAGTAGTTCTGCAAGAGAAGAGGAATTAGGTTTATAACAACAATCAACAATCTCAAAACAGAATCAAGAGGAAATTTGATAAGAAGATCAAGGAAGAAAATTTTCAAGTTCAAGATGAATGTTAGGTCCCTATATCACTAGTATAGTCCCTTATTATTGTTAGTGTAACCCCCTTATTGTTATTATTGTACCCTTGTAGCCCCCATTTTGTTATTATTGTGCCCTTAAATTATTATTGTTAGGTTGGCTAGGATTACATTGTGGCCCACTAGGATTACATTATGGCCCCATGGACTCCTATATATAGAAAGGAGGTTTTGTAAATTGTATCATCCAAGAATTGTTCATTTATGCAATGTATTGGAGGTTTCCCCCTCGAAGTGGCTTATTTCTAAGGCGTTGATATCTCTTTTCTTCTATTTTTGAAGCTAGTTACACAACATTTGGTATCAGAGCTTTGGATTCTAGGGTTTCGCTGCTCCAAACAGGTCATCGTGGAATTTTCGCTATACATTTTTTTCTAGGAAGTTACGGAAGCTGAAATTTTTAGGGTGCGAAGCTGAAATCCTGAGGAATATTTTCTAAAAATCTCAGAGCTTGGTTCGCAATATTTTCGGAGATATTATCTGTGGAAGTTAGGTATTGTTTCAGGCTCCTAAACAGGTCATCGTGGCATTTGCAGTATAACGTTTTTGCTACTAAGGTTCAGAATCTGAAATTTTTAGGGTGCGAATCTGCAATCCTGAGGAAACTCGTCAAAAAATTTCAGAGCTTGGTTCGAAATATGTTTGGAGATATGATCTGTGGAAGGTAGTGCTTTTTCAGGCTCCCGAATTTCATCTCAAAGAGGGGATAGTGGGAAAATATTCATAACTCTCTCTCTGAGAATCGGATTGGAGTTCCGTAAAAAGTGGTTGCAAGTACACAGACTTTAGTTTCTTGGCTATCAATTTCATATCCGAAGGACGAAACAGTGACATGTGGCAAGTCGTACAAGTTCGCTCTACTGAACCAGTCCAAAATTGGGTCATTGTGGGAGATTGGACATAACTTTGTCTTGAAGAATCCAAATTAGATCAGACCTGTGGCATTTGAAAGAAGCTTCAGAGGGAAACTATAGGGCTGAATTTCAGATATTGAAGATTTTCAATTACAAAGATAATTCAATTTCAATATCGAGCTCCTCAAAACAAGTAAAAGGTGTGTATTTTTTTTTTTTCCGAATTGCATAAGTCTTGTTTGAAGAATCAAGTTGAATTGATTCCAAGGGAATATTGTAGAATATATATCAATATTGGATTCTAAAATGGCCCCTAAAAATAATTCAACACCCATTAAGCCTTTATAAGGCTCTACTATGACTCATGAAAATGAAGAATGGCAACATGACATATCAAAATTACAAGAGCAAGTGCAACAAATTTTGCTCTCGCAAAGAACAAAAAAAAATGAAATGGATGGTTTGAAGAAAGGCGTGGAAGATAAGATGAATGGTTTGGAAGCTAAGATGGATGGCATGGAAGTGGGCATGGAAGCTAAGATGGATGACATGGAAGCTAAGATCGATGAAAAAATGAAAGACAACATGGAAAACATGAAGAAGGATCTAAAAGTAGACATCGAAGGTTTGGCAAGGTTGATACAAGAAATTTTTCCTAATGGTGAAAAGATAGTAGAGGAAACTCATGATGAGAACAAAATAAATGTTAATCGTGATTTCATAAACTCTACTATTGGAGGGAAGAACCACCATATTCCAAAAATGGATATGAGGAAGTTTGATGGAAAGGATCCTGTAACATGGATACTACGGATGGAGCAATATTTTGATCTCCATAACATGCAAAACACACAAAAGGTACGCATTGCAACTTTACATTTAGAAAAAAATACATTTGTATGGTATCGATGGCTTTGCTCCCGTAAAAAAATTGTCACTTGGTCCATTTTTATGGAGGAAATGATAGCACATTATGAGGATACAAAGAGCAACACCTTCTTTAGCCAATTGATAAATCTCAAACAAAAGGGTTTAGTGGGGCAGCACATTGAGGACTTGCAAAAATTGAATATAAGGGTAACTGATATTCCAGAGGAACACAGGATTGATCTCTTCATAGGCACTTTAAAGGATAACATCCAACATGAAGTTCGCGTTTTGGAACCTGATTCATTGGAGAAGGCATTCGGGTTGGCAAGAAAAGTTGAATGTAAAATTATGGCGACAAGGAAGCCTACCACTCAATTCTATAAAGAAGGAAGTGTTGCTACGTCTAGATTTCCACAACCTACAAGGTTGACACCACAACAATTGGAAGAAAAAATATCAAAAGGGCTTTGCTATAGTTGTGATAGAAAATACACTAAAGGTCATAAGTGTGCTGAGAAGAAATTATTTTACATAGATTGTGAAGGAGAAGAAAATGAACAAGAAGAGGATATACACTAGGAACCAGCCCTAGAAGAGGAATAAATGAATCCGACCATATCATGTAATGCACTAGCAGGAATTACCACTCCTCAAACTCTCAATATAGAAGGACATATCAAGAAGAAAAAGGTAATAGTGTTGATGGATTCAAGTAGCACCCATAATTTTATTCATTGTAAGGTAGCCAAGGAATTAAATTGTTTCCTATACCCAGCACCAGAATGTCAAGTGATGGTTGCAAATGGAGGAACTATAAATTGATCTGGAAAATGCCATAATATCAAGCTAACCATGGGGAATATGTATTGACTAGTCCAATGCTTTCCATTCCTATGGGAGGTGCTGATGTTGTACTAGGAGTACAATGGTTACAATCTTTGGGGACGGTAGCTTTTAATTTTCAAGAACTTTCTTGAAATTTTTTTCAGAAGGAAAGGAAATCGAATTACGGGGTATTGAAGGGAAGCCGGGAAAGATAATAAGCTCTAATGGCATGACAAAGCTTCTAAAGAAAGAACAACGAGGTGTAATTGCACAATTATGCTCACTAGAAGTTCCAACATCAAAATCATCTATTTCTGGAGATCTCCAACAAGTCTTGGACAATCATTCCAAGGTGTTTGAAACTCCCAAAGGACTCCCACCTATTCGTGATCATGATCATGCTATTCATTTGATTCCAGGAAGTGTTCCTCCAAACATCAGGCCTTATAGATATCCTTACGTCCAAAAGAGCGAAATTGAACGTATGATTGAAGAAATGTTAGAGGCGGGTATAATTCAACCTAGTCAAAGTTATTTCTCTGCTCCTGTAGTATTGGTACACAAGAAGGATGGATCATGGAGAATGTGTCCGGATTATAGGGAGCTCAATAAGCTCACCATTAAAGATAAATTTCCCATTCCTGTGATTGATGAATTATTGGATGAATTGCATGGAGCAATTTATTTTACCAAGTTGGATCTTCGTTCAGGATATCATCAAATTAGAATGAAGACTGAAGATATTCCAAAAACAACATTTCGAACTCATGAGGGCCATTATGAATTTTTGGTCACGCCTTTTGGCCTTACCAATGCACCTTCTACATTTCAAGGGTTGATGAATTCCATTTTCAAACCCTTCCTTAGAAAATTTGTGCTAGTATTTTTTGATGATATACTAATCTATAGCAGGTCTTGGAAGGATCATGTTGAACATGTTGACAGGGTGCTCAAACTATTGCGGGAGAAACAATTATATGCAAAAAAATCCAAATGTTTCTTTGGAGTACAAGAGGTGGAATATCTGGGTCATATTGTATCTCACGAGGGTGTTAAAGTATACCCTAACAAAATTAAAGCCATTAAGGAATGGAAAGTTCCCACAACCATAAAGCGGTTGCGAGGATTTCTCGGGTTAACAGGGTATTATCGCAAGTTTGTTAAGAATTATGGGAGAATAGCAGCACCTCTAACAACATTATTGAAGAAAGATGCATTTCATGGACTCCTGAAGCAACTAAGGCCTTTGAACATCTTAAAGAGGCAATGTGCCTAGCACCGGTCTTAGCTACGCCAGACTTCACAAAAACCTTTATTGTGGAATGTGATGCCTCGAGAAATGGAATTGGTGCAGTTTTAATGCAGGAAGGAAGACCCATTGCTTTTGAAAGTCGTCCAATCAAAGGAAAGTATTTACAGAAACCTATTTATGAGAAGGAAATGTTAGCAATACTACATGCACTAAAGAAATGGCGAACTTACCTAATGGGAAGACACTTCAAGGTAAAAACTAATCATGATAGTCTTAAACGCTTTTTGGAACAAAGACTATCTTCAGAAGAGCAGCAAAAATGGGTCACAAAGATGTTGGGTTATGACTTTGAAATAATCTACAAAAAAGGAAAGTTTAATGTTGTTGCAGATGCACTCTCAAGAAAGAATGAAGAGGTGGAAGCATTGCTTTGTGCCATTTCTATTATCCAACCAGATTGGATAACCGAAGCAAGAGATGAATGGAAGAAGGAAAAAGATGTATGGACATTCATTCAAAAGTTGCAGCAAGATCCTAGTACATCTGATACATTTAGTTGGAAAAATGATTCCTTATGGTACAAAGATCGCTTATATCTTTGTAAGAATTCCCCACTAAAACAAAAGATTCTTCTGGAATTGCACACTTCTCCTTTAGGAGGACACTCAGGATTTTTAAAAACTTACCACAGGGTGAAGAAAGAATTTTTTTGGGATGGCCTTAAATCTGATATTCAAAAGTTTGTGACGAAATATTTGGTTTGCCAGCAGAATAAAGTTGAGACAATTAAGACCCCGGGACTTCTACAACCTTTATCCATTCCAAGTCAACGTTGGGAGGAGATTTCAATGGATTTTATCACAGGTTTACCTAAGTCTGAAGGAAAGAGTGTCATCATGGTGGTAGTTGATAGACTTACCAAGTATGCACACTTTTGTGCATTATCTTATCCATTTAAAGCAAGTACGGTTGCTACTACATTTATGGATAGAATTCAAAAGCTACATGGAAGCCCAAGGGTTATTGTGAGCGACAGAGATCCCATTTTTACTGGAAATTTTTGGATAGAGTTATTTTCTTGTTTGGGTACTCAATTAGCTCATAGCTCATCTTATCATCCTCAATCTGATGGTCAAACTGAGATAGTAAATAAATGTTTGGAAGGATATCTTAGTTGTTTTGTATCTGATAAACAAACACAATGGGTCAAGTGGTTACCTCTCGCTGAATGGTGGTATAACACTTCCTTCAATACTGCAGCAAAAATGACCCCATTTATGGCACTTTATGGATATCATCCACCATCCATCACATCATCTTTAAGGGAAAATTCGAAGGTTCAAGCAGTGGAAGATCACATCGAGCATCAGCAAGAAGTTCTCCAACTCTTAAAGGATAACCTGAATTTGGCACAAATCGAATGAAACAACAGGCAGATCAACATCGCAGCGAGAGAAGTTTTGATGTAGGAGATTGGGTATTTTTACGGCTACAACCATACAAACAAATGTCCCTCAGGCAAGCTAAGAAGGATAATAAATTATCACCAAAGTACTATGGTCCTTACAAGGTGTTGCAAAATATTGGTACTGTGGCATACAAATTGGAGCTTCCTGCTTCTTCACGAGTGCATCCAATTTTCCATGTTTCATGCTTAAAGAAGGTTATAGGTGAAAATATTCCAGTTCAAGCAATATTGCCAAAACTTGATGAGGAAGGAAAAATCATATTGGAACCTGAAGCGGTCACGAAAACAAGAACTTGACAGCTACGAAATTGATCAGTTTCAGAGTATCTCATCAAGTGGAAGAACTTACCCACTGAAGATTCTACATGGGAGGATGAGAATTTTATACAGAAGCACCCAGAGCTACTCAAGCGTTGAGGACAACACTTTTTTGAAGGAGAGGGGCATGTTAGGTCCCTATATCACTAGTATAGTTCCTTATTATTGTTAGTGTAACCCCCTTATTGTTATTATTGAACCCTTGTAACCCCCATTTTGTTATTATTGTGCCCTTAAATTATTATTGTTAGGTCGGCTAGGATTACATTGTGGCCCACTAGGATTACATTATGGCCACATGGACTCCTATATATAGAAAGGAGGTTTTGTAATTTGTATCATCCAAGAATTGTTCATTTATGTAATGTATTGGAGGTTGCCCCCTCGAAGTGGCTTATTTCTAAGGCGTTGATATCTCTTTTCTTCTATTTTTGAAGCTGGTTACACAGAAAATGAAGTGCTAAAATGGGAGGCCAGAATTGAAGAGAAAGGCAAACATGTTAAGTTTGAGAACTTATGGAAAGGTCCTTTCAAGATAGCTACTTTTCATGGAAAAAATACTTACATAATGTAGGAGATGGATGGAAAATAATATGTTGGAGGACCTGTCAATGGCAGGTTTTTGAAGCATTATTCTTCCTAAAATCTTATTGATTATTTATGTCATTGTACATATTCCATTTTATGAGTTTTTTCTGCTAATAATGACATGCTAAATCAACAAGCTTGAGCCCAAGGTGAAGGCCATTAGAGCTTGAGGAGGAAGCTTGGAAATTTCAAAGTTTTTTTGTTTTGGTCAAGAAAATGGATAGTAGCACTGGAACTACTGGCTCTTAGTGTACCACAAGGGCACACTATCCCAAGTGGAGCCACTGTTATCACCCAAAAAATTTTAAAACATCATTGTGTCAACTCTGTTTTTGATCATGGTCTCAAAATGGGTTTGAAAGTCATTTTAGGATTTGGTTAAGGGTAGATTAGAGTTTTTATAACTTTAAAGGTCATCATTGAATTCAAATAAAGTCTTTTAAAGGTCCATTCCATGATCAAATACTCACATTTTCCATTTAGGAGTCATTCCATAAGGTTTCGGGTTAAATTTCTGCAATTAGCCAAGAATCCTCATTTTCGTAGTGCCGCTAGTTCAAAAAAGTGGATTTGCGCTACGAAAGCGCTAATACTTTCGTAGTGCAAACTGGGAAAAATACACTGTGGGCGCTACGAAAGCGCGATTTCTTAACTTTCTTGTCAATTGAGCTGAAATTTGTCAGAATCCGTTAGGAAATGATAGGATAGTGGTATGGTGAGTTAGTTAGTGATCAGATTCAATGTACTTACCTGTCTCATAGTCATCATCATCATGATAGGGCATGAATGACGCATCATTCAGTTATGAGATGACATTTCAAATTCAAAATCTTGCCTAATTTGGTCATTCTCGTTTTCATTTGCCTCCATACAAGTGTCTGAGCTCTGAAGTAGTCAACCTAAGCCTGTGGTTGTCCTATACAAAGGCTATCTTCATCCTAATCAAGCGAGGTCGTTCCATATACTCAAGCGAGGTTGTTCATATCCTAATCAAGCGAGGCTGTTTTATAGATTCAAGAGAAGCTGATAGGTTTTTCTAAGAAGCATGGCAGAGGAAAAGAAAGTCCACAGAGGGGGACATTGCTTAAGATATGAGCCTAAAAATATGAAGGCTATAATTGAAGATCAAACAGTGATGGAGGATTTTAGCAAAGCAGGTTGTCTCTGGTTGTGTGAAAAGCTGCAAGGTTTCCATACACAGGTGTCTAAAGAATTTGCCTTGCACTTCAATGGAACAACTACCAAAGTTGGGATGTTAAATGTGCTAATTACAATTGAGATTATTTCTTCTGTGACAAAAATACCAAGGGGGTAGGAAACTTTGTTTAAAGGTTTTAAATTTTACATGGAACCATGCAAGGAATTCATGAAACCTGAGTATGCAGTTATGGACCTAAATAATGCAATACCTAGAAGCTGTATCAAAGACACCAATGCAAAGTTGTTGTTCAATATTCAAAGATACTTTACATGTGAAGGAAGATACCATAAAGTTTATACTTATCATTTCAAGATGCTTCTGCATTTCACATGTAGGATATCACTAGATTTGCCCTTTTATTTGCATAGGAGCCTTGCCAAAATGGTTGATAAAGTACAAGCCAAATCTGATGATTGTGAAACATCTTTGTTTCACCATGGTTTGATAAAGTTATTGGTTTTTAATGAGCTTCAGAAAATAAGCAGGGATTGGTCTTCCTTTTTTTTCATGAATGGTTTTGAACTTGAAACCCTAACCCCAGCTAGAAACCCTAAAACTAAAGGAACTCCTTCACCACCAGTAGCAGAGTCTAGTCAGCCTGTGGTTGAAAATCAAAGAGGTTTGTAAAGTTGAAACCAAGGAAACAAGTTGAGAAAAGGACAGAGAAGACACAAGTGCTTGTTGCACCAACTCCATCACCTGCAAAACAGAGGTCAAAAAGTGACAAAGAGGAAAAAAAAACAAGTTGCCAACAAGCACGAAATCAAGAGAGTGTCAAGAATCCAAGCAGTGGAATTTAAGGGAAAAATAGTTGCTACAGCTACAAAGGATAGCCTAGTGATAAAGGGAAATTCAAATGACATCCTTCATGCAATTGATATAGAGGAGTCACCCATTATGCAAGATTATTTCATTGGAGTAGATGAACACAAACAAACAAAAAATGTTAAGTCAGCAAAGAAACTTGAATTTGAGGGTGAAAATACAGCCTTTATCTTTCAAGCAAGGAAACCTTTAACTAGGCATGCTAAGAAGCTCAAGGAAGGTAGCAAGGAGGTCCAAGAAACTATTGACATAGCTAAATTCCCTGAAGAAGTAGTTGATCTCTCATCACCAACAGTAGAAAATGCAGCCAGCAGAACAATGAAGGAAAAAGAAGAAATGACAGAGTGTCAACATATTGAGGAGAAATTGAGGTTAGAAAATCAAGAGATTTCCATGATGATAAAGAGGGCCAAAAAGCATAGTATTGAGAAAAAAGAGTTCAAAATAATGAAGGTAGTATGGGAAGGTCAAACTGGTTCTAGGTCTGAAATTCCAAGCAGTGCAGAACATTTTTTCACATGGACAATTCCAGCCATCAAGGAAGCTAAATTTGTTAGAGTAATCAATACTCACTTGAGAGCCAGTAATAGAATATTTAGAGATCAAGTGGAGGACTTGGAGTAGTAGCTGAAATTGACTCAGGATGAGCTAAAAAGCAAAGGTGAAGAATGACAATCATTAAAAAGGTCAAAAGCTAAATCAAGTGAAAAAATTAAGAAGGAACCTCATGAAAACTGTGTTTTTTAGTTCATATGACTTTTTGTTTTGATGAAACCAGTGGTATTCTGAGTTTTAGCACATTTTTGGTTTTCATTTTGAAAAAATATGGGCAAAACTGCTCACTCAACAGTTTCATAGTGCAAACAGTGCAAAAAGTGTGAAAAGCGCTACGAAACTGTTGTAGCATCTTTTTTCACTCTTTCTTATAAATTTTTGAAGGGAAAATATATGGATTATGACTTTAAATTTCTAGAGGAGTTGTGTTAAATGATAATGAAGATAATCTTGGATGAAAGAAACCAAAATTTTGAAGGTAAAAGGGTAAAAAGGCTGCGCTACGAAACTGTGTTGTTTTTGTAGCACAGGTCTATTTCAGCTATTTTGAATAGTTTGATGGTGGTTTCGGACAGATGGGACTTAAAAATGATTTTGGGCAGGTATTAATTCAATTTATAACAGTAAATAACCTCGAAGTGATGGTTTCATGATGGTCAGAGTGTCTCAAGAATGTAAAGAATCCTATGCCTAGAAACAGGGGACAATTTCCTAGTTTAATGGAGATCACCATTGAGGTCATAAAGAGTTGGAGCTTATCATATGGATTCGAACTTATGTCAATACACTTGGAAAATGATGTAGTCTAGTTTCGATAAGGTTGTTATGAGTAAAGTTAAGGAGTTTGAATCCTATTTGTAATAAGACTGTTTATTAGGTTTGCAGCTGTCATTTTGTAATAAATACCATGTCATATGGTTAGGCAAGGTGTCAAAAAGTAGGAATTCGATGTATCTAGCTCAGGATAAGGTTATCCTATGTTGTAAATGATCTATAAAAGATGAAGAAGTCGAATATGATAAGGGTTTGACATTTTTAGCAAAAGACAGTGTTTATTGTAAGTGACTGGTTTTTTCAGCGTAATACAGAGTTTTCCACTTAGCCAACTTGAGATTCAGAAAGAGTTCTAGTTTGTTCTTGTTCTAATTGCATATTTTTACTATCCTATTACAGTGGTGTTTTCTTATGTTACTCATAATTCATCATTGATGCTCCTTGAGGGTTTTCTCTAATGAAATCAACATGAACTCCAACATCCCTTCTCATCACAACAACACCATCTTCCACAGCTCTTCATATCACAAGTCTCCTCGTATCACTAAACCCTTCCATGGCTCTTCGTTCTTGGCACAAAACCCTTCAAACCACGTCTTCCTTGATAAATAGAACAACGTCTCCATTGATTCCAATAAGCAGCACCCACTCTCTTACAACCCTTCATGCTCTTATAACCGTGGACTTCAATGGACAAATCCCAGTCCTGGATCTACCGATCCCCATTCAATATCCCACCCTTCCCATATTAATACACAAAGTTTAGGTGTAAACTCCATCGATCCCAATACTCAGCACCAGCTTCACATCCCATCATGCCCTTCTAACCTTGGACCTCACGTGGCAGATCCCTTTCTTGGACATACCAATCCCCATTTAATCTCTCACCCTTCCCATATCAATACGTAGAGTTTAGGTTTAAACAATCCTTCTGTCATAAACCTTTCCAGCCTTAATCTATACCAAGCCTCCATTTCCCTTCTTCAAAAAGGTTTAAATTTTTCAATCACCCCTAAAAAAATCCCATTTGACAACATCATCAACAATGTAGAAGTTGCCTTAAAAGACTTAAACCTTATTGAAGCAGAATAAATAAGACAAGACATTGCTAAAATCCTTAAAAACGCTAGACCACCCTCGTGCAACATATCTAAGGAAGAAAGACTTGCCCTAAACAACCTTAAATAGAATAAAAACATAATTATCTTAAAAGAAGATAAAGGTAATGATACAGTAATAATGGATAGGTCTGACTATGATAAAAAAATGGAAGAAAATCTTAAATATAGTGGTTTCTACAAAGTCTTAAACAAAGACCCTAACACCAAAATTATTAAAGAAGTAACCAAGAAAATAAAAGGTTCATCTCTAGACACCATCACCAAAAAGAGAATCACCCCTTCGAGCTCGATCGCCCCTAGAATATATGGTGCTCCCAAGATTCACAAAAAATACATCCCTCTAAGGCCCATAGTTAACACCATAGGCTCACCCACATACCTCCTTGCTCAGTACCTTGCCAAAAATCTTCGCCCCCTTGCTGGAAACACCTCATCATAGATTAAAGATTCCACATCTTTCGTTCAATGGGCCAAAAACCTTGATATGAAAGACGAAGATCTCATGGTTAGTTTTGACATTGTCTCCTTGTACATTATGATACCTATGGATGAAGCCATCGATATTATGAAAACTATAACTGATAACGAAACCATAGATCTTCTCAAATTATGTTTAAAATCATCTTTCTTCAGTTTCAAAGGAACAATTTACGAACAAACTCATGGTGTAGCCATGGGCCCACCTATGTCTCCTATAATTGCTAACATATACATGGAAAATTTTGAGAAAAAAACTCTCAAATCCTTTCCATTCACCCCTGAGGAATGGAAAAGATATGTAGATGACATTTTCGCAAAATGGATCCATGGTAAATCTAAATTAAATGATTTCTTAAATCACATTAATAATATCTCAAGTCGCATCAAATTTACCATTGAAATTGAAAAGGATAACCAATTACCTTTCCTTGACATCCTTTTAACAAAAAAAAATGGAAAACTAAGCACTGAGGTCTATAGAAAGAAGACCCACACGGAAAGATACCTCCACGCAAACTCTCACCACCATCCTAAACAAAAAATTGGCATCATAAAAACCCTTACAACTAGGGCGTCAAGAATTTCGGACTCTCACCATCTAATGCATGAAATAAACCACCTCCACCTTGTCTTTCAACATAATGGATATAATAAAGACACCATCAATAAAAATATTAACCAAACACTTAATAAAGACAACATAAAGAGAACTTTTGACATCCCTAAAATTTCTTTGCCCTACATAAAAGGAACAACTGATAAAATTTCGAAAATCCTAAACAAACACAACATTAATATTGCCTTCACTCCCCCTAATACCATCAGAAATATTGTAGACTCTACCAAGGACCCTATAAAACCGAGATTACAAAAAGGATTCTACACCATACCGTGCTCTTGTGGAAAAGAATATATTGGTGAAACCGGGAGATCCCTTAACATTAGACTTAAAGAACATACTGCTGACATATCTAGAAACAGGACGGAAAAATCTGCATTAGCAGATCACACATTTTCATCCTCTCATTACATTCGAATGGAAGATGTTAAACTTATATCCAAAGAAGATCATTACCTAAAAAGAAAAATCAAGGAGGCCATAGAAATCGAAAAAAGGAAAAATAACTTAAATCGAGATGATGGTCTTAATATTAGCAATACGTGGAAACCTCTAATATATCATACCTCTCATGACATCAAACTTAACAATAATAAATCTTTAAATTAGTAACCTATCATAATAATTTCCACCTTACCTCTTAAATTTCCTCTCCAATTATTAAATTTCAATATTCTTAAACATAATAATTTCGTATAAAAATAAAAAAATAAAAAAAATTAAAAAAAATTAAAAGAAAAGATAATAAAATAAAATAAACAAATAAATAATTAAGTTTAAAAAAATAAAATAAAATAAATAAATAAATTAATATATATATATATATATATATATATATATATATATATATATATAATAAAATAAAATAAAATAAAAAATAAAATAAAATAAAATAAAATCAATAAATATAATAAATCAATAAATAAATTAAATTAAATCATTCTAATAAATAAATAAATTTTCATATCCTTTCACCCAACCGACCTCCTTAATAATAATTAAAATATTCCTAAAAATTACTATTTATTTTATTTTCCTTTGCCCTAATCCTCACATATATTTCAAAGAATTTTGGGGTGTTTACCCCTGATAATGGAATCACTTATGGAGTCTGAAACGTTGGGTTATTAAAAATAATCGAAACAGGTTATTCCTCTACTTTTGAAGACCCTTTCCAAAATCATAGTCCTAGGGTGTTTCGCTAATAAATTCGATGGTAAAATTTCAATCCCATATGAGTATCTTTATATCTCGTCTCAATTAAAATTTTATGGTGAGGGTGAAATATACATAGCCAAGCACATCCCTAATTTTCTCTATTTTTGTGAATTTTATAAATTGATTCTGAATATGTTTCTCTTATAATTTTCTTCCTCACCCTTGAAGGTTGATTTAACTGATGGTGTCATACCTGACCATCTTCTTCCATCCATTCTTTTGAACATTTCATCAAAAAGGCTCATTTAGAATTTGATAAGTATGATTATCGAGATGTTCTTAAAAGGATTAATAAATTAAGAATGAATCCTAGTGAATCAATTAAGGATTTTTCTAATCGATTCCTTCACCTATGTTATGAATTTCCTGAGGAAGATATGTATTGGGATTTATTAGAAAAAAAAATTGAGTGTTTGGTTCACATCTCTTTCCATGGCGAGTATGAACACCTTGATGTTTCTGCTGTCCCAAATTTTGTAAATCATGAGACACCTCTAATTTCATAGGAGGAACCTAATATTCCTTTTTTTCCTTGTCCTCCTCCTTTTTTGTTCTCGATGTGCATGCCTCCTGTTGGAAACCTTTGATCACTATGGAGATGATGGGGGGGGGGAATCAATAGTGTGATATATATATCAGTTTTTTGGATCTTGATATTGAATATGTTTTAGCTCTATAATTTCGGATCCCCAAGGTATAAAATTTCGTCCTATGGTAACCCTATGAGTTTTGTTTTCAAACCCATAAGTTAGACCGATATTAGATTCCTCAAGAAGTATTTATTCCCAATCTCCCATGATGACTGAATTATAGACTAGTACAATAGTGAAAACTTGTACGACGTTCCACGTGTCACTATTTCGACCTTCGGCTCTGAAATTGCTATAAGAAAGCCTACAGTCTACGCTATTTCAGCCACTTTTCACATAATTCAAATCATATTACTGAAACGAAAGTTATGACAATTTTCCCTAGGTCACCTATTTGAGACTGAATTTTGGAGCCTGCAAAAAATATAAATTTCCTGGATGATATCTCCGAAAATGCAATGAACCAAGATCTTAAATTTTTGCAAAAATTTCACCACGATTGCATCTCTACGTGGTAAAAAATTCATCTTTTGAAGCCTCGTAGAAACAAATGTATAGTGAAAAGTTCAAGATGACCTATTTGAAGAAGCAAAACCCTAGAATCCAAAGCTCTGATTCCAAATGTTATGCAACCATCTCACAAAACAGAAGAAAAGAAAGATCAATGACTTGAAACCTAGCCTCTTCGAGGGGGAAACCTCCTTTACATCAAATAACTGGACAATTCTTGGATGATACAAGTGAAAATACCTCCTTTGTATATATAGGTATCTAAGGAGTCACAATATCAGAGCCTACATAAAAATAATAATGTAAGGGCACAACAATAACAATAGTGGGCTTCTATGGGGCATACTAATAAAAATATAGGGGCTACATGGGAAAAACAATAACAATAAGGGGCTTATACTAACAATAACAATAAGGGGGATACACTAGTATTAAGGTGACTACAATAAGACTATTCTTTATATATTTGCAGTATATTTTTTGTTTATATGTACTAAGGAAATTGAACTACTTCATTAGCTTTGGTATATATCTTTTTTAATTTGTGTTGTATTTGATTTAATGTTCATTATGTCTATGTGAACTATTTTTCAGATAACTAACAAATATTTCCTTGATATTGTGTGTCTCTCATAGGATAGTACTATTACTTTCCTTTTAGAGACTCACTCTTTCTCCCCTATTGTGAAAGTCCCCTTTTACACACTGCAATCGGTTTTCCACGATGTTAACTTACTTAATGATTTTAAAAGTTATGTGAATACTCTCTTATGTTATCCATTACAGCTAAGGAAAAACTTTTAGTTATGGTGGTATGTTCGATACTCCAAACAGTTTGAGGTATAATTTCAACATCACAAAAGGAGACCCCCTTGGTTGAAAATTTTATAGCACCGTCAATAGTTGGCGCTGTTAGGACTGGTATTTACATCCCACCCATCCTGCCTTATTTTAATTGTATTTCACCTCATCTACGTCATTATCATTGACCTCACTTCATTTTTTAAACATTTTTTCTAAGGGTGCCCAAGTCATCATTGTCCACAAGCACTAAACCTTAGTTTCCTCTCCCACTGAGCTAGGGTTTGCTATGGAATTAGATTTATCTAAGTAGAGGAGGCATAAGGGAGGTAATTTCAGCAATTTTGAGGTCATTTTAATACATGAAGATCATGTCTCCATCATTTTTTAAGAAATCATTCCAAGGGTCAAGTCATTTGCCACTCATAGGGCCAGTTTTGCTTCAAACTATGTTTATGACGAAACAAAGATGAATTTGAAAAACATGGGAGAGGTTTTTGTCCATGATAGGCAAATGAAGAAAAACCTCCTTCAATTTTTACACAGGTGTCATGGTTTTATATAAATGTCAAAAATACAAGTGCCACAGGAGAGTTGTTGTACTTTTGGCGTGACCTTGGGAAAATCAAGCTTTATCCTAGCTGGAGTGTCTAAATGACTTGCTTGATAAGTAAAATGAAAACTATACTGAGAGAGATTTCCAATTAGCTATCATGAGCTCAATTTTGAGTTGAGAATGGCCTCCAAAAGTTTCTTTCAACAACACTCTTCATTTTTGCACCCTCATTCTGCACTTTTGGACCAGTTTTGGGAAAATCAACATTTGTCAAGGTAAATAAAATCCAATCATAAAAATGAAGGTAGTTATGGAAACTATACTTGAATGGATTTCCAAAAAGCCATCTTGGATCCAATTTGGACACATGAAACTCAGTCAAAAGCAACCTGCAAGATGGGGGTAAAATGGTGATGCGCATTTCACAATTGACTAATTTTTTCCTGATTTTTTCTACAAATTTGAATTTTACCATGGGGAATGATGTTTTTACCTCATGTAGTTGATGACGTAAATGTAATTATCATATTTTTACTATTACCTAGGGTAAATAAATTAGGTTAAAACACATGATGAGGTGTAATGAATCAGTTTGCAAAAAGTTAGGGTTGAGTCACTTTGACCACCCTACACTCTAAGTTTCAGTTCAGACTTTAGTGGATCAGGTCCTCCTCTTATGGATTCGACCCCTGAGGTTGAGAGAGGTTGTTTTAGGCCTATATCATGTCATTTTTGACTCATTTTCAAGGGTTGGAAATTGGAATCAGTTTTATTTTGCTAGTTGATCAAGGGAACTTGTACTCAGTTTTGGCCAAGCTAATAAAGAGGAGTTGCAACTACATTTATGGGATACCTATGGTATTAAGTGTCTTTAATAGTTTCTTCTTTAGTATCATGTGTTTGAATGTATTGTTCATATTCACTTTCATTTCTATGTTATGATCTTTTACAAGTTAGAAATTCAGAATACATGCTTGCACATGCTTTGTTTTGGGTAACTGATCATATTTTGTTCATTATCTTATGTCTAAGAGAAACACATCCCTTATGCTTTTCTAAACCTTCTTAAAATTTCAAAACCATTCCATAACAATTATCTTCAAGTGATTGGAATTGTACCTACCTTGCCCCATTGATCCCTGCAACCCTAACTCATTTTCCCTGACCTATCTTTCCTTGACCTAATTCCTTTATCCACGGATTTTCCCAACAAAATCAATTCAAAACAACCCCCTGCACTCTATACCTAGCATAAAACCCTAATTTATCCAGCCCTCCTGGCTGTGATCCTTTTGGAGAGATCCCTCTCTGGCTTGATAGGGCTAGATATCAAGTCAAAATCTTGGTTTGTGGTTACCTCTGTTGGGATTCCTTCCTCAACCTTGGGAATTTGGTGGAGTGATAACATACTGGAGCCATTTCCGGGGAGGTGAAAAGAGAAGTCTTCCTTGGGAAAGAATGACAAATATTTAGATCTAATTGTTGATGGTGAACATCAGTTGGACACATATGAAGGCTGAACCATTCACCTGGCGACTCCATTGACTGAAAGATCTAGAAAATCAGCACTTCATGGCGACTCCACTACATGAAGATCAGTAGCTTCAATATTTTTCAAGATGGAAACTATTGCAAGAAGGTATGCTCCCATGAGCCGGGATCACATTCCAAGTTTCCCAAATAAAATTCCTAAGGTAGGCTGGCAAAGGAATTTTCCTATGTTTAAAGATGATGATAGGAATGATACTGCTTTACATCTAGTTAAATTTCACATGCATACATGCAAGTTGAAGGTGAATTTCCTGAAGATTGTATTTTAAAGATGTTCATGGCTTCTCTTTAAGGAAAAGCACGATCTTGGTATGAAGGTTTTCCACCTGCCGGTATTTGTTCTCTTAGAGTTTTCCATTCAATATTTTATGAAGAATACAAGGAGTTCTACCCTTCTTTGTCTTTGGTTAATAATTGTTGTGATCAATTTGGTATTTTCATTCAAAACCTAGAGGATTCTTATGAAAATAATGAGTTCATGGATGAAGAGATCTTGGAGGCTTTGCATGACAATATTTTTCATCACAAAAAAGAGAAAGTTTTTTCTCTCATGGAAGAAAAAGATGATGTATATTGTCTTGATATTCATGAAGACTTCCTACAGGAGACAATTCTTGCAGCAGTACAACAAGTTGATCAACCAAAGGTTAAATAAGATATTCAACATCCTTGTGAATCTTTAGGAGAGAAAGAAGAAAATTACCGTGTTATCAAAATAAAACAAAAGGTACTTTCTCCTATGTCTGGAGATGAGATAGATCAAATCTTGAAAAGTCATATTGCAGTCCAAGTTAAAGTAGGTTTGTAGCGTTCACATAGTCAAGAAAGTGTTGGTAAAAATTCTTCCATTTTTTAAAATGAAAATCTAAGTTTAAATGAGGAAAATCTTGAAACTAGATTTATAGATCATCATGAAGAAAGACAATATCCTTTTTCAATGATCATATTTGATGAATTTTCTCCTAAACTTGATTTTCCTAAGTACGATAAATCTAAAGATAATTTCGATGAGGAGCTTGATGAAACTATAAAGGAAATTGTTGTGATTAAACCAATTTATGATGATGATTCCTTGCAAGGAGATCAAATAGCAGATACTATTTCCTTTCATGAAGATGATAGAGTTGTCATGTTTGATAATTTTGAAGAATTTTTCTTGTTTAAGGATGACTTAGACTATGAATTTGAGGAGTATGAACCAGAGAGAGACAAACTGCCAAAGATTGAGTCAGAATTTCTCATGCTTAAGGAATTTTCAGCAAAAACTCATATAGCAGAAGGTTATACTCCCCTATGCCTTCCTATCGAACAACAACCAAGTGTTCTTTCAGATCAGAATGAAGAGTGTGCTTGTAATTTTGTTGTTGGATCTCAAGACAAGGTAATGCTTCAGGATTTTTAAGATCCCTTCGACAGTATTTTGCAAGCATTGGAGAAGATGAATGTTGTCTTGTTTGTCAGCATAAGTCTTGGTTTCAGTTTTCATTATGAGTTTCCTACATGTACATCATTCTGTCTGCTCGAGGAAAGTGAGAGCAGAACTTCAGTAAGTAGCCATCTCTTGGATTGGTTACACTGGAAGGATCATTTCACCTAATCAACAATTGTGCAGCAGATTAGAGTAGGTTGGTATCATTTTAATTTGATTTTATTTTATTTTCAGTAAGCATTGATAGAATTCATCAAGGCTTGAAGCCCGAGGTGAAGGCCGTAAGACTTTGATGATCTGTTAGTGTGGGTCGATGTTTACAGTGTGTTTTCAGTTTCAGTTTCAGTTTCATTTTACAGATCGGATTCCATTTCCAAATGGATAAGGCATTGATCTACAAATTCAGAGATCTGCGATTCTTGGCACCTCCAAGGAGCTACCATCCCCAGTTGGAGCTGATGTTAGCACGGGAATTTACATCCCACCCATCCCACCTTATTTTACTCTTGTTTCACCTCATCTCTTTCATTATCATTAACCTCACTTCATTTTTTAACCATTTTTCCTAAGGGTGCCCAAGTCATCATTGTCCACAAGAACTAAACCCTAATTTCCTCTCCCACTGAGCTAGGGTTTGCTATGGAATCAGAGACATCTGAGCAAAGGAGGCATAAGGGAGGTCACTGTAGAAAGTATGAGGTCATTTTAGTACATAAATATCATGTCTCAATCATTTTTTAAGAAATCATTCCAAGGGTCAAGTCATTTGCCACTCATAGGGCCAGTTTTCTTTCAAACTATGTTTCTGACCAAACAAAGATGAATTTGAAAAAAGTGAGAGATTTTTTTGTCCATTATAGGTAAAGGAAGAAAAACCCCCTTCAGTGTTTACACTGGTGTCATGGTTTTAGATAAATTTCAAAAATACAGGTGCCACAGGAGAGCTGCTGCACTTCTCGAGTGACCTTGGGAAAATCAAGTTTTCTCTTAGCTGGAGTGTCCAAATGACTTGCTTGATAAATCAAATGAAAACTATAATGAGAGTGATTTCCAATTAGCTATCATGAGATCAATTTCGGGTTGAGCAAGGCCTCCAAAAGTTTCCTGCAACAACACTTTTCATTTATGTACCCTCATTCTCCACTTTTTGACCAGTCTTTGGAAAATCAACATTCGACAAGGTAAATCAACCCCAATCATAAAATGGAAGGTATTTCTGGAAACTAGACTTGAAGGGCTTTCCAACAAGCTATCTTGGATCCAATTGGGACACTTGAAACACAATAAAAGATAGCCTTCAATATGGGGGTAAAATGGCGCTGCGCGTTTCACAATTGACTGATTTTGTCTGGGCTTTTCTACAAATTTGAATTTTACCATGGGGAATCATGTTTTTACCTAATGTAATTGATGATGTAAATGTACTTATCATGTTTTTTAATATTACCTAGGGTAAAAAAAGTAGGTTAAAACTCATGATGAGGTGTAATGAATTAGTTTTCAAAAAGTTAGGGTTGAGTCACTTTGACCACCCTACACTCTAGGTTTTAGTTCAGACTTTAGTGGATCAACTCATTCTCTCATGGATTCGACCCCTCAGGTTGGGAAAGGTTTTTTGAGGCCTATATAGTGTCATTTTTTACTCCTTTTCAAAGGTTGGAAATTGGAATCAGTTTTATTTTGCTAGTTGATCAAGGGAACTTGTACTCAGTTTTGGCCAAGCTAATAAAGAGGAGTTGCAACTACATTTATGGGATACCTATGGTATTAAGTGTCTTTAATAGTTTCTTCTTTAGTATCATGTGTTTGAATGTATTGTTCATATTCACTTTCATTTCTATGTTATGATCTTTTACAAGTTAGAAATTCAGAATACATGCTTGCACATGCTATGTTTTGGGTAACTAATCATATTTTGTTCATTATCTTTTGTCTGAGAGAAATACATCCCTTATGATTTTCTCAGCATTCTTACAGCTTCAAAACTATTCCATAACCATTCTCTTCAAGTTATTGGCACTGTACCTACCTTGCCCCATTGATCCCTACAACCCTAACTCATTTTCCCTGACCTAGCTTTCCTTGACCTAATTCCTTTATCCACTGATTTTCCCAACCAAATAAATTCAAAACAAACCCCTGTACTCTATACCTAGCCTAAAACCCTAATTTCTCTAGCCCTCCTGGCTGTGAGCCTTTTGGAGAGATCCCTCTCTGGCTTAACAGGGCTAGCTATCAAGTCAAAATCTTGGTTTTTGGTTACCTCTGTTGGGATTCCTTCCTCAACCTTGGGAATCTGTTGGAGTGATAACAAGCACTAGAAGGAGGGCCATATGAAAATTTATGCCCATTGAGTCTGTTTGGAATCTCTTATATTAAATGGCCCTTTCCCAAATCATACTCCCAGGGTGTTTCACTAATAAATCCATTGGTAAAATTTCAATCCCAGATGAGTCTCTTTATAAATTTTCTCAATTAAAATTTGATGGCGAGGGTTAAATATCCATAGCCAAGCACATATCTAATTTTCTCTATTTTTGTGAATTTTATAAAATTGATTCTGAATATGTTTATCTTGTAATTTTCTTCCTCACCCTTGAAGGTCTATTTAACTGATGGTGTCATACCTTACCATATTCTTCCATCAATTATTTTGAGCACTTCATCAAGGATATTCTTTTAGAATTTGATAAGTATGATTATTGAGATGTTCTTAAAAGGATTAATCAATTAAAAATGAACCCTAGTGAATCAATTAGAGATTTTTTAAATTGATTCCTTCACTTATGTTATGAATTTATTGAGGAATGTATTGATTGGGAGTTATTTGAACAAAGTTTTGAGTGTTTGGTTCACATATTTTTACATGGTGAGTGTCAACCCCTTGATGCTTTTGTTGTCCCAAATTTTCTAAATCGTGAGACAACTCTAATTTCATAGGAGGACCCTACTATTCTTTTTTTCCCTTGTCCTCCTCGTTTTTCATTCCCGATGTGGTTGCCTCCTGTTGGAAACCTTTGATCACTACAAAGATGGGGGGGGGGGGAGTGAATCAATAGTGTGATCTATATATCAATGTTTTCCTTTTATTAATTCAATTTATGAATCACACATATGTTAGCAACAATTCATTAAACATGTGCATCACATAAACATAACTGAAAACCATAAGCATCAATAGAAATCATACGCACTACACAAAATCACATCATCACAGATATGACACAAGATGTTTGGTGGAAAACCATTCACCAGGAAATAAACTACCCGTGTTGCTGCTGCTATGTTTTGAATTTATATTATGTCAAGAAACTAATATTTTACATAGTGTGTTTAATCCCATCCGTATGGAGACTCGACCTCATATACATAATGCCAACACCCATCAGCTAGGAGACTCGATTCTATAGATCAACTCGAAAGAATCTATTCTCTAGATATCTCTACAGAATACCATCCGCTGAAGGGCACCATGATCAGTCGATCCTCGACCAACTACCATTAGAATATCGAACCACCATTAGATTGAGAAACTTCCTCCTTTTTGTGAAGCTTTGATATCACTTCTCCACCTCCATGAAGTCACTACTCCTCACCACCATGCGGACCTACTTTCATCTATCTTCAAAATGGATCTAAAGACACTATGAAAAACCAGAAATAATCTCCAAAAATATGCTCTCAGCATCAAGTTATCATCATCAAATCAAAATAGAAAGAATGCATAAAATTTATTCTCTCTAATAGGAAATTGTGGCCATACAAATATGAATACCACACCCTCACAACAATATAATGTTTCATAATAGATACAACATCATAAGACACATGGATATGTGGTACATGAATCCGTAGCTCCTGCAAAACAAGTGTGATAGGATCACCAAAAATACTTGACAATTGTACAAAATACTCTTCCTCAAACAATCCCAACAACATCAAATATGAACTATATTGAATCATGCTTCAGATCTGATCATTATTCAGTCATGTAATAAAGCATATAGGCTCTACTCAAGGTTTAAAACATAAAATCCTTCTCTTATACATTCTCACTCTCATACATGCATCCTCAACTCAATCAACTCATAACAAACCATCAACAAACTCCAATAAGTATATAAAAATGTAGGGATTATTTTGGTTTGGGTCTAGGATCAAAGGTGAAAAAATTGGAACAAATAAATCAACTAAGGTCACTACTAGTGCACGTAATGCATTCACATCATGAAAGGACCTTTTCAAACCCTTTGTGATGTTTTTCATTTTTTCTAGAAGCCTTTGGGAACTTCCAAGCTAATTTACTTCCGAAAAATGTGAGGAATATAGATGAAATATTGTGAAATCCCATAGTCACTCACTTGACATTGTCTTAACTCATCTAGAGCATTAACTGCTCCCTTGGCACGGTCTCCATGCAACTATAGGATTACAACCGCTCCCATGTTCTTATGTGCATGAAACTATGGATCAAAATGAGGGAAACCATTAGTCCTTCAACTCAAGACCTCTACCATCTATTCCATCATTTTCTTCATCTCCTATACATGCCTCTTGTTGTATCTTAAGAGACAATCCCTCGGTTGTGATAGGAATTAGTGCTTAAGAAATTTTAAAAGTGTGTCATATAAATGATTTTATCATGAGGTCTTTGTTCTATCCCTCTGGAGACTAGTTTTCTAAAACCCTTAATGATCTGGAATAATAAAGTATTTCATAATGCCATTCATTGCTGATATCTGAATGAAAAGAAGAACTACAGGGGAAACTCAAATTAATATGCTGAAAACACAGAATCTACCACTTTTAAGTTTCAGAGGAAATTCATGGAGAGAGAGAAAACTCAAAATAATATTCTGTAAACACAGAATCTATTACTTTAAAGTTTCATCAGGAGTTTGTGAACAGAGGGGAAACTCAAAATAATATGATGTAAACACAGAATCTATTACTTTTAAGTTTCAGAGAGAATTTTTGAAGGGATAATAGATGGAGTGAAGGAGCACAAATTAAGGTTATTTAACTCTTACTGATAGATGTAATTAAGAGAACACCTGCTACATTACTTCACTTCATTCAAGGAAGAAGGGACACAAAATGGCACAAGAAAAACGAATCACCATAAACAATTGCAAGAAACTTACTGCTTCTTTCATTTACCCTTCAAAAAATGAGTAAAAAATGTAATACCCAAGAGGTCCAGAACTCTGACCCTTATTTCCCTCTTTCTCTCTTCCTTAAATACAAACAATAGAAGTTTGTAATTGCTCTAGTTCCTTGAAACTCCTAAATTGCCTAAACTGTTAAACTACTTATTACATTGCAATCGAGGACATCATTGTAGCTTTTATCTTAAAAATTAAAACAAAATACACTTGGAATATAATCCTTTTGTTGTGTCTAATTTGTTGCTAATGTGTCTCCTTCCGTTTCAGCTGTGATGTCCTAACAATCTGCATAAACGCATCTCCACCCGACTCTGCCCATGCTTTTGTGTTTTGAATTCTGTCATCATGTCACCTGCTCCCTGACTCTGCCTCTTTTGTGCGTGCCTGCTGTGTTTGGTATTCTCTTCTCCTTTGCTCTACGTTGGGTCACTTGCCCAAGTCTCTCTGCCATGTTTTTCCTATTTCTTCATAAAATGGTGCACATAACTCAAACCACTTACATATATGCATAACAGTGGTTGTAGGGTCCCACAATATGGTGACCAATCATAGTGCATGACATATCGGTGAAATTAACATATAACTTAAATGGTAAACAATATAAACACCGATGCAAAGTTGTGACCTAATCTCCATCGTAGATCTTCACCAAATCTAACAGCCTCGTTGTACCGTCTCACACTGTCATCTCTCGTCCTTTTCACATTGAAACCAAAATAATTTACCTTGTGAAGTATTAATGCTAAAGTCTAAACCTATCAATGTGCGATATGTGCTGGATCGTTGTGCCAACACATGGCTCCTCCCTTTATCGCATCGTAATTTTCAATTATTACTGCATCGCAAGTTATTTTATTTAACTTGTGAAGTCCTTAACAGATAAACTTAATGATTGCCGATGCGAAATTGCACTATGCTGACACGTGGCCCTTCTCCTCATTGCATCGCAAGGTATATTTTTTAACGTACGATGTCATCTCATCCATCAGTATCTTCCCCTTTAGATCTGTGATTCAATCCTCGTCGTCTGATCGCCTCCTTTGGAAATATTCTAAGTGTTTATGTCTTAGTTGATTTCTCTGGTTTCTACCGTCGCCGCTCTGCAACTCCCCTATCCTTACCGAGATTTATTCATTATTTAAAAGCATTGATCTCTCCTGACCGTTCTCTTGTTTGTTATTCACTCCAACCTGGGATTATCCCACTTGCTGCACGTCTTACTCACTATTTCAATCCGGAATCCAAACCACCATTTTGTATTACGTCTCTGCATCTAGAATTCATGATTTGTTTCTTACTCGACGTGTAAGAGCATATTACAGGTCTTCTTGAAATTTTAACAACTTTTCTTCAATAACCTTGAATTGCTCAGAACCTCTCTGTACTTTTAGTTGAGTTGAATTAGGCTACAACACCTCCAAATCTCTAACACCTCTAAAAGTGGATCAAACAAGCCTCCCAAATTCCACTTCCAATTTTACGTAGAAGGAGCAACAAACAAGGTTGAAAAGTATGCCAATAAGTCCTCCACTCTCCATGAGAACTTTGAAGAATGTGAAACACATATAAAGCACCTTTGCAACCTTTCTAGCACCATAATCAAGCCATTACATCACTAAAACAAGTCTCATCATAGGCATAGACATGGTTACCTAATGAATACCTAGTTGAAAACTCAACTAGTGTGCCATGAGCCATCTCCATCACATGGATCTATGTAGAAACATCCTTTACCTGTAGAAACATCAATAAACCATCCTAAGATGTCCATCAATGCTCATGCCAACACATGCCAACTCTTCCAAGACCATCATTCTACCATCAAGCTCCATCAATGCCAACAATCCCTACACACACCATGGTCAATCAATCTACATCATCATGAGGTTGACATAAGTGCATGACCTAAAGAGTTCACATCAATGCCAACGCATCCATCTCACTAATAATACATCAATGATAACCAATAGGACATCAAGTAAACATCCATAACACATGATCATGACCATTATGACTATGACAATGACCTTGTTGACATAAATTCCAACCCAATAATTCCAACAAACTCCCCCTTTGGAATTTATTTCAACCTCATCAACATGTGAGGTTGATCTCCATACAATCAAATTCTCTCCAATTTCTCTCCCCTTTTGACATCAATGGCAAAGGGTCAACTCCATATGAATAGGTAGCAAGAACTGAATTGCATGCTGGAGAAATACATCTCTACATGGATGAAATGTAATGCATCAAATATCATCTATGTATCCATATTAAAAAAAGTATCATATATAATCAATTATCATCCAGAGCAGAATACCATCCAACAACTACTAGAAGCAAGTAGTATCATGCCAACATAAGGCATCCATAAGCAGCATATGCAACATCATCATAATAGAAACTATAAGAAGCATCAAGCATGCATATGAATCGTCCAACACTCCTCCACATAGAAACATCCACATGAGAAAACCACACACAATCTCCCCCATGACTACATAGAAACAACTACCAAATATCTCATCACATGCATAGTCATAAACCCCACTATCATAGCATAGTATGAGGCATAAAATGAACACCTTAAAATTGATCATAATCTCAACAATGTCTGGCTGAATTAAATAGGAAAGCATAGTTCTCCCCTGAACACATGCCATCTCCAGTTGTAGATATACCAATTGTTGGGTTTAAATGTTTGCTTCCACTGCAAAAAATGCTTCCTTTCACAAATAGAAGCACCATATGTACCAAGAATCCACATGACGATGACTCAAATGATATAGGAATAATAAATACATGTTTTTGACAGTGATAGAAAACCTCATACATGATTCTTACATAACCTCATGACTCATGACCATATGACCCAATGATAGTACAATAAAAATAAATGGCTTCATGATCAATTTACATGATTTAAAATGAGATACATGGCTGCTATAACAACTCCTATGGACAAATGACTCAAGTACATAATAAATCATTAAAATTACATCATCATTAACCCATACATGTGGTTTCAAAATGAATCCATAAGACTCCTCCAAAACAATCCTATCACCATGATGAATCGACCTACTGTTTGCTAGAATCAAAACCAATACATAATGATGAGACAATAGAAAGTACATGGTTTTAGTAAACATCATACAACAACTCATACATGGCTCATCACAATACATCCTAGAGTCATGACACAATATATGCATTGTTGCACATATTTTAAACCATCTATTAGTGGAACCCAAAAGCATATACATGGATGAAGAACGTGATTTTTTCACTCATGAAAACACATATAAAGTTGCTACAAACACATGAGAGGAAAGGAATGAAAGAGACAAAATAAATCAGGAATCTCAATACCATGCATAGCTACCCCTAAGCTCAATATACCTCCAATAGATAGGTTTATCCTATGGACCTAAATTTATCTGAGGCTCAAATGAACTCATCATATACTGCTGGAAACTCCATCATACACTCCCCTTGACGTTGTGCACCTCTCATGATCTGAATTCCTCTATAAGTATGCATGAAAAATCATGGACTATAGGAGTGAACACTCTTCATTGGATGAAAATTTGTTTCTCCTTATTTCTCCACATGGTCTTTCACTGCTTCTTTTCTTCTGTGACTTTATTCTTCTCTTCCTTCACTGGTTTTGAGCTAGATCCTCTTTTCTTTTGCCGCATTTGATATTTTTTCCTTGAATAATGAGGAAGAAAACAATATATTTCCATATGGACAAATATATGGAAAGTATATCACTCCACATGGCCAAGATATGAGGTAAGATGATCAAATCTCCTTTCTCTCATGCCATATCTAAACCGTGCATGAAATGTGTCTCTCCTCCATCGGTTAGACCCGAAATGTAATTCCTTATGGCTAAACAGGTGACATGAGTTACCATAACCATAAAAATAATAGTTATACATGTTAGCCATTCTCCTTAGCTACCGGAATTTTTGGAATCTATGTTGATATGGTATATACAATCTACTCCAACAATTTGATGCAATATTCCCAAACTTGTGATAGTTGTAACACTCTACATTATGCACAAAAGGAACAAAAGGGCTTTGATTCATTTGAAACTTTACAAATCTATCATGATCATCTCTAGGAGAAAAGGATATTTTGAATGTAGGTTCTCCTTTAGATTTAATTTTATGCTACTGGTTCTAATTGTTCTTTTGTTGCTGGTTCTTTTGTTTTCTACTTGGATGCTAGATTTTCTTCTTGTCACCTTGGATCTCTCTTTTTATATTGTTATTGTTTGCTACAGGTTTCTTGAGTTCATCTTTGGTATTTTTACCTGCATTAAAACTAGATTCACCCTTTTTAAATCCAATACTAGATTTATTCAAAGGTGATATTTGGATCTCAAGAAAATTATCCAAGGATACCGTGCACTTCTCCATCTTCCACTTTTTTCTCAAGGAAACAAATTCAACTTCTAATTTCTAAACCTATTTTTCTTTCTCTTGAAATTGTTTCCTCATACCTTCCTCAACTTTTTCATATTCTTCCAATTTAAATTTTAAGCTCACAATCTCTTCCTTGAGCTTGGCCTCCTTATCATCATGTATCTGCAACAAATTTTCTTTATCCTTGCATGCAATTATCAGTCTAGAAATCTCAGATCTAATATTCTAAATAACATTATCCTCATCTTCACTATGTGCTTCAACATGATCAAAATATGAATCATCAAAATTATAACTCAACAAATAATCATTAATATCAATACCTTTAGGTGCAATATTTTCTGATTTCTTCTCCTCATCAACTGAATCATGTGCACTGGAAAAATGAGACTCATGTGGATGAGATTCTTATTTCTGAAGGCTCTTCTTTTTGTTCTTCTTCCTGTTTCTCTTCTTCTCTATTTCCAAATTTTTTTTTGTTCCATCACCAAAAATAGATTCTAGCTTGTCCCACATCTCCATGGCATGTTTCAAACCCACTAGTACCTTTGTGTCATCGTCATGAATATTCTTGTAGATAATAAACCACGATTATCCATATTGCTACAAACTACGACTAGATATTTTCCAGAACATTCACGTACTACCATCCAAATATTAGATCCACAAGATAATAATTGAGATTTTAAATTTTTGTGCCATACCTTGTAATTTGCAGCAATGAGGACAACCATTCTGAAAAAAACTCAGATTTTCCGCCAACAAACCCCAGATATACTCTCCAACGATCAAGATGTAACCAAGAGTCCCACTCTGACACCAATTGTTGGAAACATTTTTGAAATTTTGAGAGGGGGGGGGGGTGGTGAATCAATAGTGTGATCTATATATCAAAATTTTCCTTTTATTACTTCTATTTCTGAATCACACATATGTTAGAAAATGATTCACATCACATAAACATAACTCATTTCCATAAGAAATGAACATAATCACATCAACACACATACGACATAAGATGTATGAAGGAAAGCTCTTCACTGGGAAAAAACCACCCTTGCTGTTGTTTCTTTGCTTTTAATTTCTATTATGTCAAGAAATTGATATTTTACATAGTGTGTTGAATCCCATAAGAATGGATACTCGACCTGATATATATAATACCAATACCCATCAGCTAGGAGACTCAAGTTTTCTGATCATCTCGAAAGACTTTGTTCTCTATGGATCTCTATGGAATACCATCCACTGAATGCCACCATGATCATTCAATCCTCTCCCAACTACCATTTGACTATCAAACCACCATTGGGTTGAGAAACTTCCTCCTTTCTCTAAAGCTTCAATATCACTACTGCATCTCCATGAAGTCAATCTTCCTCAGCACCATGCAGACCTCTTTTCATCTATTTTCAAACTATATCCCAAGACACTATGCTCCACCAAAAATAAGCTCTGCAAATATTCTCTCAGCAGTAGGCTATCATCATCAAATCAAAATAGAAACAATGCACAAAATATGTTCTCTCCAATAGCAAACTATGGCCACACAAATCTGAATATCAAACCCTCACAACAATAGAATGTTGCACAATACATATAACATCATAAGACACATGGCTATGTACTACATGCATCAAAAACTCCTACAACACAAGTGTGAGAGGATCACCAAGAATACTCCAATAGCATACAAAATACTCTTCCTCAAAAAATCTATATATCGACAAAATCAAATATGAACTATAATGAACCGGGCTTCAGATCTGCTCATTATTCATTCATTGACTGAAACATCTAGGCTCTACTCAAGGTATAAATCATAAATTCCTTCTCTGATACCTTCTCACTCCCATACATACATCCTCAATTAAATCAACTCACAATCAACTGTCAACCAACTCTAATATTAAGTATATAAATCATATAGGGTGAATTTGAGCTTGGGTCTAGGATCAGCGTTGCACAAATTGGATCAAATAAATCCACTAAGGTCACTACTAGTGTAATAAGTTCATTCACATCATGAGAGGACATTTTCAAACCATTTGCGACCTTTTTCACTTTTATAGAAGCCTCTGGAAATTTCCAAGCTAGTTTACTTCAAAACAACACGAGGAATGCAGAGGAAATATTTTGAAACACCATAGTTTCTCCCTTGACACCTTCTAAACTAAAATAGAGTTATAAACTCTCCCTTCACACTATCTCCTTGCAACTATAGGATTCCAGCCACTCCCATAGGATTATGTGCATGCGACTATGGCTAAAACTAAAGGAAACCATCAATCCTTCAGCTCAGGACCTCTGTCTTTTGTCCCATCCTTTTCTTCAAATCATATACATTCCTCCATACCTCTAACATAGACTCAGACACTTTTTCAAGTGGATCAAACAAGAATCCAAAGTGTCACTCCCAAGTTGACTTAGACGAGCCAACATACAAGGTTGAAAAGTATGCCAACAAGTCCTCCACTCTCCATCATACCTATGAACAAGATATAACACATTTGAAACACCTATGCAACCTATGTATCACTATCATCAAGCTATCACATCACTAAAACAAGTATCCTCATAGAAACACACATGAATACCTAATGAAGACCTAGTTGAAAACACAACTAGTGTGCCATGAACCATCTCCATCACATGGATATATATGGAAACATCCTCTATCTGTAGCAGCATCAAAAAACCATCATGACATGTCCATCGGTGCTCATTACAACACATTCCAAGCCCTCCAAGACCATCATGCTACCATCAAGCTCCATCAATGCCAACATATACCTACACAAACCATGGTCCATCAATCTACAACATCATGAGGTTGACATAACTACATGACCTCAATAGTTGACATCAATGCCAATACATCCATCTCACTGTCAATACATCAATGTCAACCAATAGGAGACTAAGTCAACATCCATCACACATGATCATGACCAGTATGAATATGACTTTCACATTTTTGACATCAATGCCAACACCTCCTTGTGATGATGTTGAAGTTGGTAAATCTGAAATCAAGTGGTTAATCCATCTCTTCAACCTTCATCCATTTCTCATGATTTAGATTCGATGGAGGAAACTTTCAAATGATTTATGGAGCCTAAGGTGAAGAATAATATCTACATTCCATAAGAAGATATTAACACTCATAAATTAAGTCCTAAATTTTATTTGGATACATGTCATCATTTATCATCTCTTTCTTATGACCCCTTGACCCTTGAGCTGGCCAGTCAATCTCTTTCAAATACAAGTGGTGAACATGTGTAAGGTAATAACGTTTCAGAGGTAAAGGAGCAGGAGGGTGAAGATTCTTTCAATCTTTCTTCTCTTTTTCAAAGTCATCCATATCAAGATGGCATGTATCCATTGTTGGATGATTTTGAATCTACTAATCTCAGTAGTCAACCAAATGAAATAAATTTTCCTAATCACTCTGAAGTCTTGGACAACTAGTATTTTTATGAGTATGAATCCATTGACGTATATGATGATGGAAGCCCAAGTGCACCAACTAATATTTCAATTTCTAAAGAATATTTTTTTTCGAAAGTTTTAGATATTAAATTTTATTAGGTCAAAGTAGATTCTCTTATGAACACTTATTACTATTCACCTCCCTATTACTTGTGCTCTACTGTTTTTCATGCATCAACTTACTAGATTCAAAAATTGATGAGTTGAATCTTGAAATGACACACGATAACGATTTTTACGGGACAATACACCCTAGGGTCTGGGTTGGAAACCCCATTAGATCAAGAGGCATACAACAATAAGAAGCATACAGACTTGTAGTCCTAATTCTTAAACTAGTAAAAATGGAAGAAGGAGTGGTACCCGTAGGGCCTACATTTGAAGGCAATCCCATAGGGTTCAAACCCTCTGCTTCTCCTAGTGCTCCAAAACATGCAACTTATTCAAGAAAAGCACATATACCAGTAATAATTCAAAACATGTTCATGATATTAGTGTTATATCATGCAAGCATATAAGCATAAAACATGAAATCATTCATAATAATATCATACTGATGTATAAATCATAAATATTATGAATATCAATAACGAGACATAGCTTCTTTAATGATGAATTCAGAGAAGTGTGGAGGAATACCACCTGATTCAACCACGGCTCCAAGAGAAACCATCCTCTAGATCCGTCTAGCCAAAGCCTAAAAAATATCCTTCCAAATGCATACACATGGATATCATATAAGAGAAATAAACATATTTGTGAGGGAAAAAAGGTTTCCACAATCTGGGAGTGCAGGAGGAACATGGATAAATCAGACTTGAGCAGGGACAAAATGGTTGTAATATCAATATCCTATCTTTCTCCCCCCTTTAGGCCTTCCCATGAGGTGTATTTATACCACCCCAAAAAAATTGTTTTAGTTGGGATATAGTTAGGCTACGAGATTCTATAGGTAGGCTTCCGATGTAACCGGTAAACCTCACCCAAAAAATAGGTATTTTTATATTTTTTCATATTTCAAATTATATTTGTGGTTTGGGTATAGATGGAACCCCATGTGCATGCACTTTTGAGAGGGAAGAGATGCGTATGGAATTTAAAATAATGTATTTTAGATAAAGGATCAAGTCTAAAGTGAAGGGTTGTCCAAGGCCTTAACTCAGTGCATCAAGTATGCAGAGGTGGAAAATGATGCTATAAGAGCTTCCCTGTAAGATATGAGATCTGAAGGGGTAGATGATGGCCGAAATATATTTTTTATAAGAAGAATCATGCGAGGACTTGGGAGGAGTTAACCAGATTTTAGCCTGGAAAAAACCAATGGAAGAGATCAGAAAGCAAGATCATGTCTGAGGCAGGCATACCCATGCTCAAATATAGTAAAGGATGTCCGCATATCAAGTATAGAGCGGATCCAATATGTATACAAGTACAAAGGAAACTCAAAAATACACAGTGGATCATCTTATAATATCATCAAAAGTACATATAAAGGTCATGTTAGAGTATCACATATAGAAGAGTTGATCAATGATGCCATAAGAGATATGTAATCACTGATGTCACATAATTGATCCTCAAAGTACCAATTCATAAAAGTGAAATAATGGTACTGCACGCAACTCAGGTGCCAACATAAAATATGCTGCTGTGATGAACTACAACATATAAGGTGGATGGTGTCACTCACAGAAAACTGAAGGAGCTGACAAGTGAACCAAAACATGCTGATGCAAAGCCGAGGTCTTCACTAACCACCATGGTACATTTATACACTATGGGAATAAATGATATGAAGTCGACCATGTGAGAAATAGTTTGATTAACGGTCATTGATGTGTACTACTAAAAAACGCGAGACAACTCACCGATAATGATGATGAGAGTCAAGGTACCCCAGTACAATCTAACAAGTGTGAATAAATGAGTTGAATTCAAACACTTGAGAGAATATATCAATCAGGATACATTGATGTATTCTCATTTTCGATAGCGAAGGAGTCTACCACTAATGACTGAAAACCTTAAGGTACTGAAGAAGGATTCTAGACCTTATTCCTAGAGAAATGAGTTGGAGTCAATGGGAAAATATCTACTGGAAGGAAGGAATTAAGGCATACCTCATCAATCCAACGTGAGTGTAACTCGTAGGCCAATAATTTAGAAGGAATCGAATGAAGAAAGATGAATTAACCAAACCGAAGCACATTTCTGGCATACACAAGTTGTGGCTAGTGAATGACATAAGCCATCTAAACCAACGAATAATGAAATTTGACACAAAGGCAAGGCATCCACCAATAGGGTCAAATGGAAACCAAGGTAATGCACGAATCCCAATGTGTGATAATGTAAGTTGATGTCGAACACAATGGAAACCACTCAGTCAAAGACCCATGATGTTAATAGATGATGAGAACAAGGTCACCTATCAATGACGGAAATAGGGCCAGGGTGTAGCTCTATGCCTAATCTTAGAGAAATTTTCCAAATTTGATAAGAGAAAACTTTCCATCAAGAAGTCAATAGAGAACTTCTTAACTAGCACAAGAAAAGGACAAAATATTTGATGTGATAGTGAACATAAATCTGACAGACTGGGTATGACCAACTGAAAATAAGTCAAGAGACACCATATAAAGGTCGACTCGGGTTTACTTCCCCTGAACAAAAGCACAACTCAAATGTGAGTATATGGTAGCATATGACATATTTGGATAAGTTTATCATGCAGGGGGCATAAAAAAACTCTCCATATGATTGGAAGAGATAACCAACCGGGGGAGTACTAACTCAATAACAAGGTTATGGCTCTCATAAGTCAAATTAAATCCCATCCCAATGGAGGAAAGACTTTCTTTTGAGTTCTTTGTTCAAGGGTGACACAACTGACTTTAGCTTCCATCAATTATGGAAGCAATATCCTGTTCCTTCTCTTTTTGAAATATATAATGTTTTTTTCTTTTTTCATATAAAAATCCTGAAAAATAATAAAAGAATGCCTATAGTACAGTGGAAATAAAGAGTGTTGGAATAAAAATGTGCTATTTCATGGGATATGAACATTCCTATGCTCAATGCAATGTGACTAAGTTGGTCAATGACACTCAAAGGGATGTTCTCTCCACAAGCATAAGGTGTCAAGTTGCAGAGGCTAAGTGATTGCAGGGTTGATTTTGCTGAAATACATGGTAAAAAAGTGGCTTATACACAAGTCCAAGTGAAGCCGGATTAAGGCCAAGAGGTAAAAATAGTCAACATGCAATGCAGAAGTACAACTCAACAAGTGGGAGCCTCTAGGGTATAAAGCTAGAAGGATAGCAAAGAAGAAGGAGAATGAATCTTCATCTCAAAGGTCATGGCAAGACTAAAGAGTGCTCCTGAGCCTACTCAATATTTGTAGCATGGGTAACATATGCTAGCGAGGATCTAACTATGAAGCCCATGTAAAGGATGTCTCTACCATCACATCATGAATTTATAAGTTGGCAAGTGAATCTTTTTTAAGAATCATAACATCATGGGATCGAACCTATGACAACATATTGTAGTATGGAGGCTAGAATGCATAATGCAATGGAAAAAATGATCTTCCCTAACCTATAAGCCAATGAAAAAAATGATACCTTCCATGAAAGGTCAACGGTCATGGAATCGAAGTGCAAAGAATGTCTCAAAGTCTTCAATTTTTCATGTAAAACAACCTATCCCAACACTTAAAGCCAAAAGGACATAAATTTTATAAAGATTCCAAAAATAGACATAAACTTTATAAAAGTAGGATTTTGAAAATTTTGATATTTCACTATAAATAGAACTTTTGACTTACAATTTGTCATTTGTGTTTTATACATCTAAGAAAAAAGTGCCCTAGAGCAAAAAAAAGGCAACCACAATCCATCCAATTTCTCAGCCAGATCAACCATCAAAATTATAGGTATTCCCCTAAATCGATTTCTTGCTGAAATTTTATTCATTTCACGTAATTTTCATGAAGTTTGACCATAAGGATTTACTTTTTTTATTTTTTCTCAAGGTATACACGGGTTGGATATATTAAAGTCGCATATATGGAAGCCATATACACAACTATGTATGAAGGTAACCCATGTATGTGCAATCCAAGTTTTTAAAACATGGTTTTAATAAATGAAAACACTTGAATGTGTAGGATGTCAATTAGATGGAGAGAAAGAGAGCACAGTGTAGTTGACAATGAGGTTGTGAAAGATCCATTGGCATTAGATTCACTAAGAGGATGTGGATTGTTGAAAATTTTCAAAATGTCGAATATAAAAACCAATTCAAGATTGTTGGAAATGATCGTTAGTTATTGGGATCGAGAAGAAGATGATTTTATGATTGATCAGATGCCCCATCGCATCAAAATAGAATATATATATATATATATATATATATATATATATATATATATATATATATATATATATATATATATATATATATATATATATATATATATATATATTTCATAAATGGACTTTCCCGGATAGGAAAATCGGCTAATTTGCAAGGGAAGGCCCGAGGAGTCCTTAATGTGGAGGACTATATTCGCATTTACTACCCAGAAAATACTAAAAGGGTACATACACAGATCCAATCAAATATGTGGAGGGACTGCATATGAGGATTCTCCTTTTTACAATTTTTCAGGGTAGCTGGATCAACCTCATTGCACCAAGCATCACCTGCTACAATGAGTTTGGCGGTGGATTTCCTTATCGTTGTATATGACTGGTGTACAACCCTTCTTGTCAATCTAAAAAAACAAGTGACTTATATAAGGAAGAACAAGACAAAGCATTTTGGAGATGACATAATACTTTGTACTTTCTTCTTTGAGAGATTACCAGGTCTTGACCCAAGAATGTTTCCACCATCACCAACCCAAGAGATCCATGGATAACTATATGGGCTGACTTGATGAAGAGACTAGGGGATGGTGAGGTCCCTAGAACTGCATTTGATGATGACTTTTTCCTTTGGTTGGAAGAAAAAGTCATCGCCATTGAGGACTACCCCTACAAATGCATGGATTTTAGAGTAGATCTAGATTTGGTACTTCCACCCGGCGCTACATGGGGAGCCATTGGTAAAATTGTTTTGTAAGTTTTTAATATTATTTGATTTTTTTAATTTCAAGAATATGAAATCAAATGATTTTTTATGATACAAAAATTCTTACAATTTTTTTTGATGATGACACAGAGGTAAGACCTAAGGGACTGCCTAGGCATAGGCACCACAGAAGAGACATGAAAGGTGACACTGCTGAGACTGAAATATTTCCTCATGTTGTACAGAGAAATCTGGAGAGTTTAACTCACAAAGTGCCCATGTCAGCAGTGGAGGACCTGCCAGAGGCCCTGCAGAGGAGTGTGGTAGGAGTACCACGAGATTGGGTGCAACTTTTCCGATGTGTGGAAAATGCCATAGTATTTTTCTGAGATGCACATCTAGGGCAGGGCCCTCAAACATGGATTAGAGATGACCTGATATTTGTGATAGACATGATTAGAGTCCAATGATAGACATGATTAGAGTCCAAATTATAATTAGAGTCCATGAGTGCATCATAATTTCAGATCTTCATATAAACATAACCCATTTCATGCAGATATACTTTAGAGAGAGGTATTCAGTTTTTAAACCCTTACTCATGCATGCCTTTCACATCTTCTTCTCCTTATATAGGTTTAGCCTTTCTCAATACCTTGAGCCAAAATAATACAAGTGCCGATGGTATTCTTGGACGAAATCAAATGGATGACACCGCACTCATTATTGTGGGCTAAAACCATGGTAATTCCCCCTGGTATTATAATTTTAGAGCGCAAAAAGGCATTTGCAACTTGGATCATTTTTTTCCACATGTATATGCGACTTGGACTGTATTAACCCGCATATAGAACCTTCAATTATGAATATCAACCATCTTTGGCTGGAATTTACACATTTATTCTGTTGGACCTTCTGCAAACTATTGTGCTTGTCCAGAGGACATATACTTCATTATTTTCAAGAGAGTTTCCATCAAGGACAACATATGCAACTATAAGAATCATATTGCCAACAATCTCCCCCTTTGGACTTGATGGCAACCATGATGCATTTTGATCACCTCATCTTGTAGATACATAAACATTATACAAACAACTGATTATTCTCCCCCTTTGACATCAAGAGAAAAGGGTTGAACAATTTCTCCCCCTGAGCACATGCAGACAGAATTTCAATGAAATAAATGACTCTTTAATTCAACAGAGTATGACCTTTCCTATCACTAAGGACATCAAAACTACATCTACGATCCAACCAAGAGGTGTTACAGATTGACTCAAATACCCAACCAAGTGGGTTTACAATTTTGAACAAGTCCTTACATGACTGAAAATGACAAATTTACATCATAGGTCTCAACATGACCCCTTTCATTGAATAAGAGATATGACTATGTATAACCAAAAAAAATCTCAAACAGGAGATCAACTAATCATAATGTCAACAATGCATCCTCTTCAACAAGTCAAATTCTCCCCCTAAACTTGTGCATCCTTAACACCTTCAACAACTAGTTCATCAAAGAATATTCATCAAGGAGATAAATATCAAAGAATGGTACTGTAAGATGAATAATAGAACAACAGAGTTTACCCAACTACACCACAAACTGTTTTGAAAGCTAACCCATAGAATTTTTGTCAGCAAAATCCATACACGGTTTTATACAGAGAAACTCACGTATATACGCGATTCGCCTTTATGCAACTAGCGTACCAAATTTAATCTTATGATACTAAGAAGATTTGATAAGAGAGGTAGAGAGAACTCCCTGCTTTTTTCTGAGATATTCGAATGCTTCCCTGGGAAGATGTTTAGTAAATATATCAACAACTTGTTCTTTGGAGGGAAAATACTCCAATTTGACCTTTTGTTCAAGCACATTTTCATGTAAGAAGTGATACTTGATAGGAATGTGCTTGGTCTTGGAATGCATAACAAGATTTTTTAAGATGTTGATGGAACTTGTATTATCACATAACATGGAGATGGGAGGGGAAATTTTGAATTGAATATCTTGTAATTTCTGCATCATCCAAAGAAGTTGTGTGCAAAATGATGCGGAAGCCACATATTCTGCTTCTGTTGTATATAAGGCAATAAAAATTTGTTTCTTGCTGAACCAAGATACTAATCTGGGCCCCATATAGAATGCACCACCACTAGTGATTTTTTGATCATCAACATGATTTCCAGCTCAGTCCCCAACTGTGTAAGCATAAAGGGTGAGATCAACATTCTTTGGATACCATAGACCAAAGTCTTGAGTCCCTTGTAGATATTTGAATATTATTTTTACAGCCTGAAGGTGTGACTCTTTTGGATTAGCTTGGAATTGTCCAAAAATCCCAACTGCATACGTAATGTCTATCTTGTCCTGGTAAGATAAAGCAGACTTCCAATCATAGATCTATACTCTGGCTGATTTACCATGGGAGAATCATCATGAGAACCGAGGTTATATCTAGTTACCATTGGAGTGCTTACACGCTTGCAATCTTCCATCCCATACTTATTTAGAATTTTCTTGAGATATTTTTCTTTTGAGAGAAATATGCCATTTGTTTCTTGTTGCACTTGTAAGCCAAGAAAGTATGTTAGTTCCCCAACTAATGACATTTCAAATTCTTGTTGTATAACAGAAGAAAATTTCTGACTCGTTGATTCTTCATTACTCCCAAAAATGATGTCATCAACATACACAACAATAATTAACAGTTTATCATTCTCAATTTTTGTGTATAAGTTACTATCAGCAGATCCTTTTGTGAAACCTTCTTGTTGAAGATATTTTTAAAGACGATAGTACCATGCCCGAGGAGCCTGTTTGAGACCATATAGAGCCTTTTTAAGTTTGAAAACAAGTTTTCCATCATTTCCCAGAATGAATCCTTCTGGTTGTTCTATATAAACTTCTTCTTCTAGATCACCATTGAGGAAAGCATATTTTACATCCATTTGATAAACTTTGAATTGTTGAAAACTTGAAAAAGCAAGAAACATTCTCATGGCTTCAAGTGTGGCTACAAGTGCAAATGTTTCTTCAAATTCTATACCTTATTGTTGAGCATACCATTTAAAAACACATCTAGATTTGTTCCTAATAACATCTCCATTTTCATTTAATTTGTTTTTGAATATCCATTTTTTTACCATAACATTTTTATCATGAGGTCTTGGAACCAATTTCCAAGTATGTTTCTTTCAATCTGATCAAGTTCTTCATTCATGGCTTGAATCCAACATTAATCTTTGCTAGCTTGATTTGCATTTTTTGTTTTAATAGTGGATAAGAATTCCAGATAGCTATGGGATCCTACAAGATTTCTTCTTCTTTGGACACCTCATCCTTTTTCTCCCAGAATTTGAGATTCTGGATGATTCTTTTGAACATACCTGGATGGAGCCTTTTCTAATATATCTTCTTCTAGTGCTTCATTGGGTTCTCCTTCTATATTGTTTCTATTTGATGAGGGAAATATACATCATAACCATCTTCATTTTTTGTTGTTATTTCCCTTTTATGAGTTGTGAGAGACTCATCAATTACAACATCAATACATTCAACAATCTTCCAAATTATTTTATTGTAACATTTATATGCTTTACTTCTAGAAGAGTAACCAAGAAATATTACTTCATCTGCTCTAGGCCCAAACTTACCAAATTTTTCATCATTGTTCTTGATAAAACATTTTCTTCCAAAAAAATTAAAATGCTTCATAGTGGGAAGATTACCATACCAGAGCTCATAAGGAGTTTTATCACTATTCACACGAACATAAGCCTTGTTGAGAATATTTACTGCAGTATGTGTTGCTTCTCCCCAAAAGGTATCGGGAGTTCCAGATTCATCAATAATAGCACGAGCCATTTGTTGAACTGTTCTATTCATTCTTTCGGCCACACCATTTTGTTGTGGAGTTCTAGCTACATAAAATTGTCTTTTTATGCCATAATGTTCACAAAAATCAAAGAATTCATCTGATATATACTATCCTCCTCAGTTAGATCTAAGACATTTGATTTTTAGATCTAATTCATTTTCAACCAAAGCTTTGAAGATCTTAAATTTTTCAAATACTTCATCTTTATGTTTTAGTAAACTGATCCAACACATTCTGGATAAGTCGTCAATAAATAGAATATAGTATTATTCTCCACGAGGTGACTTTTTCCTTACAGGACCACATAGATCATTATGTATAAGTTCAAGAGGCTTACTTGCTAATCCTTCTTTGGCATTGAATTGAACCCTCGTTTGCTTACCAAATTGGCCTAATTTTCATATGGTACTTTCAGGAAAAGTGATGTTGGGTAGATCACAAACAACTTTGAGGCTGCTAGAGTTACTTATTTGAGAGAAGCTCAAATGTCCCAATATTCTGTGCCATAACCAATTTTCTATAGATTTACCTAAATATCATTTCTCTTGGCCACCTTTCAATATATACATATTGCTTAGAGTTCTAGTTCCTTTTATTACAATCTTTCCTTTGTCAAGTTTGTTAGGTCTCTCTAACAAGCAAGATTGGCAAAGTCCGATCACAGAGTTAACATCATTTCAACCAACTTTGGGATTCTAGGATCTAGCCCTCCTGAATCCGGAGAGGGATATCTCCAATATGTACAAAGATGGATATTGTCTTTGAAGTTTAGGGTGATGATATTAGGCTAGTTATGAAGGCCAAGGGTTTTGTTTGGTTTTCTCGGATGGTTGAACATAGTTGCTGTCTGAGGCGGAAAGATCTATATGCAAATAGGTTCAAAGGTGAGAAGTTGCAAGAAAAAGAGTAAGCTTTGATCATAAATAAAGATGATGGCAAATTTTCAATCCATTGGGCTATGGAGTCATAAGAGGATTTAATTGAAACATTCAGGTTCAAGAGTGATCTATGGGGCAAGTCATCTATGCCTAAGGATCTCTTTAAAGTTTGATTTATGGAATGGGGTGATACAATAAGAAAGGGAAATAACAGATGCAGAACAAAGAGCAGCCCAAGATCTGGTAAGTACTTTGAAACTAGCCAGCCTTTGACCAGGCACTTAAGAGAAACATAGAAGCAAACTAGGATCTGGTAAGTACTTTGAAACTATCTAGCCTTTGATACACTTCTAATAGAAAACAGATTAAAAATGAAGGGAAACTTGAAGGCAACCTTTGGAGCAGAAACTAGTGGGCTGGGACTCACCCTGATCCTCTCCTAGTTCTCCTTTACTTAGTTACTTCTAAGACAATCACCAAGATAACACAGAATGGCCTAAGATCTGATAAGTACTTCGAAACTAGTCAGCTTTTGACACATTCTAAGGGAAACAATCAAATAGATGGGAAAACAAGAAAGGGACTCAGGGCTAACCTTTGATTTCCTCAATTCATTCCTTACACAACATATATTGAAAGTAACATTTAAAAATAACATTCAGTAGTGACGAAAAGATGAGGGAACGCCAGCATCTCTGTACTTAGACTGAATTAAATCATTTCCAAATAACACCATTAGAAGAAAACATTGAAATAAAGATTTCTCAGCCAGAGAAGGTTACTGGTATACAATAGGTCCTAACACTGTTTAAACTGTTCTTTACAGTGGAAATGAAACAAATTGAAAAACAGAAATAAAATGACAAGTTCACAGTGAGAATAACATCACCATCAGCATAGACCAGGATCCCATAAATCAGCTTGTATTGATTGCTTCAAACCTATTACAATCTTCAGATCCAATGTTTTAATCCATCTCTCTTCACAACCTAACCTAACTGTTACAAGCAGAGCTCCAAGAGCCCATGAAACCACTATTTACATTCAAGAGTTTTCCACTCAGAAACAGCTACAATACTTCAACAATTACATTGACAACCAACTAATCCAACCCCTCACTCATCTTCTTCTGGAGTATTTATAGAAGGATGAGGAGGTGAGATCTGATAAAAAGATCTCAAATACAATTAATGCAGAATTAATGTCTTCCTGACCCCGTGAGGCTCGATGAAGAAATTCCACAGGTGTTACATTGCATTAATGTGTTTACACTTAAGAAGTAAGCTCGAAGGGAGCTTTTGTTTGACCTTTGAGGCTCTGCGTACTGTTAGGGTTACTCTGCAAACATTCTGTCATTAAATCTGGTGCAGTAATAACTTCTTTGGTTGTTCCGAGGCATAATATCTGATCTTGTTCAATAAATTCATCCTCTGATTGAGCATTCTGAGGCAATAGGTGGCACTGCGGTGGTTGAGGAATCAATTTGCCTCAAAGTATGGCAGTGGAGGCAACGTCTGATGAACACTTTTAGGTTTTGCTTTAATCTGTGTTCTGAGCCGGGGATTAGGCTTTTGATAACCGTCTTAGCCGTAATCCCCACCAATCTATCCATAAAACTGCTTCTTTGGTTCATTCTATCTTCAAAATCCGATACTCTTCTCTGCGTTGATGTTGACGGAATTCTTCAGGCTTTACAGGGATGCGTAGCAACCAAGGCTCATGAAACCTTGTTGATATCATTATTCTTCACCCTGCGGTCGATTCTCTGGATTAATCAGAAGGACGGGAGTCGTCACCCTCATTCTTCATATTTTCATTAAAACACGACGAATGAACCTTAAAACCTGCAAAATACAATAAAAATGAGAAAATACTACGTTATATGGATAATCTGCATTGGAGGGCGTGCGGAAAATGGAGTAATCGGAGCTGTTGATCGTACTGGGATCAACGGTCGGGGGCGCTTTGAAAAGTCAGCGGAGAAAAGAGATTTTGTACAGTGGAATCGAGAGGATGAATGAGAACCGTCGATCCGTGAAGATCGACGGCGGAGATCAACTTTTGGACGCGCCGGGGGAAAATTCAACAGGGGGGGAAATCCGTTAGAAGCCGAGCAGAAAAGGCGATTAGCAACCGTCGGATGGGAAGGCCCAGATCCGACGGCAGAGATGAATCCCGCTGCGGGGTGATGGGATGACAGATAACGCGCGGGAAAAGTGGAAGGATGGAGGTTTTGGGAATGAGGTGGAGGACACGCGTCGGCCAGCGTGTGGAATCGCTGGTCGACGGGATAAAATCGCCATTAGACGAAAGGTGGTGCGGGATATATACCATGGTTTTGGAAATGAGCGCAGGGGAAGGGGGGTCCACTAGGTGTGAGGTACTCCGCTCCGTCGGATCTGGGGAGCAGATCGACGGCTAAGAAGGCTCGGGGCAATAGAACACGTGGTTTCATATTTCACACCCAAACCTTATAAAAGATGGGTTCTTTGAAGGTTTCAAAGGAAAAGGGCGGAGTGGGGACCACGCTTCGGTTTAGCGCCTCTGGACTTGAGTGGTCGGTCTTGGCACTCGGGCATGTGGAGGTAGATAAAGTAGGGACTTAGCCTAAGGGGCTGAAAACTGGCGCACAGAAAATAGGCATATTTTACATGATTTTCAATGATTTTTGAAAAAGGAAAAAGGTTCTGATAGGCTAAAAAGTGGGTTTTTAACCTTGGGAAATGAGATTAATGAGGGGATAAGGAATAACATATGGTTTAGTGGGGTTTTATGGATTAAAGGAAGCTAAAGAAATGAAGGTAAGATGAAAGCAGGGGAGGGGAAAAAGGAGGAGGACGCAGCAATATTTGACTAGGATTTTCATGGAATATCAGAGGCCGGGAGACAGAAATGTATGAAGATCTAACCAGCAGTTTATGATTTTACCAACAGACTTCAAGCACCAACAATTTTAGGCCTGAATTTGTTTCTTGAAGGCTGCAAAGAATATTTAGCCACCAGCTGATATAATTGAAAAATATAGGTGGCTAACAGTGGCTCCACTTGGGGATGGTGCCTTCTTGAAGGCATCAAGAATTCAGACTTGATTTCTCTGGGATGCTGACTGGTGCTTGACCCATTGCTTGCTCTTGCTTTTCCTTTGACAAAAAATATCAGTCATGAGAGAAAAATGAATTTCATCAATACAACTTCTACCTACCCCAATCCTATTGATCTAACATTTTTTCTTCATCAGAGTGCACTTGGATTGGCAAACTCTATTCACAACATTTTATTCTTTTGAAAACAGGAAATCTAATCTATTTCTACTCCTTATTTCTCCCTGAACTCAGATTAAACAGTTGAGCTTAGATATTTCTCTACCTAATCTATTTTCTGTTGGGATTAAACAGTCCAACAAACTTTCATTCTCTAAATTCTACAACAGAAATTTAAAAATAGACAAGCCAAGATTGAGCTGTTTGACTTGCTATGATCTATGGCATAAAGACAAGCTGCGCATAGATTATTATTTGCAGAAAATTTTAAATCAAAACAGAAGGCTTAAGATCTGAAAGTTTCTTATCATGCCCTTCTTATTTTCATAGCTCTGTTTTCTCTTTTCTGTGAGCTATCTTTGCCTTTCATCTGGTTTAAGTTTTGAGCAAATTAGAACCAGATATTCTCCTCTATGACTCGAAAATAAACAGTTTTGAGTCATCTATTTATTGGGAACTTTGGTTCAGATTTTGAGTTTGTTTGAACCTTCATTTCTATCCTAATCTATCTACTGATAAGCCAAGATTAAACAGTTTGGCGAATCAAATTCACTTCCCTATCAGCAGAAAATTGAAAGCTAATTAGTCAAGATTAGGCTGTTTGACTAACTAGAAATGTGTATTGCAGGAGTGGCATTTAAGCTTGCACACTTTCAGATTTATTTCTCTTTTTGGCATGGGGCCTTGCCTTTCTTTTTTTCATCTCCGCCCTCTTTTCTTTCTTTCTTTTTTTTGTATTTTTTGATTTTTCATGACTTTGAATGAAATGATGGACGAAACATTTACAATGGAAAAAAGGTAGAAAGGCTTCAAAACATGAAATAATTTAAGAAAGATAATGCTTAAGCATCCTGCCATTGACAGGACCCCCAAACAATTCTGTTTCATTCAGCTCTTGTAAGAAGAATGCATTGTTTCCAGCAACTGAATGAATAGAGTAAGGGCCAAGCCATAGATTGTCAAATCTACCATGCTTTCCATTATATTCCCTCTTTGAGTCCCATTTTAAAACTTTGTCCCCAATCTTGAAATTTATGGCCTTTGTTCTTCTGTCAAATATCTTCTTGATATTGTCTTGCTTCTGCAATGCTCTGTTGTACACTTCCTCTCTGGTTTGCTGAAGATGAATGGTCTGATTTATTCTTCTGATTATGTCATTTTCCTCAGTCTGCAACTCTTGAATTAACTTCATAACTGGTACACCGAGACTGTTAGGAAAAATTGCATCTGTACCATACATAAGCTGGAAGGGTGACATACCAATGGATTTCTTCAATGTTAATCTGTCAGCCCAAAGTGCATGGATCAGCTTCGTGTGCCAAGACTTCTTGTTGTCTTCCAACAGTTTCTTTATTATGTTCACTAAGCTTTTGTTGGAAGACTCTGCAAGTCCATTACCTTGAGGGTAATAGGCTGTGGAGTGTCCCAATGTAATCTGGTATTTATGACAGAATTCTACCATTTTCTTTGATCCAAATGCTGCTGCATTATCAGTGATGATCTTAGTAGGACAGCCAAATCTAGAGAGGATGTTGGTTTCTATGAATTTTATAATAACTGAATCATTGGCTTGCCTATAAGGAATGGCTTCTATCCACTTAGTGAAGTATTCTGTGGCCGTAAGAATCCACCTGTGCTGAGCTGAGGATGGTGGATGGATTTCTCCTATGAAGTCAAGTCCCCACTGTTGAAAAGGAGCTTCAACAGTAATTGGATGCAGAGGAAGGGGTAATAGCTTTCTCTTGCCTTTAAATAATTGGCATTTATGGCAAGTAGTTGTCAATTTGTGTACATCAGGAAAAAGAGTGGGCCAATAGAAACCAGCCCTCAAAATTTTGTTGGCTGTTGACTTCCAGTACAAATGGCCTCCACACTCTCCTTCATGGAATTCCTGTTTAACCTTTCCTGCATCAAACTCAGGCAAACATTTAAGCAATATACCACTCGCATTTTTCCAATAAAGACATTTATCAATAATGCAATAGTTTACAGCTTTTAACTTTAGGAATCTTGCCTTAGTTTTGGATAAACCAGGAGGTGTATTCAGATTAAGCAAAACATAAACAATATCAGTGTACCAAGGAGAATTCACGAAATGATCTTCAACAATGGGGTTTGAGAATTCTTCTTGGTTATCTAAAGCATCAATCATATTAATATCAAGAAGTTCACAATTTGATTCAGCCATTAATTTAGCTATACCCTGACCTTTGATGAGCTTAGTGGGTTTTATCTCTAAATCATATTCAAGAATAACCACAATCCACTTACCTCTTTTACCATCTGGATCCTGGGTTAGAATGTCTTTAACAACTGAATTTGGGACAAAGGCAATGATATGTGAGTGAAGGATGTATACTCTGAAGCCTTTTAAAGCTTTAACCAAAGAAAAAGCTTGCTTTTCCATAATGTTATACTTAAAAGGGGCATCCCTCAATGCCTTACTAAAGAATGCGATAGGCTGCTCTTGTCCTTGTGGATTTTTCTGTAAAAGGACAGCAGCAATAGTATGTTCTGATGCAAATGAGAAGATATAAAAATATTTTGAAAAATCAGGGCTTATGAGAACCAGTGTTTTGGTTAATGCTTGTTTCACCAGTTCAAAGGATGTCTTTGCTTCCATGGTCCATTTTACCCCTTGCTCCTTTTTCAACATGTTTGTGATATTTCTAAGGAGTTCAGCCAAGTTGGGGATGAACCTTCTCAAAAAGTTTATCTTTCCAATGAAAGACTGCAACTCTTTGATGTTTCGAGGATGAGAGATTTGCAATATGGCCTCAATCCTCATGGGATCAATCTTTATGCCCTTTTCTGAAATGATGTGCCCAAGAAGTTTACCGTCTTGGAGACCAAATAAGGTCTTCTTAGGGTTCAAAGATATCCCAAACTTTCTGCATTTCTCGAAAACTTTCCTCAAATGTTCTAAGTGTTCTTCATCTATTTTTGAAAAAACAGTTACATCATCAAGATAGATAATGATGAAGAAGCCCAATTCTTCCGAGAATGCTATGTCCATGGCTCTCTGAAAGGTTGCTCCGGCATTCATTAGACCAAAAGGCATTTTCACATACATGAAAGTGCCCCATGGTGTAGTAAAAGTTGTGTTTAATTGATCATCAGGGTGGACTAAAACTTGATTATACCCTGAATAGCCATCCAGCAAAGAAATTCTTTTAGACCCCACCACCCTTTGTAAAATATGATCCATCTTGGGCAAAGGGTAATTGTCTTTTAATGAGGCTTTGTTTAAATTTCTGAAGTCTATACAAAGCCTGATTTCTCCTATCTTCTTCCTAACAGACACCAGATTAGATACCCACTCAAAATACCTAATAGGGAAAATAATACCAGCATCGTGCATTTTCATGATTTCCTTCTTGACCAATGGCAGTTGTACAGGGTTTATTCTGCGCAGTTTCTGTTTGAATGGTTTTTGGTTCTCTTTAAGGGGAATTTTGTGCTGTATTATTTCAGTGTCATAGGATTTAAGATCTTCGTAAGTCCACGCGAAAACATTAGAAAATTCTTTGAACAGCTCTAAGTATTTGGGTTTAATGTGAGCTGGCAAAGTTTTGGACAGATTGATCATTTTCGGTTTTTCCTCACTGCCTATATTACATTCCTCTACTTCAGTTTTTACAGGTTCCAGCTTAGGTCTTTTGGCCACATCATCAAAATCAAACAGTTCTTCTAGAGGGGCCAGACCTTTGGGCAAACTATCATCCTTAGAGTGCAGAGTTTCCAATTCCTCTGTTTCAGATTTTGCACTTAATTCTGTTTGGTTTCTAAGTTCGATAGTCTGAAGGTTTATATCTACCAGCTGTGGAGACGGCTATTCTTCACCAAGAAAATTTTCTTCACTGCAGTCTGAATCTGAACTGTGGGGTTCAAACTCATTTCTGAATTGCATGAAGTCTTCTATTTGTTTATCTCCATCAAATACCTGCCAATATTTCTTGTTATCTAGGATGGCTGGTCTGAATTTTATCTGAGAGGTGTCATCATTCAGTATTGGGCAGGTTCTAGCAGCAAAGGCTAAATTGTGGGCAGCAATGTTTCTTTTTCTTGGGACAAAAGACAATGTGGACTCCTCAAATGTTTTCAAAAGATCCATGACATCATTCCGGTAGGCCCTAAGTCGGGGGTGATTTGCATTATATTCCCCATTAACTTGCCTAATGATTAATTCAGAATCCCCATATACATTGATTCTCTTGGCACCTAACTTCTTCAAGAGATGCAAGCCTAAGAGAAGGGATTCATATTCTGCTATGTTGTTGGAACACTGAAAATTTAATTTGCATGAAATACACTCTGTATGATTGTTTTCAGTGTTAGTAATCCAGACACCTGCACCGACATTTGTTTTGGTGCACGACCCATCAAAATACATAGTCCAGAGAGGCGGATTTTCAGTTTGGTGAATGGACTTTGTATGATTTGATTCCTCAAGTTTTTCATCAGGTTGAGGACTGTCATTCTGACTGTCACGTTTTAAGTTCAAAGGATTGATAATTTGCAGTTCAAGATCTGTGTTTAGTTTGCTAGGATCTTCAGACAGAATAGACTGTTTCGGCAATTCAACGTTGTTTTCCTCCTCTTCCATCTCAGCCATTGATTCTGTTGAAATGATTTGTTCCGTGAATTCTTCATCATTAAACATGATAAAAGAATCAAGGCTCGTGTTTATAGCATAGAGAGGGGAGTTTTGAGGCCGATCTTGAATTGTTACTGTGTACTGCATGTGGGATTCCCTGTAAAGTTTTCTAGTTTGGTTAAAAACAGGGATAGTTGCATAGGTCATGTCCATTTGCATGGTTCCCTGCAACTTAGCCCCCCAAGGTCGTGATAAAATCATTCCATACTTTGGGGGGACATCAGCCACAACAACATCCATGACTAAACACTTGGCTGGTATTTGGGCTAAGTTAACACAGAGATCTTTTATCAATCCTAGACATTTAACTCTGCTTGAGTCAAAGGAGTACAAATCTTTGTAAGGTCTGGTAATTTCAAGACCCAGGCTTTCCATTACAGCTTTTGGCATTAAGTTATGGGAAGCGCCTGAGTCATGCATAGCATTATGCAAAATTTTGTCATGAATGTTTAAGCTTACATAAAAGGGAGGGACAGGACCCTCTTGGAACTTTCCTTCAATCTTCGGACCAAAAATAAGCTCTGGTTGGTCATCATTAAGATTGAGAGTGTCTTCATTGTCTTCTAAGTTCAAAGCCTTCAAAATTTTGGACCTATATACATGTTGGGCAGCTAACTCAGTCAAAGGAACATAGATTTTGATTTTCGAGATTTCCTGTTCCAGGCTGAAAAGGTTTTGATTCTTTAGAACATTGATTTCATCCTTGTTTACTGCCACTTTATCAGCAATAACATCTTGCTGATTTGGTTTATCTACAGTTGAAACAGTTGTTTTTCCAGGAGTACTAACCGAAGTGCTAGTCCTGCTAATGTTTGCACTCTGTTTTTCAATATTTTGAGTGTCTTTCTCTTTACCATTACCAGAATTATCAGCCACTGTTTTGTCCTTTTGTTTGATGGTTTTAGACTTGGTCACAGTGCTGTTTTGAGAAGGTTTTTCAGAGGTTTTATTGCTGGGGGTTAGTTGATTAGATTTACTTCTGAGTTCATATTCCCTTAAAGGCTCTATGACAGCGTTTTCCATGTTTTGATAGTGATTCTCATTATCATGTCTTCTGTCATCGTAAGGTGTGTAAAGACCTTGTTTTTTATCATAATGAACCTCAAAGTCATCATCATCTACCCCAAATAAGTTTATATCATTTTCCTCTATTATTTGATCTGATTGTTCAACCTCACTTAAAAAGTTTTGATGAAAGGGAGGAATGATCTGCCGATCATCTTCCCTGGGTCTGTTTGGAGGTTGATTTCTTCTCATATTCTGATTCTGGTTTTGGTTTCTGATTTGAGGAGCGTTTTGATTTAAACTTTCTTGCGCTCTCTCTAGAATGCTCATTTTCTTCATCATTTCTTCCATCATTCTTTCCATCTTTGAGCTTGAGGTGGAAGGGGTGGATTCCTCTCTAAAAGATACTCTTTTTTCAGCTTTCATCCTCGCTCTTTTCTCCATAAGATTTACTTCCACAGAAATAGCACCTCTCTGCATGTCTTCAAGGGTTGCAAAAACTCTTTCTCTCAGTGAATAGGTCATATCAGGGTCAAACCCTTCAGGAAACTTATTTAAAGCAGAGCCCTGAGGAGGTTTTAGCTCAGGGGAAAGTGCATTATACACACTGTTAAATCTGGTACAATAAGCTTGTACACTTTCCCCAGGGTTCCTATGGAGATTGTTATAGTCAGCAAGGACTTGGAGAGGATTCTTTCTTACTTCCCATTTATTTAAGAATGTTTGATGGAAGGCTTGGAGGTCTTTAATACTATGGGGGGTTAAACCTTTAAACCATTTTCTCACTTCTCCCCCCAAACTTTGAGCAAACAGTCTGATTTTGACAGAATCATCATCAATTTCGTTTCTGTCAAAGTAGTCATTCATCTTGTCCACGTGTTGGGATGCTGTATAGTATTGCTAGCATCATACAATGGAATTTTGGACTGATAGTCCTGTGGAAGATTGACTAATGGTACAGGAAGGACTAAGGGAGCATACCATGCTGCCATGATATGTGGTGGGGGTGGATTTACAAAAGGAAGTGTGGGTTGAAGTGGAGTGGTTTGAACAGTGGATGAAAGATGAAAGGAAGTGGATGGAACAGCAGTATATTACTGAGCTGATCTTGGATAAGAGGCACCTAGATTGTGTAGAAAAAGTAAATCCGAAGGTGTTGATTCTCTATCCCCAAGGGTTTCACTTGTTTCGGGAGATGAAAGTGCAAGCTCAGAGTCTAGCTGGTCTAAATCACCAAATGACCTAGTCCTGAATGGGTTCAAGAAGTCTGTTTGTGATTTCTGAAGAGCTGAAAGGTTTTCAGGGACTGAATTAGCTCTTAGGGGTGGTCTGAAAATAGCTGAAAATTGTATCTTAGGAGGCCTCCTAAGGATTCTTTCTAGATTATCAACTATCTCAGGTGGATCGGGGTCAGGATGGGCTCTAGTGTGAATCTTTTTAGGAGCCACAATGTTTGTATGTTTAGACCCAACTAAACAGGAAAAGTTGAACCAGATATGACAATCTTCAGGAGGTTAACTAATCTGTTTTCTCAATTCGAATCCTGCAGCCTTGTAACCAGGTTTGAAGGATATTATAAGGGTGGGGGTTCTTCCCAGTGGAGTCTTAAGGTCTATTCAGGATTGTGGAGTCGCCAGGTGGAAAGTCTAAAATGTTTTCAAATGAGTACACTGTCCACCACAGTGTTTGTGAAACTTTTCCTTTTCAAGAATATCTCAAAACACAACAAACTCTAACCAGAGATTGACTGGGAGAGCATTCACCAGATATGTCACCTCTAAAAGATGATAAGATCCGGAGGCTACCTGGCCCTTCCCAGACTCTGTCTAAGAGTGTAGGGTAAAACACCTAAAAGATGTAAACAAGATAACAAAAACTAGTGTTTTACTACCAATCTGAAATGTTTTTGGTATTTTCTGAATTTGTTTTTATTTGTGGTTTAAAAGAATATCCTAACTCTGCCTCAAAACTTAGCTACGGTTATGAAACAAAGATAGTCTATCCTTATGGCTCAGCTAGCTGATTTTCCAAGGTTAGATAAAAACTTAAAAGAATCCTAGGGTTGACCTAGTTTGTCACTGATTCAAACAAGTTTCATCATAGTTACCATTCTTTGGTAGTGCTTGGAAAGGCTGCTTGTGACTCTCAAGGTTTATGTAAAAAATAAAGGGGAAAAAGATGAAAGCTCAAGTCATGAGTAGTCCCCAGTGGAGTCGCCAAAAATGTTAGGTCTCTGTAACAAGCAAGATTGGCAAAGTCCGATCACAGAGTTAACATCATTTCAACCAACTTTGGGATTCTAGGATCTAGCCCTCCTGAATCCGGAGAGGGATCTCTCCAATATGTACAAAGATGGGTATTGTCTTTGAAGTTTAGGGTGATGATATTAGGCTAGTTATGAAGGCCAAGGGTTTTGTTTGGTTTTCTCAGATGGTTGAACATAGTTGCTGTCTGAGGCGGAAAGATCTATATGAAAATAGGTTCAAAGGTGAGAAGTTGCAAGAAAAAGAGTAAGTTTTGATCATGAAGAGAAATGATGGCAAGTTTTCAATCCATTGGGCTATGGAGTCATAAGAGAATTTAATTGAAACATTCAGGTTCAAGAGTAATCTATGGGGCAAGTCATCTATGCCTAAGGATCTCTTTAAAGTTTGATTTATGGAATGGGGTGATACAATAAGAAAGGGAAAAAACAGATGCAGAACAAAGAGCAACCCAGGATCTTGTAAGTACTTTGAAACTAGCCAGCCTTTGACCAGGCACTTAAGAAAAAGATAGAAGCAAACTAGGATCTGGTAAGTACTTTGAAACTATCCAGCCTTTGATACACTTCTAATAGAACACAGATTAAAAACGAAGGGAAACTTGAAGGAAACCTTTGGAGCAGAAACTAGTGGGCTGGGACTCACCCTGATCCTCTCCTAGTTCTCCTTTACTTAGTTACTTCCAAGACAATCACCAAGATAACACAGAATGGCCTAAGATCTGATAAGTACTTCGAAACTAGTCAGCTTTTGACACATTCTAAGGGAAACAATCAAATAGATGGGAAAACAAGAAAGGGACTCAGGGCTAACCTTTGATTTTCTCAATTCATTCCTTACACAACATATATTGAAAGTAACATTTAAAAATAACATTCAGCAGTGACGAAAAGATGAGGGAACGCCAGCATCTCTGTACTTAGACTGAATTAAATCATTTCCAAATAACACCTTTAGAAGAAAACATTGAAATAAAGATTTCTCAGCCAGAGAAGGTTACTGGTATACAGTGGGTCCTAACACTGTTTAAACTGTTCTTTACAGTGGAAATGAAACAAATTGAAAAACAGAAATAAAATGACAAGTTCACAGTGAGAATAACATCACCATCAGCATAGACCAGGATCCCATAAATCAGCTTGTATTGATTGCTTCAAACCTGTTACAATCTTCAGATCCAATGTTTTAATCCATCTCTCTTCACAACCTAACCTAACTGTCACAAGCAGAGCTCCAAGAGCCCATGAAACCACTATTTACAGTCAAGAGCTTTCCACTCAGAAACAGCTACGACACTTCAGCAATTGCATTGACAACCAACTAATCCAACCCCCTCCTCATCTTCTTCTGAAGTATTTATAGAAGGATGAGGAGGTGAGATCTGATAAAAATATCTCAAATAAAATTAATGCAGAATTAATGTCTTCCTGGCCTGGGAGGCTCGATGAAGAATTTATACAGGTGTTCCACTGCATTAATGTGTTTACACTTAAGAAGTAAGCTCGGAAGGAGCTTTTGTTGACCTTTGAGGCTCTGCGTACTATTAGGGTTAATCTGCAAACATTCTGGCATGATATTTGGTGCAGAAATAACTTCTTGGATGTTCCGAGGCATAATATCTGATCTTGTTCAATAAATTCAGCCTCTGACTGAGCGTTTGAGGCAATAGGTGGCACTGTGGTGGTTGAGGAATCAATTCGCCTCAAAGTATGGCGGTGGAGGCGATACGTCTGATGAACACTTTTAGGTTTTGCTTTAATCTGTGTTCTGAGCTGGGGATTAGGCTTTTGATAACCGTCTTAGCCGTAATCCCCGCCAATCTATTCACAAAACTGCTGCTCTGGTTCATTCTGTCTTCAAAATCTGATACCCTTTTTCTGCTTTGATTTCGATGGCATTCTTCAGGCTTTACAGGGATGCATGGCAACCAAGGCTCATGAAACCTTGTTGATATCATTGATCTTCACCCTGCGGTCGATTCTCTGGATTAATCGGAAGGACGGGAGTCGTCACCCTCATCCTTCATATTTTCATAAAACTCGACAAAAGAACCTTAAAACCTGCAGAATACAATAAAAATGAGAAAATCCTGCGTTATAATGGATAGACTGCATCGGAGGGCGTGTGGGAAAATGGAGCAATCGGAACCGTTGATCGCATTGAGATCAACGGTCGGGGGTGTTTTGAAAATTCAGCGGGGAAAAATGGATTTCGTACAATGGAATCGGGAGAAAAAATGAGAACTGTCGATCTGCGGAGATCGACGGCAGAGATCGACTTTCGGACGCGCCGGGGGAAAGGTTCAACAGGTGGGGAACTCGTTAAAAGCCGAGCAGAAAAGGCGAATAGCAATCGTCGGATGGGAAGGCCCAGATCCGACGGCATAGATTAATCCCGCTGTGGGGTTATGGGACGATAAATAACGCGCGGGCAATGTGAAAGGACGGCGGTTTTGGAAATGAGGTGGAGGACACGTGTCGGCCAGCGTGTGGAATCGCTGGCCGACGGGAAAAAACCGCCATTCGACGAAAGGCGGTGCGGGATGTATACCGTGGTTTTCGGAAACGAGCGCGGGGAAGGGGGGGTCCACCAGGTGTGGGGGTACTCCGCTCCGTCGGATCTGGGGAGCAGATCGACGGCTGGGAAGGCTCGGGGCAAATAAATACGTGGTTTCATATTTCACACCCAAACCTTATAAAGATGGGTTTTTTGAAGGTTTCAAAGGAAAAGGGAGGAGTGGGGGCCACGCTTCGATTTAGCGCCTCCAGATTTGAGCGGCCGGTCGTGGCGCTCGGGTATGTGGAGGAGGAAAGGGCAGGGGTTTAGCCCGAGGGGCTGAAAACCAGCGTTTAGAAAATAGGCGTATTTTACATGATTTTCAATGATTTTTGAAGAAGGAAAAAGGTTCCGATAGGCTAAAAAAGTGGGTTTTTTAACCTTAGGAAATGAGATTAATGAGGGGATAAGGAATATCATAAGGTTTAGTGGGGTTTTTATGGATGAAAGGAAACTGAAGAAATGAAGGTAATATGGAAGCAAGGGAGGGGAAAAAGGAGGAGGATGCAGCAACGTTTGATTTGGATTTTTATGGAATATCAGAGGCCGGGGGACAGAAATGTATGAAGATCTAACCAGCAGTTTATGCTTTAACCAACAGACTTCAAGCACCAACAATTTTTAGGCCTGAATTTGTTTCTTGAAGGCTACAAAGAATATTTAGCCACCAGCTGATATAATTGAAAAATATAGGTGGCTAACAAAGTTCACGAACAACACATTCTTTTGAACTAAAGAAAAATTCACTTCCTTGATCACACATTTGACTCACACTTAACAAGTTATAATTTAATCCATATACACACATAACATTGTTATCTTTCACCTTTTCCTTTAGAAAAGAAAAACCTTTACCTTTAATGATAGCAGGAGAGTCATTTCCGAAAGTAACATTCTTTTCCTCCTCTAATGCATTGTATGAAAGAAATTTATTTTTATCACCTGTCATGTGTTTTGAGCATCCACTATCAATGTACCATTGATTTTATTCTCCTTCTACAAATAAAGCTATGCCACATCTTTCAACCTGTAAGTCCTTCATTCTCCATACCTTGGAGTTTGTGGGTATATATTCTTTTGGCTGAAGTTTTCTCTTGCATTCAGATTCTTCATGACCAAAGATATTGCAATATGTACATTCAATTTTGTCTTGAAGAGGAGAAAAGTTGTTATTATAATTCTTGTTTATTCCGGTCTCATTTATTTTCTTTCTAGCTTCTCTGTTCATGATGGTTTTGTATGCAACACATTGAGTAGCTTTATGACCAAAATTATGACATGAGAAACATTGTCCATTAAAGAATAATTTTCTGCGATCATGGAACCTTCTATTGATGTTTACCTACTGATTGATACTTCTGTTATTCTTCATCCATGAACTGAGTGGTCATGCTTTACCTAGGTATTCTCATTTTTATTTTTTTGAATGACGAAATGTTGCTCGCTAGCTTTAGCTGCATTTATATAGCTTGGTGCTGAAGATTGAGAATATTCTCTAATATATCCAAGACATGTTTTTACAAGAGGAGAGCGTTGAACCTTGATAATTTCATCTAAGGTTTCAGATCCTTTAGCAAATATAAGATTCAAGGTTTTTATTTTCTCAATTTCCTTTCTCAGACTTACTATTTCACATTCTAATTTCTCTTTGTGCTTCCCCTTTTCTATAAGCCGATTCTTTAGAGTATCTATGGCTTTTTTGTTTTCTTCCAAACATATTTTGGGTTGATTGATTTCTTCAAAAAAATCAATTTCTTCTAAAGCATACATAAATGTATCTTTAGTGTCACTAGTGTCCTTTTAAAATGCCATGAGTAGTCTAATATCTGGATAAGATCCTCCTTCTTCACTATTTGATAGGCCATCACTATCTTCATGAGTATAATAATTTTTTTTATTGATAAATTGTTTCTTATTTCCTTCGTCCAATTCCTTTCCCTTTTCACATTTATCTTTATGGGGACATTTATCAGTGTAATGACCAACTGTTCCATAAGAAAAACATTTTAAAGGAAGCTTACCTCTAAACCTTCCAGTGCCAAGTTGTAGTTTCTTTACAAAATTTATCTCATCTTCTTCTGAAACATACCCTGATCCTTCTTGTTCTTCCTTTTCCTTTCCTTTTGCAGTAGCTCTAAAAACAACTTCTTTGACTTCATATGGACCTCCTTTCCTCATTTCACATGCAGTCAGAATCCCATGAAGTTGAACAATAGTAAGAGTTTGTAGATAATGTTTATCTTCAATAGAAGAAACTTTTAACTCAAAATTAGGAGTTATAGATCTTAAAATTTTTTGTACTAGAGTAGCGCCAGTTATAGTTTCACCCATATTTCTCATGCAATTTACGATGTCATCTAGACGTAAAATGAAACTAGCAATGCTTTCATCATTATGCATTCTAAGTGTTTCATATTTAATTCTAAGAGTTTGGAGTTTAACACTTTTTACCTTAACATCACCATAGATTAGAATGATGTTGTCCCATATTTCTTTTGTTGTATTCAACTTCATAACTTTGACAAATTCTGATTCATTTAGACTCCCCAATAATGCATTGACAACCTTTGCATTGGTTTCATAGTTCTTTCTTGCTGCTGGATCTACTGGAACTGAGGTTGGATATTGATAACCACATTCAACTATAGCCCATACATCTACTCCAAGATACTGAAGATAGGATCTTGTCCTTGTCTTCTAGAATATTAAATTTTTTCCATTGAAGAGTGGAGGTCTGATAGATGTTATCCCATCTTTATTTATCATCGTAGATCTTCCTTCAAGCGATTAAGCTTCTTCATAAGGACCTACTCTGATACCAATTGTTGGGAAAAATACTGAGAGGTGGGGGGGGGGGGGGTGAATCAATATTTTCAATAATCACAATATTTAAATTTTCTCTTTACTGATTTCTATATGCTACTTTGATTAACCCAAATATCGTATGTACACGACTTTCCAAATAGAAACTAGTGTATACACAGATAACTTAACAGTTCTTATAAACATTCAGAAACAATATTTAACTCAGACCATCAGTTATGCATTAAATAGTTCAGCAGTAAATAAGTGGAGTAATAAAAAAATAAATCATCACACATGAACACCAAGATTTAAGGCGGAAACCCAATTCGGGAGAAAACCACTGCTGTTGTCATCTCTGTCTTCAATATTTATTACATGGAAAACTTCTTACAATATTTTACTGATGCAGACTCATATCAGTATGAATTCATCTAGCTGTAGAAGGCTGCAACCTTCTCTTGTTCTCCAGCTACTACTGGAAGGGAGCTCCAACCCCCTGATCTCGTTTACTAGCATCTACTGGAAGGGAGCTACAACCCGTTGATTAGAACAAAAACTTCTACTCGCAGGAAGATTATACTTCCACACTGAAGGCTTCAACTGTTGAGATTGCAACAAGATGATGAGCTTAGTGAAAAGAGTCGCCTTCACTAAGTGGGCCCGCAGGGTATTTTTGGCGCAAAGTCTATTTTTAGACTATGTCTATTTTTAGACATATGGATCATGTTCTATGAGTTGCAGGATGTTATTTGTGGATGGTTGGTCAAGTCGGGAAAAATAGATGGACTTCTATTTTTAGACATACTGGGCGGAATCTATTTTTAGATTACCAGTCTAAAAATAGATATGTTGAATATTATTAGCTCTTAATAATATTTGGACTATAAACATTATCTTATCCTCTTGGAGCACTTCTGTTTGATTCCTGGATGTGGCACATGCAGCTGACAGAAGGAATTACACTATTCCTAGGGTTTAAGTGAAGCTATTGCATGAGGACTTCAGTTAGAACTCAGGTGACAGAGTTTGGTGGAGTTTATTGAGGAGTTAATGGAGTTGTGTTCAGTTTAACTGAGTTAGACATAGTTGAGCTAGTTGTATCTAGTCTAACTGATTGATACACTAGTGAGAGTGGTGTGAATTAATTATTAATTAATTCACTAATTAATCAACTAAAGAACACATCAGTTAACTTCAGTGCATGGACAGTTTCAGTGGAGACCAGTGCAGAGGTAGGTGAAAGAGCAGGTTGACTATCAGTTGTGACTATACTGGTGCATGAGTTTGCACCACACATTATGGGATATGCCAATGAGGATTGTGCAATACATCTTGGTGGCATTCGAACTTGGATCTCATGATTATTCATATTGGATTGCGCAGTAGAGGCAAGCTAACAGGTGGAGCAGATTGGAGCATGTGATGTGTATGATCTGAGCTTGTGTAGTGTGTAACAATTGGAGATAGTGCTGAGAGCTTGTGAGGAGTTTGTACTATGATTGTTACATGATCTCTATCATTATAATATACATATAGTTTGGGGTTTTCAGCTTTAAGCTTTCCCATTACATACTGTGTTTATATGTGTGATTGTTTATGGTTTTAATGTGCGCATGCGATTGTTTATATTTCCGCAATTAATGATCAATGGTAGAAGAGGTTATGTATTATGCATGAAGATCAAATAGTGTGTGATCAGGATAATCTCGGTGAATAATTTAATGGTTATTCAAATTTCTACATGGTGTCGGAGCGATATTGATCATTGGAGCAATTGCAAAACATTGAAGCGATTGAGTTTTGTGCTGGTGGAATTCGAATTTGCAGCAGTGTTTTCTTGGTGTCGAAGCTGAGATGTCTTTCAACGGATTGCGATTGGAGTATGCCCTTGATGGTAGCTCGAATTATATTGCATGGAAGTATAGGATGGAGGCGGTGTTAGATGACAATGGGTTGAAGGAGTTCATAGATGTAGAAGTCCCAAAGCCTACTTCTACCGATGCTGCCGTAGTTGAAGCTTGGCAAAAGAAGACAACAAAGTGTTGAAGGATTCTATTGGAGGGCGTGAAGGATCACATAGTATCCAGCCTGCATGGTAAGGCTTCTCCATTCTTGATGTGGAAAGCCTTGACAGATTTATTCCAAAGAAAGAGTGACCAGAGGAAGTTGGCACTCAAGGATAAACTCAGAAACATAAATATGGAGAAAGGAGACAGTATGCCCAAGTACCTCATGAAGTTCATCCAATGCAGGGATGAGCTGGGAAGTGTGGGGGTGACTGTTGATGATGAGGACTTGGTGAGCTTGGCTCTCCTTGGGCTTTCGAAGAGTTGGCATTCCTATCAGGACTCTGTCAATGGTCGGGAGAAATTGCCAGGCTGGGAGCGCCTTTGGTCAGATCTTGTGCAAGAGGAGATAAGGCGGAGTACCAGGGACGGATCTTCATCAAAGAACTCTGATGAAGAGAATTGCGCTTTGGCTGCCAAAGAAAAGAAGGGGAAGAGCAAGAAAGCTTCTCAGTCTGGTGTGAAAGGCAAGAGGCAGGACATGTCCACGGTGAAGTGCTTTCACTGTCACCAACACGGACATTATGCAACAAATTGTCCGCAGAAGAAGAAAAATAAGCAGGCTGCTGGATCTGCAGTAGGAGAGGCCTTAGCCTCGCAGTTTGAGCTAGATTTTTCACTGATCGCATGCTTGGTCTCAAGTGTGGTGGGATCAGTGTGGTTTCTGGATAGTGGTGCGTCTTTTCACATGACAGGAGATCGAGATTTTTTTACTAATCTGGATGAGAAAGATCTTGGAGTGCACATCGAGATGGGCGACGATGGTAGATACAGTGCGACCGGTATCGGTACCATTTCCTTTGAGAGGGAGTATAGTAAACCCTTCATATTGAAGGAAGTGATGCATGTTCCAGGATTGAAGAATAATCTTATCTCTGTGGCGATGTTAGAAGACAAGGGATATGATGTTGTCTTTAGTGAGGGAAAGGCTTTCCTGCGCAGTAAGGAAACTGGTGAGACCCAGAGGATAGGGGTTCGAGTTAAAAACCTTTATCAATTGCAGGTAGATGGCTGCGCAGCAATGGCAGCCAAGGCAGAAGGAGTGGTGAGCCGGGATGATGGTGAGTTGTGGCACCGAAGATTGGGCCACCTTCACCATGGAGCTTTGAAGATACTGCAGCAGATTTCTACTGGGCTTCCTAAAGGCACTCTTGCGCAGTCAGATCAGTGCAAGGGGTGTACCTTGGGAAATTTTTTGAAAGCAACCTTTCACGAGAAGGATAGTCACGCCACGACAATCCTTGAGAGAATTCACACAGATGTGTGTGGAACTTTCTCAGCAGCTTCGACAGAAAAGCACAGGTATTATGTGATATTTTTTGATGATTTTTCTCATAAGTGCTGGATCTTCTTCATGCAGAAGAAGAGCGAGACATACTCAAAGTTCTGTGAGTTCAAAGCACTGGTTGAGAAAGAATCGGGGAAGTAGGTGAAGGCTCTTAGGAGTGAAAATGGTGGTGAATTCATCTCTTGGCGAAAACCAAGGACTTTTGCAGCACAGAAGGAATTCGAAGAGAGCTCATAGCACCTCATAACCCACAGCAGAACGGGGTTGCTGAGCGGAAGAACAAAACGATCGTGGGTGCTGCACGGGCGATGTTGCATGATCAAGGCCTACCCATACACTTGTGGGCGGAGGCATGCAATACTACAGTATATGTGCAGAACCGTTGTCCTCACGGGATACTTGGCATGAGTACACCCGAGGAGGCGTTTTCTGGTAAGAAGCCTGATATTTCCCATTTGAGGATTTTTGGTTCACCTGTTTACATTCATGTGACGAAGGATGCCAGGAAGAAGCTGGAGCCAACCGCAGAGGTTGGGATGTTTGTGGGGTACACTGATATGCCCCACAACTATCGTGTGTATTTTCCAGATAGTCGCAAGACTATTGTGTGACGGGATATCAAATTTCAGGAGGAGAAAGCCATGAAGTGTTCGCTTGAGAGGGAGCCACACTTTCATGCAGATGAGGAGCTATTAGTTCCCTAAATATGAGCTTCGAGGATGTGGATCAGCCACAGAGGAAGTTCATGGAGTGGAAGAAACCACTCATGCGACACCAACAATCGAGGAGGGCGGAAGCGCACTAGAGAAGGCGGGCGGCGGCTCAGGTCAGAGGGTTGTGGACCACCTGCATCACGGCGCAGAACGGAGATAGTCACCGGATCGGTACTGTGGATACATGGCTCTTGTGAGTCGGTGTGTTGTGAGGTCGTCACTACGGGCGCGGAGGACCGCGGCAGGTGATGCCATGGTGGAAGAGTATGATTCGATTGTCGAGAACCGGTCATGGAGATTGTCTCGGGGGCCAGGAGGGGAAATCAGTGGTGGGTTCGAGATGGATCTACAAAGTGAAGCAGGCAGCTGACGGGAGTGTGGAGAAGTACAAGGAAATATTTGTTGCCCGAGGCTTTTCACAGATAGAGGGGATCGATTATGAGGAGACCTTTGCACCTGTCACAAGGTGTTCTTCCATACGGATGATTCTTGCTCTCTCAGTGCAGATGGGGTGGCACATTCATCAAATGGATGTGAAGACTGCGTTCCTCAACGGAGTCATTGAGGAGGAGGTGTACATAGAGAAGCCCGAAGGTTTTTAGATCTTCAGCAGCGAGTCGCATGTGTGCAGGCTCAAGAGAGCGTTGTATGGGTTGAAACAAGAACCTCGTGCTTGGTACACACGGATAGACAGTTATTTCACCGGACATGGATTCTCCAAGAGTGAGACGGATCCTAACCTATACCAGATTGTGGTGGAGGGTAAGTTGCTGATCATTGTACTTTATGTAGATGATTTGATTTTGACAGGTGATGAGCTGTTGATACTCTCATGCAAGGATGATATTGCAAAAGAGTTTGAGATGAAGGAATTGGGCCTCCTTCATTATTTCCTGGGATTGGAAATTTGGCAGCGCAGTGATGGAATATTTGTTTCTCAGGGTAAGTATGCCCGGGAGATACTGGAGAAGTTCAACATGCATGGCTGCAAGCCTGTTGATACTCGTCTTCCTGGAGGTTGGAGGAAGGAGGATGCTACTTCAGCGGAGGTAGTGGATGCCACTATTTATCGACAGTTGGTGGGGTCACTTATGTATCTGGCCAATACACGACCCGATATATGCTATGTAGTTAACCAACTTTCTCGAGCTATGGTTAAGCCTACCAAGCTCTTTTGGAAGGCGGGGAAGCATGTATTGTGTTATCTCAGAGGCACATCGGGATATGGATTGTGGTACAGACAGTCGGATGAGGTGAAGTTGTTTGGCTTCATGGATGCAGATTGGGCAGGGAGCCCAATGGACAGAAAGAGCACATCTGGAGGTATTTTCAGTATCAGGTCGACAGCAATTTCTTGGTACAGCAGGAAGCAGAGATCTGTGGCACTCAGTTCAGCAGAGGCCGAGTATATGGCAGCGAGTTTGGCTGCATGCGATGCTATATGGATGAGGAAGATCCTGGTCGGGTTGTTCGGTTCACACTTGGAGCCTACTGTGATTTATTGTGATAATCAGATTTGCATCAAACTCTCGGTTAATCTAGTATTTCATGATAGATCCAAACACATTGACATCCGGTATCATCATATCATAGATTGTGTGCAGCAGAAGATCATGTTACTTTCATACATTCCTACGGAGGATCAGGATGCTGATATCTTGATGAAGGCGCTCACTAGGAGCAAATTCGAATACCACAGAGGCAGGATAGGGGTTGCAGATAATCCATATCTTTTTGAGAGGGATTGTTGAGATTGCAACAAGATGATGAGCTTAGTGAAAAGAGTCGCCTTCACTAAGTGGGCCCGTAGGGTATTTTTGGCGCAAAGTCTATTTTTAGACTATGTCTATTTTTAGACATATGGATCATGTTCTATGAGTTGCAGGATGCTATTTGTGGACGGTTGGTCAAGTCGGGAAAAATAGATGGACTTCTATTTTTAGACATACTGGGCGGAATCTATTTTTAGATTGTCAGTCTAAAAATAGATATGTCGAATATTATTATCTCTTAATAATATTTGGACTATAAACATTATCTTATCCTCTTGGAGCACTTTAGTTTGATGCCTGGATGTGGCACATGCAGCTGACAGAAGGAATTACGCTATTCCTAGGGTTTAAGTGAAGCTATTGCATGAGGACTTCAGTTAGAACTCAGGTGAAAGAGTTTGGTGGAGTTGATTGAGGAGTTATTGGAGTTGTGTTCAGTTTAACTGAGTTAGACATAGTCGAGCTAGTTGTATCTAGTCTAAATGATTGATACAATAGTGAGAGGTGTGAATTAATTATTAATTAATTCACTAATTAATCAACTAAATAACACATCAGTTAACTTCAGTGCATGGACAGTTTCAGTGGAGACCAGTGCAGAGGTAGGTGAAAGAGTAGGTTGACTATCAGTTGTGACTATACTGGTGCATGAGTTTGCACCACACATTATGGGATATGCCAATGAGGATTGCGTAGTACATCTTGGTGGGATTCTAACTTGGATTTCATGATTATCCATATTGGATTGCGGAGTAGAGGCAGGCTAACAGGTGGAGCAGATTGGGGCATGTGATGTGTATGATCTGAGCTTGTGTAGTGTGTAACAATTGGAGATAGTGTTGAGAGCTTGTGAGGAGTTTGTACTATGATTGTTACATGATCTCTATCATTATAATATACAGATAGTTGGGGGTTTTCAGCTTTAAGCTTTCCCATTACATACTGTGTTTATATGTGTGATTGTTTATGGTTTTAATGTGCACATGCGATTGTTTATATTTCCGCAATTAATGATCAATGGTAGAAGAGGATATGTATTATGCATGAAGATCAAAGAGTGTTTGATCAGGATAATCTTGGTGAATAATTTAACAGTTATTCAAATTTATACACTCACACACACTACAGACCACATTTCGTAAATTTTTGCACTATATCCAATAGCTTCAACTCAACTCAGCATAAAGGCCAACACCCATAAACTTAACCCAAACTTCAAATAGAATAGTGAGATCACTGTAACAAAAATATAGTAATAAAACCCAGATTTCAAAATCAACATTCAGAAATAGTTTCAACCTTGATCATTAATTACATTAAATGCATACACTACTTCCCTTTATTGAACTTGTGTATATATGTGCTTCCCTGCACACCAACCTGTGTATAGGTCTATGAATACTTAATTTCTAGAAATTGACAAGTCTTAGAAACAAATCCAAGACTTTCACTTATGTATCTTTTCAGAATTGCAGAACCCTTATTCATTTAGCATCATTAATCATAATTAATCACTCATTGATAAGATTTGTACATATTCAAATTTTCAGCATATATAGTATTCAAACAACCGAGATCTACATGAAGTCTTCATTGACAGACAACTGAAATATAATAGAAATAAACAAACAACCTCTCCATCAAGCTCCAAAAACCCTGACTTCCATATGCACTTTAGCTAAAACCAACCTGCGTGTATATGCACTTTCACCATGACGAACCAACATATAGATCTGTAAATATTAATTATGCAGAAAGTTTCAAATCTATAGATTTACCTAGATTTCTTCTCTTTACTTCAGCAAACATGTGTCAGATCACAGATCCAGACATCTCACCAATAGATAAAGTAAATACATAGTCATTTCAAGTCTATAGATCTCGATTCATCATTGTGTCCATGAGTGCATAATAATTTCATATCTTCATATAAACAAAACCCATTTCTTGTAGATATACTTTAGAGAGAAGTATTCAGTTTTTAAACCCTTACTCATGCATGTCTTGCACTATGATCTTCTTCTCCTTATATAGGTTTAGCCTTTATCAATACCATAAGCCAAAACAACACAAGTGCCGATGGTATTCTTGGACAGAATCAAATGGACGACACCGCACTCAATATTGTGGGCTAAAACCATGGTAATGCCCCCTGATATTATAATTTTAGAGCATAAAAAGGCATACGCGACTTGGATCATTTTTTTCCACATGTATACGCGACTTTGACTGTACTAACCCGCGTATAGAACCTTAAATTATGAATATTAACCATATTCGACTGGAATTTACACATTTTTTCTATTGGACCTTTCGCAAACTACTGCGCTTCTCTAGAGGACATATACTTCATTATTTTCAAGCGAGTTTCCATCAAGGACAACATATGCAACTATAATAATCATATTGCCAACAGATATATGGCACGCCACGTAATTCTTCACGGTTTGAGAGATATTCATGTGTGCAGTTAGTAACCCTAGTTAGTGGGCTAAAACCCCATGGGGTTGTGGCATGACACTAATTGTTGGTTGTGGTCATTGACCGGTCAATAATTAATAATTTTTAAGCTCCTAAAATCCCTCCCATGTTCACTTTTTGAAGACCCTCTCAACCTAAGAATTTATATAAATTGTGATCCTCATATCCTCCTCATGTAGGGATTTCTCTACTTGAAACAGGTCATCGTGGAATTTTCTCTATAATTTTTTTTTCTACAAAGGTTCAGAAGCTGAAATTCTTATCACACAAAGCCGAAATCCTGAGGAATATCTTGTAAAAATTTCAGATCATGGTTCACAACATTTAAGGAGATATGATCTATGGAAGTTAGGGTTTTTGTAGGCTCCCGAACATCATCTCAAAGAGGTGACCTTGGGAAAATCGTCATAACTCTCTCTTTAAGCATCAAATTGAAATTTTGTAAAAAGTGGCTGATAGTGCATGAAATTTAGTTTTATTTGAATCAATTTTAGAGTCAAAGGAGGAAATAGTGACATGTGGCATGTCGTACAAGTTTTATTTATTGAAGTAGTCCATAATTAGGTCATTGTGAGAGATTGGGCATAACTTTGTCTTGAAGAATCCAAAATGGGTCAGACCTGTGGCATTGGAAATAAGACGTAGAGGGATAATATAGGACCGAAAATCAGATATTGGGGATCTGAAATAACATAGATATATCAGATTCAATATCAAGCTCCTAGAATGCAAGAAAAATATAGATCATGTGTTGTCAAGGGTTGCAAAGGACCAGACTTTCTAGGAAAGAAAAGCAAAGAAAGGTGCAGAAAAAATATGTAGTAGAGGTAAGCTCTAGGTAATTATATTCTGTATATGCATGTTGATCTCTTAATTGCATTAGGTTCTTTTTATTCTATTTTTTTTTTAGCACTAACATATGCTCTACAGGATGAGGTAAGTTTTGCTAATATCATGTCATGGGTATTTCCTCGAAGAATTTTTCCAGGTATTATATATTCATCAAGATAAGGCTGAATGCATGGTATAATGTTATGAAGTGTGAGAAAGGTTAGCATGAAAAGAGAAGCAATCAAGGTGCAGAAAAAAAATAAGAAGTTCACCACATGAAGTCTTCAACTGGGCAGCACTGCATACAATCATTGTAAAGTTATCATTGTACTAAGTCATTGTAAAAGCATAATTGTAAAATTTGTACAAGTGTCTATCTACCAAGAATTGAAGACGCAATGTCGAGAGGTCTAGGATCATTATTAGGTGGTTGTGTCATAGTTTGGGTTATGGTCTAGTGTTTCTTCTTCTTCTACATCATTCTATACCATTTTAAAGTGGACCATTTTCCCTCGTACGAGAGTCCATTATTCTCTTATTCTTCTATAGGGTGGTAGGGTGGTGCTAGGCTGGTGCATGAAGTCACTAACATGTTAAATCCTGTGAAAAATTCAGGGTGGTAGGGTGGTGCTAGGGTGAGTTGTAGCTCATTGGGTGTTGGGTTATCCGTTCAGTTGACTACTGAATAATATTGGGCGTTGGAGCGTCCATCCAGTGGGAGATGGAGGCTTTAACCTGTTTCTTTTCTAGATTCTAGGAAGTTGGAGCTTTCTTTTCAATTGGAGTTGAATATTAAAGAATTATTAGAAAAGCATTCAAGTGGTTTTTGTCCTGGAGGGGGTTTCCAACTTAAAAACTGTGTGCATTTGTGTTTGTTTTGTTTACTGCTATAGTTGTACAAACACTAATGTTAAACACACACATGGTGTAGGAAGAAAGATAAACACACACATAGAAACATAAGCATGAGATAATCATATTATTCACCATAGATGTACATTTATAATACAATGGTGTGACTCTTAGATTTATCTTCCAAGGTCACTTGGACTCCTTTATGACTCTTCGCCTTCCACACCTACCCATAGAGGATTAGGTGTTCAACATTCCCCCCTTAATCCGAAGGGGTATGTGTGAGTCCAAGAACAGAGTTGTAATACAAATCTGTAAAATATGCATCGCAGCACTTAGGCTGATTAACTTCTCTAAATTGTTGGCAAAAAGAGGTGGTTTAAGGATGACCACCAACACTGGAACGCAACGCTTATTGAAGTTCTCGAAACTCTTCCAAAACTGGCAAGAAGCTAATGGCTTCTACTAGAGGAAGTGTCCCTCATATTTGAAGAGGGAGACCTTCAACCTAAAAGAAGGGAAGTCTATAACCTGTGATGGTTTAAGGACGACCAACAACACTGGAATGCTTGATGCAAATCCTGGAACTCTTCCAAAGCTGGCAAGAAGCTGAAGTCTTATGCTAGAGGAAGTGTTCTGAAAGAGGAAGAATATCAACCTCACATGGATGGTTTAAGGCTATCCATCAACCAAAGGCATGCTCATGGGCATCCGTGTCTCTGGCTAAAACTCTGAATCTGGAACGACAGGTTGTGGCTCAGGCTTGCTTGAACTGTTGTGTCTCTGGCTACAACTCTGAATATGGAATGAGAGATTGTGGCTCAGGCTCGCTTGATGTGGCGTCGAAGCCTGTAGATGACCACCATTTTCCCCCTGTCAGGTACAAGGTGAGATGATGGAAAAAACACAACTGCAAGATTGTTCAGTATTCGAGAACAAGTTCTGACATGTGACTTAAACATCTTCTTCGTTGTCGATGCCCATTTCCAAGAAGAGATCCATCCAAGGTGAATCTTTGTTCTTGCAGGAGGCTTGTTTCTGAAGCATCTGTGTGAAGAATGGGTGTGCCGACCATAGCGCTTGCATGGATGAAGATCAGAACAGTGATATTTCATATGACCAACTCGATCACAGTGTTGGCAATTTACAATTTGTTATTGTTGTTGTTGCGGAGGTGGAGCAGGATCTGGAACAGCAGCAGGTGAACTGTCATAAAGAAATATGGCACTCTGAAATTGAATGGGCTTGGAGTATTCCAAAATATGAAAGGACAAATCCTTGTCATATCCAAGACCTGTTATGTGCTTGTTGTGGACAAGTTGTTCCCAAGGTTTGATGATGGGCTTGGGAAGTGTAGACTGAACTGCATGTAAATATGCTCTTGTACAAGGAACTGAATGTGATTCGACTGCAACTTTATATTCTTGCTACTGATGAGAGTCCTTCTCAATGTTCTGAACAAAAACATGTTAATAATGATCACTCTTTTGCTGAAGTTCATCTTCCTGAAGCTGAGACTCCAACTGCAAAAACTCAATCTTGTCTTGTGCATCTTCCAAGAAATTTTGAATATTAAAAAGAGTGTTCTTTCTCGTTTTTACCATATCATGAAAACTGTAATGAATGAGGTTATTCAACAACTCTAATGCATCATTTATTTTAGCCATTTTTCTCAACAATTCAGGCTTCAAGAAATAAAGGGTGTCGGCTTCAACCGATAATGCACCCATTTACAATGTGATTCAACTTACTTTCAAAAGAATACAAATGATTTCAAAGACCCTTTTTTTTTTTTGAACTTCCAATTATGGAATTCCCAAAGAACAAACTCTGCTACTCAAATTATGGAGGACCTCAAGGTGTAAAATTGGCTGTCTGACCAGCAAGCAACAATGACTCACATCATAGAAGTGTTCAAAAATCTCTCAACAACTCAAATTTATACTTCAAACACTGACTGCAACTATGAATTAATAAGCAATGCAATGTCACTACAAATATTTTGTAAATGTGCAACAAAAACCACTGTGCAATAACCCTTTAAGACAGATGATTTCTCTCTTATTCAAAGAACTATTTTACACCAACAACTCTAATTCAACAGAAAGATATTCACAAGCTTGGATGCTTCATTATCGATGAGCAGATGGTCTTGAGCTTGCTATGTTACTTCACAATAAAGATGAAGGAGAATTCCAAAAAATCTTTGTGCCAAAACTATAAGTGAATTTTTGATGCCACTATTGTTTTGAAAATAATGACCAATTTTCAACATTTGCCTTCACATTTTCAATATTTTTCAGAGAGTCACCCTTCTATACATGCTACAAATCTTGGTCATACAACACAAACTTCACTTTTCACTATATAGACAATCCATCTATCCATTTACCATCTCCTCTCTCCCTTCTTCTTCTGCAGTTTTTTTTTTCTTTTTTTAATGAAAAACAAAAACAGAGGTTTTAACTGGGGGAGGATTTATCTGGGGGGTTTTAACTAGGGGAGGATTTATCTGGGGGAGGTTTTAACTGTAAAAAAATTTAAAAATAAGAGGCCGAAAATAATAAAAACACAGAGAATCTGAGTGGGAGGGGAAAGAACAGGAATGAGTAGAGTGAGGGCGGATGAGGGTGGGAAGGGAGAGCCGTGGAGAGGGGAGGGGAGGGTCGAGTGCTGTGTGAGGGGGCGGGGAGTGAGGTCGCGGGTAGGGAGAGCGAAGGGAGTGAGGGGTGGGTTGGAATGGGGTGAGCGGGGGCCGAGCGGGAGCAGTGAGGGGGTGGGTAGGCGTGAGGGAGCGGAGGGTGATGGGGAGTGGGGAGGGCGGAAGGCCTGAGAGGAAGTGCGGGCTGAGCGAGTAGGGAAGGCGGAGTGGGGAGCAGTGAGGGGGCAGGTTGGGATTGGGGAGCGGTGGTTGAGAGGCGGAGGGGAGGGGGGAGAAAGATGGGGTGAGCATGGATTGGGGAGTGAGGGAAGGCCATGAGGGCCGAGGAGGGCTATGAGCAGAGGGTGAGATGGGGTCGTGAGGAAGTGTGCAGGTGAGGGGGGTTTGGGTAGCGAGGGATGTGGGTGAGGGGGCCGAGAGTGCAGAGCATCATTGGTAGTGTGAGAGGGCCGTGGGTAGTGTGGTGAGGGAAGTGAGGGGGAGGGGTAAGGGCGCCGAAGGCCGAGGCCCTGAGTTTGCAGGTGGGGAGCGTGGGCTACAGTAATTTTTTTTTTTTTTTTTGAGAAAGAAGGAGTAGGTGTGAGATGATGTGCATAAACAATAGATTTTGCAGAATTTGTAGAAATTGCAAAAATTTCACATTAACAGAAATTTGCAGTAGAATTGTTAGTAAAAACTCAGAATTTTCCAGAGACCCACTTTAAACAGTAGCATACAATATTTTCCAGCAGCTCTCCAATGTGCAGAAATAAAAGTAGGCAGAAATTGCAGGAAAAATTTCAGAATTTTTCAGAATGCAGAATGGAGGGAGTAGTAAAAACTGAATGCAGAAGGGAGCATTGAGAGAAAACCTACAGACTTCTGAATGAACCCAACAGAATAATTTCTGAATGTTACAAAAATTGATTTTTGAATGCTACAAAAAATTTCTGAATGTTGCAAAAACGACCAGAATTTTTGCAGATTTACATAGGCCACAAAAATAAATGGCTCACACAAGGTTGAGCTGGTTATGAATGTATCAGCTCTGATACCATGTGAAACAAACACATGGTGTATGAAGAAAGATAAACACACACATAGAAATATAAGCATGAGATACTCATATTATTCACCATAGATGTACATTTATAATACAATGGTGTGACTCTTGGATTCATCTTCCAAGGTCACTTGGACTCCTTTGTGACTCTTCGCCTTCCACACCTACCCATATAGGATTAGGTGTTCAACAACTAATAATAATTGACAATTAACTAATGCTCTGAAAGATTAATAATAATTCTAATTGAAAGGAATACTGATTCAACCCCCCTCTCAGTATTTCCAAAAATTAGAATCAGAGCTTGGTTCCTTCAATAGTAGTTTAACAACTGGAAGGAGGTCATGGAGCATACTAAGAATGGTGTACCTCTTTTCAATGAAAATAATTATACACTCTGGAAAGGAAGAATGGAGGTCTATCTGTTGGTACAAGGTTATGAATTATGGGACACTATTAAAAATGGCTTTACATCAACCGTGGATGAGCAGGGTAAGAAGAATTTGGTAAATGATGCAAAAGCAAAGAATATTATTATCAGTGGACTTATTGAATATGCTTATCATAAGGTGTTGGGTTGTAAAACCACCAAAAATGTATGGTGTAAACTTGAGAATATATATGTAGGTGACTCAAATGTCAAAGAATCAAAGCTTCAAATCTACAGAGCAAAATTTGAGCAACTCAGGATGAAAAAAGATGGCAACATTGTTTCATACTTCCAACATGTTGATGAAATAACCAACACTCTGGAAGGATTGGGAGAGCCTGTTGACGAGAAGAGTATTATACAAAAGATTCTTAGAATGTTACCAGGGAGATTTAACCTAAAGGTATCAATCTTAAAATACAGTGCAAATTTGGACAAACTCAGCAAAGGGGAATTACACGGAGTTCTCATAGCATATGAAATGAGACTTGATGAAGAAGAGGGTACTTCGCATCTAGAAACTGTGTTCAGTGCATCTAAGAAAACCAATAAGGAAAAACAACCTTCAAAGGCAAATACCTGAACCTGCAAGTGTGAAGAAAAGGTAGATGATGAAGAAGGTCTTTCAGATGGAGAATATTCTTGCTTTACGAGAAAACTAAAAATTGGTAAGGGAAAATTCAAAGGTAAACTTCCATTGATATGTTTTGGTTGTGGTTAGGTTGGGCATTTTGCAGCAAAATGTCCAAACAGAAGTGATGGCAACTGAAAACATTATGGGAGTTTTGAGGTCTGAAATGGGCCTCCTAAGAAAAACGTACAACCAAAAGAAACTTTATAAAAACCAATAGGATTCAAGATGATGATGTCAACCATGGGGGACGATTCACCATTTTTGGAGTAAAAAATTAAAAATATTAAAAAATAATAAAATAATAAAACTATTTTTTCAACTCACATTTTCAACTTATCTCCTTAATGTTTTACTCTAATTTCGAGTGAGAGTACTTGTTAGATGCAAAATTTAATTCCTCATCCAAGGAGTACCCATGTTGCATACTTTCGATGGACCCTGCTACACCAAAAATGAGAAATACATGAAAAAACGTGATTGCAATCAAGTTCTTTCATGCATTTATCATTTTTAATGTAGTAGGGTCCATCAAAAGTATGCAACATGGGTACTCCTTGGATGAGGAATTAAATTCTGCATCTAACGAGTGTTTCCGCTCGAAATTTGAGCAAACCTATAGGGAGATAAGTTGAACATACGAGTTGAAAAAGTAGTTTTTTCTTTTTTCCCTCTAAAATTTGATGATGTAATCAAATATTATTTTATTATTTCCACTATTTTTTTATAATTTCCTTGGGAGGCCCATTTTAGACCGCAAAATTCCCCTAATGGGAAAGAAATTCTTTAAGAAATTCAACAAGCAAGGCAAAAAGAAAGGATTCAAAAGGAACTTTCTCTCTAAATAAGATAACTCATCATCTGATGAAGACAGTGAGAGAAAAGAAGAAGCCAATGAGAGAATATTTTTTATGGCCAAGCACAATAAACAAGAGGTATCAAACAACAAAGAAGAAGGGTTGGCCATAGAATAATTTTCTAAGGAGACAATCAGGATTATAAAATAGCTCAAGGCTAAGAATATATGTTCCAATACTCTTGAAGAACAAGTTCAAGGTCTCAAAATTGAAGTTGAAGAACAAAAATGTATTGAAGAGTCACTTCAAAAGAATTTGTAAGAAAGCAACCAAGAAAGGGAAGCATTAGAAGCTGAATTAGTCTCACTGCATGTAATATTCCCAATTAGCTGCTACTACTTGGAATATTATATGTTGCTCTGTTCTATAGATTAGAAGAATAAATGGGCTAGGGAGACCCTTAAATCTCTTTAGTAGGAATAAAACATTCCCCATGTAAAAAGGGATTTGTGTAGGTAGACAAAATAAGCCACCTTTGGTGTGAAAGGAGGCAATGCATGAGGACTAGATCCTTGTTGACCAAATCAACAACGTTGCTAAAATAGAGGGAAAACTAGTGGGAACAACGCAGTTTTGATGGAGGACTCTTTGCAAGGAAGTAACCTCATGAATGAGTGGGGTCCAGGGTGAGGAGGCTCACCAAGAATAAAAAGGAAGGGATGGAAGCCATGAGAGTCATTCAGAATCTTGTCTATGTTTCATTCTTATGACTTCTTGCATGCTTCAGCTGTTTAGCTGGGTTTGCTGCACTCTTTAGTGCAAGGGATTCTCATGCGGGAGTTCCACTCTCTTTCTCGGTTCAACTTGTTGAAGGGATCTAAGAGGATAATTATGGGTTACATTTCCACCATTATACTTGGGGTCAAGTAGTCACCAACTCCTACAGTGCAGTCTCTTGCAGAAACTGTGTCATTTCGGAAGGTGATGCTGTGGTAGGGTTAAATCCCTTGATTTTGTGCTAGTTTCTTGGAGAAGGGGGCTCTTCCTCTCCTGGAAGGCTAGAAAGGAGGGTATTTAGCCATTTTTATGTGCTCTTATGTATTCTTCAGCCATATCAAATACAGAGTTGCAGTAAACTGCGTGCTTTTATGTAGAGATATCATTTTTTACTTGTGCTCTTATGAAACCCTTGCCGGGTTGTCTCCATTTTGTATGAAAGAGGCTAGACCTCCATTTTTCTTGGCTCTATGATTAATGTAATCTCTATATCTATTATGACTCATATTTTTCTGCAGAAACCTCATAGAATAACATTGTTACATTCTTCAGAATTTCTGTTTGGTGAAGTCATGGGGTTTGGGTGTTTTTGAGATGTATTGGGCTGAGGAGATCTTTTTAACATAGCTAGAGTGATTTTTTTCTATTCCCATTCTGCATGTAAGGGTTATAAATCATAATCTAAAGGATCCAAGTCCATTTTTCCAATTTTGTAACGTAATTTTTTGAAAATAGCGTTTTTATTGTCCATAGTGCAGAAATTCCTAAGAAGGAATATTACAGTGGTATTAGAGCTCTGTTCTTGGCTCAGCTTGTGGGGAAAATATATCTACAGTATAGAGGAGAAATATATTTCAAAGCTCCTTCTTAAAACCATGCAGAACATTGCAAGATATCTCAAGGAGATGAGGCATAAGGAAGGCCCTAGAGGGTTTCACCATGAAGCAAGCACTAGCACCTCATATGGGGTGGAAAAACCAGCCACACATCCTTTTCTACAACACTCTACTATTCCCTCATTCCTATATAAAGAAAGGGAGGAAGAAACCCTTGGTGATTACTTTGTGGAGTATGAATCTCAATCCCAAAGGTTCAAAGAACACTTGAGCTTTCAGGAGTTTTGCCGGATCAAGGATGGTAGGAGAACTTGTTATCACAAAAAAAAGGGAGGATTCATGCAAGAATTAGACCTACAGTGAAATATGGGAAGTTTATTCTTGCCTGCATATGATGGATCACCCAAGTGCACAACCAAGGTTTGGGTGGAGAAGCTGGATACTTATTTTCAGCTTAATAGAGTTTCTGAAATAGAGGCTATCAAAATAGTTGCGCTGCACTTGGAGGGGGACGCTCATGAATGGTGGTTCCATGGACTAACTACACTTGTACATGCTCATATCACTTCATACTCAGTCTTCACCAAGAGACTGATAGAGATATTTGATCCAAAGGCCCACTTTGTTGAGCTAACAAAGCTCAAACAAAAGGGAGATCTAGAAGATTATATTGCTAAATATTTGAAGCTTTCATTAATGGTATCCAATATCACTATGAGTAGAAGGTTATTTATTTTTATTGATGGGATGGTTGAACCTTTGCATGGGTTGGTGAAATCCAGTTTACCAACTACACTCCTAGAGGCTGTGGAGAAGGCTAGGGATTTACAACATACTTTGCCGAAGGCAAAAGCATTATTGCAGCAAGAGTTTTCCTCGTGGCCAAAGAAGACACCTCTTGATCATGACCAGGGGAAATTAAGGAAGGAAAAGCTTTGCCTTACTTTCCAGAAACCATGGGTGCCAAACCATGAATGTGTTGTAGGGAAAGCACATTATATTGAGATATCTTCTGATGAAAAGGAGAAGGCCAGCACTGTATCATCTACAGAAGATGTAGGAAAATATTTTTCTCTAAGGGGAGGAGCTCTTGCAGAATTAAGAGGAGTCCCTAAATATCTAAATTTAAGAGTTAGAGGCAGTATTACGGGGCAAAGAGTATCAGTACTAGTAGACAGTGGAGCTACTCATAAATTCATTGATTCACAACTAGTCAAGAAGAGGGGCATCCATATGGAAGAATTTGAAGGATTTTCAGTCTTAGTTCTGGGAGCCAGAACCATGCAGTGTGCCAAGTATGTTTCAGAGTTTTCTATCACTATGGGAACCTACACATTGACATACCACTTCTTTTTGGTTTACATTCCTAACACCAATGTTATATTGGGTGTCCAATGGCTAATCACTCTCGAGAAAGTCACCACTAATTGGGAGACTCTAGAAATGGAATGGATAGAAAAGGAGAATGGTAAGCATCAAAAAATCAAAGGCATACATACTTACCCACCTCAGATTGTTTCAGCCCACAAGATGGAGGAAGAATTATGCAGAGGAGACATAGAATGGGCTGTAGAACTGCATTTATCTGAAGCTGGAGTCAAGGATTCCCCAGTACATCAAGATGTACAATCTCTCTTAGACCGGTACTCTATAGTATTTGGAGATATTCCACCAGGGAGACCTCCTGATCGGGGATTTGAGCACAATATTGAGTTGGAGCAAGGAATTCAAGCAGTGATTACCACCCCTTATAGATATCCCAAATCTTATAGGGATGAAATTGAAAGGGCTATCCAAGAGCTATTAGCTCTAGGACATATCCGGCCTAGCACTAGCCCTTTTGCATCTTTAGTGGTCTTGGTAAAGAAGAAGGATGGCACCTTGAGGATGTGCATCGACTATAGAGCCATAAAAAAGAAGACCATGAATAATAGATACCCAATTCCCAGGATCGATGAGCTGATGGATGAGCTAAGAGGATCCAAGTATTTCTCCAAGATTTACTTGAGATTCGGGTATCACCAAATCAGGGTTAGGGATCAAGACATCCCCAAAACAAATTCAGGTGTCACTATGGGCATTTTGAGTTCTTGGTAATTCCATTTGGCTTGACCAATGCACCAGCAACATTCCAATCTTGCATGAACCACATCTTCCGTGGTCATCTAAGAAAGTTTATATTGGTCTTCTTTGATGATATTATTATTTACAGTCACACATGGGAGGAACATTTGCAACATATTGAGACAATATTGCATATTCTCAAGGAGTAGAAATTCTATGCTAAACTCTCTAAATGTGAGTTTGGGCTCACAAAGATTCTTTACTTAGGCCACATCATCGGAGTGGATGGAGTAAGAGTGCATGAAGAAAATATCCGGGAAATCAAGGATTGGCCCGAGCCAAGGAATGTTAGAGAGCTCCGGGGTTTTGTAGGCATATGCACATATTACCGGAAGTTTGTCAAAGGGTTCTCTCAACTTGCAGCACCACTTACAGAGTTGACCAAGAGGGGAGCTTTCAGTTGGACACCTACAACGCAGAGGGCTTTTGATAAGCTCAAAGAGGTAATGAGTAGTTGTCCAGTATTAGTTTTACTAGAGTTCTCTCAACCTTTTGTGGTAGAATGTGATGCATCAGGTGAAGGGGTTGGAGCAGTCTTGATGCAAGGGGGGCATCCTATAGCCTTTGAGAGCAGGAAGTTGCTACCACATGAAAGGCTATACCCCATATATGATAAAGAAATGTTGGCTATTATGCATGCATTAGCCAAATTCCAGCAATACTTGGTGGGGAATAAATTCAGGGTGAAAACTGATCATAACAGTCTTAGGTTATTTCTTGAACAAAAGTAGCTCCAAGAAAGACAACAAAAATGGGTAAGAAAAATCCAAGCTTATGAGTTTGACATAGAGTATGTCAAAGGGAAGAGCAATATAGTGGCTGATGCTCTATCAAGGAGGCCAACAGCGTTGTCCTTAAGGGGCATGGACGCAGATTGGAAGACTCAATTGTTGGTTGAGTATTCCAAAGATAAATTTGCATGTGAGATACTTGATGGGGTGACAGTTGATGAGAGGTATAGAGTGATGGATGAGATCATATATTATCGAGATTGGGTCTTTTGGCTAAGAATTCTAAGCTCAAAGAGAAGATCTTACAAGCATCACATGATTCCCCACATGCAGGGCATCAAGGATTCACAAATACTTACCGGGCCATAAGGGAGAGATTCGGTATCAAGGAGGATGTACTCCAACATATTAAGGAGTGCATATTTTGTCAGCAGAATAAGGGAGAACACACCCATCCTACCAGATTATTACAGCCACTACCCATTCCGGATGGGAAATGGGAAAGCATCTCCATGGACTTCATCACCGGTCTACCTACTGTTCAGGGTAAGAATTGTATATTTATAGTTGTTGATAGACTAAAAAATTATTCACACTTCTTTTCCATTTCTGCACATTATACTGCTTCACAGGTAGCTGAGCTCTTCTTCAGAGATGTGTTTAGGCTCCATGGTCTCCCAAAGACCATAGTGAGTGATCGGGATAGCCGCTTCATGCGTGGATTTTGGCAAGAAATTTTTTGGTTAGTGGGGACTGAATTGACACAAAATACCAGCTATCATCCACAAACCAATGGATAGACTGAAATAGTGAACAAGTGGCTGGAAGGCTACTTGAGAAACTATGTTTCAGGACAGCAGAGGGCATGGCTGCGTTGGCTCCATTTGGGGAAGTATTGTTACAACACCACTTACCATATGACCATTAGTATGACCCCATTCCGAGCTCTCTATGGGTATGATGCACTCTCATTTTTTGATGTCATGTTTGGAGCAAGAAAGGCTCCTAGAGAAAAGGAATGGATTAAAGAGAGCCAAGACATACTTTAGGCCCTCAAAGACAACATTTCTATTGCCCAAAATCAGCAAAAAGTATATGTAGACCGTGGTCGGATAGAGAGACAGTTTGAGGTAGATGATTTAGTCTATCTTCATCTTCAGCCTTATATACAATCTACACTCAAAGAAAAGGGGGTTGAAAATATCAAACCACATTTCTATGGGCCATATAAGGTGATCCCTCATGTCAGGGAAGTATCATATGAGTTGGAGCTTCCCAAGGGGAGCAAGATCCATAATATCTTTCATGTTTCATGCCTCAAGAAGGCTATTGGAAAAAATGTAGTTCCCAATATGGGCCTCCCACCTATTGATGATGAAGGCCATCTAGTTCTGCAACCTGAGGCAATCTTGGATACACGGGAGAGGCAACTAAGGAACAGAGTGATCAAAGAATATCTGATTTGATGGAGGAATATTCCTGATGAGGATGCCACTTGGGAAGGAGAGAAGATCCTAGAGCATCCTTATTTGTTGTTGCTTGAGGACAAAAAACTTTTGAGAGGGGAGGATTGTAATATTCCCAATTAGCTGCTACTAGTTGGAATATTATATGTTGCTCTGTTTTGCATATTAGAAGAATAAATGGGGTAGGGAGACCCTTAAATACATTTAGTAGGAATAAAACATTCACCATGTAAAAAGGGATTTGTGTAGGTAGACAAAATAAGCCACCTTTGGTGTGAAAGGAGGTAATGCATGAGGACTAGATCCTTGTTGATCAAATCAACAAAACTGCTAAAAGAGAGGGAAAACTAGTGGGAACAACGCAGTTTTGATGGAGGACTCTTTGCAAGGAAGTAACCTCATAAATGAGTGGGGTCCAGGGTGAGGAGACTCACCAAGAATAAAAAGGAAGGGATGGCAGCCATGAGAATCATTCAGAATCTTGTCTATGTTTGAGTCTTATGACTTCTTGCATGCTTCAGCTGTTTAGCTGGGTTTGCTGCATTGTTTAGTGCAAGGGATTCTCATGCAAGAGTTCCACTCTCTTTTTTGGTTCAGCTTGTTTAAGGGATCTAAGAGGAGAATTCTGGGCTACATTTCCACCATCAGACTTGGGGTCAAGCAGTCACCAACTCATAAAGCGCAGTCTCTTACAGAAACTACGTCATTTATGAAGGTGATGCTGTGGTAGGGTTAAATCCCTTGATTTTGTGCTAGTTTCTTGGAGAAGGGGACTCTTCCTCTCCTGGAAGGCTAGTAAGGAGGGTCTTCAGCCATTTTTATGTGCTCTTATGTATTATTCAGCCATATCAAATGCAGATTTGCAATAAACTGCATGATTTTATGTAGAGATATCATTTTTTACTTGTGCTCTTATGAAACCCTTGCCGGGTTGTCTCCATTTTGTATAAAAGAGGCTAGACCTCCATTTTTCTTGGCTCTATGATTAATGTAATCTCCAGATCTGTTATGACGCATATTTTTCTGCAGAAACCATCATAGAATAACTTTGTTACATGCTTCATAATTTCCATTAGTGAAGTCATGGGGTTTGGGTGTTTTTGAGATGTATTGGGCTGAGGAGATATGTTTAACATAGCTAGAGTGATTTTTTTTTCCCATTCTGCATGTAAGGGTTATAAATAATAATATAAAGGATCCAAGTCCTATTTTCCAATTCTGTAGCAAAATTTTCTGAAAATAGCATTTTTACTGTCCATGCGGAAATTCCTAAGAAGGAATATTACACTGCATAAGGAAGTGAAGAAGGGAAAAAATGTCCAAAACTATGCCAAAAACTCAAGGGAATTGGTAGAACTCATAAAAAATCAACGATCTTACAATGATAGAACTGGCCTCAGTTACAAATAAGAAGCATGACCTTCTACAACAAAATACAATGAACCTATGAGATTTGACATGCATGTAGAATTAATTGGACAAGATTCACAAGAACAAACTTCGAAGACAATTCCCCAATGAATATTTCCATGCTGGTACCAACATATTTTTCATGGCTATTGTTATTCATGTGGAAAATTTTGTCATAAAGTTGTAGAATGTCGCACGTACCCTAGGAACCAATACAATTCCAGGAGATCTGTCAAATATGAACCTCCCAGGGCTCAACCAAACATCAATAGATTTGAAAATTTAAGAAATAATATGGAATGTTACAAATGTTGAAACTTTGGACACATAGCCAGAGACTGCAGACTTGAAAATCCTCCACAAGTATCTTCAAAGCCACATAACGAAAAAACATGGAAGAAGAAGAAGACTGATAATTGTGCTCTCGCTCTCAAGGCTAAAAAAAAAAGATTTGTGGTATGTTGATAGTGGTTGTTCAATGCATATGACTGGAGATAGAAAGAAATTTGTATCTCTAAAAGATAAGAAGGATGGAACTATATCCTTTGGAAATGATGGATCTTCAAATGTTAGAGGATCATGTACCGTCACTCTCAGAAGCAAAGATGTTCTAGCCAAGAATATTCTATTGGTTGAAAACATGACTCAAAATATGCTCAGTGTTGGAAAAATGTGTGATCAAGGACACATAATTTTATTTAAATCCACAAAATGTGAAATCGGGAAAGCCTCAGGTATGGTAAAATTGTGGCTACAACAAGTTGAGCTCCAAATGACATATATGTTCTAGATGAAGCAACTAAAGCATGTCTACTAGCTAAAGAAGATGAAAGCTGGTTATGGCACAAACAAATTGGTCACATAAACTTTGACAATCTTGTCAGGATAAGAAAAAAGTAAACATTATGAGAAACACTGAAAATCTCAAAACCTTCCAACACACTATGTGAGGCATGTCGGCACGGCAAGCAGCCAAAAGTCGAATTTAAAACAAAGGAACATTTTTCATCACATCCATTGGAATTGATACATACTGATCTATGTGGTTTTGTGAGATCAAAAGGCTTAGATGGAGAATTATATTTCATGTTATTGATAGATGACTATACTAGGATGACAGTTGTCAGTTTCATTAACAAAAAAATCTGAAGCATTTGAGTGCTTTAAGATCTAAAAGGAGTTGGTAGAAAATGAAAATGATTTGAAAATAAAGTGTCTAAGATCAGATAATGGTGAAGACTTCACTTCCAAATTATTTTAGCAATATTGTGACAAAAACAGAATAAAATGACAATTTTCAACAACATGAACACCTCAACAAAATGGATTTGTTGAAAGAAAGAACAGAAACATACAAGAAATGGGTAGAACAATGTTGAAGGACTCAGATTGGATGAAAAATTCTGGGTTCAAGCAATTGATATGACAGTCTTCATTATCAACCAAAGTCTTCTTTGAAATAATTGCAACAAGACCCCATATGACTTATGGAAAGGAAAACCGGCTAATGTAAAATATTTCAGAATCTTCGGAAGAAAATGTTATATCAAAAGAGAAGATCAAAAGCTGGGTAAGTTTGAATCACGTGTTGACAGAGGTATCTTTGTTGGTTAATCATGCAAAAGAAAGGCCTATAAATGCTATAATCTAAGATGAAAACAGATAGTGGAGAGCATAGATGTTACATATGATGAAGATGGTGTTCTAACGAATAATGATGAGGACCTAGAATATTTGAAACTTGAGATAGAGGCTGAAAAAGACACACAAAAAAATTCTAGAACAAGAAGCAACTTTCAGCCAGGAAGAAGTAAATAATGATCATCAAGATATATAGGAACAATAACAAGAAGCTCCTCCAAAGAGAACAAAATAATGGATTCAAAAGAACTATCCATCCAATCAAATCATTGGTGATATAAATGAAAGTCGACAACTTCGTTCATCACAACAAGCTCACATTTCTTTTCTAGCAACCTTTGAGCCTAGTAGTTTTGAGGAAGCCAGCTAGAATGAACATTGGGTAGCAGCTATGAATTAAGAATTGGATAAAATCAAGAAGAATAACACCTAGGAATTAGTTCCACGACCAAAAGATAAAAATGTCATTCAGACTAAATGGGTGTTCAGGAACAAATTGAATGAAAATGGATAGGTTACCAGAAACAAAGCAAGATTGGTTTTCAAAGGATGCACAAGTGGACGAAATTTATTTCGACGAAAAATTTCCACCCCTTGCCATAATGGAAGCCATCTACATGTTTCTCACCTATGCATGTTCAAGAAAAATCAAATTCTACCAAATGGATGTTAAGTCAACATTCCTGAATGGCGAATTAGAAGAAGAAGTTTACATCGAACAACCTAAAGGTTTTATACTATCAGAAAAATAAGACTATACTTGTAGGTTAAAGAAGGCTCTATATGGTCTCAAGCAATATCCCAGAGTATGGTATGCTCGTCTTGATGGATATCTACGTCAACAAGGGTTCCAAAAAGGTACTGCTTATAGAAATATTTATGTACAAATAGAAAAATATAATTTAAAAATCACTGAGGTATATGTGGATTATATAATTTGTGGTAGCAATGATGATCAACTAAGTAATAAATTTTCTACAAAGATGCAAAGTGAGTTCTAGATGTATTTACTTGGTGAGCTAACATACTTCTTAGGGCTTCAAATGTCTCAGTAAGAGAAAGGAATATTTATATGCCAAGCCAAGTACATCAAGGAAATGCTCAAGAAATTCAAAATGGAAGATTGCAAACCCGTCCTTACTCCGATGGTAACAGGTTTAAAATTTAGCATAGACGAATCATCTAAGGAAGTGGATCACAGGTTGTACATATCTATGATTGGCAGTCTTATATATGAAATAGCCTCCAGGTCAGATGTTAAGAAAGCAGTTGGACAAGTAGCAATATTCCAAGAAACACCAAAAGAATCACATATTATTGTCGTCAAAATAATTCTTCGATATCTAAAGGGCACACCAGAATATGGCTTGTGGTTTCCTAAGGGAAAAAATCTCATTATTCAAGCCTTTAAAGATGCAGATTGGGCAGGAAGTGTTGATGATCGTAAGAGTACTAGTGGAGTAGCATTCTATCTAGGTGGTTGTCTCGTATCATGGTTAGGAAAAAAGCAAACCTCAATCTCGTTATCTACAATGGAAGGAGAGTACATTGCAGCTGTAGCTTGTTGTACTCAAGTCCTTTGGATGGAACAAACTTTGCAAGATTTTCAAGTACAATTCAGTGAGCCTATTCGCATCTTCTGTGATAACACTAGTGCCATCAACATCTCCAAGAATCCTATCATTCATTAAAAAACAAAACACATTCCAATCAAATATCATTTTGTTAGAGAACAAGTCGCTGAAAAGAATATCAAACTTGAATATGTTGGTACACAAGAACACATCATTGATATCTTCAATAAACCTTTACCTCATGAAGAATTTGAATATCTTCACCAGAAGCTTGAGATTCTCCCAAGGTCTGATTAGATTTTTCTTATTCAGAAAGTAAAGGTGGAGTGGAAGTGTGTACAGGTCCGCAGGATGGTTCTATGTCAGGGGGAGTTACCCTTTGCCATTGATGTCAAAGGGGGAGAGAATGTTGTAGGAAGAGGTTTCATGATCGCAGGGGGAGTACTTGTGTTGCCATCAATTCCAAAGAGGGATATTGTTGATCAGTGGTTATCATTGATGTCAACACAAGTAGCACCAGTGGCTACCACAATATTGCATGGGAATTTTGACCTACAAAATTACTATATTCCGAGTCAAGGATATTTTTTATGGTTTCTACTTGTTGAGATGTTTCTGTTGATATATGGCATGCCATGTAATTCTTCACGGTTTGAGAGATATTCATGTTTGAAGTTAGTAACCCTGGTTAGTGGGCTAAAACCCCATGGGGTTGTGGCATGACACTATGTAATATTCCCAAATGGGGAATGCAACAATATATGAACAAAAAACTGGAAATAACAATGTAAATAAACTCATTAACATTGGAGACCAATATCGAATCATAACATCATGTATTAGATCAAAAAATCAATACAATATAGTGAGGCACAAATCATATACAATGAAGGAACAAGCCTCCCATAAGCAATCACTCCCAAAAATGAGTTGTTGTCACAATAAAAAACGCCGGAGAGAAACTACAACGTAGTCATATTGAGTATAACTACAACTAGAGATGATACAATGATGTAAAAATACTGATATAGGCCCTAATAGAATCTCAACATACAGATCCGGGCACTAGATCAGCTTCCCAAGACAACCCAAGAGGGTTTCTGGAAAATGCACACAATGTGCCAATGTAAGCTGTAGCCCTAGGGCTAAAGATATGCTACAACAACTGAAATGAGAAGATATGGCTGGAGCTGATGTAGATAACTAAATATCTTCTCCGATAGATTACCCGGATGAAAGAATGGCTCCTCCATTGAAGAAATCACCTCTCAAAACAACCACTGCAACTACCCCTGCAACTCCTCCCTAAAATAACGCAGATCTGGACTGAAACTGTGTTGTAGGGGATAAATTCTCCTTAGCATACTGCTAAATGTGTCGATAAATCTCAAGGGTCTTCTTTATAGGCCTCCCAATGGATGGAAACCTTCCTCCACTGAAAAACTAGCTCTGAAGACACCCGATCTAATCCTCCACCGCTGCACCCTCCCACACAACACAATATCTTGTAGAAACTGCGTTGATGAAGAAAATTTTAGCTTGGTTTGAAAACTTGAATGTGGAAATGAAATGCAATACTCTTCCAAGAGGCCTCTCAAGGAAAGAGGTGGGATTCCCGCTCGGGAACACCCGGTGCTAAACAACACAACAATCTCAACTAAACAGCTGAAGAATGCAAGAAGTCTAAACAAACCACACACAAAATAATAATCCAAAACATAACAAAATATGGCTACCATCCTATTCCTTATATATATTATGAGCTTCCTTGCCCTTGGCCCCACTCAGTTAGGTCATTTCCTCCATGCAATCCATCTTATTCCAAAACTGCGTTATTCCTCGTTTAATGGCCACTGCTCCATAACAGCGTTGTTGACTTGGTCAAATTTGACCTGTTCAACATGATCCAACCCCTGTTCATACTCAAAGGTGCTTTATTTAGCTACTTAGAAGGTCTCCTTTCACACTTGATGTTTTTTTATTGTTGCTAAGGAGATCTATGGGCCTCCCCACCCATTTATTCACCTACCTAGTGACAAAATGATCTATAATATTCCATTTAGCTAAAAGCTAAATTTCAGGAATATTACACACTAATCATTGGTTGTGGTCATGGAATAGTCAATAATTAATAATTTTTAAGCTCCTAAAATCCTTCCCACGTTCACTTGTTGAAGACCCTCTCAACCTAAGAATTTATATAAATTGTGATCATCATATCCTCATGTAGGGATTTCGCTACTTGAAACAGGTCATCGTGAAATTTTTTCTATAATGTTTTTTATAAGAAGGTTCAAAATTTGAAACGTTTGTCATGCGAAGCCAAAATCCTGAGGAATATTGTGTAAAAATTTCTCGTAATATTTTCCAAGATATGATTTGTGGAAGTTAGGGTTTTTGCAGGCTCCCGAACTTCATCTCAAAGGGGTGACCTTGGGAAAATCATCATAAATATCTCTCTAAGCATCAGATTGAAATTCTGGAAAAAGTGGCGGATAGTGCACAGACTATAGTTTTCATTGTATCAATTTCAGGGCCTAAGGAGGAAACAATGACACGTGGCATGCTATACAAATTCACTCTACTGAACTAGTCCATAATTAGGTCATTGTGAGAGATTGGGCATAACTTTGCCTTGAAGAATCCAAATTGGGTTAGAACTGTGGGATTGGAAAGAAGACTCAGAGGGCTACTAAAGGACCTAAAATCACATATAGGGGATCTGAAATAATAGATATACATGAGATTCAATATCGACCTCCTAGAAGGCAAGAAAAAGCTAGATCATGTGTTGTCAAGGGCTGCAAAGGACCAAACTTTATAGGGAAGAAAAGTGAAGCAAGGTGCTGCACAATGATGTAGCAAAGGTAAGCTCTAGGTAAGTATATTCTGTATATGAATGTTCATCTCTTAATTTCATTATCTTCTTTATATTCTTTTTTTTTTTTTTTTTTAGCACTTACATATGCTCTACAGGATGAGGTAAGTTTTGCTATTATCATGTCATGGGTATTTCCTTGAATAATTTTTGTAGGTATCATGTATTCATAAATATAATAATCAATGCATGATCTAATGTTCTGAAGAGTGAGAAATGGTAGCATGAAATGAGCAACAATCAAGGTGCAGAACAACAACAAGAAGTTCACCACATGAAGTATTCAAGTGGGCAACAATGCATACAGTCATGGTATTGAGTCATTGTAAAAGAATCATTGTAAAATTTGTACAAGTGTCTATTTTCCAAGAATGGAAGAGGCAATGTTGGCAGGTCTAGGATCATCATTAGGTGGTTGTGTCATAGTTGGGGTTATGTTCTAGTGTGTCTTCTTCTTCTACATAATTCTATATCATTTTAAAGTGGACCATTTTCCCTGGTACAGGAGTCCATTCTTCTTTTATCCTTCTATAGGGTGGTAGGGTGTCCTAGGCTGGTGCATGAAGTCACCATCAGGTTCAAGCCTCTGAAAAATTCAGGGTGGTAGGGTGGTGCTAGGGTGAGTTGTAGCTCATTGGGTGTTGGGGCATTCGTTCAATTGACTACTGAAGAATCTTGGGCGTTGGAGCATCCATCCAGTGGGAGATGGAGAAGAATTATTTTCTAGATTATAGGAAGTTGGAGATTTCTTTTCAATTGGAGTTGAATATTAAATAATTATTAGAAATACATTCAGGTGGTTTTTGTCCCAGAGGGGGTTTCCACCTTAGAAAATGTATGCATTTGTGTTGCTTTTGTTTACTGCTATCATTGTACAAACACTGATAATAATTTAAGATTAACTAATTCTCTAAAATATTAGTAATAATACTAATTGAAAGGAATATTGATTCACCCCCCTCTCAGTATTTCCAACAAACAATTCATCTAGTCATGAGATAACTATTCTTGTAAATACTCTGTTTTGCAACAAAAGAAGGAGGCACTAAGGTGGCTTAAGAAGGTCTTGAAATCATGATTTCAGAGTTGAATTAGGTGTCTTAGAGGTTTTGGCAGCATTAGGCGAGGTGGAAGATGGTTTCTGGACTGAAGGAGAGGCTAATTGGTGCTGCTATAGGATCTGCTACATGTTTGGTGTAGTGTTATAGGATGTTCTATGAATGCTACAGGAAATAGGTTGAGGGTGTTTTAAGGTCAAATTTGATGAGGAAAGAGGTATGGAAGGTGAAATGAAGGTGTATTTAGGTGGATGGAAGGTGGCCAACCCCTTTTCCAAGCTCATAACTAATTTTAAAGCTCGTCTTGCACTTCTAGGGCTACTCTCGGTGTGGTGGTGAAAATATCAAAAATAGGGTTGAGGGCGATTTTTTTGAAAGGAGATTGGTGAAAGGTGAGAAATGGAGCTAGGGATGTTGGCAGAGTCCTCCTTGACCGATATACTCAAACCTTCAAGAAAGCTACATGTTCATTCAATAAAAATGTCAAATATATGATGAAGAAGATGGAAAAGATGAGTTAAATTTGATAAGAAAACCTACTTATTCATTGAAATAGAAATCTAACTCACTATTCTCAACATGTCCATGAAAAATACAACAACCTATCTATTCTTTCCAAGAAATCATAAAATGAAGAGCAATTTTGGGCCTGTGGTGAATATGTTCCCCCCTCAAGCTCCAATGAAAGAGGTGAGAGAGGGAGGCTTTGAAACAAAACTTTTGATTTTATATGCTGTTGTACCATCATCTAAAAGATCCTAACTACAGTAAATGTGAAATGGAAGCAAACCAAAAATAGTAAAATGAAATATAAGAAAACTAACTAAAAATCATGAAGTAAACTATCTACGATGGCATAAAAATAAACATAAATACACAAGATAGATATTGAGGCCAATGGATTGGTGATCCGAATGGAAAATGGCATCAACCCATGGTACTCATCTACCCATGTCATCCATCCACCCATGGAATTTACCCATGGTATTGTAAATGGCATCGACCCATGGTATTCATCCATCTACGACAGTTTATTCTCTGCCTGATGGCAGTGACCCATGGTATGTATCCACCCACGGTATTCATCCACACATAGGATTTACCCATGGTATTGTAAGTGGTATCTACCGATGGTATTGGTCTATGGTATCTACACATGGTATTGTAACTCAAAAAATGCTATAAATAACAAGCCTCAGTTTGTAAAAGGACAGATTGTTCGCCACAATGTAGCTTCTACAGTTATTCTTTGTTTTAATAAAACAAGTTTATGTGGTTTTATTAAAACAAAGAATAACTGTAGAAGCTACATTGTGGCAGACAATCTGTCCTTTTACAAAGTGAGGCTTGTTATTTATAGCCTTTTTTTTGAGATAGAATACCATAGGTGGATACCATGGGCCAATACCATGGGTAGATACCACTTACAATACCATGGGTAAATCCCATGTGTGGATGAATACCATTGGTGGATACATACCATGGGTCACTTACAATACCATGGGCGAATAAATATCATGGGTGGATGAATACCATGGGTCGATGCCATTTACAATACCATGGGTAAATTCCATGGGTGGATGGATAACATGGGTAGATGAGTACCATGGGTTGATGCCATTTTTCATTCGGATCAATTGGGCTCTAACCCACAAGCTCAACTCTCTGAAACTAAATCAGTGAAGGACAAATTTCATACTCATTTTCTTGCAGAAATAGTCTCATTACATAACCATGAAAGTCTCAAAATTCTATCACAAGAGCTAAGAGTCTACTAGATTCCTCCAAAATTCGAATCCTAATGAGCTGCTTCTATGCACTATTTAAATTGAAGGGTAGCTACCAACATCTCCCTAAAAAGTAGGTGATGTGTCCCATTTTATTGCAAGATAAGTGGATCTTTGGTGCACTTGTTCTTCCACTTGCTTGGATGCCTTTGATTTCGAGTTGTTGGAGGGAATATCGAGGATCACCTGACTAACTTTAGGATTTAAGGAGGTGGAAAACCCTCCTATCATCTCTCCTTGCTGTCTACTCCAAGCTTTGATTGCACAATATTCAACAAAAATGGAATATCTTCATGATTATCCTTCATTTAAACTATATTAAGTATTTGAATTATGAAAAGCCTTAATCACCATCTACACTAAGCAACATTTGACCATAATGCAATTAAATGTGAGAAAGAGAGACTAATAAGGCTAAAAAGGTGACAATTAACCATTCCAATTATACCTAATGATGATGCTCAACAACCACCATAAGCTCCACTGTGGCAATCATTCAACACTGCCTCACCTTCTTCTAGGGTTACGAAACATCTAAGGATTGAATCAACATCGTGACGATATAAAGTGTCATAGGTAATAACATAACTTTTAGCTAAATTACGCAATTTTCTCCGCTCATCCTTTGAAAAAGTGAGGGAAAACTTCAAAGTCTAAAGATATATAATAATATCTCCATAACAAGGATCCTATGAATAAATAAGGAAAATATGTTCATCAGGGAACGATTCCTCATAAACCATTTCTTCTTCACAAGGAAACTCAGAGATTAATTCCACGAATACTAAAAATTTCTTAGATTTTGCTGACATGAACTTGAGATTAAAATCTTGTAAAATGAAAACCCATTTGTTATATTTTCTCCCAATGACCTGCCTACTGAGAACAAACTGAAATGGGTTGACAACCACTAAGAAAAAAAATATTTCGAAGCAGAATATAGTGTCTAAGTCGCTAGACAACATGAGCTTCTACCAAAGCTAATTTCTCTACATGAGAGTATCGTAATTCAGGACCTACCAATCCCCGGATTAGATAGTAAGTCATGTGCTCACAAAGAGAAAATTAATCCTGAACTAGAACCATACCAATGGTTGATTCTACCATGGTGAGATACAGAAGGAAATCCCTGTTATAATCGAGTGGAGTCGCTAAAGGAGTAGAGGTCAATGTTTGTTTCAAATCATCAAATGAGCGCTGAGAAAAATTTTCCCATAGAAATGGAGCTCCTTTTTTCAGCAATCTCATAAATCACTTCGTAATCTCAACCTAATTAATGATAAATCTCCTCAAGAAATTGGCTTTTCCTTGGAGACTCTGAAGTTGAAAAATGGTAGACAGGGGAGGAAATTGAAGGATTGCCTTAACCTTGAAAGGATCTACATGAATTCCTTAAGTAGATACTATGAAGCACAATAACCGACTGGGTGTGACGTCGAAAACACACTTATTCAGATTGAACATGATTCTATAATAATGACATCACTCAAAAATAAAACGAAGATGATGAGGATGATCCATTCTGTTTCGAGAACGAGAAAATAGGTCATCCAAATACGCTTCGATGATATGTTTGATATCATGAAAATCCATTAGGTGAATTTTTAGGTCTAAAATGGGCCTCCTAAGGAAATTATATAATAATAGTGGAAATAATAAAATAAGATTTGATTACATCATCAAATTTTAGAGGGAAAAAAGAAAAAAAACTACTTTTTGAAGTCGTATTTTCAACTTATCTCCCAAATTTTTTACTCAAATTTCGAGTGGGAGTAATCGTTGGATGAAAAATTTAATTCCTCATCCAAGGAGTACCCATGTTGCATACTTTTGATGGATTCTGCTACATGAAAAATGACAAATACATGAAAAACGTGATTGCAATCATGTTTTTTCATGTATTTATCATTTTTCGTGTAGCAAGGTCCATCAAAAGTATGCAACGTGGGTACTCCTTGGATGAGGAATTAAATTTTGCATCCAACGAGTACTCCCACTCAAAATTTGAGTAAAAATTTTGGGAGATAAGTTGAAAATATGAGTTGAAAAAGTAGTTTTATTATTTTATTATTTTTTATTTTTTTTACCCTTTTACTTAAAAAATGGTGAATCATCCCCCATGGTTGACATCGTAATCTCGAATCCTATTGGTTCTTATAAAGTTTATTTTTGTTGTACATTTTTCTTAGGAGGCCCATTTTAGACCTCAAAATTCCCCTAATGATAGGACATGGCCCGCTGAAAATTCGCTCCAATATTTTTAAGGCCAAAAGGCTTCTTTTTGTATGCAAACGTACCCTAGGGGAAGATACAATTTTTCTTATGTTTATCTACAGGATGAATACTAATTTTATTACAACCTGAGAAACCATCCATGAAGGAGAAAATTTCATTTCCCAAACATTCATCGATAATGTGATCAATAAAGGGTGTGGGGAAATTATATTTAGGACAAGCCTTATTTAAATCCCTAAATTCTATGCACACGTTGATCGTTCCTTGTTACTTATCAACCGGGACTGGATTTGAAACCCACTTAGTCAAAGGAATGGGGTATATGAAACCTGCCTTAAGCAGCTTCTCAACCTCAGCTTTGATGGCTTCCGCTTTCCTAGGTTTTATCGGTTGAAGCTTCTTCCTTATAGGCTTAGCATTCTCATAATTCTTGATCTCATGTTGGACAATTGAAGGATCAAATCTAGGCATTTCCTCATAAGACCAAGCGAACACATCATGGAATTACTTGAAAAGAGTGGTATAAATTTAAATTTGTTCAGGGGAACACTTGGCTTCGATGAAAACATTCTCAATTATATTGGGATCCCTGGAGATGCTCACTGGAGTTGTTTCTGAAATTATAGACATGTCACCTTTGACATAAATCTCTACTGGAGCCAAAGGGTTTAAAATCATGTGAACATCACCAGTTGACACAAGTCTAGATAAACTTGACTCAACTTGATGCAGGTCCGGTAGAAAATATGACCGATGATGCAATTCATCCCACGGTATTTCTATGCCCGTAATTGCCTCTAGGATTGCCTCCTTAGATGGTAAACTAGTATCAAGGTAGTCCATAGAATAACTCGAGTCAAGTGTCCAAGCCAGAGGCACATATCTATCCAAATCCTCTGGTGAAGGGGAGTAGGATCGAAATCTGCAATATTAACTATAAATTGATAAGCAATTTCATCTACAAACATGGGATATGACATTCCACCCACTTTCCCTTCTTCTAATGTGTTCATAGAATAGGTTAAGGGCCAAGGATCCAAAAAATAATGAGTTCTCAAGAACTCTCTTCCAGAATGTAATATCCCCAAAAGGGACTGCTCAGCAAAACAGGCCTGAAAAACGCATTTTTCAGGGATGTGTGCTTCAAAAACAAATATCAGCCCTTGGATTCCTTAGATATGATAATATAAGACCCAATTCCATGAGGAGATCAGAAACCAAACAAACTAGGTGAGGAAAACATGCCTCCCACACCTAGTATGGCTTGATAAATGTCCAATGAGGGACTGCAGCAATATATATACACTGTATTGGAGTAGCAGCAGGCTACTAATGCATGGTATGTGTTAATAAACACTTTAATATCAGTAATATATGCAGAAGAAAGGAAAGTGATCTATCCCTTCAACCAAAGGTGGGGAAAAACAATGATTTAAGCCCTAAAAAGGTTATTTTCAGAAATATGCATAGAAATAGAGGAATTTCATAGTTGGATCTGTTATCTTAGGTCATGAGGGACTCCCATACCAAATTTCAGCTTAAAACATTCATTCTAGCTAAGTTAAACAGTTCTCCCACTCCCGGAATGGCTTAAAAATGTTGATTTCCCATGACCTAGCGTATGCAGAAATTACTAAAGCACAGAAATCATGATTTTATGAAGTTTTAACTATAATAGGGTCTTAAAATCATTAAATTGGATCAATGATATGTATCAAACAATATACAAGAGAAAAACAGAGGTTTAACATGAATAAACCCTCAAAATAGAGGTGTTGCACCATGTATTAAGACTGAAGAACTTGATAGCATAATTTTCAGAGGGCTGAAGTAGTGCTTTATTATATCTCATATCTAGGGCAGATATTTACATAAAAATATATATCTATTACAGATCTATATGCCAAAAAGGCTCTTCTTTACACTCCCCCTGGGGATCTCAGCAAAAGATGGATATCAATGAATAGATCTGAGATCTCAGCCACAGATCTGCAGTAATATTCAGAAATTTCTGAAGCATATGATACATAGCAGATCATATCTGAAAATAACATGGATTGGTTGCCCAATCCATGGATCACCAAAGTGAAGGGAAGGGTCCCTTTCACCAGATATCTTTCCTCCAAGCTGATATAAAAACCCCACTACAACTCTGCCTGCAAAAAGGACGTAGTCTCTTTAAGGAACTGCGCAGTGGAGGATGGATAATACTTTGGCATGATGCCAATAATAGAAACTGAAGCTCCAACAATGGATGCACTCTTCCATGAGGTTAAAAGACACACTCATTGAGAAGAGGCTCCAATACAAGCTAGATCTGAACAGATCTAGTATTCCACTTGCTGGAGCTTACAAAAGCAAGCAAACCCTCACTGGATCTGCATTGCAGTTGGAAGTAGAAGCTTGGTCTCCAACCTGATAGTGGACAATCAATACAAGCTCTCCCAAGAGCTCCTCAATGGGAAGAGATGGAACTCCTAAATAGGAAATCCCAATGCAATCTAGGCTAAGAAGCCAAGAAAGTTGTTTTTCTAAATAGACAACAATTCAGAAATAAAATCATGAACCCCCCAATATGTTGCCTTCCCTTCCTTTTATAAGATGAGAGCTTGCCAAAACCCTAAACCACCTTCATTCATTTAACCCTTTTCACATGGAGGACCTCCTTCTAGAACTGCGTTGATCATCCAGGAGGTTCAATGCATCTGGATTGAGTTGTGATTTGGTCTTGTTGACCCAGTCAAATGGATCAATCCTATTTAACACACAAGTGGATTTTATCAAGACAGCCCTGATTTTACCTCTGTTCACATTGGGCATGTTTTTATTCTTTTATTAGGAGTTTTTGACCCTCCTTTACATAATTATTCTTTGAACAAAGAAAAAAAAATGAAATTGAATATTCCTATTAAAATAGGAATATTACAGTCCTCCCTTCCAAAATGTTTCTTGTCCTCAAGCAACTCACAAGGACTTTGTGAAATCTCCAATGGAGCTGTCTCCTCCCAAGAATGCAAGTCTCTCTTTGGTTAATGAACTAAATAGCTGTTATTATGAAATAATGGGAGATACATAAAATAATCACATGCTGTCCATTGGTCCCTTCAAGGCATGAGAGATAGTAAACATTGGGCACTTTAACCCTCATGAGAAACTCCAATCTCCCTGCTATTATATAAACAAAGTGAGCCATCCTTGATAGCTCAAAGAAATAGTCACCAATCCCCACCATATGCAATGTGTAGGGGCTCCATGGTTGGAAATGAGAGATAAGAATACTCAACTCACACTGTCTCTCCCTCCATTTATGATAAATATGGAGCTGATGATCCTGGGCTGCAATAATATAGTCCTCATGAAGCCAAAAGAGACTTGGAACTTCATGATTCCCTTCATGGATCCTAGTGAGCCTTCTTGCCCAATCTTCCATGCATATAGTGAATAGAGTATCCTCACCATATGTGCTCCAAAAGACACATGGACTAAGTTTCATATGATATATTGGATGATGACAATAGTTCCTCCCTTGAGACCAGCGTTGTCCTTCATCTTGCTGCCTCAAATCATAGTACAATAAGTGGCCATCCCACCACCTTCTTGCTGCAAAAAGCTTCTTCAAAGCTTGGAAATAGTAGAGGGTAATAGGTGTTGGATGAATATGATTCAAACAACACATGTCTTGCTGCAAATTCTCCCAAGTGAGAGACTTATTCCAATGAAATAAGCCCAACATATGGCTTCTAGCATAAGAAAACAAGTGATATAATGCAGCAGCCACACAATGTTCTATCCTCCTCTTGAAGTACAAGTAAATATGGGAGATTTAATTCCAAATGGACACATCCACACAATGTGTCATCCCTCCTCTCATGTTCATAACAAATATTGGAGAATTATTAACATCATGATACAAACAAGCTCCCTTATGCCACCTCATGAGAAGGTTACAATTTCTCCCAACCCAAAGTACATACATGATTATGATATCCCTCCTAAACATAAATACATGTACATACATCATAGACATAAGTAAAGGTATGGACATGGAATTCATCATGGGGTGTCCATACTTCCTTCTTGTCAACCAAAGAAACCATGCCTCCTCCTTATGCATTCTTTCCTTGAGATACAAGGCATGAGACAAGAAAATCAAAAACCTTGGGTGGTACCCATACTCACCCATTAGAAACCAGCGCAGGTCATCTCCTCCCTGCTTTCGATCTGGATGTGGTAAGTGGTTTACATGCCACTTACTTACTTCCCTCATCATTCCACCAAGGCTGAAGGTGAAATGTATATTTGGTGCTTTGGGGAAGCACCCATCATGCCGCAAGACCTCCCTTAGCCTATCAAGGGAGTGGCCATATTTGGAAATAGTCTTGGCCCATAGTTGGCCATGTAGATTATATGGTAAGACACTCCTTTTAGGAGTCATGGCCTGCACATGTAAAGAAAAAGAATGCATGCAATCATAAAGTAAAATGTGCTTTGCATAAGCATGCTTCTTACCCAAAGTCTCCAGTGCTGTGATAATTCCTCTCTTGGCCAAATGGATCACTGTACAAGGTTGAGGGAACACTTTTCTATTTCCATCAAGGAGTTTCCCTAGAGGGCTTCCTCCAAATAAGGAGACGTCGAGGCATAGATCATAATATAAAGATATATGGACTGATGTGTCCTGGTTGGCCTTGCATAGATCCTCATGCCTTCTTAGTACATCACTCTTTTGAAATAAAGAGGGGTGAATGTTTCTTTCCCAATGAATCTTTCCATCCTCTTCATCTTCTGCAATATTCAGGATCTCACCCTCTGATAATGATGGCACATGATGCTCATGGATTTTGCCATAATTTCTATATGTGAGACTCTCTGAAACTCCTTGCAAGGATGCAAGAGCTTCTTTTCTTGGAGCAGCTGCTTCTTCTTCTCCTTCATCAAATGCTAGAGATGCCTTTGTCATGACTGCGCTGTCACCCCTAGCCTTTTCTCCAATGGTGGAAAATGCCTCATCATCAATAGGAGACCTTAGATCTTGGCCTACACTTGAAAGAGGAATATTCATGCCCTTTCTTTGAGAAGAAGACTCTTCAAGTGGAGAAGATGACTCCTCTTCCTCTGGTCTTCTATTGTAAAATCTCCTAATTACTTAATGAATAAAATTAGCAAAAGTAGATACTCTTGTATGGCCTTCATGGTTGATCCACTAATAGCTTGCCTTGCCTTCCATGTGCAGTGCTAAGATCTCCACAACCTCTTTCTCCACCACTGGGTGTAGTAGGAAAAATGATTCTAGCTTCATTACCCAAGCCACACTGCACACTTGAGTGATCCATCAAATGTAGACAACAGGAATCTGTTGCCTCTTATCATTCTCTTACTACATGGTCTTCTCTCTTCTCTCAGTTGAATAAACTGAGGAAAATATAGGGTCTCTTTGAAAGCCCTAAGTTGGCACTTGTATTCTGCCAAATACCCACTTAGGATCTCATGTTCCAAGTGGTCTTATTTCTCTCTACTTCCTCTATGATAACAGGAAGTGCATGGGTCTTCTTCTTCCTCTTGAAACCTTCTAAAGGTCTCACTGCATATTTCTCCTTCTTGAACCCCTCTAGGAGTTTCATTTATTTCATCTTCTTATGTCTTCGTAGATCTGAAAATTAATGAGAGAAATATCATCCTCTCCATCATTTTTTTCTTCTTGGGCTGAGACTCACAGGCTGAGCCAAGAAAGATGCTCTGATACCACTGTAATATCCCCAAAAGGGACTGCTCAGCAAAACATGCCTGAAAAACGCATTTTTTAGGGATGTGTGCTTCAACAACCAATATCAGCCCTTGTATTCCTTAGATCTGATAATCTAAGACCCAATTCCAAGAGGAGATCAGAAACCAAACAAACTAGGTGAGGAAAACAGGCCTCCCACACCTAGTATGGCTTGATAAATGTCCCATGAGGGACTGAAACAATATATATACACTTTATTGGTGTATCAGAATGCTACTAACACATGTTATGTGTTAATAAACACTTTACTATCAGTAATATATGCAGCAGCAAGGAAAGTGATCTATCCCTTCAACCAAAGGTGGGGAAAAACAATGATTTAAGCCCTAAAAAGGTTATTTTCAGAAATATGCATAAAAATAGAGGAAAGTGACGGTTGGATCTGTTATATTAGGTCATGAGGGACTCCCATACCAAATTTCAGCTTTAAAAAATCATTCTAGCTAAGTTAAACAGTTCCCCCACTCCCGGAATGGCTTAAAAATACTGATTTCCCATGACCTAGAGTATGAAGAAATTACTGAAGCACAGAAATCGTGAATTTAATAGGGTCTGAACATCAGAAATTGGATCAATGATATGGATAAAAAAATATACAAGAGAAAAACAGAGGTTTAACATGAATAAACCCTCAAAATAGAGGTGCTGCACCATGTATTAAGACTAAAGAACTTGATAGCATAATTTTCAGAGGGCTGAAGTAGTGTTTTATTATATCTCAGATACAGGGAAGATATTTACATAAAAATATAGATCTATTATAGATATATATGCCAAAAAGGCTCTTCTTTACACTCCCCTTGGGGATCTCAGCAAAAGATGGATATCAATGAATAGATCTGAGATCTAAGCCACAGATCTGCAGTAATATTTAGAAATTTCTGAAGCATATGATACACAGCAGATGAGATCTGAAAATAACATGGATTGGTTGGCCAATCCATGGATCACCAAAGTGAAGGGAAGGGTCCCTTTCACCAGAGATCTTTCCTCCAAGCTGATACAAAAACCCCACTACAACTCTGCCTACAAAAAGGACGTAGTCTCTTTAAGGAACTGCGCAGTGGAGGATGGATAATACTTTGGCCTGATTCCAAGATCATAAACTGAAGCTCCAACAATGGATGCACTCTTCCAGGAGGTTAAAATACACACTCACTGAGAAGAGGCTCCAATACAAGCTAGATCTGAACAGATCTAGTATTCCACTTGCTGCAGCTTACAAAAGCAAGAAAACCCTCACTAGATCTACGTTTCATTTGGAAGTAGAAGCTTGGTCTCCAACCTGATAGTGGACAAGAAATACAAGCTCTCCCAAGAGCTCCCCAATGGGAAGAGATGGAACTCCTAAACAGAAAATCCCAATGCAATATAGGCTAAGCAGCCAAGAAAGATGTTTGTCTAAATAGACAACAATTCAAAAATAAAATCATGAACCCCCCAATATGTTGCCTTCCCTTCCTTTTATAATATGAGAGCTTGCCAAAACCCTAAACCACCTTCATTCATTTAACCCTTTTCACATGGAGGACCTCCTTCTAGAATTGTGCTAATCATCCAGGAGGTTCAATGCGTCTGGATTGTGTTGTGATTTGGTCCTATTGACCTAGTCAAATGGCTCAATCATGTTTCACACACAAGTGGTTTTTATCAAGACAACCCTGATTTTACCTCTGTTCACATTGGGCATGTATTTATTCTTTTATTAGGAGTTTTTGACCCTCCTTTAGATAATTATTCTTTGAACAAAGAAAACAAAATGAAATTGAATATTCCTATTAAAATAGGAATATTACACAGAAGGGGCCTTGGACGATGAAATGACATTTATTCAAGTGGTAGGGGAAGGGATATCAAAAGTACCCAACAATGAGGAATACATTTCGATTCCTAAATTCTCTATAGGATTTTTGGCATTATTCACCAAGGGAACAGTAAAATCAGAGGATGCATTGGATTATTTTGGAGAATAATCCATATGATCAACCATAAAAATTATCCCTTCATGGGGAAAGCATATGATGTGAAATAACGATGATACAATGGCATCCATTTCATAAATTCAATTTCATCCCAATAAAAGGTTATACTCCAAATTAGCATCGACTATTTCCACCTCGCTATTGAATACCTTTCCCCCAAAATAGATGGGAAAGGCTAGAACAATTCCACGCGACCTATGAGAATGAACATCAAATGCAGTCAAGAGAGTAGGTGAAGGGATAGCTTGAGGTGACTCGATAGCTTTCCAACATGAAATGGACATGAAGCATGTGGAAGATCCCTCATCAACTACAGTTCGAAAAATATCCACATTTCGATATGTAGATTTAATCTGGAAAGCCATGTGATGAGGGAGTCTCTTCTTAATATTTGACATGTCAAATGTAATAATAAGAGAGTTTTTAAGTTCTATTTCCCCTATCGTAGTGAGCAGCGCACTCCTTTGTGCTGGGAATGATTGGAGTTCCTCTAATGCAGACATCACACGAGGACTTTGAGCCAAATATTCAACAATAAAGTATTTCTGGGCAGCCTTGGCATTAGGGTTGATTGTCAAATGTTTTGTAGAGCCTTTCAGCATCCAAGGTATAGGCTCAACTGGTAGCCTCTCAATATGGAGTGGCTATGGAACATCGGGAGCAACCTTAGGCTTAGAGGATTACGGTCTACCATAATCATGTGACCTTGTCGTAACATCAACATGAGAACTCATCATGTATACATTTGATGGATTTTCCCCTTCCTGGTTGCCCCCTGTGGGGGTCCCAGTATTAGCATTTGTGTCAGCAAGAATTTTCTACCCCTGGGGAAAAGGGTTATTCAGAACAGCCTGGGAGCTAGAAGAACCATATTTAGCTAAAAAGCACTGAGAATCTTGAATCTTAGGGCAAAGATGAGTTAAATGGTCTTAAGTGCATAATTTTCAAGGAAAATTAAATTTCTCTTTTGAATCCTTTTTACCCTCCCCAACATCATTACTGGGTTTGTTTGCATTACCCTTCTCATCCTTATCTTTCTTCTTATAACATCCCTTTTTATTCCCATCATATTGTTTATTTCCTTTGGGGTTAGAAGATTGGACAACATTAATAGTTAATGGTTGAGAAGGAATAGGCACTAATGGTGATACCTAAATTGAAGAAACATTTTGTAAAGACAACTACTGCAATTGACTCAACAAGTTAGCCCTGCTGTTATCAATTGATCTGACTAGCCTATTGGCATGGGGACCTAGCTTCAGTTTGGCTAAATATATCTTGGATCGAGGAGAATTAGGTAAGATCTTATAGAGAATCCCATACTGAGAATATATAAGATCTAATTGTTGTGCTCTAAAGATAACTTGTTCCTCGATGAATACCCTGGAGAGTGAAACACCATTCAAGATTTCTGGCTATAAATATTTTAAAAACCATTCAATAAGGAATTCGTTAGGAATATATGACTTAATGAGTCTCTTCCTTCTTCGCCATTCTTAAATATGGTAAGAAATTTGAGTTGCTTTATCCTATTGGAAACTAGCTAATAGCTCAGTTCCAGCATCATATCAAATGGGAAACGGAAAATGGTTCAAGAACATAGTATCCCATTCACCAAAAGAAGAAAAGGTATTCTCGCTAAGATCTATATATCACTTTGAAGGATTCCCAATTAACGTGAATTGGAACATTCTCAATTTGATTGAATCATCAATTAGGGAGTTAGATGAACACCAATAAATGGAAAGTTTTTACATGGTCAGCTAGATCCTCCCCATAATTTTTTTCAAATTTTGGAATATCCGATGGAAGTTTGGTGGGAACTGAAGGCCAAGCCGGATTATATCGGATCGGTTCGTTTGTCAATTTTGAAAGATCTAAAAAATTTAGAGTTTCCCTAAGATGTTCCTACGAAGTAGAAAGGCATTTTCCCCTGTTGACCAAAAGAAAAATATTCCCAGCTCCTCAACCACTATAAGCAGGGTTTGTCCATCCTTCAACTCCTTGAAAGGATTAAAACCTTTACCTTGAGCGAAGAAAGGAAGTAATCCTAAAGAAGGGTCAGAATGAGGGATATGACCACTCCCAAAAGGGAAACCTTGGAAATATTTTGAAGCACTAGCCATAGAAGTCATCGCTATGGAAGAAATAGATGAAATGGTTAAAGGAACTGAGGGAATTGCACTAGAAGGCATCCCAAATGAAAAGGAACCAATGTGGGAAGAAAATGATTGGGTGCCCCCACTTGAATATGGAATGGAGGGAGAGCCAAATATATAAGTACTAGGAGTGATAGTGGATATAGAAATTGTACCTCCTCCTTCAACTAAAAGAGGAGTATGCACACTAGTAGTACTCATAGCCTAAATTGTGCTCCCAACAGTGGTCATCGAATGAAAAGGAGGAGAGAATGAAGGGCTTGTCGGCCTGTGAGTCGGGGTCCCAACATATAATACAACATCTATAATATTAGGAGAAATAGGTCAAGAAGTAGTAACAGGGGACTCAAGAATCTCTTCAACCTCAACCTCGTCTTCTGACTAAAAGAGAACCCTAGAAAGGACTGAAGTGTTCCTATCCAAATCACAACTTACACTCGGACCACCCTATGAAAATATAGCCTCAAGCAGAGGATAAATATCTGATGCATTCACTGATAGTGATTGAAAATCACTAGCAGAATTGCACCTATGTCTTCTAGAGGAAGGCTCGGCACTTGCAGGTGAGAGCCCATGAAGCCTCCTAGACCGATGAACTGGCCGATCAACCAATTTTAATTATTAAGATAACTTGCAAAGAGTTAAAAAATTATAAATATATGGTAATATAGGAGCAAAGAGCACTAATTCAAATGTCCCTAAATATACAACCAATCAAGCTACCTTCAGGTATTTCTTCTCTGGGTAATTAAGACCAGACACCAAAATAAAAGAAATCGAATATAAGAACCTTCCGAAAATATTCTGGGGTAATTATGCCCCAGGCCTATTAGCGAAGGTAACATAAATAGTTATGCTAACCTCGAATAAAATCCTTTGCGAGTGCAAGTACCCAATCTTCGCAGGGGAACCCTCTCGAGGAACTAATGAGAGTGATGCAATGTCTGCCTTAGGTACCATGGGTATCCCCCTCCTGCATTCACCTATGTGGTCCTTATTAATGGAAACTAAGGTCACCAATTCATATCGAAATTCAAGCAGAATAGTCTTTGGTCGGTATCCGAAAAGTAGGAGAGGGGGTATCTCTCTTCCCTGCTTTCAGTCGCCCTCGTGCTTAACTCCCATATAAGAAGAGATTTCCCAGAAAAATTAACGACACTGGATTTCACTCATTTAATCAACTTATTTGTTTAGATTCAAAGTGGCCTTGGAGAGTTAACTCTCCACACACCTATTCCAAGGCCCTAAATGACCTAGACTAGTTGATTTATATAATGACAAATCAAAAGATTCTAGCTCATTTTAGTTTTAGTGCTTGATTTTAATAGTTGTTCTTAAGTCAAGGGTAAAATGGAAGTGCAACTTATGATGTTATTTGACACAACAAGAAACCAATAGAAAACCTGGCTACATGCAGATGCAACTCTTTTTCTTCGATGAAAAATATTTCTACAGAAGGTTCTATGAACAAACTAAGAAATAAAATATTTCTTTTCTTTTTCAAAAACACATACTCACACACTCAAAATATACAAAAAGACGAAAAATGATTACAATGCAACTATCCTAATGCAAACTACTACTGCTTAATGCAATATTATAAGTATTACTCTAAAAACAAGAAAAATTGTTTCTCAGAGAGATCAAGAGGCCAAAACTCGACAAAAGGAGGAACAAATTCAAACAAGAACTTCCCCAAAATCAAGAAAATTTAACCTAGTGAAAAGACTTCACACTTGCTCAAAAATGATAACAAGACCAAAAAAATAAACCAAAAAGAAAAAAATAGGCAAAAAAATATGTTTTTATCTTTTTTTCTTTTTAAGGGCACAAATATTTCTTAAGAAAACAAAAAATACCAAAGAATTCAAGATCAAATTCAAGCAGAAAGAACCTCAAATTTCACAAGCCATAGAAATCATCTACATGACAAGACTTAAAGTGATAAGAGGCTACAAACTCAAATAAACTGACCTGAAAAACAACATAAAAACTCCAACAAGCAAGAACGATTTCAAGAAGTCCATTTTTTTTTTCAAGATTGCAAGAAGCACTTTCTCAAAAACCAAGAAAAAACCAAATAGGCCAAATTTCAAGAAAGCAAGGTAAAGCAACATAAAGGCTATGTTATAAGTGAATTGAGACCAATTCCCTATTCCAAATGCTCATGACAGCCAAGAACTTCACCAAGACACCTTGAACCCAAACACCAAAACTAACACTTCATCCAAAAACAAAACCCTAGGTTGACTAAGTCTTTCCATCAAGAGAGATAGAAAACTGAAAAACTACAGGAATCAAGACTCTCCTAGACCTCCAATGACTAAACAGAAGCAATAAAAATTAGGAAAAACCATTTCCTGGACTCAGAATCTAAAAAATTCATTCAAAACCAAACATACATGACTTGGCAGTGATATACATGCATATATACACGACTGTACTCAAGGAAACCTTCATATACATGTGTTTCTTTAGAAAAAAATGCGTGTGTACATGACTGTATGAACTAAAAAAAATGTATAAAAAGGCCAACAAAGAAAAATAAAAATTTAGTCCTTATCCAGAAGATCAGAATTTTTTCCTACGTTGCAAACAAATCAAAGATACTGGAAAAATCAAGAAACCAAACAAGAAGGCCTGGATCAAGAGAGAAAAAACCCAAATAAGGAATTAAAAATTGTAATCCCCAGTGGAGTCGCCAATTCTATTACAGGTTAAAACACCCTAGGGTCTAGGTTGGAAACCCCTATAGAGTGAAGGACATTCAACGACAAGAAGAAAGCAAACAAGTATTCCTAATTCTTAGACTAGTAAAGTGGGATGAAGAGTAAGTGCCCGTAGGTCCTACATTTTAAGGTGTTCCCATAGTGTTCAAAACCTCTGCTTCCTCCAATGCTTCAAAACCCGCAACACATTACAAAAAAACATATATACTAGCAGTAGTTCAAAGCATGTTAAAGATATGAATGTTATATCATATAATCATATAGATATAAAACATGAAATCATACACAATTAGATCATAACATGAGTTAAAGCATAAAGATCATAACTATCAAGAATAGGACAAAGCTTATTTATTGATTTTTGCAAAAAATATGGAAGTAATACCACCTTATTCGACCACGGCCCCAAGCGAAATCATCCTCTGAATCCATCCAGCCCAAGCCTTAACATTACTCTTCCAAATGAATACACATAGATGTCATATAAAGGAGATGAACATCTCTGTGAGGAAACAAGGGTTTCCTATAGCTATAAGTGTAGGAGGCACAAGGATAAATCAGACTTGATCATGGACCAATTCGCTATAATATCAATATCCTATCTTTCTCTCTCCCTTTTAGGCCTTCCCATGAGATGTATTTACACTACCCAAAAGTAGTGGCTTCATTTGGGATACAATTAGGCCACATGCTCGTGTAGGTGGGCTTCCACTATAACCCATAAACCTCGCCCAAAAAATAAGGATTTATATTTTTTTCATATTTCAAATTATATATGTGGGTCGGGAATATATGGACCCACGTGTGTAAATTATTTTTAAAGGGCAGGGTCTCGTATCAAATTTAAAATAATTTTTTTTTATTAAGAGGGCAAATTTTGATGGGAAAAGGCTGCCCAAAGCCATGAATCAAAGCATAAAATCTACCAGGGTGGTAAATGGTTCTATAAAAAGTGGGTAGTTCGTAATATTTTAGATGATGACAGATCATTCATGGGATTACCAGGCCCATCAAGGGATCATCAGGAACTTCTCACATATTTCTTATCCTATCACATCATTGCAGAGAAAAGGTAAGAATTTTTACTAGATAGAGGAGTGCGAGGCCATATTTGAGCAGCTCAAGCAATTGTTGACACATGATCCAGTGTTAAATATTTTGGATCCGAATAAGGATTTTGTAGTGTGTACATATGTTTGCAAGAGAGGGCTTAGTAGAGTCCTTATGTAGGATGGACAGGTGGTAATCTATGAGTTGCGAAAGATAAATGAACATCGGAAGAACTACCCAACACATGACCTTGAGCTAGAAACTATCATTCATGCGTTAAATATGTGGAGACACTATCTTCTTGGTAGGTGGTTTTTACTTATGAGCGATCACATTGGATTGAGCTACTTGTTTGACTAGCCAAATCTGAATGCTAGGCAGGCTAGATGGTTGGATATGATCAGTGAATTTTACTTTGACATCAGGTATATCAAAGGGAAGGAAAACAAGGTTGCAGATTCTCTTAGCATGAAGGTACATGTAAATTACATAGCAGATATGACCTCCTACGATATGGAATTAAAGGATAGGGTCTTGCACGAAGATCAACTGGATAATAGGTACATGGATATTGTGCACAAATTGTAGTAGAGTATAGGTACAGGTGTTGTTAAAGGAATAGGTGTTGGCATTGGTATAGGTACATGTGTTAGTACAGGTATAGGTACAGGTGTTATTACAGGTATAGGTAGAGGTTCTATAGGTACATGTATACGTGTAAAGGATCTAGATTACCGTCTCACGGTAGATGGATTGGTCAGATTTTGAGACATGCTATATGTGTCGGACAATAGTGAGCTCAAGAAGATGATATTGAGGGAGTTTCACGTGAAACCATATTCAAGTCACTTAGGTTACCAGAATACTTTGACTTCAGTGAATAAATTCTATTATTGGCCGAATCTAAAAAGGGAGGTGGCACAATTTGAAGCTACATGTTTGGATTTTCATATGGTTAAGGAAGAGTGTAAGAATCCAGGTGGGTTGCTACAACCGATTAAGATTCTAGAGTGGAAATGGTAAGTCATTTCCATGGACTTCATCATAGGTTTTCCTAAGACAATTAGGAAACATGATTCTATTCTGGTTGTTGTGGATAGGTTAAGAAAGGTTGCACATTTTATACCGGTGAAGACTACATACTCAGCTAGTGATGTGGCACAAGTGTTCATTAGAGAAATTGTCAGATTGCATGGTGTTCCATAGAAGATTGTGTCCGATGGGGATTTAAAGTTCGCTTCCAAGTTTTGGAAGTTGTTTTTTGCAGGTTTGGGCACCAATTTGGCCTTCAACACAACTTATAATCTGCATACAGATGACACATTGTGAGGTTCAACAAGATATTAGAATATATGTTAAGGATGTATGTGATGCATCAACAAAACAAGTGGGAAGAGTATCATCCACTGGTATAGTTTTCCTACAACAACGTATATTAGGAGTCGTTGAGGATGAGTCCATTTGAGGCACTATATGGGCAGAGTTTCAACACACCTATCAGTTGGAGTGATCCGGTTAACAGGGTATTGATTGGACCAGAAATATTGGTAGAAATGGAACAAGAAATGCAGGTGATCAAGCAGAACTTGAAGGCAGTATAGGATAGGTAGAAGATTTATGCAGACAATAACAATTTGTTCAAGGAGTTCTAGGTTGGGGAGTAGGTTTACTTGCGGATCAAGCCCAAGAATAGCTCCTTGTGGATTGGATCATGTGCCAAGCTGGCACCAAGGTTTTGTGGACCTTTAAAGATCATTGAAAGGATTGGACCGGTGGCTCATCAAATTTCACTTCCTTCCACAGTGAAATTACATGATGTTTTTCATATATCTTTGCTTAAGAAATATGTTAAATAAGTAGATCATGTTATTTATTTTTTTGTATTGCACGTGGAAGAAGAAGGAGAGTTCCAGCCGAAACCACAGTGCATTTTGTAGAAAAAGACGCTCATGCTCTGGAATTGAGAAATAGATCAAGTTAAAGTGTAATGGGAGCACTTTGGGCTCGATGAAGCTACATGGGATATGGTGGATCAGATGCGAGCTATGTATCCTTCCTTGTTTTCTAGTTGAGGCAAAGCAGTATTGGTGTGATGTTGATTTTTTTTAACATATGTTTTGGCGATGTTTATGTATATGTATTGATGTGATGGTTGGATGTATGTACATATGCATATGGATGTAAATACCACAATGAGTTATGTTATAAAGCTCCAATAAGCGGTATGGTGTCATGTCATTATAATTTTCATGTTGGTATGATTTCATGTTGGTTTTCTTTTTAGCATGGTGATCATGTAGTACTGCATTAAGCTATGTTATAAAGCTCGATGGGAAGTATGTTTTCTTCTTAGTGGTGTTGCTGAGGTATATATGTAATTGAACACCGAGGATGGTGTCCCCCAATGGGGAGGTTTTTGTAACAACCCTAGTGAAAAAAAATCATGTAATGAAGTTAAAATAATAACCACGGTTTATGGGACACTTATTCGAAATTGAAAGTTGGGCAAAACATCCTAGGGGGTGTTCATTTGGTTTATTATGGCTAAGGAAATTGGAAAAGGCTATGGCTAAGGAATTAAAGAGGCAAAATGTATTTTTGGCACATTTAATTATGAAAATAGTGTAAATAAGGAGAAAAGGGAGGTAAAAGGTCACAAGTTGCATGTGAGGAGGAAATTGAAGGAAAATAATGGAAAATGAAGAAAATAGAGGCATTTTCTATAAAAAGGCTTATGAGGATCAGTTGGTACCTTTTTTCAGTTCATTTTTGGACCTCTCTCATTATTTTTTTTCTCTCTCTCTCTCTCTCTCATACTCTGGATTACTTAGAGTTTTCTTCGAGCACTCTTGGAGAGTGCAGATACTAGGTGGTCTGGAGCAAGATGGAAAAGGAAGAGAAGAAAAGCGCGAGTGGACATCATGATCAATAGCTATAGTGGTATTTTATTGTAGGTACTGAGTTGCATGTATGTTTTCCTCATTGGTTTTGGCATGCATGGTGTATGCATGTGGATTTCTAGTCTTTCCATTTCCCCGACAACCATCGTATTGTGAGTTTATTTCCATTGATTGTTTTCTATTTGGTTCTCATGATTCCTTTAGCTATTGGTTTGAGTTATTAGTTCTTGGATACTTGGTTGGAAAAACACTCTGGAGCCCGACATATAGTTGTTGGGTTGAGTTACTAGTCCTAGAGCCTTGGTTGGACAAATTCTCTGGATCCCTAGGTGGGTTGAGTTACTAGTCCTAGAGCTTTGGTTGGACAAACACTCTGGAGCCTGAGAACAACTGGGGTTGAGCTACTAGTCCTATAGCCTTCGTTGGAACAAACACTCTAGAGCCCTGGAGCATCTTGGATAGAGATCAATCTGTGATGGTTGTGATGTCTGGCCGTGGGGTGGAATCATTGGTTGAGGGTTGAGGTGGTTTGGCCTCTGGAATTTGTGGATTGATTGTGATTGATGTGTTTGATTAAGTCCCACATTCATGCTTGGAATATGGCATGGGGGTGATTGGCTGAAGTGAGACTTGGCTCAACCAATCTATGGTCGGGTGGAATGTGGAAGTCCCATCTCCAGTTGGTTTTTACATTCAGCAATGAAGAGCTCATTTCTCTGATATTTGGTATGAAAATATAATAGTTTATGTATGGATTTTATTGATACTAGATCCATTATATATTTGTTATTAATATGCTGGTTATGAGCATGTATTCGATCAGTGATGATGTATGGCTCTATTAATGTTTTTTCCTGTAAATGAATATCGCATGTATCTATGGTAAAATTTATTGTATGATAGATTATGATGTAGGGTAGAAATTATTCTTAGCCATTCTTAGATAAGAAAGAGACCGATTGGTTTAAATCTATTGTTTATACCGGTAAATGGTATGTTTGTGCCATGTTTGACAAAATGATTGTCATGGATGGGTGGGGTCGAATGAGTTCCAGGTGATGTGATTGCTTCCATGTGTTTGTTTCAATGTTATTTACCCTCTCCTGAATTTACAGAAAGTTATGGGAAGTGACGTGGGCTCAGGGGTTGAAAATGTGGCACAAATACCAGAGCTACAGATGGATAATTCGTTGTTTGGGCCTGAGCCGCTACCTTGACTAGGATAGCCCACAAATATATGGTATAGAGCAGCTCCCTTTCCCTTACAATATCACGATTCAACCTCAAAGGGGATCAAAATCAGCTCCCCCTCTAGGAATAGGGACCTGGAAGGTTGGGTTACCTCCTGGGTATGTCAATGTTGCAATGTAAGGTGTGTTTTTGGTGTTTCCATCAGTTACGCTTCCTTACGGTCATCTAGGAGGTTTAATCTCATATTAGTAGCCTCTCATCACATGTTTATCTCGGTTGGCGAGTTACTTGGGTAGATGTGGGAAGAGGGTGCTACAGTTTTGTACTCAAATCAATACTCTATTTCAGGTTCCATATTAGGCAACCAGTCAACTGCCGGCATACCGTAAGAGTATCTTTTTTTCTCGAGCATGGTGAAAGTTTTCTTGATTCAAATTTAGTGTAACAATTGGAATAATTTAGTTACAATCTGGGTTAAGTGATCCTGAGGATACAACTTTCCTTAAATTAGTCAAGATCACATATGTATTTTCTTTACATGGTCAATCTGTTGTAACTATTTGTAGGCCTACATTCTTTAAAAATGTCCAGTGTTTATATGAGAGGTAACACACATACATATGTACATGCATAGTTTGGATGAATAATGAGGAGATTGTGGCACGGTATCTTTTGACTCGATTTTATTTAATATTGAAACTCTCAAACTTATTTTCTACTAAATGTTTTTAATATAATTGTCCCGACTTCTATTCATATATGAGAATTTATGTCTTATTGATTTGTGCATTATTGAATTAAATTAGATTTTTTCCAAGTTGTGGCAAGGGCCCACCATAAACCTTCACCGAGTCTTGTAACAATTTTCGTTAAGTAGGAGGTGTGTTTCATTAGATAGAACTGTACTGAAAGATTTTTTTCCTTTCATTGATAATTTCCATAATTTTCATACTTAGAACTAAACTTAGATTTCCTTTAATGCTTTCGTAGATATGGGTTGTGATAGCCAGTGAATTTTTTATTGAGATTTCACAAGCTTGAGGATCATTTTCATAGGTATATTCTGCATCCATTAATTTCTCTGTTTTCTCTTGTGATTTCATGAATATCGAAGAAGAAGGTTTCAGTTTGGAATATATTTCTCATAAATTAATTCTTGTAATTCTAGGTTGAATTATTTGTCTTGAATGAAAGTGTTTTGATCATATGCGGATCTATATGTTGTTGGAAAGAAACTCTTATAACTTGTGTTCAGTTTGAATGCTTGTGATAACTGATTGAAAACAATGTGTTATGCATCGATGAAGTAGTGAGTGTTAATGCTTGTAGTATTGCATATCATTTATAGTGCGTTGATCATTTGATTCACAATTCGTTGGTTATTCAATTTAAAATGTGTTGGTTATTTGATTTGTAGCATAATTTAAATGTATTGTATGTAAGTTATTTGATTTCGAAGCAAGTCTTGAGTGAGATTTACTTTTGTTCATTTGCTTAGATGAATTAGAGAGATGTGTTATTCAATTTCTTAGGTTTATTTCGAGTTAGGAAGCCATAATTTATGTGTTAAGATGCTTAGTATGCTTTGAATGGAATGCTACATAGGAAATAGTCTGAGTTATTCTGAGATTTTTTTTTGAGATACTTTCAAGTATTGGAACCCTGGGATTAGTTTTGCATAACGAGTTGTTATATTGATTTGAAGAACATTGTTTGTGATAATTTCCAATCTTATTTACGGAACAATGTTTTAGTTTGATATGCCATAATTGAGAATGAGATAGTAATTTGGATTTTGTATGTGAAATATATTTCATCATTAATAATTCAGATTGAATAACGAAATATGTTTCTTTACTTCAACAAGATTTGGTGTGATTGTTGGGAGCAACGTTGTTTATTCTACACTTAATTTCATACTAATTCTGCATAGGGTAAATATATATCTGAACTATAATTCATTGCAACTAAAATTTTCTGAACTTCACTTGACAATTTAATTTAGGGAATTCATTGAAATATAAAATACCTACAAATTTTGGCGCATTGTCGGGGAGTTGCAAACAATCCAAGTTATATTTATTTAAATATTTATGTATGGTAAGGATTTTGTAGGGAATCATAGGGGAGAGAGTGTACGGTAAGACGTGAGTGAAGAGCCATGCACACACTATGTTGGGGTTACTCCAAATTATGGTTGTCTTTAGTAAATATTTGTAGTGTTTTCCTTTTCTTATGCGCAAAATTAGAGGTAGGTCTAGATATAGTAAGGGTATATTTATTCAAAGTAAAAAATCACTTTTAGAATTATTTGGTCCTACAAGAACACCACCAACTAATCTCGTTAATCATTACACAAGTATCAGAGATGAGGGAGAAATATCCTCCACAAAAGTGGCCTTAGTAAAATGAATATCGCATCAAGGGGAGGTAGAACAACCTCAAAGTACACCACAACAACAACACACTATCTTAGGAGTTGCTGTGGGTACATAATTAGTGGTAGTTTCACAGGTAGAGTCAGCAGTAGGAGGACCTCAAAGGGATTTTGGACCTGGTTACATTAGGCCCAATACAGTCGAATCTTCTTCTAGCTGGAACATTATACCAAGGATTACGTTTGAGCCAGTAACAATGATGACCAATAGAGAAGGAGATGAGGAAAAAATAAATAATGGTGAGGACAACGTTCGAGATATTGACAAAATTCATACTTTACTTAGTGGGAATAATGATTGAAGAGATGGACCGATAGGGGACCTGAGGACAATGTCGAAGACGTGGAAAATACCTTCGGATCTCCTATTATGGACATCACAAGAAACATTACTATGAAAAACATACCCTTATCATTTATTTCACTTTTCCACGGTACATCCTCTGAGGACCCTAAATATTTTATGTTTAAATTGATATTATTTGCAAAATTTACAACTATTATGATGGTGCACATAAACTTAAATTATTCCTTGCTACCGTGAAATATTCATCCATGAGATGCTTCATCAGCTTGGTAGAACATACTATTTACTCATGGGACAATATGAAGCCTATTTTTCTTAATAAATATTAGGATTACCATAAAAGAAGGGATGTTAATCATATTTTTAGGATGCAACGTATGGAAGTTGAAAGTTTGGAAGAGTACCTTGAAAGGTTTCTTTATATCTATCACAAATCTCGAGTGGGTAATCTATATGAGAGAAGATTTAGGATTGTATTTTTAAAGGGGTTGAGGGAAGAATGCATTGAAACACTAAATCTCTTGAATTTTGGTGACATCTATAAGAAGCCCTTTGCTGAAATAGCTGAACTAAAAAAAATTATTCTAGAAGTCAAGCTAAGGTAGGTAAAAGGATCTAGTATAACCCAATGGATTATGAGACTAGGAATTCTAAACCAGTACATGGTGGTGTCACTCGAGTTGAGCTGGGGTAACTCTTGAAGAAATTAAAAAAAAAAACTTCCTAAATACCATTAGTGATCAGTTGAATACGCTAAAAATTCAAAGAAAACAAGAGGAAGAGAAGGTTGCTTTGGCTATTTTCTGTCCTAAAAGTAGATGAAACCATACCGAAATGGAATGCCCCATTAATGTGGTAGAAGTTTGCAGGATATGTACCCATTAGCACCCCACTGAAAATTACCCCTCCCTTTTGGGATTACAAGCTATTTATAAAGGCAGGGGCGAGACTAGTGAGTTTTGTCAACCAACTAGAAACCATCATGGAGGGGGACAAACAATAATATTTATCAAGACCATAGCATTGAAGGTTTTACTCAAAATAAACCATGAAATTCTCAGTCATTTTATTCATCATGCCCTACATAACCACCTCAAGGTTCACCTTAGAACCAAGGATATAGAGGGAATCCTTATGGGAGCACCTTTCAGCCTCAAAACCAAGCACCTCCATACCCTCAGTATTAATGTCCACCCTACATTCCTTATGCATCAAATATGCCTCAGACCCTCCTTATCTTCAACAACCTTCAATACCATTACCACCTCCATTACAACAACCCTTTCCCCTAGCTAAAAACACCAATCCATCTTCACAATAGATGCAACAATAATTTAACCCTCCTCGACCAACACAGCTACCTGCATAACCAATTCCTAATCCCTATAATAGACCTACTGAAATTGTATAGAACATTTAACTCCAACCTTATCCCACTTATGTTATCACTACATTTCCCTTCAATGAGATTCAACTAAGGTCAGGGAAAGTTATTAACAAAAATAAATCAGTAGTAGTTATCCAAGAGGAGGATCCTCATATAGAATTTGAAGATAAAACCATTGAAAAAAAAAAAACCATGAAATAAAAGAACCGAAGGAGCCCTTAAAACCCAAGGAGCCTCCTTTTCTAGAAAAAATACTTGAAAAAAAAAATTTCCCCGCAGAATATGACCTGGAGTTTCAGTTGAGGAATGTCTGTATAAAAATACCTTTTCTACTTGACATTAAAGAAATTCCTATTTATACCAAGATTATTAGGGATCTTTGCATTAAAAATCCAGGAAGGAAGAGGAATTAAAATTATAATATTAAAGTAATTAGCTAAATGTCCGAAATGATATCTGGATTACAACCAAAATACGATGACCGAGGTAACCCCATAGCAACCATAGAGAACAATGGAATTTTTTTTCCTAATACTGTAGTAGATTTGGTGAAAACCATCAATGCCATGAATTTTGATATTATGACATTACTACAACTAAAGGAAATAATACCTACACCAATTGTGTTGGAACTAGCACATAAGTCCATTGTCAAATCTGTGGGGGTCCTAGAAGATGTAGTCGTAAAAATAAATTCCTAGGAATATTTTATTGATTTTATAATAATTTCCACCAAAACTACTAATCCTGGTCACAAAATAGTTCTAGGGTGGCCTTGGCTGGCCACTGCTAAGGCTTTTATTGGGTGCATAAATGGGGAAATGCCTATTTCTAATGGGTTACAAATTCAAATATTGATTATTTTCCACCTACCCAATTAGCTTATGAAGTACCTCTTTGGTTGGAAAGTCCCTATGGGGAATAATAATGTATACTTCCCTTGCTGACTTTAGAACATGTTAGTCATCATTATTTTTCACTTGTTGGTGATGACTAGTTGTTATAGCCAAGTTTTCTAGCAGTTGATCTCAAAATTTGTCAAAATTTTCCAGCTGGAAAACACCCATAAATTTTTTTTCCCTCCTACCTTTTCAATCAGCCCATGACGAGATAAAACCTCATTATCAAGCCCTATCTAGACTCAACTCCAAAGAGAACAATCCAAATCTATCCAAGAAGTCTCCTCTAAGTTAGGTAGTGGCGCTTTAGGCATTTCTCCCTTGGCAAACTATCCTAAAGCCAAAGAGCCTCTATCTATTATCAACCAGTCCTAACATAACTTCCTATTCTGAAAATAAAGTTTGGTTACACCCTTAAGTCGTGCTACTAACAAGCCTTGAAGTCTCACCAATACATATGCCACAGGTCAAGCTGATATTAGGTAAATGTACAATGTTTCAATGTCTTTTTCAAAGAGCAGAAGTATACTAGTGTTCCAGAAGATAGTATTAAACTCAACATGAGAAGACAACTGCTTCTCATGTGGTTTTGAGCCTGGGATGAAAATGCTAGACAGAGATTTATCTCATTAAGCTCCTGCAATCAAAGTCAAAGGCTAGTGAATTATAAATGACAAGAAATGATTTGCAGATACTAGCCAGGCTGCCTCTGATTGTCTAAAGATGCATAAAGGTATTTTAAAAGCAGAATTACATGTCTCAGAGAAATGCCCATCATGACTTATTGTTAATTTGTCATCTTCATTTTCTTAAGCATGAATAGGTAGTAAAAGGAAAGATAGCACTGTTTAAAAGCTGATGAAATGGCATCACTGAGAAAACCTCCTCCATACATGAGCAGAGGGTTGAAATACTGAGAAAACCTCCTTCATTTTACAAGCAGAGGGTTGAAGACTAATAAAACCTCCTTCATTTTACAAGAAGAGGGTTGAAGACTGAGAAAACCTCCTTCATTTTACAAGCAGAGGGTTTGGCACTGTGATAATGTCCTCCTTCATCTAATAAGCAGAGGCCCAAAGACAAAGTTTGATTTTAGGATTTTCACTGACTGAAAGGAAAATTTTAAGAGTAGTAGGAGACAATTGAAGGCTTCTGAACAGAGAAATGGTGTTAAACAAAGAAAGCAGGGGTACTGTAATAATCAAAGAGCTTGAATTATCTTCTATCAGAGTTTTCCTCCAAAGGCAAACTAAAGACAAAATGAACAAATTCTATTGAGAAAACAGAGTTGAAATTAGTGGAAATCCATTCAAGGTTTATAAGTGGGAAGCTGGGTCAAACATAAGCCAAAGAGTGATGTTAATACTCAAAGAAGGAAAATGCAGCTAAGTTTCCCCCAGTCAAAAAAGCAGTGTCATTCAAAAGGCACATATGCAGTCATTCACATGGCTCGGAGCAGAGTTTTCCTCTACAAAATAGATATCAACAAAGGAAACAAAGTTTCATTCCTTAATGAGAAACAGTGGAAAGTTTTTGACTCTTAAAAAGGCTTCTTTACTTCAAAAAAGAATTCATGCCTGTAAAATAAGTTGTTCATGCCACTGTGTCATTTATTTGAGCAAAGATGAGTCTTTGTTATGTTTTAAAAGGAACATTTTCTTTATGTGTAGTTATGACCGCGAAAGCCTTTTCAAAAGGACCTCCAAAACCCTCATAAAGCAACCTCAAGGGTAATCAGCTCTTTCAACTTTAAGAGGGTAAAAGGATCGTTGCAAGCCCATTTGCAAGTTCCAAAAATGCAAACAAGCACTCAAAATCGCTCTCCTAGCCGCCCATTGGAGAAAGCAAGAAATTCGAGCAAAATTTATGGAGTTTGAAGCTTTTAAGCCCGCGTGGTGCACCTGGAAAAGTGCACGGCGCGTTCAGGAGCAAAAATACAAGGAGGATGCACTACTGCACGGCGCGCCTGTAGCGGCGCACGACGCGCCTGTAGGTGCGGTCACAACTGCCCGAAGGCCGTCCTGACACCCTATCTATTACACGGCTCTCTTCCATTTCAACGTTTCGCGCCTGTTTGAATGTTCAAAATGCCTCCAAAGGGTCTTGAAACCTACTCAACTCATCAAGAAAATGCAACAAACCATCTTCGAGGTATTGTTATTTTCCTCCTTGGTGCATTCGAATTTCTAAAGGGGTGATTGTTGCCATGTTTTTCAAGACTAAATGGTGATTAAAAAATGGAAGTCTTGGTAGGAAAATCAAGGTGATTTGTTAAATATATTGACGAAGTTTGTTACAGTGGGAAGCTAGTGGAGTGTTTATATTGGTTTCAAAAGGCCTAAACTGTTTTCAAAACGGAGTAATGAAACATATGCTAGTGACTAGACAGAAAGCACAGTGTTATAGGTTTTCAAATGGTTGAAGGTGTCTTGACGGTGATAAGACAAAACTAACCGCTGTCAGCAAAGTCTAAAGTGACAACAGTGTTATAAGGTGGAAATGATCGTTGAAAGGAAAACACAGTGTTGGTAAAGTGACATCAGTGAGCTTATTTTGAAAACAGTGGTGTTAGTCCGAATGCCTTGTCACTTCAAAAATATCCCCTTTTGAATAAGTGAAACAGTGAAACTAGTGCTGCCTCCTTTGTCCCATAAAACAAAGTGTGGTGAGAGATTATTTAAAGTCATTTGAGGGTGTCTTTGTCTACCTGGGCATAAGAAACAAGTGATCCTAAGGTGAAATAGTTTTTTAAAGAGACAAGAGTGATCAAGTCTGAAATACTCTATCACTTCAAAAGTCCTCTCTATGTGGAAAAACAGTGAAACCTAGTGCAGCCTCCTTTGTTCCATGAAGCAGAGTATGTTATGAAAAGAATTTAAATCAATTTGAAGGTGTTTTTTTCTACTTGTGTGTGAGAAACAGTGAATACAAGAAGAGTGTTTGATTGGGGGAGGTGTTTTGTCTTTGTCTAAAATACAAGGTTGTCTTGTTTATACCAAAACACAAAGGATCCTTGTGACCTTAACCAAACACAGTAACAATTTGACTGTGTACTACTTTATTTGATAACCACTTTTTTTTTGGCACAAAGGAAGACAAAACAATGATTTGTAAGGAGCAGAGATTTGGTGTTAAAGAACCATTTCACACAGCATTTGAAGCAGTTTTCCTTGGTCAAACAGTGACTAACAAGGAGGACATATTTGTGTGCTTGAGAAAACATTCCAAAGGCCATTTGAGACAGCTTGGTGTTTCAGAGAACATTCAAAACAAGATGCCTCCCAGGCAAGATAGTAGGAGTGGCCTGCATAAGAGATTTGAGCCTGTTTCCACTGAAGAAGTGAATGCCCATCCATCAGTGTTGTTTAATTTCCATGAGGTTGGGTGTTTAGATTTTTGTCAAAGAGTGCAAGAGGTGAAGAGATTTTACCCTTTGACACATCTTTGCGCTTTGAGGTTTCAAGAGAAGCATTTCCAGCTGGTAGGCCTAGATTTCAAATTCTCTCTAAGGTCCATCTCCAAGGCCACTAAAATCCCTTATTTCGGGGATAAGTGGTTTAAACAAAGCCACTTGGACTCAGAAGAATACAAGCCCTTTCTGAAGCCTGAGCACAGAGATTCATGTCCATCCATTTTCCCCTTCTCATATATTTTGACTAGCTACGCCCCCCTCATGAATATCATCATGAAATACTTCACTTGTGAGGGAAGATTCTCCCGAGTCTATGCCTATCACATTCGATAGCTCATGCATTTCACGAGGGCCAAATTGCTAAATCTCCCTTTCTTCCTACATAGAAGCATTGAGAAAATGGCCTCCACTATTCAAAAAAAGCCTCCTTCATAGCAGACAGCCTGCCTCTTCCATCACTCCCTCATCAAAGTCATCATTCTTCATCAGCTTGAGAAGAGGGAGGTCTCTTGGGATAATTTCATCACCCATCTGGATTTCTCCATTGTCCCTCCAGTTCATACATCTCCTACACCTCCTACTGACCATCCCAAGAAGCTCAAGTTTACCATAGCACAAAAAAAATAGCATGATTAGCAAGAAGAGGGAAGTGATGATGAGCAGTAGCATGATGAAACAGGGCAGCAAAAGGATGATGAGGAAGATGATGATGAGCAGCATCACAGTGAGGCAGAACAGTAGACTCCTAAAGATGATGAAGGGCAGCAGCATGAAGATGTGCAGCACAGTGAGGGTGAGCAGTCTCATGATGAATAGAGGCAGCCACAGCATGATGAACAACATCCTCATGATGATGAACATCAGCCTCATAAAAAGGAACAGCAGCCTAATAAAAAGGAACAACAGCCTCATGAAGAAGAAGGGCAGCATGATAAAGAGGTGCAACACAGTGAGGAGGACAACCCTAAAACTGAATTGCATAAGGACATTCAAGGCATCCATGAAGAAATCCAAGACAGTGGCAAGAATGATGAGCAAAGTGACAAGGGTAAAGAGCCAATGGAGCATGTGCTAGCTACCTCTCCTAGGAAAGGGGCCATGCTCTCTTCTCCGAAAGTGGCCAAGCCCCGGACATCAAGAAAAAGGGTGCCTAGAGTTGTAACTCAAAATGTGACTAGGGCCCTCCGAAGCAAGGGAAAATTGCCCAAGAAGCCCATGGTCGAATTGCCCAAGAGGAATAAGACTAAAAGAGCCACCCAAAGCAAAGGGAAGGACAAGGAAGAAAGTAGTCATGAACAGGAAAGGGAATTCGACATCATCCAAATCCAAAGTGATGATAGTGATAATGAAGCCCGAATCCTAGAAAATCTCTTGATCCATAGAGAAAACCAAATTGATGCTTTGAGGACTGATCTTGATAGGGCTAGGAACTTCAATCACTTTTTGCAAGTTCAAAACAAGCAGATGAGTGTCCATATGGCTGTATATGAGACACGGGCCATCAAATACAAAAAGGAGGCCTCCAAGGCACAAGTGAGATTGGAAGAACTCATGGGTGAGTTCGATGAGAGCAAAGATGAAGATCAGCCCAGGCGAAAGAGTCCAAGAACCATGGGGCTCAAAAAGGCCCTTGAGAAACAAAAAGAAGAAGAAGATGCCCTTCTCCAATCTACCCCTCTCACTACATTTTTTGAATAAGAGATAGAGAAAAATAGGGAAGCATGGCTTCAGAGAGTTAATGATCACTTGGAGAAGAAATTGGAGAAGAAAAATAGAGACTTGGACCTTCAACGAAGGATGACCGGGCATTATAAAAAGCTCAATCAGTTTGCCCGGCGGAAATTGAAGGCAGCTCAGGAAAAACTCAAGCAGGCTAAAGGGAAGGGCCCGACACAAAAATCTAGGAAAGACACCTCAAAGCTCCAAATTTTGGCTTCAGCTTCACAGCATGTTTCTGAGAACCCTTGACGGTCATGCTCGCCAAATTTGGGCGAAATTCGACAATTTTTGGTTTTTTGTCATTTTTGGGTTTTTGGCCAAAAATCATGGGCATCGCCATTTCAGTTTGGGGCATCCTCAAAGGATGAAAATGGTATCATTGGATGCCATAATTTCAGGAGCACATACTTAGCAATTTTCAGATCAATTGAAGATCATTTTCTCCCCCAAAATGGCGAAAAATACTCGCTTTTTCTACACTCTGCCCCATTTATCAGCAAGGCCTATTTTTTGGGTTTTTACACACAGGTCTATTTTTGGAGGACTTATAGTGGTCATTTGGGATCAAACTAAACATTTTAAAAAATTAGACACTCAGAGCTTTCCAACGAGCCATCATGGGCCTCGTTTCGACATCGGAAAGGCCTCCAAAAGTTGCCGGCAAGTCAGGGGACCTTTTGCTGATGTATTTTTTGAGTATTTTTGTAAAAATTGAACCTTTCAAAAGTGACTTTTCTTCATGTACGTTTAGCTATTTTTGTACATGATAAGTTATGAAAAGTCAATATATTTCCCCTTTTTAGCATTTTTGAGATATTTTATTAGATATTTTGTGCCTTGGGCTTTGCAAAGCCTCAAGGACAAAATCAAATATTTTGGATAGGCCAATGAGATTGCAAGTTGAACCAAGAGGTTTTCCTCACTTTGGCCTATATATTCCAAAGGATTTCATTGTAAACAAGGATGAACTTGATGAATAGAAGCAATATATGGTCATACAAGCTTGGAAGAAACACTTGTATCATGCTTTTGGATAGTTTCTTGGATGTTTTTGGATGATGAAAGAGGATTGTTGTTGGATTCCATGACTTGGTAGAATGGTATAGTGTATCTCTCTCTGTTTTGTTTCTTAGTTTTCATTCATAATTCCATGTTCTTGCTTGCTATAAGACAGTAGAGAATATATTTGAGACATGCCCCTGGAGGCACCTCAAATTTCCTGTTTCTTTATAGCTTCTATGTTTTCTTCATTCTTAGTCATATTAAAGAATATTTGATTGCTCTTTAATAACTGAAGAATATTGTTTTCTTGTTTCATTTATGGTTTTATGCATGCTAAGTATGATTTACGGTATGCCCTGCTTACTCATGGCTAGCCATAGCTCCACCTATGAAACCTCTCTTTGATTGATTAGATTGTCATTTGTTGAACCAAAGAGGTCTTGTACTAATCTTGCCCTTTGTCTAAAACTATGCAATCTTGTTTCCAAAGTGCCCAATAGCTTGAAATAGTATGTTTAGGTGTTCCTACATAGTGATTTGAGTTATCTGTTTGTATTAAATGTATTTCCCCAAAGTCTGATAGCCATTTCCTAAAGTTAGAGAGTCATATATCTCTATGCATGGCTTGAATGTTTATTTCTATGCATTGATCAGTTTACAGTTACATTTCTCATGATTAATGGTTTTCCCTACCATGTTTATGTCACTATTAAACTATTTATGTTTGAAATCATTTGTTCTTCACAAGTTTAATGTCCATCTCACTCCATTTTGCCCAAAGATCCATTTTACCTCGCTCAAATCAGCCCTTCAGCAACCTTGTATCACCACCTGAAAGCTTTCTTGACCTTTTCGACCCCATAGCCCAGTTGATCTGACATATTTTTACCTATCTTATGTCTTTGATCAGTTCATCCCTCACAACCTAAAAACCAAAACCAAAAACCTACTTCATAACTAGCATAAAATTGGAACACAATAAGCAAACACATAGATATCCCTTACACAAATAGAGAGAGCCCTCTCTGAATCCAGGAAGGCTAGGTCCTTGGGCTCCAAAGACTGGTTTGATGTTACACTATCATTTGGCTTGCCAATCAGCCAAATCACGGGACACTAACATAATGGTGATCACGGTGGGACCCTGAGTGATAAAAAAACTTAGATTCCCTAAACTTTCCAACAGCCTTAAGAATACTATCTGATTGACTTATCCCAGTGCTCACTAACATTAATGGTGATCACGGTAGAATTTGAGTCAAACATCCTCGGTATCCCTTAGGATCTCTCAAAATCTCAGTCAAAATTAGAAAACTTAAGTATTGTCTGAAGAGTAGAAACTAGATCCTTCACCATCTTAGCAAAATGATGATTCAGTTATAGGAAACTCTTCCAAACCTCAGGGCTACATATAGGAAACTCAGAAAACCCCAAAAAATATCTCTAGATTTTTTTTTATCAATATTGGTGGTGGACCATACACATATACTCTCAAAACAACTAAACATCCACCTGGTGACTCCACTAGCCTCCAGTAGGCCTTACTACTTTGCTAAAATTTAGAATACTATCCGACCACCCACCTCATCGCCACCCTAACATAATGGCGATCACGGTGGGACTAACTGAGTACATAACAGTCTAGCAAACTCTTGTAGATTCATTAGTCTTTAAAATTTAAATAGGCAAGCAGTCCATAGAATCATTTAGAGTAAACTCTTTTTGTTCTCACCACCCTAGCAAAGTGATGAAACAGGTTTAGAACACTCTAAAAAAACCATAGGCTGCACATAAAACTCAAAATACCCCAAAAACATTCCCAGAGTGTCTTTTCCCTAGTTACTGGTGGTGGACCATAGCTACATCTTTATAAGAACAACCAAGTTCCACCTAGTGACTCCACTAGCCTCTAGTAGGCCTAAAAACTCCATAAAAAACCAAAAAAATCATAAACCATACCTTTATGTTGACTCATCCTTCCAAAAGCTTAAAAATAATGGTGCAAACTCTGTAATTAGTGACAAACTAAGTATAACTTAGCAATTCAGAAGACTTGACCTAAACATAGGAGATAAGAAGAAATCTTCTTGCTAAAAAGAACCATTAGCTTGTCCATACAGCCTAGAAAACTGTTGAAACCAAGTGAATCACTCTTCTTTGCAAGTTTTCATCTCAAATTTTGCTATAAAACTTTTTCCCGAAAGCATATTTGATAGTGTTGGTGGTGGACCATAGTTCTCATAGAAATCCACCTTGCGACTCCACTAGTCCATCTTTTTGTTTTGACCATCCTTCACATTAGTAAGCCCCTAGAGAGGCCATCCATACGAAACAATCACAAATAGCATCCTCTCTAAACTATGGATTCAAAATCTGGCTTCACAAAGAATCAACACTAGATCTCATCCAGACCCAAATCCCCCTATCATAGTAGATGACCCAGAGAAGATTCTGTGGCAACCTTCCGAAACTGGCAATTTAGCTACCGATAGGTCCATCCGTAAAGCAAGATCAGTACCTAAACATCTCACAGCCTTGCAAGATTCCCCATTTGACTTAAAATAATCAAAAACCCTTTTTAGAAGCCAGTCACAAAGTAAGATAGACTTTGACGATCGTGAGCCCCTAGATCTGCCACAGAGTCCTAGTAGAGAAGCCTCACCTACTACACGTCTCGACTTTCAGCTTCTCCATCACTTTGGCTCCTTCCACCCCAGATCTGCTCAAAATTAGATCACTAGTCCAAGTACATCCGCCACACCCATCCAAACAACTACTGTTCAAACCACCTCAGCTCATCCCACAAGCCCTCATTTTGTACATCATCCATTAGCTCCCGCCATGGCAGCTTGGTATGCACCCTTGGTGTTGCCACAGCCTTTGGCTCCCTTACAAAATGACTATCAATCCAAAATCCCGCACTTTACCGGATTTGAGACTACCATAGCTCAACAACATGTAGATAGGATTAGCGATGCCTTTGAATACATGGAAATAGAGGACGAGACCATCAGAATGAGGATGTTTGCCCAAAGCCTGGGCGGGGAACCCAAAAAATGGTTTAAGAGCTTAACTCCAAACAGCGTCCATGATCTCCCAGAACTCTACCAAACCTTCATAAACAAGTGGGAAATCTGAAAGAACCCCATTCAAATCCTGTCAGAGTATAACAATCTAAAACTGGAAAATGGGGAAAGTGTCCAGGGATACTGCACTAGGTTCAACAGTGTGTATAACGCCCTCCCGCCTCACTTCAAACCTCCACTTGGCTCAGCCTTAGCAAAGTTCCCAGAATGCTTTGACCCAGACATGACTTATCAACTAAGAGATCAAGAACCCCCTACCTTAGAGGAAATGCAGAAAGTGGCCATAAGTGCAAAATCCAACTTAGCAGAAAAGAGAGCTAGGACTAGATTAGAAATGAAAGTCACATACCGGGATGAGGTCTCCACTTCAGCCCCTTCCTTAGATCCTAGAATAGATGACTTGGTTAAATCCATGGCGAAAATGTGGGAAAATATGAGTGAAAAGACACCTCTTAGGGAAAATCAGCCAAACCCTCCAAACATAAACCGGAACCAAAATTTTAGGAGGGAACAACCCCAAAAAAAACCAAGAGAAAATGACCAACAAATTAGGCCACCCTTTAATGAAAATTATGTTGATGAATATGAGAGGGATACAAAACCCATTGATGGAAATCATTTGACCCTTATAGGTTCTGATAACAAGAGTGAGGTTTACCTCACGGAAGAAGAACAAGCATTCTTCTCTCCAAATCAAGATGAAACCAACTATGAAGATCCCAAAGATCCTCCCATAGATTTTTAGAATGCCATAATAGAATATCACATTTAGTATGACCTTAGAAGTAGAAAAAACAAGAAAACTCCAAGAAAGGTAGCTCGGACACTGCTAAAACCCCTGATACCATCCTTAAAAAGGCAGTGGATAGTAACAAAATCATGGTCAAGAAAACTGACCAAAACAAAGATAAAGCTATTCAAACAAGTCTTTGCTCAGATGCTCCTAGTACCTCCACAAAGATTCCCAAGATGGTTGTCTCAAACAAAATCCCGAAACAAAGTCAGCAAACTCAAAACATAGAGAAAGTCATGGCTGAAAAAAATGAAGCAAACCTGTCTAAAATACAAGCTCCCTTCAGTTTTGAGGGTGAAATCGCCAAAATAAAGATCACAATGCCTCTCACCTAGCTTATTGACCAAAACTCTTACAAATCCCAAGTGCTCAAGGTCCTGAATATAGGAAATGATGCAAAAACCTTAAATCTAGCTGATGACACTCCTGAAGTGTTGTTTGGTCCAAAAATAGAAGGGAAATTCCAAGAAGGAACCACTCTTCCCTTTTACATCAGTTTGAATATCCATGACCAAATCCTTCAAAATGCCATGCTAGACTCCGGGGCCTCGCATAATCTCATGCCGAAGGTTGTGATGGAAAGATTAGGCCTAGAGATCACAAGACCATATAAATACTTGTATTCATTTGATTCAAGTAGAGTAAAATGTCTAGGCTTGATCAAAGATCTTTGTTTCAGTTTGGCCCAAGTACCTGCAAAACATTTGATCATGGACATAGTGGTAGCAGACATCCCTCCCAAGTATGGAATGCTTTTATCCAGATCTTGGGGAGCCAAGATTCAAGGAAATATTCAACTTGATATGTCCTACGCCACTATTCCTATGTTTGACCAAACTAGAATACTCTATCGAGAATCACACATGAAATATATGATCAGCAGCCAAGAAAGGCCAGATAACATCCCGATGTACTCCTTGCATTCTGATCTGAAATCTTTCATTTTACACACTGATGAGGACATTGAAGAACAGTCAGAAGGATTTGAAACAAACTTAGACCCACCACATCAGCTGCCCCAAGTTCTCTATGACGAACTAGACACTCAAAATTATCATAATGATGAGCAGCTATGTCTTGAGGAAAGAGAGTGTGTTCCTTTTGAAACAGGGATAGAGCAAGAAGCACAAACCATTATGTACTATCAAGAAAATTGCTCAAACCTTAGGAAAACATCAGCAGTAACATCAGGAAAATTTTTCAGAACAGAGGCATTAGAAGACTTACATATCACAAACCTCTTTGGAACTCAGGGGCAGGGAAGCTTAATGTTTTTACCATACCTCAAGGATTTACCATCACATAACTCTACCATTTCAAATAAAACCTTGACTGTAGCCATAATAGCTCAAAATCCAGAAAAAATTCCTGATAAACTTCTTATGAGAGGATATGATGACTGCAGTCCAAATATACCTGAGCTACTTAAACTGGCTAACATTCTGTCACTCCACCAAAGACTTAGAACTGCTAGAATTTGCAATCTTGTTCAAAATACTACTTCATACAGAGAAAACAGTGAGAAGCGCTATGCCACTACCATCACTCCAAGAGACAACTTCAACAAAAGAAAATACAAAAATTTGAACCAGACAGTAATAATCAAAGATAAAATAGCTGGTCATAGGATTTTTTTTTATTTTAGAAGCACTAATACACACCCTTGTGACATAAATTTTATCCTTCCTGCCCAAGACCATGATATACCAATGATAAGTGCTTTTAATCATATGTCTTTGCAAGATTATGTTTCAGGTTACAGCCAAATAATTCCTTTGCAAAGTAGACAACTCAAAGAATTTTTCCAGTATGCTGGAAGTAGCTCCATTTTCAAACCCAGAATTGTAACACCACCGGATATCAAAAATATGCTCCTAAAATCCATGTTTCCATTTCTGAATTTCTGCATTCTAACATACCTTGATGATGTCATCATATACTTCAAAAATGACAAAGAATATCTGCACTATTTAAAAAAGATGTACAACAAAACAAGAAGTGGGAAGAAGTATAAAGAGGTACATCGGGAAGATACAGTGTTGTTCAAAGATTCATGCATGAACCCTTATGTCATGCTTGAAAGAGATAATTTTCCAAACTTTACTTTTCAAGAGCTGAGTGGACCAAGAGTGGTAGGAGATCCTTATGAGGATAAGATGCTTAAGTTTCGTCATTTCCAAGATTTCTGAGTCAAAACCTTTTCAATCATTGTTTGAAAAATAAATCAAAAACAAAAAATTCAAAAACAATAGAAAAGTAGAAAAAGAGGGGGTTTGAAAAATAGAAAGAAAGCCCCATGTTCCAAAAAATAGTCATTCAGAAAGCGCGCAAGTCTAAATGCCACTACTAGTGTTCAAATGTCTTGTTCAGTTATCTAGCCTAATCATAACTGGACATGTTTTAAATTTATTTGCTAATAAGCTAGTGAGTGGAAAATACGGTCAACATCGTGTAAGCTTGACTTATCAAAGAGAGTAGATTAGGAAAAGATACTGGTTCCACATGCTCAAAACAGAACTAAAGAGGAAAACAGGGATAAAGAACAAACTATGTATCCTAGCCTTGTTTTTCTAGATTTCATTTCATGAAAAATAATATTTGTGTTTAGATTGTCTTTCATGCCACAAGTACATGACAAATCAGATTGTCTAATCCTAATTTGGTCAATTTTCAATTTCATGTTCTAGATTAGAGAATAAAATCCTGTCAAACAGCTTAACCTTGACAGTCGATCTAGCATAGGTAGAGAAATGAAGGAGTTCATCAGCTTAATCTGAACTCCCGGTGGATATAAGTGTAAAATTATATAGTGTCATTTTTCAAAAATACTATGTCAAAGGGTTGCTAGTCCAAATGCACCCAAAAGAAGAAAAAATGTTAGGAAATATAGTGGGGTAGGTAGAAATATCATTGATGCTAATCATGCTATCAATTTTCAGAAATAGCATCAAGGAAGAAAGATATTTGCGCCAATGGATTAAGGCACTAGTCTTCAAAGAAAAAAGATCTGAAATTCTGGACACCTCCTGAAAAGGAGCTACCCTCCCCAAATGGAGCCACTGTTAGTCATCAGTATTTTTCACTTGTTGGTGATGACTAGTTGTTACGGCCAAGTTTTCTAGCAGCTGATCTCAAAATTTGTCAAAATTTTCCAGCTGGAAAACACCCATAAATTTTTTTTCCCTCCTACCTTTTCAATCAGCCCATGACGAGATAAAACCTCATTATCAAGCCCTATCTAGCCTCAGCCATACTAGCTTGTCCATCAGCTCCAAAGAGAACAATCCAAATCTGTCCAAGAAGTCTCCCCTAAGTTAGGTAGTGGCGCTTTAGACATTTCTCCCTTGGAAAACTATCCTAAAGCCAAAGAACCTCTATGTATTATCAACCAGTCCTAACAGACCTTCCTATTCTACAAATAAAGTTTGGTTACACCCTTAAGTCGCGCCACTAACAAGCCTTGAAGTCTCAGCAATACATATGCCACATGTTAAGCTGATATTAGGTAAATGTACAGTGTTTCAATGTCTTTGTCAAAGAGCGGAAGTATACTAGTGTTCCAGAAGATAGTATTAAACTCAACATGAGAAGACAACTGCTTCTCATGTGGTTTTGAGCCTGGGATGAAAATGCTGGACAGAGAGTTATCTCATTAAGCTCCTGCAATCAAAGTCAAAGGTTAGTGAATTATAAATGACAAGAAATGTTTTGCAGATACTAGCCAGGCTGCCTTTGATTGTCTAAAAATGCACAAAGGTATTTTAAAAGCAGAATTACATGTCTCAGAGAAATGCCCATCATGAATTATTGTTAATTTGTCATCTTCATTTGCTTAAGCATGAATAGGTAGTAAAAGGAAAGATAGCACTGTTTAAAAGCTGATGAAATGGCATCACTGAGAAAACCTCCTCCATACATGAGCAAAGGGTTGAAAGACTGAGAAAACCTCCTTAATGTTACAAGCAGAGGGTTGAAGACTGAGAAAACCTCCTTCATTTTACAAGAAGAGCGTTTGGCACTGTGATAATGGCCTCCTTCATCTAATAAGCAGAGGGCCAGAGATAGAGTTTGATTTTAGGATTTTCACTGACTGAAAGGCAAATTTTAAGAGAAGTAGGAGACAATTGAAGGCTTCTAAACAGAGAAATGGTGTTAAACAAAGAAAGCAGGGGTACTATAATGATCAAAGAGGTTGACTTATATTCTATCAGAGTTTTCCTCCAAAGGCAATCTGAAGAAAAAATGAACAAATTCTGCTGAGAAAACAGAGTTGAAATTAGTGGAAATCCATTCAAGGTTTATAAGTGGGAAGCTAGGTCAAACATAAGCCAAAGAGTGATGCTAATACTCAAAGAAGGAAATTGCAGCTAAGTTTCCCCCAGTTAAAAAAGTAGTGTCATTCAAAAGGCACATCTATAGTCATTCACATGGCTCGGAGCAGAGTTTTCCTCTACAAAACAGATATCAACAAAGGAAACAAAGTTTCATTCCTTAATGAGAAATAGTGGAAAGTTTTTGACTCTTAAAAAGGCTTCTTTACTTCAAAAAAGAAGTCATGCCTGTAAAAGAAGTTGTTCATGCCACTGTGTCATTTATTTGAGGAAAGATGAGTTTCTGTTATGTTTTAAAAGGAACATTTGCTTTATGTGTAGTTATGACCGAGAAAGCCTTTTCAAAAGGACCTCCAAAACCCTCACAAAGAAACCTCAAGGGTAATCACCTCTTTCAACTTTAATAGGGTAAAAGGACCGTTGCAAGCCCGTTTTCAAGTTCCAAAAACGCAAACAAGCACTCACAATCGCTCTCCTAGCCGCCCATTGGAGAAAACAAGAAATTCGAGCAAAATTCATAGAGTTTGAAGCTTTTAAGCCCGCGCTGCGCGTTCAGGAGCAAAAATACAAGGAGGTTGCACTACTGCGCAACGTGCGGCGTGCCTGTAGGTGCGATCACAACTGCCCAAAGGCTGACCCGACACCTTGTCTATTACGCGGCGCTCTTCCATTTCAACATGCCGCGCCTGTTTGAACGTTCAAAATGCCTCCAAAGGGTCTTGAAACCTACTCAACTCATCAAGCAAATGCCACAAACCATCTTCGAGGTATTTTTATTTTCCTCCTTGGTGCATTCGAATTTATAAAGGGGTGATTGTTGCCATGTTTTTCAAGACTAAATGGTGATTAAAAAATGGAATTCTTGGTAGGAAAATCAAGGTGATTTGTTAAATATATTGACGAAGATTGTTACAGTGGGAAGCTAGTGGAGTGTTTATATTGGTTTCAAAAGGCCTAAACTATTTTCAAAACGAAGTAATGAAACATATGCTAGTGACTAGACAGAAAGCACAGTGTTATAGGTTTTAAAATGGTTGAAGGTGTCCTGACGGTGATAAGACAAAACTAACCGCTGTCAGCAAAGTCTAAAGTGACAACAGTGTTATAAGGTGGAAACAGTCCTTGAAAGGAAAACACAGTGTTGGTAAAGTGACATCAATGAGCTTATTTTGAAAACAGTGGTCTTAGTTCGAATGCCTTGTCACTTCAAAAATATCCCCTTTTGAATAAGTGAAACTAGTGCTGCCTCCTTTGTCCCATAAAACAAAGTGTGGTGAGAGATTCTTTAAAGTCATTTGAGGGTGTTTTTGTCTACCTGGGCATAAGAAACAAGTGATCCTAAGGTGAAACAGTTTTGTAAAGAGACAAGAGTGATCAAGTCTGAAATACTCTATCACTTCAAAAGTCCTCTCTGTGTGGAAAAACAATGAAACCTAGTGCAACCTCCTTTGTTCCATGAAGTAGAGTATGTTATGAAAAACATTTAAATCAATTTGAAGGTGTTTTTGTTTGCTTGTGTGTGAGAAACAGTGAATACAAGAAGAGTGTTTGATTGGGGGAGGTGTTTTGTCTTTGTCTAAAATACAAGGCTGTCTTGTTTATACCAAAACACAAAGGATCCTTGTGACCTTACCCAAACACAGTAACAATTTTACTGTGTACTACTTTATTTGATAACCACTTGTTGTTTGGCACAAAGGAAGACAAAACAGTGATTTGTAAGGAGAAGAGAGTTGGTGTTAAAGAACCATTTCACACAGCATTTGAAGCAGTTTTCCTTGGTCAAACAATGACTAACAAGGAGGACAGAGTTGTGTGCTTGAGAAAACATTCCAAAGGCCATTTGAGACAGCTTGGTGTTTCAGAGAACATTCAAAACAAGATTCCTCCCAGGCAAGATAGTAGGAGTGGCCTACACAAGAGATTTGAGCCTGTTTCCACTGAAGAAGTGAATGCCATCCATCAATGTTGTTTAATTTCCATGAGGTTGGGTGTCTAGATTTTTGTCAAAGAGTGCAAGAGGTGAAGATCTTTTCCCCTTTGACAAATTTTTGCGCTTTGAGGTTTCAAGAGAAGCATTTCCAGCTGGCATGCCTAGATTTCAAATTCTCTCCAAGGTCCATCTCCAAGGCCACTAAAATCCCTTATGTTAGGGAGAAGTGGTTTAACAAAGCCACCTAGACTCAGAAGAATACAAGCCCTTTCTGAAGCCTGAGCATAGAGATTCATGTCCATCCATTTTCCCCTTCTCATATCTTTTGACTAGCTACGCCCCCCTCATGAAGATCATCATGAAATACTTCACTTGTGAAGGAAGATTCTCCCGAGTCCATGCCTATCACATTCGATTGCTCATGCATTTCACGAGGTCCAAATTGCTAAATATACCTTTCTTCCTACATAGAAGCATTGAGAAAATGGCCTCCACTGTTAAGGAAAAGCCTCCTTCACAACAGACAGCCTGCCTCTTCCATCACTCCTTCATCAAAGTCATCATTCTTCATCAGCTTGAGAAGAGGGAGGTCTCTTGGGATACTTTCCTCACCCATCCGAATTTCTCCACTGCCCCTCCAGTTCATACATCTCTTACACCTCCTACTCACCATCCTTCGCCTTCTTCTAGCAAACCTATTCCCAAGAAGCTCGAGTTTACCATAGCACAAACAAAAGAGCATGATGAGCAAGAAGAGGGAAGTGATGATGAGCAGCAGCATGATGAAACAGGGCAGCAAGGGGATGATGAGGAAGATGATGATGACCAGCATCACAGTGAGGAAAAACATCAGAATCTTGAAGATGATGAAGGGTACCAGCATGAAGATGTGCAGCACAGTGAGGGTGAGCAGTTTCATGATGAACAGAGGCAGCCAAAACATGATGAACAATAGCCTCATGATGATGAACAACAACCTCTTGAAGAAGAAGGGCGGCATGATAAAGAGGTGCAACACAGTGAGGAGGACAACCCTAAAACAGAATTGCACAAGGAAAATCAAGGCATCCATGCAGAAATCCAATACAGTGGCAAGAATGATGAGCAAAGTGACAAGGGTAAAGAGCCAATGGAGCATGTGCTAGCTGCCTCTCCTAGGAAAGGGGCCATGCTCTCTTCTCTGAAAGGGGCCAAGCCCCAGACATCAAGGAAAAGGGTGCCTAGAGTTGTAACTCCAAATGTGACTAGGGCCCTCCGAAGCAGGGGAAAATTTCCCAAGAAGCCCATGGTTGAATTGCCCAAGAGGAAGAAGACTAAAAGAGCCACCCAAAGCAAAGGGAAGGACAAGGAAGAAATCAGTCATGAACAGGAAAGGGAATTCGACATCATCCAAATCCAAAGTGATGATAGTGATAATGAAGCCTGAATCCTAGAAAATCTCTTGATCCATAGAGAAAACCAAATTGATGCTTTGAGGACTGATCTTGATAGGGCTAGGAACTTCAATCACTTTTTGCAAGTTCAAAACAAGCAGATGAGTGTCCATATGCCTGTATATGAGACATGGGCCATCAAATACAAAAAGGAGGCCTCCAAGGCACAAGTGAGATTGGGAGAACTCATGGGTGAGTTCCATGAGAGCGAAGATGAAGATCATCCTAGGCGAAAGAGGCCAAGAACCATGGGGCTCAAAAAGGCCCTTGAGAAACAAAAAGAAGAAGAAGATGCCCTTCTCCAATCTACCCCTCTCACTACATTGTTCGAACAAGAGATAGAGAAAAATCGGGAAGCATGGCTTGAGAGAGTTAATGATGACTTGGAGAAGAAATTGGAGAAGGCAAATAGAGACTTGGACCTTCAACGGAGGATGACCGGGCATTATTAAAAGCTCAATCAGTTTGGTCGACGGAAATTGAAGGTAGCTCAGGAAAAACTCGAGGCTAAAGGGAAGGGCCCGACACCAAAATCGAGGAAAGACACCTCAAAGCTCCAAATTTTGGCTTCATCTTCACAGCATGTTTTTGAGAACCCTTGAGGGTCATGCTAGCCAAATTTGGGCGAAATTCAACAATTTTTGGTTTTTTGTCATTTTTGGGTTTTTGGCCAAAACTCATGGGCATCGCCATTTCAGTTTGAGGCATCTTCAAAGGATGAAAATGGTATCATTGGATGCCATAATTTCAGCAGCACATACTCAGCGATTTTCAGATCAATTGAAGATCATTTGCTCCCCCAAAATGGCGAAAAACACTCACTTTTTCTACACTCTGCCCCGTTTATCAGCAAGGCCTATTTTTTGGTTTTTTACACACAGGTCTGTTTTTGGAGGACTTCCAGTGGTCAGTTGGAATCAAACTAAAAATTTTCAGAAAGTAGACACTCAGATATTTTCAACGAGCTATCATGGGCCTCGTTTCTACATCGGGAAGGCCTCCAAAAGTTGCCGGCAAGTCAGGGGACCTTTCGCTGATGTATTTTTTGAGTATTTTTGTAAAAATTGAACCTTTCAAAAGTGACTTTTCTTCATGTGCGTTTAGCTATTTTTGTACATGATAAGTTATGAAAGTCAATATATTTCTCTTTTTTAGCATTTTTGAGATATTTTATTAGACATTTTGTGCCTTGGGCTTTGCAAAGCCTCAAGGACAAAATCAAATATTTTGGATAGGCCAATGAGATTGCAAGTTTAACTAAGAGGTTTTCCTCACTTTGGCCTATATATTCCAAAGGCTTTCATTGTAAACAAGGCTGGACTTGATGAATAGAAGCAATATATGGTCATATAAGCTTTGGAAGAAATACTTGTCTCATGCTTTTGAAGAGTTTCTTGAGTGCTTTTGGATGATGAAAGAGGATTGTTGTTGGATTCCATGACTTGGTAGAATGGTATAGTGTCTCTCTCTCTGTTTTGTTTCATAGTTTTCATTCATAATTCCATGTTCTTGCTTGCTATAAGACAGTAGAGAATAGACTTGAGACATGCCCTTGGAAGCACCTCAAGTTTCTTGTTTCTTTATAGCTTCCATGTTTTCTTCATTCTTAGTCATATTAAAGAATCCTTGATTGCTCTTTAATAACTGAAGAATATTGTTTGCTTGTTTCATTTATGGTTTTATGCATGCTAAGTATGATTCACGGTATGCCCTGTTGTTGAGGAGGTAAATCCCCTCTGCGGACAGCGGCGATCCTACTAGCCTAGATCGGGTCTAGCAACAATCAAACACGCTACAGTGCAGGTTCCTAATTGTAAATAAACTGACTTGCGAGGAAGGCTTACCTGGAATCTGACATTGTCGTTTGTAGAAGAGGTGGTGCTCCCGTTCCTTCGCCTTGGCAGATCACAATCCTCACGATCTCTGTGATCGGACACCTGCACATGCAAGAAACAACACAAACGCAAGCATAAAATCCAATGCATACAACTATATATCAGTCGAAGAGGATATAAATAATGAACATGATCAAGAACAAGAGTGGAACCATAACCGATAGTCGCTTATCATTAAAGAGTCAAAAGAAGAATACAACCGTAGCTTCAACGCAACACTCTACTTTAGCAGGTCATCAGCACAACATGTCTCGATAAAACCTGTCAAGGATGGGACAAGCCTCTCTCTCTGGATACTTGGCAATAGTCTCCTTGCTTGGATTTGGCCTTAGGGAATCAAGAAGGCTTTTGTAGCATGAAAGCTCTTGGGAACTTGGAAATTCTGCCACTCTTTGGAACTAGCTTGCAAATGGAAATGGGCAATCTTTTATAGAAGGAGGAAGGGGAGTTGGGATCCCTATAATTATGGGATTGGCCCTATAATCAAGGAAGCTTCCATGAGAGGTGGCAAACCACTTCCTCTCTATGGAAATCCGTAGCCAAACCTCCCAACTCAAGATAGAAATCAATCCAGGAATTTGTTAGGATGAAACTTCCGCCTTTTATTTTTAAAAAACACCTCTTAATATGGTTGGCGCGGGTGCGGCTCTATGACAGAGCACCAATTGGCGCGCCCTCTTTGGAGGATTTCCCTCTTGGCGCGAGGGCTGAACTATGGAACCGCGCCAATGGAAAAAGAGCTATTTTTAGGGTTTTTTGCAGGGAGATGTCTTTAGGGAAATTAAAGCTCATCCTTAGAGGGATGCAATGAAAGTATTTTCAAGTCTTAACTCTGCTCACAAGTCACAAAATGAGCCCTCCAATGTGTGGGATGGGGATTGTAGGGACGGTGACAAATTGCTGTGTAACAGATGCCCCCTAAAGCATGAGGCCCGAAAGAGAGAGTGAGGGGTGAAATGCTTTACGAGAACATGCCGACCGAAAACACCACCATCGGAAAACCTGCGGAGCGAAGTACAACTGATGTCTCAGATACATGATATATATGCGTGGTATGGGCGTAGCCATCCATAACCAAGTTTACAATAATCTAGATCCAAGGCATGGACTCAGCCATCTAGTGAGGATTGATAAATAGACTCAAGTATGGGCGCAACCATCCAATCAGTGAGTCATGTAAAGAATAATAATCCACAATATCGCAGCCTGGATTACAATAGACACAATCCAGGGTCTTGCGCTCCATCTTGACCCGAACAAAGTACAAGTTCAAGCATGCAAATATGTGAGCTGAAGTTGAACATGCAAGAACATCGTCTGATTACCAGCCAATGATGAAAGCTGTTAACAGACGCGAGAGGAACCACCAATAATGAAAATGGCCCTCAAGGCACTATAGGTACAATCTACGGTGTGTGAATCAATGAGCTAGTGTCGAACACCCGTAGAATCACTCGATCGGAGGCCAATAATGAAAACCTCACGTCGAACGCGACGAACTTGCCATTGAGGCATGCAGGCTCCAAGGTACCATGAAAGAGTCTCTAGACCATCTTCCTGGATAATGAGCTGAGGTCGACAGGAAGTGACCTTGATCGAAGGTGGGCCATAACGTTTCCCACATCATCGACATGAGACAGAGGAACATTATTTTTTTGTGAATCAGGATCATATGAGAATCAGAGGAAGGTTGATACTTGCATAGGTCAACTTCTCTTGAACATGTAAATGGCACGACAGTGGACTTGGAAGTATTTGACATCAATGGATCAGAGGTCATGGTGAAGAGGCAATGAGCGGATGAGAGGTCAAAAGGGATTATCCAAACCCACAGAGGCAAAGTGAAGAATGATATGAGATGTCCCCAACCCAACACGAATGCAGACAAGTGCCATGTTCAAGAGCGACATACTGCCGACACGACAACGATGTTGGTTCCATTTTCCCCCACCATTTCTGGCGAGTGCCCCAATTATTTTTGATAACAAGCTTGAAGGGGATAGCATATGATTGTAATATAGCCCTTCGGGCGAATCCATCCTAGTACATTTAACGAGCCCTAGGAAGGAGTGACTCGAATAACGTCATTTCGACTGAATCCGATGTCATCAGGGTTTAACGAGTCTGACAAAGGAAGAACTCGATGTCTTTTCATATTTAGAGAGTTTGAAAAGACAGCAGAAAAGTAAACTCCAACGATCCCTTTTTGTAGATAGTTTCCCGGACCCGAAAAGGTAGAAAACAATATCCGAGAAAACCTCCTAGTCACGATAGGCTAGGGTATTTCTTTTTCGTAAATAATCCATCCCAGCCCGAAAAAGGGGTAAACATATACTGGGTAGATGTCGGTTCGTGTCCACTTTAACGAGATCGAAACGACAAGGGCCTCGGAAATATTTTCACGTTTAGAGAGTCAGAAAAGAGCTGAAAGATGACTCCAAAGTGACTTTTTCGTGTATTTACCGAGTCCAAAAAAGTATAAAATACAACTCATTTCACCGTTTCAGTTGCGTGAAAGACCTGTTGCTGCACAAAAGGCAAGTGTAAAACCCATTTTCGACACAAATACATTAAAATATTCAGAAAAATAACTTTCAAAACCTATTTTGAGTTCAAAAAGTTATAAATATGTCAAATGGTAAAAATATAATTACTTTTTACTATTTACCTCACCGAAGAGCAGCAGTGGTCTAGTTTGGTGTGCAAAATTCTGACAGTGATTACGACCGATCCGGGCTACCATTCAGAGTTCCGTCAATTCCAGGTAAGAGGCGCTTCGTTGTACTCCATTTCAATACATTTTTTAATAGTTTTCCATCATGCATTAGACTTCTGAGGCAACTTTTTAAATTTTTAGGGCTCCGCTCATTGGCGTGGGTATCGGGCACGAACCCGTGCCAATGGGCTTTTATATGCAAAGGGCTCGCGCCGGCGGCAGAACCTCAATTTTCGCCTAAAAGTTCTAGATTTTAATCAATTTGAATGAAATTTGAAGCTCATCAGAGATCTAATTAAGGGTTTTGACCATGTTGATGGAGTGAACCGAGCAAAATGGTGATTGAGTGGAAAGAAAGGGAGCACGGTGAAGAGGATGAACAAGCCATGGAAAATGAAGTTTGCATGAACGCCCTCAGGAACTGTGGGCTAAAAAAGTTCTTCCTAACACCTTGTTTACGAGCTCAGCCCGAGCTTCTATAGTACTTGATCAATATGTGGGACGCAGACGAACAAGTATTCAAACTGCGGGATCAAGTGTTAGAACTGGAAGTTTCTGACGTGTACTTTATAACCGGATTATCGCGCAGAGGTCCGATGCCCATACTAACAGGGAGTAGACCATCTGGTGAGAAAATGAAGCAAGTGATAGAACGAGTGTGCCGAGGGGCACAACTGGGATCCGGAAGTGGAAAGGTGGACATCCACAACATTCCTGATCTGGAACTGAGAGTGGTGCTGCATACCATCATGTGGGCTGCGGGGTCGCAGGCACCGCATGAGGCCACAAAGGCCCAACTTTTGTTAGCCTCAGAATGTATGACTCCTCTATTGTTTGACTGGGCCACAGCAGTGACGATAAACATAAAGAAGCAACTGACCAAATGAAAACAAGCCAAGCTGAAACAGTTTGGCTATGGTTCTATCCTGGTATCGTTCATTCTGGAACGATTACCAATCTTCCAGGGCCAAGGGGCCATAGTAGCTGAGCCTATTCCACGAGAGCCAAGAATGGCTCGCTGGGCAGAACTGATGCCCAGAGCTGGAGGGGGCCAACATATTTCCTGGAGGCCGAAGTTTTTTGGGTGGTTGCGGCGTCAGTTGATCGTAGTGGAAGACTGGCCATATGCCGGTACTGATTTCACTGGTGATCCAGATCTCCCACTGCCGGAGGGAGATGATTAGGACGAGGAGTTGGGTATGACCCCTTCTCTTTTTGATTTTTCTGTTTTATGTTTTTTTTTGTTAATATATGTTCTTCCTGACACATTTTATATGTATGCAGACGTGGGTCCAGAGAGACCAGCCGGTATGTCTCCTATCGCACGGATGACTCTCCCCGCACCTGATCCTCAGGCAGAGGGTGCAGAGGGGGGGGAGTTAATACAGAATCTCGAGGGCATCGCCCGAGGGATCCCAGACTACGCCCAGCTGGCGGATGTACCGATGGCGTACCAGAGACACACGGTGGGAGTGCCCAGTCGCCTCCACCGAATTCTGAGATGCTTAGTGCGTGCAGTTACTTGTTATCATGAGCACCATGCGGATTAGACTCCTAGGACTTTTATCATGCATATTTTTTGAGAGACATGTCGTCTCCGGATGTATTAGGACGAACATATATATTTTTTGATTTAATGTGATGCACACTATGAAAACATTTCGATATATATATATACATATCTATTCCTGGATGGATCTTTCTTTTTCATGTGATGATGATTTACAAATTGCGCAAATGTCTATCGAAAACCAAATTAGCTACTGCATCAGTTAACGCATTCATATGCCTGGGAATATGTTGATATGTAATATAGTCAAAATTTCTTTCCAGTAAAAGAATACGCAGATACAGACGTAAGATGGATGGGTTTCTGACCAAATAATGACCGTTCAGTTGTAATACTACAAGTTGCGAGTCTAGATACACAAGTAATTCACGGATACCAAGGTTTATAGCCTCGGTTAATAATTCTAATACAGCACTATATTCCGTGATGTTATTTGTAGTACGTCCCAGACACACACCTTGCAGGTTGACCAACTCACCAGCAGGATCATAGATTACCCAGGCTGCTGAAGACAGATTCCTGGTACTGCAGGAGGCACCATCCGCGAAACCAAAAAACAGATGAATGGACATCTACACAATCAGGAAGACCCGATCAGCAGAAATATATTTACATTGCTAACCACACCACACATGCACACAAATGAAAAACACACACTTATGTACACACACCACACCAAAAATCACTTCAGGCATAGTATTTTTTGAGGTACAACCCATTTCTGGGCTGCGCCAGCGGAAATCCTTCATAATCTATAAGCTCATAAGCCCCGTTCTTCAAAACACATTTTACTATGTAGGGCCCATGCCACATAGGTTGGAACTTGCCAGCCCCAAGCTTGTCAAGTGCTTGATCGTACAGGAGGCCAAGGTCCCCTTCAACAAAGGAACGAGGAGAAACCGATTGATCGAAGTGAGCTTTGACCCGCCTCTTTTGTGCTTCAATAACTAAAGCAGCTAAGCGGTGGTTTTCATCTAACCATTCCAGATACAAAAGACGCTCTTCCTCGGCAGAAGTGTAGGGTAGAAGTTCGACAACTAATTTCAACGAAGGAATCTCGCATTCAACTAGAAGAGTTGCTTCCAGACCATACACCAATTGAAATGGTGTGAATTTATTTGCACTCTTTGTAGATGTCCGGTATGCCCATAGAGCTGAGAACAGTTGGAGGTGCCAATTGGATTTGTGGATACCAACTATTCATTGAAGCATAGTGACCATAACCTTGTTCACTGCTTCAACCTGGCCATTCGCCTGAGGGTAATATGGCGTTGAGCTATCGTGACATAAGCCCAACTTTGAAGTTAGCTCAACCATCATATAATCTCATAAATGAGTACCGTGGTCAGTAACGATGGCTTGTGGGACCCTGAAACGTGCAATGATATGGTTGAATATGAATTGGGCAGCTGTCTTACCGTCAGCAGCTAGTGTAGGCATCGCTTCGGCCCACTTGGTGAAGTAGTCGACAGTGACAATGATATATGCATGCTCCCCGGCCGAGTGAGGGTTACACGTCATGAAATCCACGCCCCATTTCGCAAAAGGGCCGACGGTAATAACAGGATGCAAAGGGAGAGGCGGCGCGCGCATCTTGTGCTGAAACACCTGGCACGCGTGACATTTACGGACTGCAATGATAGAGTCTTTGAATATTGACGGCCAGAAATAACCTTCTCACATAATCTTCTGGGCAGTAGCATATCCGGATATATTTCCACCACAGGCGCCATTGTGGCAGTCATTTAGGACCCTTTCAGCCTCTTCCAAGGTTAGGCACCGACAGAGCACCGAATCTACTCCAACACGGTATAAGGTATCTCCTACGATGCGGTAGGGTTGAGACTGATGCCGAATTCGACGTCGAGCATCTTTAGTCAACTCAGACCGAAATGTGGAGATCTGAAGATACACGATTATGTCGCCATACCAAGGGTCGCGAGTACTTATGAGGAAAAGAGTTTCATCTGGGATATGATCCTCGGAAAGTGAAGGAGTAAAGTCTGTCGGGAGCGAGCATATAAGATCCGCGAAAACCAGTGATTTCTTTGACTTAGCGGTAGTGAACTCTAAGTCAAACTCCTGTAGGATAACGATCGATTTGGAGTATTTTTCCCCCAACAATTGTCTAGAGAGAATATATGTCATGGGGTTGCAATATGAAACCACAGTTATCGTACGCAACAGGATGTCATGGCGAAAACGCTGCATAGCGTGTACTGCGGCTAACGCCAACTTCTCGACATGAGCATAATGCGTTTCTGTATCGAGAAGGTTTCACGATAGATAATAAACAACATTTTCATTACCATCATCATCATCCTGCACCAGAACCATAGCAATGGTGCTAAACGCGGCGGCGAGATATAAAGTGAAATCGCGGCGATAATCAGGCAGATGAAGCAAAGGATCATTAACCAATAACGTCTTTAGCTTCTCAATGGACTGCTGAGCAATTTCGTCCCAATGGAAGGGAACATTCTGCTTTAATAGGCGCGTGAATCCTTTAGCCACCTTCGCGTAGTTCGGGATAAAGCGTCAAAGGAAGTTTTCTTTTCCCTGCAGACTCTGCAACTGATATAACGAGGAGGGTGATGGGAGGTTGATGATAGCCTCGAATTTTAAAGGGTCAAGGTGAATTCCATCTTTGGAGACTATGAATCCCAAAAGACGGCCAAAATCCACGCAGAAGATGCACTTATGAGGATTGAGCCTAATATTGTAGCACCTACAACGGAGGAAAATCTGGCGGAGGTGTTCAAGGTGATCCTCTCGCCCAGCTGAATGAGCTGGAAAGTCATCCAGATAAGGCTGAACGATATGGCGAATGTCATGGAAAGCATAAGACATCGCACACTGAAAAGTGGCTCCAGCGTTCTTCAAGCCGAATGGGAGCTTTTTATATGCGAAAGTACCCCACAGACAGATGAATGTAGTCTTATGTTGATCCTCAGGTGCAATATTGATCTAATTATACCTTGAGAAGCCGTCCATCAAGGAATAAATCTCACTTCCGGCACATTCGTCGATAATCTAGTCTATGAACGGAGTGGGATAGTTATCTTTTGGACAGGCGCGATTGATGTCGCGGTAATAAACACAGACCCTAATAGTACCCTGCTTTTTATCAACAGGAACAATGTTAGAAACCCATTCTGTGAGGGGGATGGGATAAATAAAGCCCATGTTCAGAAGTTTTTCAACTTCTGCCTTAATTGCAGCGGCTTTCCGAGGATGCATGGGGTGTAAGCGTTGGCACACGGGCTTCACACCCGGATAGGTTGGAATCTCATGCACTACGATACTGGGATCAATCCCTGGCATTTCCTCGTAGGACCAGGCGAACACATCTCTGAATTATTTGAAAATATCAGTATAGAATTGAATCTCATCAGGAGAACAAGTCACTCCCACGTGAATATTCTTAACGATCCCCGGTTTGATGGAGATGTTGATCGGGATGGTTTGAGTGATATTACTCAGGTTTCCCTCCGAAAAAACCTCATGCATCAAGATGGGCATTTGGAGAGGGGGAGTAGGAACCTGAGATGCATAACACTCCAGAAAATCTGACACTGCCCCCAAGCTAGGCATAAAAGAGGAGCGATGATGCCCATCGCCCCAAGGCAGCTCCTCGAGAGACATAGTTTCAATGATGGCTTCATCGGAAGGAAAAGTCTCTTTGAGAGGATCAGGCGAATTGGCCTGACCAAGCCAGGGGGATTGCGAGTAAACATCTAGAGCCATGCTCAAAGGAGCATGCTGAGGAGGTGGAGGATCAGATGTGGCAACAATTTCACAGTAGCTGATCTCTACTAGAGTCAAGGGCATTGATTCTCCAAACTCAAACACCTGCTCAGGCGTAGGAATAAGCCAGGGGTCATCGGACCTGGAAATCATGCTAACTTGAGCGGTGTGTGGCGGTGGTGCGGGAAAGATACCCATGAGGATGGGGTCTTTGAAGAGACCGGGTCCTACACTATCAGGGGGATTCAGAATCTGATCCACGTATGGTACGTTGTTCTCGGAAGTGGAGGTGAAGAAGGAAAAATGATCCACCGTGACGATTTTGCCCTCGTGAGGGAACTTAAGAAGTCGAAAGATGGTGGATGGCACGCATAGCATGGCATGGGTCCAGCTGCGGCCAAGAAGTATATTTTAGCTGAGCCTGGCGTCGACTACTTCTACTTCCACATTGACAGTCTTCCCCTATAAAGTGATCGCTAAACTCTCGAGAAAACCCAGGGGTTTGGATTCCCGACCATCAAATGCCTCGAGGGCATTGGGAGATGAGGCAAGGGCTGGAGAGCCAATGGCCTTCCAGCAAGCAGATGACATGATGCAGGTAGAAGCACCTTCATCCACAACGGCCCTATGGATGTTAAGACCGTTAATCCCGACTTCAATAACAAGAGCTATCTGATGTGGAAGTCGGGGGGAGAAATTCTCTAAATCGAAGGTGAGAAGACTTGAATTAGCGGGATCAATGCCACCGATTGTAGACAATAAAGCCTTCCGTTGCGAAGGACAACTTTGAAGAAATTCTAGTGCAGACATAGGAGAAGGTGCCAGTGCCAAATCCTCAACAATGCTGTAATGTTGAGCGGCACGAGCATTCGGATTATAAGAAAATCTTCGAAGAACACCTTTAGAAGGTGGCTTCACAATAGGTTCAGGAGTAGGCTTCTCAATTTCCAATGAACCGGAGACAGGTGGGGGAAGCGGTCCATCCGCAACTGCCTTCCCGGTTGCCTGCCGCGGTTCGCTGTAATCCTTCGAACGCGTAGCGACAGAGATAGGTGCAGCAACCTTCATCATGAAAACTTGGGACCCAAATGGTGCAGATGGTGACGACTGTTCGACCATCTAGGTCTGCTGAGACGGGAATGGCTCCTTAAGAACTGCCGGAGTCCCTTTTGAGCCCTTGAGAAGTTGACTAACTTCGGATCGTCGTGGAAACTCCTTAGTATAATGGTCTCCTTCACAAATGAGGCAGGGGTACTTCGGTTTACGCTGAGAACCATCCTCAGTACGAGATTTGGATTCTGGCCTCGGGGCATCGGATTTGGATTTACCTTTGCCCTTCTTTTTCCCTTTGGAGGTTTTCTCCGTAGGATTGGCCTGAACGGCATTCACCTCCGCGGTTTTGCCAGAATTTGATGGGGCGGGACTAGCAGGAGTATTGTTGGAAGAATTAGACTTTTGCTTCCCATTCGAAGAGTTCTTCGAATTCTAAGATACAGAACCAATGAAACCATCCACTGTGGGGGTAGGTGGAGCCTTAGAGGTTTCGGACCATGGGGCATCAGGGAAGATATCATAAAGCATGCCAGACTGAGAATACACAAGATCTAGATATTGGGCACGCGCAATGGCTTGTTCCTCCGTCACACACGCTCCCATCGCAATATCTTGGGCGATTTTGTTCACGAAGGAGGTGGTGAACCAGTGAGTTAGTATCTGATCAGGTATATGAAACTTGATCAGTCTACGACGGCGCCGCCACTCATGAATGTGATCAGAAATGTGAGTGCCTTTATCCTACTTCAGAGAAGTCAGGAGGTGCATCCCGGCTTCATAACGAACCAATAACTGGAAGTGCGTGAGAAAAGCCATGGCTAAGGAATTGAAATCTTGGAAGATACCACGAGATAACTCGATGTACCACTTAGCAGCAACTCCAGTTAAAGTGCGCTGGAAGAGGCGCAGACGAATCGAATCGTCGACCCAAGAGTTAGACGAACACCAAAGATGATACGTCATCACATGCGCCTGGGGGTCCTCTCCAGCTTTTCCCTCAAACTTGGGACAATCACCTGGTATCTTGGTAGGAACCGGAGGCCAATACAGATTATGTAAAATCGGATCATTGGTCAATTTTGAAACATCCAGCAAATCCAAGGTGGCCAGGAACGGCAATGGCGGATTAACCGGCATGCCAGGCCCGGGATGAGGACCGGTACCCATACTCCACAATGGTTGTGAATATCCTTTCCCCCATGGGTTCTGTCCCGTAGGATTCTGACCGTAGGGGGTGTAGGTCGTATAACCAGACTGATTTGGATGCTTGTAACTAGTGTGTGGGGCTTGATAACCAGAGTGTGGACCCTGGTTAGGATTCAGCCCTGTATAAGCAGCATTTGGATTTGGCTGCTGAGTATAGGTGTAACCGGGTGGAGGACGATAATACTGAGAGCCTCTGGGGTGGTTATAATTCGGTTGAGATTGACCATGAGGATAATAAAATCCCTGAGGATGAGTCAGCTGCTGATAGGTGGAACCCTGCGGAGCCTGATAACTAGGGCGTAGCTGTTGATTTGGCTGCAACATCGAATGAATCGGTTGCTGGGCAGGGTTAATAGAATGAGCGGGCTGCCCTGAGTGAACAGGTTGACTCGGATAAACAGGCGGTGCCGGTTGCGCAGGCTGACCTGGCTGTTAAGGAGCCCTAGGTTGTGCCGGATGGGCCGGTTGGCCTGGAGGCGGAACACCAGGTTGTACTGGATGGGCCGGTTGGCCTGGTGGAGGAATAGGGCCAGGTGTTTGCTGGTAACCGGTTTGACCTGGAGTAGAACCATAGGATGGTCCCGGTAGATATGCAACGTTAGAAACAACAGGATACTACGGTTGCATTGGTTGAGAAGGCTGGATTTGCCCCCCAGGACCATAGACCGGTCCCGGTTCGTACCCCGACTGAGGCTGGACAAGTTGACCGGAAGGGCTGTAATATTGTCCTTGCGGACTGTACGATAGCCCTTGCTGGCCCGCAGGATAGCCCAGAATGGGTTGCCCCTGTGGGTCATAAGGGTAGCCAGGTTGGCCCGAAGGTTGGCCTTGGGAAGGTTTCCCTTGCGGGTTATAAGCCTGGTTATAAGGTAAACCTTGAGCATGGAGGTAAGCCTCAAGAGCAGGTAGACGCAAAATGTCCCCGTGCTCATCATACTGACCTGGAAAATCATACACGGGTGTACCATCCTGTGCATAGTGCGAAAAGTAAGAGCGGTTGGGATCTTGGGAGGATGGTCCAACCTCAGGGTTTGGCTGTTGCAGGGACAACCGATACTCCTCCGAAGAGATGTTTTCCGGTATATCAGTTTCTAGATAAATTTCTTCAGGAGACGGCATAGCCCTGGCAAAGGGTGCCGTGACAACGGGTGTAGAGGCGGCCACACAAACGGTGGGACGAACGGGTACAGAAGTAACGGGCGTCTGAGGAGACACCCCCGGTGAAGGAGCAGCTGGCCTCGGAGAAGGAGCTGACACTCCCATAGAGGCTACGGCAGAAATGATCTGACCCAAAGACCTATACCCCAGTGGTAATGAGGGACTGGATGTTGACATAACAGCTGATTCAGAGTTGTCTCCCGGAAACAATCTTCATGGGAAGAGCTGATAGTCTTCACCAGACGTTGGAATTTCCTCACCAGAATCACTCATGGTTGAGCCTGCCGCTAGATCTCGCAATAGACGGCGAGGACTAGGAGGAAAAACAGTAGCTATAAAAGGCGAACCCGATGTAAGAGAAAGGAAATCAGCTCCTAATCTCAATTCAGACACAAGGTCCGAAAAGGGCCAATCGAACTCAACTGGTCCCCCAAACGGTTGCTCAGAAAGAACCGGTCCCCCATCAGGAAACTCGGAAACAATGGGCTTCTGTGGTTCAGCATGTTGAAAATGCAACAAGATGATGGAGCTTAGTGAAATGAAGTCGCCTTCACTAAGTGGGCCCGTAGGGTATTTTTGGCGCAAAGTATATTTTTAGACTATGTCTATTTTTAGACATATGGAGCATGGTCTAGGAGTTGCAGTATGCTATTATTGGATGATTGGTCGAGTTGGTAAAAATAGATGGACCTCTATTTTTAGACATATAGGTCGAAGTCTATTTTTAGACTGCCTGTCTAAAAATAGGTCAGTCAAATATTATTAGCCCTTAATAATATTTGGACTCTAAACTTCAGTTTATTCTCTTACATCACTTCAGTTGGAGCTATGGATGTGGCCCATGCATCTGACAGAAGGAATTATGCTATTCCTTGGGGTTTGGTGAGCTCATGCATGGTTGACTTCAGTTAGGACTTCAGTGGCAGAAGTTTGGTGGAGTTGATGAGACAATTGGTGGAGTTGTGTTCGGTTTAACTTAGTTGAACTAGTTGAGATTAGTTTAACTAGCTAATCAACTAGTAATGAGTGGAGTGAATTAAATATTATTTAATTCATTAATTATTAACTCATTATTCAACTCAATAACACATCAGTTCACTACAGTGCATGGACAGTTCAGTGGAGACCAGTGAAAGAGGTAGATGAAAGGGTTGAGATAGCTATCAGTTGTGACATTAGTTGTGCATGAGATTTGCACCACACTTGGAGGAAATTGCCCATGATGATTGCGCTGTCAAGCCAAGGAGATTCGAACCTTGGATCTCTCATTAGACCAACCTTGATTGCGCAATAGAGACAGGCAATTAGTGGATGAGTTTTGAACCTGTGACTTGTTGAAAACCGAGCTAGTTTGTGTGTAACTTTATGAGATAGTACTGAGTACTTGTGAGGAGTATTGTGCTATGTACTGTTACATGTTCTCTCCATATAATATACAAAATAGCTGAGGGGTTTTCAACTATAAGCTTTCCCCATTACATATTGTGTTTATGTGCGCATGCGACTGTTTCTATTTTCCGCAAATTGATGATTGATTGTAGAAGAGATTATGTGTTGCATATGAATTCGAATTAGTATGTGATCAGGATAATCTCGGTGGATAAATCTTCATTATTCAGCAAATTTCTACATGGTATCAGAGCGAATCAATCATCGGGATCTATTGCATTGATTACAATATTATTTCGGTAGACAGAGTCTGTAATGGGCCAGGTAGCCTCTGGATCCATTCTTTCTCTGAAAGGTGATATATCCAGTAAATGCCCTTACAGTCGATCTCTGTTCTAGAAATAATTTTTTCTCACAGATCCAGAAGCAGTTGAGTTTTTGAGTTTGGAATTCGAATTTTGCAGCAGTTTGTTTTCTTGGTGCCGGAGTTGAAAATGTCTTTCAACAGTTTGCGACTCGAATATGCTCTTGAAGGCAGTTCGAATTATGTTGCATGGAAAGATCGCATGGAGGAAGTATTAGAAGATAATGGACTGAAGGAGTTCGTAGATACGGATGTCCAAAATCCCACTGATCCTGCTGAAGTCGAGGCTTGGCAAAAGAAGATGGCGAAATGTCGAAGGATTCTGTTGGAGGGCGTAAAGGATCACATTGTATCCAGCCTGCATGGAAAATCTTCTCCATATTTGATGTGGAAAGCGTTGACATATCTATTCCAGAGTAAGAGCGACCAAAGGAAGCTGGCGCTCAAGGATAAGCTCAGAAACATTAAGATGGAGAAAGGCGACAGTATCGCCAAATACCTCACGAAGTTCACTTAATGCAGAGATGAGCTGGGAAGTGTGGGGGTGACTGTCGAAGAAGAGGACATGGTAGACCTGGCTCTCCTTGGTCTTCCGAAGGCTTGGCATTCATATCAAGATAGTGTCAATGGTCGGGAGAAGTTGCCGGGATGGGAGCGCCTTTGGGCGGATCTCATGCAAGAGGAGATAAGGAGGACTACCAGGGACGGATCTTCATCAAAGGTATCTGATGAAGAAAATTGCGCTTTGGCTGCCAAAGCAAAGAAGGGGAAGAGCAAGAAGGCTTCTCAGTCTGGTGCGAAAGGCAAGAAGCAAGACATGTCCAAGGTGAAGTGTTTTCACTGTCACCAGCACGGACACTATGCCATAAATTGTCCGCAGAAGAAGAAAAATAAGAAGGCTGCTGGATCTGCAGCGGGAGAGGCATTGGCTTCTCAATTCGAACTGGATTTTTCACTGATCGCATGCTTGGTTTCAAGTGTGATGGAATCAGTTTGGTTCTTGGATAGTGGTGCGTCATTTCACATGACCGGAGATCGAGATCTATTTTCAGATCTGGAGGAAAAATATCTTGGAGTGCACATCGAGATGGGCGATGATGGTAGATACAGTGCGACTGGTATCGGTACCATTTCCTTTGAGAGGGAGTCTGGTAAACCTTTCATATTGAAGGAAGTTTTGCATGTTCCAGGATTGATGAAGAACCTGATCTCTGTGGCGATGTTGGAAGACAAAGGGTATGATGTGGTCTTCAGCAAAGGAAAAGCCTTCCTGCGCAGTAAGACTACTGGTGAGACCCGGAAGATAGGGGTTCGAGTCAAGAACCTTTATCAGTTGCAAGTAGATGACTGCGCAGCAATGGCATGCAAGGCGGGAGAAGTGGTGAGCCGGGATGATGAGGGCGAACTGTGGCACAGGAGATTGGGCCACCTTCACCATGGAGCTTTGAAGATTCTGCAGCAGATTTCTACTGGGCTTCCTAAGGGCACTCTTGCGCGGTCAGATCAGTGCAAGGGGTGTACTTTAGGGAAGTATGTGAAAGCCACCTTTCACGAGAAGGATAGTCGCGCCACGACGATCCTTGAGAGAGTTCACACAGACGTGTGTGGTCCTTTCTCTGTAGCTTCGACAGCAAAGCACAAGTACTATGTGATCTTTGTTGATGATTTCTCTCGGAAGTGCTAGATCTTCTTCATGCAGAAGAAGAGCGAGACATATTCAAAGTTCTGTGAATTCAAGGCACTGGTTGAGAAGGAATCGGGAAAGCATGTGAAGGCTCTTAGGAGCGACAATGGTGGTGAATTCATCTCTACTGAATTCAAGGACTTTTGCAGCGCAGAAGGGATTCAGAGAGAGCTCATCGCACCCCATAACCCACAGCAGAACGGGGTTGCTGAGCGGAAGAACAGAACGATCGTGGGTGCTGCACGGGCGATGTTGCATGATCAAGGCCTACCCCTTCACTTGTGGGCTGAGGCATGCAATACAACAGTGTATGTGTAGAACCGTTGTCCTCACAAGGTTCTTGGCATGAGTACACCAGAGGAGGCTTATTCTGGCAAGAGGCCTGATATTTCCCATTTGCGGATTTTCGGATCTCCTGTCTACATGCATGTGACGAAGGATGCAAGAAGGAAGCTGGATCCAACTGCTGAAGTTGGAGTATTTGTGGGGTACACTGATACACCTCACAACTATCGGGTGTATGTGCCAGACAGTCGCAAGACTGTTGTGCGACGGGATATAAAATTTCAGGAGGAGAAAGCCATGCAGTGTTCGCTTGAGAGGGAGCTACACTTGCATGCGGATGAGGAGCTGTTAGTTCCTAAGGAGGAGCTTCCGGATGTGGATCAGCCACAAGAGGAAGTTCAGGAGGTGGAAGAAACCACCCATGCAGCGCCAACCATCAGAGGGCACAAGCGCACTACAGAAGCTGAGCGACTGGCTCGAGATGCAGAGAAGGTTGTAGGACCACCTACAACACAGCGCAGACAGAGACAGTCACCGGATTGGTACACTAGATACATGGCTCTTATGAGTCAATGTGTCGTGACGGAGCCATCCTCTTTTGAGGAAGCTGTGGAGGAACGCACATGGGTAGATTCCATGATCGAAGAATATGATTCGATCGTCAGAAACAGTGCATGGGAGATTGTCCCAAGACCGGAGGGGAAATCAGTGGTGGGTTCGCGATGGATCTACAAAGTGAAGCAGGCGGCTGACGGGAGTGTGGAGAAGTACAAGGCGAGATTTGTCGCCCGTGGCTTCTCACAGATCGAGGGGATCGATTATGAGGAGACCTTTTCACCTGTCGCAAGGTACTCTTCCATACGGACAATCCTAGCTCTCTCAGCACAGATGGGATGGCACATCCATCAGATGGATGTGAAGACTGCGTTCCTCAATGGAGTCATTGAGGAGGAGGTGTACATAGAGCAGCCTGAAGGTTTCGAGATCTTCAGTAGTGAGTCGCATGTTTGCAGACTCAAGAGAGCACTGTACGGGCTGAAGCAAGCACCTCGTGCTTGGTACACACGAATAGACAGTTATTTCACCGGGCTTGGATTCTCCAAGAGTGTGGCGGATCCTAACCTGTACCAGATTGTGGTGGAGGGGAAGCTGCTGATCATTGTACTGTATGTAGATGATCTGATTTTGACGGGTGATGAGCTGTTTATACCTTCATGCAAGGAGGACCTTGCTAGAGAGTTCAAGATGAAGGACTTGGGCCTCCTTCATTATTTCCTGGGATTGGAGATTTGGCAGCGCAGTGGAGGACTATTTGTTTCTCAGGGTAAGTATGCCCGGGAGATTCTGGAGAGGTTCAACATGCATGGCTGCAAGCCTGTTGACACTCCTCTTCTTGGTGGTTGGAGGAAGGAGGATGCTACTTCAGCGGAGGTAGTGGCTGCCACTGTCTATCGACAGTTGGTGGGGTCGCTTATGTATCTGGTCAATACACGACCCGATATATGCTATGCTGTTAACCAGCTTTCGCAAGCTATGGTTAAGCCTACCAAGCTCTTCTGGAAGGCAGGAAAGCATGTATTGCGTTATCTTAGTGTCACATCGGGATATGGTCTATGGTACAGACAGGAGGATGGAGCGAAGCTTTCCGGCTTCACTGATGCAGATTCGGCAGGGAGCCCAACGGACCGAAACAACACATCTGGATGAGTTTTCAGCATTGGATCGATAGAATTTTCCTGGTACAGCAGGAAGAAGAGATCCGTGGCACTCAGTTCAGCAGAGGCCGAGTACATGGCAGCAAGCTTGGCTGCATGCAAGGCTATTTGGATGAGGAAGATCCTCGTTGGATTGTTCGGGTTGCATTTGGAGCCTACTGTGATTTATTGTGATAATCAGAGTTGCATTAAACTCTCGGCTAATCCAGTATTTCATGATAGATCCAAACACATCGACATCAGGTACCATCATATCAGAGATTGTGTTCAGCGGAGAATCATGTTACTTTCATATGTTCCCACGGAGAATCAGGATGCTGACATCTTGACGAAGGCGCTCACCAGGAGAAAGTTCGAGTTCCACAGAGGTAGGATAGGGGTTGCAGATAATCCATATCTTGTTGAGAGGGAGTGTTGAAAATGCAACAAGATGATGGAGCTTAGTGAAATGAAGTCGCCTTCACTAAGTGGGCCCGCAAGCTATTTTTGGCGCAAAGTCTATTTTTAGACATATGGAGCATGGTCTAGGAGTTGCGGTATGCTATTCTTGGATGATTGGTCGAGTTGGTAAAAATAGATGGACCTCTATTTTTAGACATACAGGTCGAAGTCTATTTTTAGACTGCCTGTCTAAAAATAGGTCAGTCAAATATTATTAGCCCTTAATAATATTTAGACTCTAAACTTTAGTTTATTCTCTTGGAGCACTTCAGTTGGAGCTACGGATGTGGCCCATGCATCTGACAGAAGGAATTACGCTATTCCTTGGGGTTTGGTGAGCTCATGCATGGTTGACTTCAGTTAGGACTTCAATGGCAGAAGTTTGGTGGAGTTGATGGGACAGTTGGTGGAGTTGTGTTAGGTTTAACTTAGTTGAACTAGTTGTGATTAGTTTAACTAGCTAATCAACTAGTAATGAGTGGAGTGAATTAAATATTATTTAATTCACTAATTATTAACTCATTATTCAACTCAAGAACACATCATTTCACTACAGTGCATGGACAGTTCAGTGAAGACCAGTGAAAGAGGTAGATGAAAGGTTTGAGATAGCTATCAGTTGCGACATTAGTTGTGCATGGGATTTGCACCACACTTGGAGGAAATTTCCCATGAGGATTGCGCTATAAAGCCAAGGAGATTTGAACCTTGGATCTCTCATTAGACCAGCCATGATTGCGCAATAGAGGCAGGCAATTAGTGGATGAGTTTTAAACCTGTGACTTGTTCAAAACCGAGCTAGTTTGTGTGTAACTTCATGAGATAGTACTGAGTACTTGTGAGGAGTATTGTGCTATGTACTGTTACATGTTCTCTCCATATAATATAAAAAATAGCTGAGGGGTTTTCAGCTATAAGCTTTCCCCATTACATATTGTGTTTATGTGCGCATGCGACTGTTTCTATTTCCGCAAATTGATGATTGATTGTAGAAGAGATTATGTGTTGCATATGAATTCGAATTAGTATGTGATCAGGATAATATCGGTGGATAAATCTTCATTATTCAACAAATTTCTACACAGAAGAGGACTGGGACACCTCTGATGAATCGTCCGTGTAAGGACTACCAGTAGAAGAAACCGAGGGTTCTGCCACTGTGAAAAAAATGACAAGAGAAAATATCAAACACACACACGGGCTGAAAAAGAGTCAAGACACACGATCAAACGGTCAACAAGGAAAATCTAACAGGGCGTGTAATCGTGGGTGATTAATTTTTTACCACATTGAAAAATAAGAAAATTCACTGTTTCATGTTTTAAGAGTCGAGAAACGATAAAAAATGTGACTCTCTCTCTTTCAGATTTGACACAAGCATGAAAGGACAAGTGCTTGGTGATCCTTTCAAATTTAGGGAGTCAGAAAAGATCAAATGACTACTCAGGAATACTAGGCAAAAGGGTGTATCAAATAACCATGAACTGCAATATACACCTTGGTTTTAATAATGAAAGAGAAATCAACCAAGGACTTTCCGTACGTGCAGGCAATCTCCCCGAATGTTGTGTCCGGTGTATCACGGGTATAGGGCGGCAGACTCGGCTTCCTGTGGATAAAGGGTTGAAACCTAGAGGGGTCTCCCTTTATATACGTGACAGTACGGGAAGCACATGTCCCTACTAGCGTTGTCTAAAGCCAAAAGGCGAACGACAGCTACTAGGTTTAAAGACGTCGGAACACGTCTCTAGCCTAGACCTCTAAATGTGTTTTGTTAGATTTCAATGCTGCCTTAGTGTAAATTGAGTGAATTTTAAAGTTGATATTCAATTACGTTTCAGTTTTCAGGCCCTAACGAATGTGTTGTCTCAAAAATCTCTTAAATGCAAAACTACATGCCACAGTACACCATTTCGTTCGATGAAAACTAGCTACAGAAGAGTTGAGAGTTTTTTACACAAACAAAATGATCAGAAGACAATCAATGATATCTCTAATGCAACTAATGAAACTAAAAACTTTTCTTTCAAATTCACTAAATACTAGTAAAATCGAAAATATTTCAATTTGCACTAATCAACCAAAAGCAAAAGAGATTTTTTTATTTTCAATGTTTGATAGCTAGATGCACTAAACAAACCGAAAAAAAAAAGAATTAATTCGAGAAATGATAGTAAGAGAGAAAAACCAACAAATTTCACTCAATGGCACAAACAATTAGATCTCAAATCGACAAAAAGTCTCTCAAAATGAAGAAAAGTCCCAAAGACACCAATGAGCCGTGTGATCTAGGCCCAAAATGAAGCAAGGAGAAATTCGAATGAAAACGAAATCAATCACTCAAAAAACGCAACAATATGATAGACAAATGTCAAACGAATGCAAGGAAGCAATCCCACAGCCGACTGAACGAACGGAAACCAAAAAATCCTAAGGGAGGATCGACTCACAAAGGCACCTAGATGCCCTAGGGCTCGTATGAAAAATCGAAAGAAATAGGCAAAAAACCAAAGGAAGGAGGTTCCAACCAGTCAAACTAGGCTCCAGTGCACTCAAACAGCCGAAAAAACAAGATCAAAATCACAAGTCAGCCTCAGAAAGCTTGAAACACAGCAAACCCTAATAGCTCACAGGATTGGCATGACTGTGAGCTTGAAATTAGCGCTAGAAAGGCAATGGCGCGGGCTATACACAGGCAACCTGCGCCAATGGGCGCGACTGTCACGCTAAAAAGCGCGCCAGCCAAGTTTACTATGGAAAAAATAAAAAATAGGCAATCTCAGACACAGACAAGTGAAAACAAGGCTAAAACAAAGCCAAACAAACAAGAAAATCCAGTCCAAAGAGTTGACCAAGCAAGCAAGACCAAGAAGTTAACTGGAAAGAGAAGACAAAACTCCAAGTTGTTCAGTCCGTAAACCAAACCGGAGATCGACTGAAGCAGCGTTGATCTACTCCGCTAATGCAGAGCAAAAGCGTTTCGAAGGCTATCTGGTTGTGCTTCAGACTCCGTCTATAGTTTACAAATCAAACAACAAGCTGAATCCCCAGTGGAGTCGTCAAATTGTTGAGGAGGTAAATCCCCTCTGTGGACAGAGGTGATCCCTACTAGCCCAGATCAGGTCTAGCAACAATCAAACACGCTACAGTGCAGGTTCCTAATTGCAAATAAACCGACTTGCGAGGAAGGCTTACCTGGAATCCGACGTTGTCATTTGTAGAAGAGGTGGCGCTCCCGTTCCTTCACCCTGGTAGATCACAATCCTCACGATCTCCGTGATCGGACACTTGCACATGCAAGAAACAACACAAACGCAAGCATAAAATCCAGTGCATATAACTATATATCAATCGAAGAGGATATAACTCATGAACATGATCAAGAACAAGAGTGGAACCATAACCGATAGTCGCTTATCATTAAAGAGTCGAAAGAAGAATACAACCATAGCTTCGACGCAGCACTCTCCTTTAGCGGGTCGTCAGCACAACATGTCTTGATAAAGCCTGTCAAGGATGGGACAAGCCTCTCTCTCCAGATACTTGGCAATAGTCTCCTTGCTTGGATTTGGCCTTAGGAAATCAAGAAGGCTTTTGCAGCATGAAAGCTCTTGGGAACTTAGAAATTCTGCCACTCTTTGGAACTAGCTTGCAAATGGAAATGGGCAAGCTTTTATAGAAGGAGGAAGGGGAGTTGGGATCCCTATAATTATGGGATTGGCCCTATCATCGAGGAAGCTTCCATGAGAGGTGGCAAACCACTTCCTCTCTATGGAAATCCGTAGCCAAACCTCCCAACTCAAGATAGAAATCAATCCAGGAATTTGTTAGGATGAAACTTCCACCTTTTATTTTTAAAAAACACCTCTTAATATGGTTGGCGCGGGTGCCGCTCTATGACAGAGCGCCAATTGGTGCACCCTCTTTGGAGGATTTCCCTCTTGGCACGAGGGCTGAACTATGGAACCGCGCCAATGGAAAAATAGCTATTTTTAGGGTTTTTTGCAGGGAGATGTCTTCAGGGCAATTAAAGCTCATCTTCAGAGGGATGCAATGAAAGTATTTTCAAGTCTTAACTCTGCCCATAGGTCACGGAATGAGCCCTCCAATGCGTGGGATGGGGATTGTAGGGACGGTGACAAATTGCTATGTAACACCTGCTTACTCATGGCTAGCCATAGCTCCACCTATGAAACCTCTCTTTGATTGATTAGATTGTCATTTATTGAACCAAGGAGGTCTTGTACTGATCTTGCCTGTTGCCTAAAACTATGCAATCTTGTCTTCAAAGTGCCCAATAGCTTGAAATACTATGCTTAGGCGTTCCTTCATAGTGATTTAAGTTGTTTGTCTGTCTTAAATGTATTTCCCCAAATTCTGATAGCCATTTCCTAAAGTTAGAGAGTCATATATCTCTATGCATGGCTTGAATGTTTATTTCTATGCATTGATCAGTTTACAGTTACATTTCTCATGATTAATGGTTTTCCCTACCATGTTTATGTCACTATTAAACTATTTATGTTTGAAATCATTTGTTCTTCACAAGTTTAATGTCCATCTCACTCCATTTTGCCCAAAGATCCATTTTACCTCGCTCAAATCAGCCCTTCAGCAACCTTGTATCACCACCTGAAAGCTTTCTTGACCTTTTCGACCCCATAGCCCAGTTGATCTGACATATTTTTACCTATCTTATGTCTTTGATCAGTTCATCCCTCACAACCTAAAAACCAAAACCAAAAACCTACTTCATAACTAGCCTAAAATCAGAACACAATAAGCAAACACACAGATATCCCTTACACAAATAGAGAGATCCCTCTCTGAGTCCAGGGGGGCTAGGTCCTTGGGCTCCAAAGAATGGTTTGATGTTACACTGTCATTTAGCTTACCAATCAGCCAAATCACGGGACACTAACAGAACAATCGAGAGGGCTCCAAGGATAGTCTAAATAACATGTTATGCAACAATTCATATCTGATATCAATGGCATAGATTATCATGTTTCTTTTAGTGGTTACCATCATGTTTTCAGCAGTGAATTTCAGAAAACTTGTTACACTGTTTTGTTTGCATCATTTGCTATTGCAACCTTGGAAGAGAATAGAGAAGTAAATTCCCAACCTGTTGTAATTAGTGATGGAAAAACACTATATATTGTTACAGATTTAAGTATAGAATAGAGACAACGAGTAATAATCATGATTAAAAAAAAATCCAGAGAATTTTCTTGGGATTATTTAGATATGAAAGGGATCCATCCTGATACTTGTACACACCACATCTACACAAGTGGGGAAATCATGCCTGTAAGATAGCCACAAAGACGAATGAATCCAACTCTCAAATAAATTTTTAAAGATGAATTGTAAAACCTTTTTAGTGAAAATTTTATATATGCCATCTCTAATATTAAATGGATATCTCCCTTGGTCATCTTTCCCAAGAAAAATGAGAAATGATGAATTTGTGTTGCCTACAGAGAGTTAAACAAAGCCACCTTGAGGGATTACTTTCCTCTGCAGTTTATTGTTCAAGTGTTTAATACACTATCAGGGAAAAATTATTTCTCCTTCTTGGATGGGTATAGCAGCTACAATCAGATCCAAATAGCCTCGAAAGACCAAGAGAAGACTACTTTTACCTACCCAAGGGGAAAATATGCTTACAAATTTCTTCCATTTTGACTGTGCAATGCTCCAACCACTTTTCAGAGAGTTTTCTAAGCTATATTTTCTAATATTACACATGACTGTGTGTAAGTCTATATGTACGACTTCACAGTGGATGACGACGACTTTCAACAGGCTCTAGAGAACTTGGAAAAAGTGTTGATTCTTTTTCAAGAAGCTCATCTGGCCCTCAGTAATATCAAATGTAAAATGATGCAAACTGGGGAAATTTTTTTGGGTCACCATAAGTCACAAGAAAGGATAAAATTTGACCCTACAAAAATTGAGGTAATATCACATATTTTAGTCCCAACATCACAAAAGGACGTAAGAATATTTTTGGGACATGCAAGGTATTATAGGATATTTATTGAAAAATTCACTAAGATTGTGACACCTATGTTTAAACTTCTCACTAAGGATGTTGATTTCCTATGGGATACTGATTTTCAAAATTATTTCTAGGTAGTGAAGGACAAACTGTCGACTGCCCCAGCATCGAGAGGACCTAACTAGTCTCTCCCTTTTCACATTTGTACTAATGCATCAGATACAACTCTGGAATTTGGGCTAGGAAAAATGGAGAATCACATTCCCTATGCTATTTATTTCATTAGAAAAAATATCTCACATTCAGAATTGAATTACACTATTACCAAAAAATAATTACTAGCAATAGCCCATGCTATCAAAAAATTGAGGCACTATATTACTAGTTAAGAAACTTTTGTCCATACTAATCAATCTGCTATTAGATTCCTTATGAATAAAACACAGTTACCGATCAAATAGGTAACTGAACTGGTACCTACTTTTTTTAGGTAGCAAGAAAAACACCCGATTTTGAAAGTGGTGATGTAGAATCACTTTTATTTTTAGCATGTTTTTGGCACTTTTTTTTTATTTTTTATTTTTTATGTGATGCTTTTTATGTCGATTTTGAATAGTGATGCTATGTCATCACCCACTTTTTTTTAGAGGATTTATTTTGACATTTTACATTTTATAATGCCTTCTTCTTCCCTGAGATGTTTATTTTTAAGTGCATTTATGTACTTGTGTTTTAAAAAAGAAAAATTATTTTTTTTAAATAAAAATTTGTAATGAAATCTTCATTTTTTCACATAGATAAAAAATTGAAAAAAGGGTCAATATTTTATAGTTTATATTTTCTATTATGTTTATGTATTTTTAATTACTATTTCAATTCACATCAAATAATTTTTGCTAAAAACCAATATTTTAAACCATATGACAAAAAATACACATTTTCAATATAAATAGAATGCAAAAAATACACTTTTAGAGACTTTTTGTTAAAATAAAACATGTTAAATAAACTAATTTTTTGGGAAAATCTTAACAAAAAAACTTAAGAAAATTGCATTTTTATTGAATTTTATGTTAAAAATTAATAGTAATCACAGGTTTTTTGCAAAAAATAAGGATTCTTCTCATAAAATATCAAAATCTAAAAATTACAAGTAAAACTGATTAATAGATCTCAAAACTGAGCTTTATTTGCAAGCATAACTTAAAGATCATCAACAATATCAACTAATCCATGTTCAACATCTTCTAGAACATCATTGATGTCTTCTTCCACAACATTTTCTGCTTAATTTTGGTCATTGTCATCTTGTAATAGATCTTTCATGTCTGCAAATCTTCCAAAGTGTCCTCTTCCAATCATTCCATATATGGTGGTTGAGGTTCCTTTGTTTTTTTTGCCACATGTGATTCATTAAAATCCCATTTCCTCAAACCAACTTCTTGCTTTGCATCTGGAAGGAATTGAAGAGTGTTAATTCTTTGTTGAATAAATTTGCATTGCACTGTGTCTTTCTCAATGGCAACCCAATTTCTTCCTTTTTGTAGGCAACATGCTAGTGTTGTACCTAATCATGAAGCACAAAAAAAAAAGAAAATTAGTATAAACACATTAAAAGTAAAAAAAATAATATTTAAATTCAAATTTGTATAATAAAACTTACCTGAACCTGAGAATAAATCCAAAACCCAATCTCCTTCATTTGAACATAGATATATAAGATAGTTAATCAATGCTTGTATTTTTTGATAAATGTTAACTATATATTCTTTTGCATCTTTATCCTCATATGTTAGTTTTCTTACAACTGCATCATGAACCAATACTTGACTATGACTCTTCCCATCTACTCGATTCATAAGAATACACTTATATCTATCCTCTTTTGTCCAACATTCAACATGGATGAACTCACAATCATTTATAATAGGATGATCTTCGGAAGAAACAATATTTGACTTCTGCCTGTAACATAACATAGTAAAAGTTCAATTAAATTGTACATAAATAAATTTTTTTGACAGTAATCGAACATACAATTTCAAAGTCTTACAATGTAAGTTGCATCCTTGAGTTTGTTTTTCCCTTGAAGCTTGTTAATAATATTGCAAACTGTGTGTCTGAATGAAATATCACAAATCTCCATAGTGGTGAGGTTGTCACTTCTTGAAAACCCGTAACCACTTTACTAAAAGCTTAATAAGTATATGGTTCACTATCATATTCAATGTCTGGGAAATTGAAACCATGAGGAATATCTGCAATAACTAGGGCATATTCCATTTTAGGTATTAGTTTTTCAATGTCTTCACAGTCACCTTGTATTATTTGATATTGAATATTGTCGAGCCCATTCCAAATGAAATGATTAAGAGTAGGATCAAGTTCAACACTCATAAGACTCTTCTTTCTCATCTTTTCCAACTTAATTTTTTCAATAAAGCTTTTGAAAGTATTTGGTACTCCATTTCCATCCTTCTTCGACATATTTAATGACATAAAAATATATATGTATAAGTAACAAAATAAAAATAGTTTAAATATGAATAAAATGAATGTATAAATCAACATACCTTATTGAATGCAATATAAAAATATTTAAGTGTTGCTGTAGAACTTGCTTCTAGGTAGTGGCGCACAACATCATCCCAACTGTCTTCATTTAACATTTTAACCATATGTTCTTGTATTTTCATAAAAATCTTCAGACTGAATAAATAAAGTTAAAAATGTTAATATAGTGACATGTATAACAAATTCTACCAAAAAAATTATGTTTTATTTAAAAGAAAATTATAATGAAAGGAAAATAAGAAATAATTCAAGAAACTTACTTTTGAAATTCCACGCACATTTCATCCATTGATAATTCACCTGACCTCACACGGGATAGTACTGATTTGAATAGTTTCTCATCCTTCACTCCTTGCATTGTTCTCCAAGGTGTGATAGTCATATCCTATGGAATTTGCTTCATTTCAGGACCTGTCTTACTCTTGGTACATATTATGGGTTTACTCATTTTAACCTTCTGATTTTTTATGGAAATATTCTCCCACCACTCAAAAAATCTCATCAATCAAATCCCATATCTCCCTAGTTCTAAATGCCAACTGAAAAATGTTATCCATGCTTCTGAATATATTTGAATGCATTTTTCCATCTTTTTCTTTGAGTTTTTCATCAATTTTATAATCTTCTTCCATTAAACATTCCTTCCGAAATGTTAGACTAACTTGTGCCTTATCCTCACCACATTTTTCTATGAATTTATAATGAATAAATATGACCCTTTAGATGAAATTCATTTTCATTCTATACTCATTATCTTCATTATGATCCCATGCTAATAACTTTTATTTTGTTTCTGTTAAACCAACGTAAATGATGCATTTCACTGTTTGAAAAAGATAACTATTGGGATATTCCTCAATCAACTGTCTTTTAGCCTCTACTGAATGGTTCCCTCCAATTACATAATATTTATAAGCAAAACATTTTGTCTTTTCAAATGCCTATTTGTTGGGAACCTGACGTGGATCAACAAGAACAACATAATCCACCACATGCGCATATGGATTGAACCTGAACAATGTTTTCAGATTATGTACATGAAGGTGATGGGAATTTCTAATTTGATATTGAGATTGTCCTTCATATGGCATATAAAATTGGATGACATTAAGCTCAAATGTTTGGCCACCAAGAATTAATTTATTCTTCTTCAACTCATATTGAATGGAATTTTGTTTTGTTTTAATAATGCCATCCTATAACTCAACACCTGGTGTTATGATTTCTCTTCTTCCGTTAGAGTTTTCAGTTTGTTCTTCACTGCTTCTCATGAATTTTACAGGTTGAACAAGATTTGATTTCCTCTTTTATTGGTTAACATATCAGTTTTTTTATAAACAAGCTCTTCATCATCAGGTAAAAGGGAGACATATTTGGCCATTTTTCTTTTTTGTGTCTGATTTTTTTTCTCCTTTTGCACAACAGTTCTAATCTCCTCCTCGTTAATTCTATCATAATTTTTAGTTTCATGTTCCACATCATCAAAAGCAACATGTTTAGGTTTACTACATTGACCCACCTTAGTGACTCTTGGTTGATCCCCTCTTTGTACTATTGCAATGTCACGAGGTATTGATATTTGCTTCATTCTCCTTTCCTCTTTTTTGTTTGTGTGGAAAGTGTTGATCGCAGTCATAACATTTGGCACCATATAATAAATACCTTCAAACATGTTTGAAAGACACGCAACAAAATCCTATGAAACAAAATAAACTATGTCAATGATCAATAATTTATAAAAAATTGAATGATCCTTACAATAATGCATAGCATAAATATAAATAAGAATACTTACAATGTTATTTTCAATGTTGCTTGAGATTTCTGCAAACGACTTTGTAGATATTTCATTTGTGTCATACTTGACCTTTGATAGACAATATCTAACTTTGTCACATTTATTAGCCTTCCTTGCAAGAACATAAATAGTGTTTGTATTCAACACCATACATATGTCTCGTACTCTGCCCATCACTTCATATGGTTCATTTAAGTCAATCATACCACAAACCAAATAGATATGTATATCAGCCTCTGTTTCATTATCTTCAAGATACCATGAGAAATCAGTTTTATTTATTTCCTCGATGTTCTTCCAATCAGAAATAAGCTTTAATGAATTTGGTGGGCCACTTGCTTGAATTTTATTAGTGTGTGCAACAATGTCCTTATTGCATCCAACAATATCCATAGTGCGTCCAACTGCAACTTTAGATTTGGGAGTTGCTATCCTAGGTGCAGAAACATTCACATAAATATTTTTTGATGCAATTTTCCTCATAAAAAGAAATATATCTTGGTTAATGAGAAAACACATGACTTTGTTAATCAATTTTTTTTTAAAGTTTGCCAATATAAATTTAAAATTTACAGAAAAATAATGTCTATAACATAAATTAAAAAAAAATTAAAAATATAAAACTAAATAAATTGAAAATAAACCAGTAAATTTAACTATAATTTTTTCATTTAAAAACAATATATATATAAAATAAAAAAATTAAAATTTGTTTTAAATCGTATAAAACAATTTAAAAAAAATAAAAATAAATTTCAAACTTTAGTTTATGTTTAATATTTAAAAAAATAACAAAAAATAATAAAATAATGTTTAACCAATATTAAAATTAAGTTTTTTTAAGTTAAAAAGAAAAAAATTAATGTTAATTTTTTGTTTTAATTTTAATTGTTTTGTTTTATTAAATATAAACTTAATAAATTAAATTTTAAAATTTTAAATATAATTAAAACATATATTTTAAAATTTAAATTGTTTATTTTAAAACTTAAAATGTTATATTATATTTTCAATTTTCATTTTGAAATATTTAAATATAATTTTTTTTTTTAATTTTTTAAATTTTAAATATAAAATAAATTTAAATTTTAAAATTATAATTTAGTTTATAATTATAACTATAAAATAAATTTAAATTTTAAATTTTATATTGAAACAATATTAAAATTATATATTATAATTTTTTTTTAAATTCTATATTAAAAATTCTATATATTTTAAATTTTTTTATATTAAATCATTTTATATTTAAATTTAAAAAAATAAAAAATAAAAAATTGCATTCTTGCGCCCACCGTGGGCTGGAGGCCAGCCGGGCGGCGTCGTGGAGGGATGCCCACTGGCCTCCGACCCTCAACAATCGACCTCCGCCCAGCTAGGCAGCCCTCCCCGGCGGGCCTCCACCCCTCGAATTCCAAGCAGCTGAGGGCCAGAGGTTAGTCGGGAGGGGCCGTGGAGGGTTGCCTAGCTGGCCTCCAGCCCCTAGCGAGTGGAATTGACCTCTACCCAGCCAGGGGCCAGAGGCCCGCAGGGCGGCGTCATGGAGGGTTGCCCAACCAGCCCCCGGCCCCCGGCGGGCGGCCAATTTTTTATTTTTTTTATTTTTTTAAAATAAAACAAATAATATAAAAACAATAATTTTTATTATTATTATTTTTAAATAAAACAATTATAATAAAAAATAAATAAATGTTGTTTAATATAATATATATATATATATATATATATATATATATATATATATATATATATATATATATATATATATATATATATATATATATATATAGATAACAAATTAAAATTAGAAATTAAAAATATAAAATGAATTTTTTTTCAAATAAAAAACAAAAAAAACAATTTAAATATTAAAACCACCAAAAATAATTTAAAATGTTTTTACATTTAATTTATTTTATTAAAATTTTAGAAACAAAAGCATAATACTAAAATTAGTTAACAAT